>CM074738.1:94913999-95513999 GCA_037367245.1 Phrynocephalus guinanensis | reverse complement strand
ACCAAACTGCACTTTTCTTGTACCTGCTTTTTGGATGTGACAAATATTTGATCCGGTGTAAGGATAGTGAGTGCGGGGCTCTCCTGGCATCTGTTTGTTCTTTTTTTGTGCCCCGCCCCTTTAAGAGATCTGAATGCTGCCGGGAACAAAACGGAGGTAAACCGGCATTCTTTTCTTTCTTTTTTCTCCCTCCCTCATGCAGCCAGCAACCAGGAAGTGCAGAGGGGGGTGGGGACAGAGGAAGAGCGAGGAACCCCTAAGATCTCTGGTCCGAATTTAAGTGGCCAGCGGATCTTAGGGGTCGTGTAAAAAGGCCCTATGCTAAAGCAAGGCATGGTTGGACTAGGCCCATTTGAATCAAGTGAACCGAGGGAGCATTGGATACAATAAATCCTAATTTGATTCTTTGGGTCTGCTCTAGTGTGATTTACTCTGCTAAGCAACAGGATTTTGGCCCACATCTGAAAAGCAGTAGTTCTTAAAGCAACAATAGCAGAAACTGTATTTCATCAGTAAAACCATCTTGATTAGTCCATGATTTCATGCTTCAAATTTATATAGGTCACTGTTATATATTGTTAGCCTTAAGCATGTTGCCTTCAAATGAGTAGTGTAGCTCAATTGTACACAGGTTTCTTTTCTATGTACCACTAAGCACATATTTCTAAACTTCCATTGATTGGTAGATGCTTTTTATTTTATTTTCATTTTTTCCTTTCTTAGAATTGTGGTTGTATCTCGTTATGTTAAACAGCTGTGTAGTATTTGTAGGTTGGCTTTTACCAAAAAGCCAAAAGGAATTTATCAACCCATTCTGTTCTTAACTCACTTCCTTATGCCTACATCATTTGGCAGCTCATATGGGACCATATCATCTGCAAAACTTAGGCTCAACCAGGTGATTTAAGGACAGAAGTTCAACCTTAACTCAATTTCCTGGCCTAAGTGTGTTAAAACCAGATCTTTAAAATATTAAGGTATGTTATGAATGGTTTTTCAGTGATTAAAATACATGTTAGTAATGATAGAGCATCTAATGATTGGGTTGACCAGCATTGCCAATAAATAAATAAATAACAGGACAAATGTTTTTTGCTTGGGAAGGGCACATGTGGCAAGATTGTTCATGTTAGAAATGGCAGCATTAATGCTTCAAGAAAGACAGTACTGAAAAGGTTTCCATTCGGAATGGTAGCGTCCCAATTATTGTCATAAATTGGCCAGTTTGTCCCACTAATGGCTCCTGCAGAGTGCACCATCCTACTGTGCAATTTACTTCTGAGTAATATAGTTAGAGACTTTCTGCCTGGAGCAATAAATAGTAATGGTGCTCTCCAGGATGCTATCAATGTAATAAACTGAATAATGATAACTTGGTCATTTGTTTGCCGTTGGGGATGGCCTACCTTGCCCTGTTTTCATGGTCAGTTTCCCTTACACTGTATTTGAAGGGTGGTGTGCACTTAGGTTGAACTGATATGTCTTGGGCCTTTCAGTGCAGCTTTTAATGATATTGGAGTTGGATCGAGCTCATGGGAGGAAATGAGTCAAAGGAGATAACAATGGAAAGATTTGGGGACATGATAAAGTATGGAAGAAAATTACGTCAGTAGGACAAAGATGGGTAAAAGCCGGGGGTGGGAAGAAAATTACATACACAATGATTTATAATGGGATGTCCCTTTAGAGGATGGAAGGGAAGCCAGTTGGCAGCCTGTGCTCCCATGCAGGGCCTCAAACAAAGGGGTCTTAACATCTCACTCTTCCTAATACCAAATCGTATCAAGAGACAACATGGCTGGCTGAACTGGACTGCATGAATAGTTGACTGCTGGATTCATGGATATTCCTAGGACTGCCCAACAAGGCACAGGCAGCACCTCTTGTCCTTTGCCATGCTGCAAGGGGTTCCGCAGTGATAGAGGGTTCTACAGTGTTGCCTTGGATTGTGGAGCATGTTTGCGGGATCACTCAGTGCAGCTGCTTGTGTGTGTGTGTGTGTGTGTGTGTGTTGTGTCATTAGAGTCGTGACCGACTCTACGTGACTCCATGTCCATGGAGTTTTCTTGGCAGGAATACTGGAGTGGCTTGCCAGTTCCTACTCCAGGCGCCTACAGCACCTGGTATTCCCTGGTGGTCTCCCATCTAAGTACTAACCAGGGCCAACCCTGCTTAGCTTCCCAAATCAGGCGAGATTGGATGTGCTTAGGGCTTGGGAAAATACAAATGTCTTTGTCTGGCCCTGATGCTTATCTCCTGTTAAAAGGAGTTGCTGGCTCCACAGATAGCCCCTCCCCCCGCTAAATAATTCAATAGAGATAATGAGTATGCATGCACAAAGAGATGAAAATATTGGGTAAAGCATTCTCTTCCACAGACATAAGTCAAGAACCCCTTTCCTACAGGTGCTTCTTCTGGCCTGTGGAACACATACCTCCACTGGGTTCTTGGTCACAGCATTGTGTGAAAATGAAATTCCATTGGCTTCATCAGGATGTACCTTTGCATAACGTGCTTGTTTACTGTTGATAAAGGAAGGTGTCCCGGACGGTTCTACTGAATTTAAGAGCTCTGAAGAGTGTAGCCCAGATTCCCACATCAAGAAAGGCACACACAACAGAACTTTAGGGATTCTTGGGTCCTTGACAGCTTTGTTGGGCTGTGATCCACTGCTTATCTAAATCAAAGATTTTTTTTGCATTGGTTTGTAATCCTAAAGGAGATTGCTTGGTAGTGAATTATATTGACCTCAGTGTTATTATATTTTGAATTTTATTCTGGATCAGGCATTCAAATGGGAACAGCATCTGTTTGACATGGCTGATCCACTGTGTTGATGCAGAAGTATTCCACAGGTCAGAAGAAGCACTAGCTTGGATCCTGGGCACATCAGTTCCTAGAAGAGGGAGCTTTGCTTATGGAAGAGCTTCTTCCACTCATGGGTTTTAATGGCACTTGTGGCTCTTAACGGCCCTTCACTTTCCATCTGTCTGTAGAGTATTGGTTTCTCGTCCAGCATTTGTTCACTGGAAATAGCCCGTTCTGAGTGAGGATGATAAGCAGTGCACCTTCAGCTTCATCTGCTGTGTAGGATATGTGCACCAGCTTTTGGGGGGGGGGGAATATAATATTTTTGGTGAAAATAAGGGGAACCTCTAATAAAACCAAGAACTGTAAGACTGGCCATCACAAATCCTTGCAAAAATTCTATAGAATAGAGACAAGGATATCCGGGCTCTGGAAGAACCTCTAAGGCCAATGAGTAAAGATATGCCAGGGATCAGAGGTGGGCATACTGATTGTGGTAGGCTGGAAGTTTGAGTCCAAGAAAAGGTGATATTCCCCACCTTCAATTTGAAGTGTGAATCTTTTATTTACTGCTTATGCCTCTTATGGCAATGGGCTTTGCATGTTTACTCAGAAGTAAACTCCATGTGTCTAAAGATATTAATTGCCAGTTAGGACTAGTCAGTAGACCTTCTATAAGTACATGCAACTCGCATTAAACAATCCTACATGTGTGTCACTGTTTGGATGCACTATACTGTATATATGCTGGGAAGGATTTGATTTAGTGATGGTTTTCCATCCTATCTGTTTTATACTGGATATACACAGTCAATGGCACAATTCTGGAGCCATTTTATTTTGTTTTGTTATATTTTGTTTCTATTTTGTTTTCACTTAACATTCTGGAACAATTATTCCAGCTTCACATAGCTGAGGTTCATCCTTTATTTGAAAGCATGTTTCACACTATCACAGGCCCATTGAATTAGTGTGGATTTGTTGTGTCAACTCTTTGTGAGTTTTAGGTGGTTACTTCACGTCCGTTTTGTCTCTGAAAGTGTTGTGCTTCAGACCGGTGCAAAAAAATCTTACTTCACGTCCGTCGCGCAACAACTGAAATTTGTCTCAGCCATGCCCCCGGAGCAGGATAAGAGTGTGACAATACTGTACCGGGCACTGAGTTGGGGTATTCCCTTGTCACAGTTTGTTCCCAGTTCCTGTTCCAAAACAAGGGACCGTGTGGTGACAAATGTCACACAACGACCAGTGTCTACCTAGTAGTCAGCAGCTGAAGTGGCATTTGACATTAGTTTCCTTATGGGAAACACCATGCAGCACAAATGTTTATTAAAGAAAGTACTGAAAATTCTGTAGCATCGATGTGTAAATCTTGGCAGACCAGTAAATCAAAATATCGAAAAAGTTTTATTTACGATATTTAAAAAAAAGGGTTAAGAAAGCAAGACAAATTCAGAATTTGTCATGGAACAAGACCGTGAAGTAACAGTTGTCACAAGACAAGTTATCACGACTGTGAGAAAATGGAAACAGGGACTAAACAGGGACAAAACCACGTGATCACAACCAATGCTGTCACGGTACAAAACTAGTCACAGAACAAGGAAGGATGTGAAGTAACCGCCTTACTGATTCAAACATTTTTACTCTACTTATGACTTTCTGTGCTAAAGTTATTTATTTATTTATTTATTTATTTATTTATTTATTTATTTATTTATTTATTTATGCCCCACCTTTGTTCTTGGAAAAAGGACCCAAGGCAGCTTACAGAATGAGGGATAATATACAGTACAATTAAGACATGTTCAAGTATTTAGAACAGGGAATTGAGGGACATCTTACAACATTAATAGACAACACTACAAGCTACAAGAGAACACAAACAGTTAAAGGGGAGTAAAGTTCCTTGTAAAGTTATGAGTGATGGAAACAAACATTGAAAACTGTGTCAATGTAATCCCATAAGGTTATGAGTGGTTATAAACAGAAAGTCTATGTGATCCTGTAGATTCATATAAAAGACACATAATAGGTAGACCATCATTCCTGCTTACAAAGAGCACAGGAAAAGGAAAAGAAAATAATTCCATTATGATGGGTGGAAACTAACATGGAAAACACTGGTGTTCATGCATGGTGATCCATCTAGAAGTCACATAATAGGTTGTCCATCATTCAGGGAAAGCTTGCCTGAAGAGGAAGGTCTTTGCCTGTTTCCAGAAGGACAACAGAGATCAGGCAGTCCTGGCCTCTAGTGGGAGGGAGTTCCAGAGTGTGGGCGCAGCAGCCGAAAATGCCCTTTCACGGGTTCCCACGAGATGTATTTGTGTTCTGTGAGGGTGGCGGGGTGGTGTTCATGCATGGTGATCCATCTAGAAGTCACATAATAGGTTGTCCATCATTCAGGGAAAGCTTACCTGAAGAGGAAGGTCTTTGCCTGTTTCCGGAAAGACAACAGAAATCAGGCGGTCCTGGCCTCTAGTGTGAGAGAGTTCCAGAGTCTGGGCGCAGCAGCCGAAAATGCCCTTTCATGGGTTCCCACAAGATGTATTTGTGTTCTGTGAGGGTGGCGGGATGGAGAGAAGGGCCTCTCCTGATGACCTTAACACTCAAATCAGTTAATACTGTGAGATTCAATCTTTGAGGTAGCTAGGACCCGGGCCATGCAGTACTTTGTAGGTCAAGGTCAGCACTTTGAATTGTGTTTGATAGCTGATTGGCAGCCAGTGGATCTGCTTTAAGTAAAGGTGTAATGTGATCTCTGTACCCTGCCCCAGTCAGCAGTCTGGCTGCTGCATTTTGGACCCATTGAAGTTTCCTACACATAGAGTAGGTCCATTTGTACCAATGGAGCTGACACACAAAATCCCCACTGATTCAGTGGGCCTACTCTAGTGCAACACACTACACCGAGCAACAGGATTTCTGCCACTGTCTTGCATAACTGCCTGTTCTGTGAAACAAATCTGCAATGGGCCATGATAGTATTTTGCTATGTAATTTGATGTACTTGTTGGCTTTGTCTTCTGAATAGTAGTCAAGAAGTCTGTGTTAATGAATTTAGCAATTATGCCTTGGGGGTGATTTCAAAGGTGTATGTTTCCCCAGTCTCTGCTACATTAGCAGAGATACAACCCATATGAACCCAAGTATTCTTGTTTTTGTAAAAACACCCAGTGTGGTCTTTACTATAATTCAGGATTATGGCACAGTGGCATCCATGGGACTGACTCCCAAAATCTTTCTGTAGGGCAGGAATTAGGAATCTTTGTCCTTTTAATTCAGTGGTCTCTAGTAGAGATGGGCACGACTAGGGAAAATGACGTTTTCGAGTTGTCGTGTGTCGGAGGCAGTCCGTTTCGGCTCGTTTCTGGTTTTCGCGAAATTTCGCAAAAATTAGTCGGTTCATTTTTTGTTTTTCGTTGTCGTTAGTACTGGTTTGGGGGGTAGCGGGCTCCTGGAGGGAGCTGCAGGAGTTAGCCAGAGCCACAAGTGACGGACTGGCAGACTCTTTGCACCCACTGTGTCTCACGTACTTGCATGTAGTGCAATGCAAGTAGATCTGGTTTAGGGTTAAGACGGGTTAGCTCAAGGGCTAGGGTTAGGCTAGTTACGGGTGAGGTTAGGGTGAGTATTGGGGTGCACCTCTGGGTGCCTCTCTGACCCACTTAGAAGGACAGTGTACTGGCGTATGGGTTAGCCTTAGGGTTCGGGTTTGGGCTACGATTAGTGGGCTGTTTATGCCCGATTGGCACATCCCAGAAGTCTCTGTGGTCAACCTGGCCAAGTGGCCATGCGATTGGTGGAAAATTTGCATGGTCTACTCCCATGGGCGAGCCCATCATTGCAAATGTGCAGGTGTAAAAAAATAAAATAAAATAAAATAAAATAAAATAAAATCAACGGAGACTTTTTTTTTGCAAGAAAAACCCACTGCTGCTACTGTAAAAATTCAAGCATTTAAAATAGCTAATTTTCGCATGTTTCTGTGGTGCTTTGGTGGGGTTTTGGGCAACGATTTCAAAAAAAATATTGCGGTCGCCATTTTGGATCCCCCACACTGCATGGCAAATGGATGCGCCCTCCCAGCCTGGTACCAGCAGCGCAGCAGTAGCAATAGCCAAGGAGAGGGGGGTGGGCAAACCCCCCTCCAAACAAAACACCCTTCTGGCCTGGTAGGTGCCCTCAGACAGTTTTCGCCTACTTTTAGGGCCAGGAATCGTTCTTTTTTTAACTTTTAAAAACTTTTTTCTGTTCCGCTTGGCATTGCGCGATCGCCGCGATGCAAGTAACGAGCACGACAAATCAGACCAAATTGTTTGTTCGTTGGTTCGAGCTCGAATTCTGGCAGAGTAATTCCCGTTACCGTTTCCGTAGAGTAACGGATACGAGTAACGGAAACGGAAACGGGAATACCGCTAAGTCGTGCCCATCTCTAGTTTCTAGCTTTGTGTCCCCAGGGTTTCTCAGACTGCAACTTCCAGAAATCCTGACCAGCAGAGCTAGTGGTGAAGGTTTCTGGGAGTCTTGGTCCAAGAATATCTGGGGACTCAAAAGTTTGGAACAACTGCTCTAGATGCTTGGGGCTACATCACCTGCAAAACACTTGGCATTGCTGGCTGAGGTTGATGGGGTTTGTAGGCCAAAATACCTGGTGAGCCAAAGGTTCTCTCATTGCTGATACTGGATCACAGCCTTAGAGTTGTCCTCCCTGGTCTTGACTGAGTCAATTGCAGCTGCAGATACCAACTTGTTAGGATTCCAATACAGATGGGCACGAATAAAAAAAAAGACGTTTCGTTTGTTGTTTGTTTGGAGGGTCCGTTTCGGTTCGTTTCCATTTTTCGCAAATTTTTGTAAAAAAAATTGTTTTCATTTTCGTTCGTTTCGTTACTGTTTCATTGCCATTTATTTCAATTTTTGTGATTTTTTAGCATTTAAAGCAGTTCACTGTATTTCAGTAATGGAAACGAAACACACGACAAAATTTCCGGCATTTCTCTTCATTTCGTTTCATTTTGGAGACAAAATTCGTTTGATACAGATTCCACACATCCTGGACATAATCTATTTCAACTGTTACCCTCAGGGCGACGTTTTAGGGCATTGCATACTAGGACAACTAGATATAGAGATAGTTTCTTTCCAAGTGCTATCAAACTGTTGAATAATTAATTTTTACATTTATTCTTCCTTTTTAAATAATAGGTTATGTTGTAGTATTGTACTGTGTTTTTATTGTTGACTATATGATTCGTATATTTCCTTTTATATAGAGAGAGCATTTTTACCAAAACAAATTCTGGGTGTGTCTAACCACACTTGGCCAATAAAAGTATTCTATTCTATTCTATTCTATTCTATTCTATTCTATTCTATTCTATTGTTTCGTTGCGTAACAAAACGAAAAAATGGAAACAGAAACGAAATTTTTTTCATTTCGTGCCCATCTCTAGATTCCAAATATCTCATCAGATAGAGTGAGTTGAGTATCATCCTCTATAGCTCTTGCCTGTAGATTGTGGATGAAGGAGGGTTGGATTTGGATGTTGAATCATAGCAACTTGTCTTCTTTTTCTTGAGAGATTGAAACATTTTGCTGCTCATCCAAACAGCTTCGTCAGTCTGAGGAAAGCTAGTTGCAAGTCCTCCATTTTATAGTTCACTTTGACCTCATGTCACCCTGGTCTGAAATAGGCTCATAAGATGGAAAATGACCTGAATAGGCTCATAAGATGGGCAATGGCCTGAATAGGCTCCTTAGGTGGGCAATGAATTAAGGCAGGGGTATCCCAACTTTGGCCTTCCAGATGTTTTGGACCACACCTCCCAGAATCCCAAGCCTGTATTGCCAGTGACAGAGGACTGTGGGAGTTGTGGTCCAAACTATCTGGAGGGCCGAAGTTTGGACACCACTGGCCAAAGGTGTATGAAAATCCCACCTTAACCTTCCCAACACCCATAAAGTATGGGCCGTTAGCTATGGCCTTGCTGGTGGAGTTGTCAAGTATTTTTTATTTGTCTAGGGATTGTTGAAATCACTGCCTGATAAGAAGCAGATAGACTGTGCATGAGACCCCCCCACCCCAGACTTCAGTTGAGAGAGGGAACTATAAAATGGAGGACTCTTAACTAGCTTTCCTCAGACTGACAAAGATGTTTGGATGAGCAGCGAAACATTTCAATCTCCCAAGAAAAGAAGTCCAGTTTCCATGACTCAACTTCCAGATAAACTCACCTGGATGACTGAGAATCTTCACAAACAAAACTGTTTGGAAAAATTATGTTTTTACTACAGATCTCCCAGCCATCATGCCAATTGCTAACTGGTGTGTGATAATATGGGGGAGCAAGATAAAAGCCATCCCTCCTGTTCCTGCTGGTTAAAGAGGTAGTAACTGCTGTGTCCATGGCATTACTCAGAGATCACTTGCTGCACTGAATGAATACATGAATACAAAGCTGCTCAACAATGAATGTGTGAGATGATTGATCAGGGTCCCTCTGCCCTCTTTTGTCTGACTGGCACTAACCTCTGCATGGTCCTAAATGAGGACTGGAGAACCTGTTTCCCACTAGCTCCTATTGACTACAAATCCCATCATCTACTAAGACTAATTTGGCTGATAGGAACTGGAGTCCAGCATTTTCTGAAGGGCTGCCAGCTTCATAGCTTCATGTTAGGCAAAGGCCCTATGACTTTTGCAGGTAGACATCCCGTAGCTAACTACAAAAAAATTGAAGCATTATGAAGTCAGATAGATATCACTGGTGTTCTATGGTAATTATCAGGGTCTTTGTTTAAAATTTTTAATATTTTGCTGATGGACATCCATATCTAACTACCAAAAAATGAAGCATTATGCAGTCAGATAGGTATCACTGGTGTGCTATGATAATTATCAGGGTTTTGTTCCTTATCCATGTTATCGAGAGAATGAATGCCAGGCCATGTTGGGCAAAGACCATGGAATGGATTTCCCCCATGTATATGCCAGTACTCTGTGCTGTGGAATCCTACACAGGTTTATTCAGAGGTTAAGGTCACTGTGTCTCTTATTCCAAATTGAAGGCATAGGGTTGGTGCCTTGGTGGAGTGCACTTTCATCAGTTTACCTCCTTATGTCCAGGGGTTGCTTTCATTCTATCCTCATTAGGAAGGATACCTTCATATAATTCTTCTTTTCAAGCAAATGTGTTTTTTTTAAAATCTGATTTAAGATGAAGCAGGCAATTCAAATTATACCTCATTAAGTTGCAATTGTACCTCAGTTCATTGTCCAAATATTGCCACTCAATTCAATGACACTAAGGCTACAGTTCTAGATACATAGGAGTCATATTGAACTCAGTGTCTCTTACTTCTGAGTAGATTTGTTTGGAAGATCATGATAAATCTGTGATATTTAACTGCTTGGGTGTAATACTGCAGTTTGTGCATAAGAGGAGGAGCTATGGTGTCAGTTTGAAATTTCACTTCAGACATGAGCCTGCAGACATTGTAATTCTTTATGGGTCTACTCAGAGATAATTTTCATCAAGTCCAGCTCAGTTTCCATCTGGTGAACATGTACAGGATTACAGTACACATCAGGTTATGGTGTTATCTCCCTCTGCCATAGGAGCATAAGAATGCGTGCTTTTTTAAATGTGGATCATTATAATGTACATGCAATGCACTGAATCTGAAAACTTTCAGATATAGATCATGGCCAAGATGCTTCTAGTTATACCTGCTGGCATAATGCTGTGTGCAAAAATGTTGGTGGAAATAACTGCAAGGTACAAGAGTCAACGTAAGCACTTGCCGTCGCTCACCAAGTCATGTAACTTGAAAGACAGCAAATGCCTATGCTGACAACTCAACTTGTGCCAGTTTGCTGCCAATGCTTAAGCCAAACATGCTATGCCAGTACAAAAAATGTAACAGGAGTTTGCCCAGAGATGGAGATGTATGTGCAGATCCACATCTCTGGAAGCCAGCCATTGCACCAAGCCCAAAGGGATTCAAATACAGTATCTCCCTTCATATTATTATAATAATAATAATAATAATAATAATAATAATAATAATAATAATAATAATAATAATAATAATAAAATTATTATTATTATTATTATTATTATTATTATTATTAGTAGTAGTAGTAGTAGTAGTAGTAGTAGTAGTAGTAGTAGTAGTAGTAGTAGTAGAGTGTGCACAGCTCTTCACATATAATCAAATCTGATAGATTGACTCTATTCTGGTGGATTGACAGACTTAATAGCTAAAAAAAGGTCTCTGGCCTATGAAAATTGTAATGCATTAATTGTAAGTTGCCTTGGTTCATTTTTTTAGGAGAAAGGCAGAGTAAAACTATTTAAAAGAGATAAATGAAATATATGTTTGCAATGGTCTTTTGAAAGCTAGATGCAGGGTTGGATCCAGACTTAGCCATGCTTTGTGTACTCCCAAGGTTGCCACAAGTCGTAGGTGACTTGCCGGCACGTAACAGGGTATTGTATTGTATTGAATTGATTTCATTGTCACTGAAGTTAGTTGACTGATTCACATTCAATTGATTCTAGTTGGTTTCCTTTAATCTTAACTAAGTCAGGATTCAAACTGGTTCTTTTCTCTTTCCATCTTATAATTATTTTCTTCTTCTCTTTCTCTCTTTTTTTTAAAAATATATATTTGGCAGGTTAATTTTTCAGAAGGAGGCCCAGGCTCCAATTCCACCGGAAGTGAGGTAGCGTCCATGTCTTCTCAACTCCCGGATACACCTAACAGCATGGTAGCCAGTCCTATTGAGGCATGAGAAACAGTCTTTGCCATATTTGGGGTCCTTGAATCCATTTCGCCCCCTGCTGGAGAGAATGGGAATGCTATCACGTCTGGGGACTCAAGGGTGGGGGGGTGGGGATTAAAACACCCAGAAAAGGAAGAAGAAAAGAAGAAGAAAAAGTATTTAACACAGTTGTGTTCATGAACCTAAAGGAAACTCCATGAACTGTCTGGGGAATCTTATTTGTTTATGTTTTTTTTTGCTTTGGTTTTGTTCTGTTTTGCAATGATAAGGTAGCAACACTGTGAAGACAATCATGGGATCTTACTAGAATAATATTCATAAAGAGCATATGAAAGTGCTTTTTAATAATAATAATAATATTAATATTAATAATACTACGCCCACACTAAAGGATCTCCGGAGGATCAAGCGAGGGGGGATAAACAGAGAGACATTTGAGAAAAAAAAACTTAGAAGCATCGGACCCTCAGATCTGCCCCTCGGGTTTTTCCCGCCAACCAACATGCTTTCAAGTGACTGCACATCCACAAGAGAAAACGCGACAAGCCGAACATCTAGTGACCACCCTAAAGCAAATGGTGCTCTTTCTCTACTGGCCTTTCCCTTGCCAAAATGAATGAACGAACGAATGAATTCAAAGAAGAAGAAGAAGAAGAATTAAAAGCAAAATATGGAGGAGCTCTCATAGGTTGCATTTCCCGAGAGCAAGAAAAGACAATCTTGTTTGTAAGCCTCCCTCCTTCATGACAGAACGGCCATTACGGAAGTGTGGAGCTGCAGTGGGTTTGGAATCTCTCTCTCTCTCTCTCTCTCTCTCTCTCTCTCTCTCTCTCTCTCTCTCTCTCTCTCTCTCTCTCTCTCTCTGTTTTATTTTAAGAGGCTTGTTTGAAAGTCTGGGCCTCCCATAGCATGTACTGTAGCTTTCCCCCCTACTTCTCCTCTCCTCCATTTTTTTTTCTTGGTGTAGGGGGTGGGCTTTGTGGGAACTCCATCTTATCTCCAAACATCTCCAGTGACTCATCTGTCCTTTTTTTTAAAGAGAGAGAATAAAGGAGGGAAGGGGTTTCTGAGTTGTTTCCCCTCGTTCTAATTAATAACATTTGCAACAAGGTATACCTCTGTTTTAGGCCACACAGACAAAAAAAAAGCTTCTTTTGGGGGATGTGTTTTTGACCAGCCTATGTTCAATTACATTCCCCTTCATTTCCCCAAAGATGTGTATAGTTCTGGGGTTTTTTTTTGTTTTTTTATTTTTTTAAACTCTCTCTTTTCCCTTTTGACTGGTCTGAGTTTGTACTCTGTGTCTTTCTCTTTTTCTCCTTCGCTGGAAATAAAAAGGGGGAAATGATTTCTGTTCTGTTTGCTCTCGCATTGCAAAAAAAAAAAATTATATATAAAGTAATTTATTATTTATTATCCGAAGACTTGCCACTTTTTCATGTCTTGACTTTGTGTTGTTGACGTTGTTGTTGGGTTTCATATGGGTTGTTTGTTTTTGTTTGTTTGTTTTAAAAATAGAGGGTACTATTCACACCAACAGTTCTCCTATGCAAGCCCCTATTGTAAATAAAGATTTTTTTTAAAAAAGAATAAGTAGGAAAGGGTTTTATTTCTTGCATAAGAGAATGTGTTCCGTGGATGGAACCCAAAGAAAGAATGAAGGGAGGGGAAAGTTTTCATCGTGGTCTTTAAAAGTTTATGTCCAATTCTATGTGGGGCTTTTTTTTAAAAAAAATGTTTTGTTTTAATTTTCATTTGTTGGTCCTTTTTTCAGATTCCTCTCCTTAAGTATTATGTGAAATAAAAGCGCCGTATGTAGAATGATTATATCTTCAGGAATATTTCACTAAATAAACGTTTGGTATAGAGAAAACAATAAAATAATTAAGAAGAATGACCAAAGCTCCCTCTTTTATATATATAATATGATATAGAGAAATGTTGCATATCTATATATCTCTATATATCTAAATACATGGGACATGTTTACAAGTTAGATGCTAAATATTTGAAATGAAATATCACACCACCACAAGGCACACAGTTTAAAAAAAAGTAGGATGTGATATTTTATTACATGTATTAACAACCAGCTTATAAATTTCTACAACTTAAATGTATCGGCTGTACTCCTTTCTTTTCTGTTCGGTTGTTGTAAGAATCCCTCCTCCTTTTTTCTTGCAAATCCAGAAAAATCCCCCCTCCCGCAAATCCAGAAACACAGATTGAGAAAGAAAGTATTGTATCATCTGAATAGCTCGGTTTTCCTGGTCAATGGAGTAGAGCTTTTCCATCGAATCAAAACGCGACATCATCAACCTCTCAACTTTGAAGCTGCTTCCCGCATTGACTGTAGAGCGGTATGCTTTAGAACTGTGACCCTTGACACCCACTGTAACGTGTGAACGCGACGTGTGAACGCGAGAAAGGCGCGTTTCAGCTCACTCCGGAGGGTTTGCGAACCAACCAAGGTCATTTTGCTGTCTGAAGGGCTGGATAGAAGGGTAGAAGACCCCCCACCACCAACTTCTAGCGTACCAAACACTGAGTTGGTAGGGCTAGTGTAGGGGGCTGGTTTTATTGCTCACGCTGTCCCCCCTCCCCTTCCATTGTATTTTCCTACCGGCCGGTGTGGACTGCCTCACGGGGCCGTTTGTCATCGTGACTCATGTTAGGACCGGCCATTGCGGCGTTTGTGAAAATTGACTTCGAGCATCCCAGACACACCGTGCCCTCCTGGGCGCCACAATCACGCATTCCCCTCCTCTTAAACATTTGATTTTAGAATCTATATGCTCTCCCTCTGTGCGCGCGCGCGCGTTATATATACCTTGAGGATTGTTTAAGGGCTCTGTGTTTTTATTTAAGGGGAGGGAAGGAGGGAAGTCAGGGGGGCGCGGCGGCGGCGGCTTCTGCGTTTCGCTTAGCAAGTGAAGGATGGCTGTTATTCGTCAGGATCTGTCGACAGGAGCTTTGGAAAAAGGCTGCGCGCGGGGAGGGGGAAGAGAGATTCTGACTGGAAGGGACCCTCGACGGTCCGTGTTTGTTGTTTCTCTGCCGACTTCCGTTTTCCTTCGGCATTGTTGGAGAGGGAGGGGTGGGTTGGGGGAAGGCTTTTGGGGTGGTGGTGAAAGGTGAGAGGGGCGGGCGGCGGTGGGGGGGGGGAGAGAGAGAAGGAAAGAGCCCTCGCTTCCGGAGAAAGGTGCGATCCACTGCTCGTTCGAGGAGGGAATTGCCACGGGTTTTGCGTGGAGTTTTGCTTGGGCTTCAGCCGTCGTGGACGTGGGTCCATTTCGGCAGGCGGAAAAAAAAGGCCACTGGTCCCTTAAAAGGGCGCCTCGTTTTTGTTTTGTTTTCAAGAAAATGCCCTAAGACGCTTTCTTTGGCGGGCACAGCTTCACCCTGACACTTATTATTATTATTATTTCTGGCAGAAATGGCTCCTTGAACTGTGCGCAGGCTTCCTTTCTGCGGCTGCAGTCTCGTTGGTAGGAGGAAAATAAAATAAAATAAAACCCCAGACCAAAAAAAGCATATAGCGCAGGCTCTGCCTGTACAAGAGACGGTGTCTCTGGGTGCCTGTGCGATCTTTCTTAGGAGTAAATTCCTTTCAACCCCGGGGTTCCTTCCGAGTAGGAACGAATAGGGTTCCATTGTGGGGATCCTGTTGCACGAGCCTGGGTGTAGATCAGAGCCTCCTAACTGGGACAACCCGAATGTTTGAAGATCGCTGCTCGACGACCCGGGTTAAGGCGAAGGACCAAAAATAAATCCAGTCTAGTTATAAGCGTTAGCGAGGTTGGTGGCTTCTCCTTCACTCAGAGGATGTATTAAACGTGCATGGGTAAGCACGGAGATTCACAAAGCATTTAAGCCTCAACTTTGGAAGCCATTCTCTGATCACGGAGGAAAAGTTGGCGGGGAATGGTGTGGTCTCTCAGCGGCTTTGGGATCGCACGTTTGCGGCCCTAGTGAACACGATAACTATTTGGGCAGGTTTTTTTTTAAATGTCCGCGACCTAATAGCGTTCAAGTTGCCATCCTATGCCCGTTCAGCAGAGTAAATCCGCACAGCGATAGACAGGATAGCCTCGGAGGTCTGCCATTCGACAATCAAACATTTTTTGTTTATTTTATTATTTTATTATTAAATACTTTATTTTTTTGATGGTGATGATGATGACCTTAATTTCAAACTTGCAACCCTGGGCTTGGCAGGGCTTCTCAGACGTAAGAGGAGTTTCTCCCAGTGCAAAAATGTGGTGCGTAACTTTTGCGTAGGGCTGTGGTGAAATCTGTCTAGTTCTGTAACGTGGCAGACCTGGCCCCGAAGTTCCTGCCAGGGAACCCCTAGGCATGTCCATTCTGGCGCAAACACAACCGAGGACACCGGTGTTTATTTCCGGGTAAGCGATCGTGGTCCGGCGTCGAAATGCAGAAAGTAAAAAAGGAGTCCGAAATTAGGGAAGTCGTACAGTACCAAGTTGAGGGCGTGGCAATATTTTTTGGTTTTCTTTTAATGTTTCCGCCTCTTTAAAAGGATGTAAGAGATATTGAAAGGAAACGGTGAAGGCAAAGCGGATCCAGATAATCTCCGCCTTTCCCACCCACGTGGACTGGGGCTGCGTGTTCTCCAAGCCCCCTCGTGTTCTTAACACCCCCCCCCAATCGCTCAAGCAAGCGAATGGGGAGGGTGTATTTTTCCTTGTTGTTTTAGTGAGAGGGGATCGTGCAGCTTTCGGTGGTCTTTTGCGGAGGGAGCATTGGTTTCGCTGAAAGTTTACCTCCGAAGTGGTTGTTCCCATGGTCTGTCGATTGATTGCGCACCGGTTGGATAGGAGGGGCGGTACCAAAGCCCCGAAGCGTGCGCGCCTCCCGAAACGTGGAGATGCGCAATTGCAGCTCGCATGGAAGCATTGTCTTGTAGGGAAGAGAAGAAGAATCGAAAAAGTGGCTTGGATTTAAAAGAGATAAAAATCACTTTTTCGTCGCCTCTCGTCCTCCTCAGGTGAAGGCGTGTTAGACCCTGCAGATGAAATGGGCTTTTTATAAAAACAATTAAAAAACTTTATTGGGACAAAAGTAAATGTAAAAAAAGGGGGGGGGGAATCTTCGTGAAGGTTTCTGCTGCCTAACGGGGCTGACTTCTGAGTAAAAACGTAAAGGTTTCCGCCGCCGCACATGCGTGTTAGTCCTATCCGACTCTAGGGGCCCTATTCAAGCCGAAGACCAAGTGTTGTGCAAGACCGTGGCCATGTGGCTGGCATGGCTACAAGGAAACAGTTTTACCTCCCCCCCTTTCTTTTTTTTACAGCGAACCTATTTATCTACCTGCATTTACATGCTTTGGAACTGCTAGGTTGGCAGGAGCTGGGGTTAACAGCCGGAGCTCACTCCACTGTGTGCACCCGGGATTCGAACTCCTGAGCTGCCGACTTTGTAGCCGACAGTTTTAAGTTCTCTAGCCCGCTGAGCCACCACGTAAAACTCCCTTGTAGCAAATGGAATCCCGTGCTCTCCTGTTCAAAGAGCCTTCCCTTAGTGGTCAAGGCGGCTTTCTCTCAAGTAAAAGAATTTAGGATGGCAGCGTTCGTCTCATGGACGCTTCCTTCTGGGTTAAACACGTGAACAATTGGCTGCGCAGAATGTAAATAAATACCGTCGTCATCCTACACAGCCTCACCCAAATGAAAGCTTTATTGAACGCAATAATGGGATTTACTTCCAAATCAATAGACATAAGGCTGAACTGGAAGGGAAGTTGCAAAGTTCTGCTGAATATAAGAGCATAAACCCTATAAATTCTACCCAGAGGTGCGCCTCATTAAATTCAGTGGGACTTACTCACAGGTAAACATGTACAGGATGGTAGCCAGTTCTTTTTCACTCCCAATGGCTGATCAGGATTTATCTGTGATGCATTGATCTGTTAGTCTTGCCTTGTCTTCTTCTTCTTCTTCTTCTAATTTTTTTTTTGGAAGGGCTACTTTATTTAAGTAAATACGAACCTCTCCACTGCGGGAAAGCTTCGTGCTGATATTTTTCATCATGTCCATTCGCTGAGTTTCTCTCAGCGTCTAAGGACCCTATGGGTGTCCGGCTTGTGTGTTTCTGGGATCCCACTTTTCAATGATGTTTATAAATGCTGCCATATTCCTGGAAAAGCTCTTTCCGTGCGCTTCCCAGGAGCAAACAAATTATGGATCTGATCCAGCCAAACTTGAGCCGTTTGGAGGCTGTAAACCTGTTGACCGAACTAAAAACAGTGGGACTAACCAGTGAACGCGGGAGGTAATATGGATGGGGCTCTTGCCGGCTTTGGTACGCAAGCGGAACACCTGTTGAAAACCTTTCCAATACTAATGGCAGTTTACTCGGAAGTATGTCCAGTGAAATTCACTGGCCACTCAACCCAGGTCTCCATATACAAGGGGCCAACTGCTGTTTCTTAGTTCCAACTAAAGTAGACCCATGGCAGCATTGGGATCCGCTTAAGTGTGGACTTCACAAGTCCCATTCGTCCAGTGGCTTTAAACCAGCGGATCGAGACCCAGGACCGCAGCCTCGACTTGGTTCCCTTACACTAGAATTGCACCCCAGCCGCCATCCCGAGGGCTATGTATTGGATAGAACCATTTCTATATAGCGCCATTGAATACTACTAAATGTACTGTCATCGAGTCAACTTTTCCTTGTTTAGGGGTGAAAACGTCCCTGACCGGACTTGAGGTATCTTTTAAGGAGTAAATGGTTTCGTGTAACTGCTTAGTGGCCAAGGCTGCTGTCGGTGAAGAAAGAGGGTCACTGCGGAAAGATTAGGCGTGTTCGCCAACAAGTGCGTCCGCCCATATTTAATCGTCTCCAAACCTAGATCGCGACGCTTAGTGTGGTGTCGTCCCATTGTAGGCTATTGAAAGCAAACCTTTTCCAGCTTGTTTTTCTCCAGAGGCAAAACTTCGGCCGTGCAAATGGGGAAAACTCCGTAACTTTTTGGGCGCCATCATCGCAAGTACGCGGTCCCTCCTGTTTACCCTTGAGTAGCCTTCCTAACGCCTGGCCACGGTGGATCCCACTCCGGCGCGTAATTCGGCACGATCCTCTTGAATCTTGACGATCAGCCTTTTGCCGGGGCCTCCAAATACCAATCCTTCGGGAAACGCCTTTGAGCAGAGGTTGGGGAGCGTTGAGGTTTGGTTTTGATGTTTCTGGACGGCACCTCCCAGGGCCAACGCCTCTGATCCTGCGCCATCGCATCCTCCCACCATTTAAGCCGGTGGTCTCAGAAGTCACTTCTTAAGACCTGAAAGTTCTAGGAAGTCACATGTGCAGTCTAATTATGTGGACTCCCCATCAAAGCATGGGACTTGTAGTCCAATCGTTTTCAAGGGAGCCCTGCCAGAGCATCCCCTTGAGCAGGGCACAACGTCTGCTTCAGTCGTGCGTAGGATGGGGTTATGAGACCGTCATGTGAAGAGCGCAGCGCTGGGAAGGGCTAGTTCGATGCCAGCCCCTGCTATTCACTAGAATTTAAACCCGAATGTTAAAAGTCTGGCCGCTGTAAATTACAGGAATTATATATGTGCAAACGTGGTTGGGCTTCTGGGAGAGGCTGGATGACTTTAAAAAAGACTTTCCAACAATGTACAGTTCCCAGCGCCCTCCTTAACCGCGGGGTTTTGCACACGTGTTCAAAGGAGGGTGCAAGGCAGGAGTGGTTTCATCCCCTCCTACCTTTGGGTAGGAATTATGTGGCTTATTGCTTCAAAACCCTTTGCTTCTCCAAACCCAGCCCTCATATACAATTCAGTGGTTCCACTATCTATCTATCTATCTATCTATCTATCTATCTATCTATCTATCTATCTATCTATCTATCTATCTATCTATCTATCTATCTATCTATCTATCTATCTATCTATCTATCCAGCTTTCTTTTCAAGTTTATTTGCCTTGTCCCCCCCTTTAAGGAAGTCAAAATATCTGTAAGGAGGATCTTTCATGGTATGCAGGGGAGGGAGCCAGTGTGGTGCCCTCGCTGTTTTGGGTAAGGGGACAGCCTGGCTGGGAAAGCAGAGGGCACCTTCCCCGAGTGGTTGGCATGTCTAGCAAGTCTGCCACCTTTCCTCCTTCCGTCGTGGCCTAGGACATTTGTCACCTTTCCTTTTCTGTCTGCAAGCCCTTTGTTGAACTTCTGCACCGTTTCCTTTTTCTTTCGAGGTTGGGTCTGGGGCTGATAAAGGCCCAGGGACAGTGCCATTTATCGCCCAGCCATTTACAAATTAAAATGAAAACATATGCCTTTTTGGAGGTGGTGATGGTGGTGGGAATATTGACCTACTTTGCGATGCCTTGACTGAAAATTAGAGACTGGCAGCTCTCTAAGGTTGATGCCACTCACCTGAAAGCTAACTTGCTGAAATGAGCCAGAATTTGGGAAGTGACAAAAGAGCCCTCTTTTTATTGCTGCTCCTGTTTGCTTTGGTCCCTTATCTCCCACCCCAATACCAAATAGCCATGCTTAAAGAA
Source organism: Phrynocephalus guinanensis (assembly GCA_037367245.1). Classification (NCBI taxonomy): domain Eukaryota; kingdom Metazoa; phylum Chordata; class Lepidosauria; order Squamata; family Agamidae; genus Phrynocephalus; species Phrynocephalus guinanensis. Next base: position 95,493,870 of record CM074738.1, on the reverse strand, counting down.
AGATGAGACCTACCCAGACTTGGCGCACAGTATAGGGTCCATTGCAGCCTGATTTGCAAGTGTCCGCTCAAAAGTAATCCCTACTTTGGTCATAGGGGATTTATTTGAAAAAGAAATTGCACAGCATCATAATCTTTCTGAAAACACAGAGAAAGCCTGACTGACCTCAGTGGGACTTGCTTTATACAGTCATAATGTAAGGCAGCCTTTCTTTACATCCTCCTACCTATTGACTGACCTCTGTGGGAGTTGAAGAACGATCCTTGATGTATCTATTCAGAGTTCAATGGGGCTCAAACTGGCAGGTGTATCACATTACATTTGGGTGAACAGGTATATGATTGCAATTACTGTAAGGGTTGCTATTTCTAAACTCATTGTAGGCATTCCTGTATAGAATCATGGTAGTTAAGGAATGGGAAAAATGCTTCCAACCTTTTTTATTTATTTACTTAAGTATTTAATTTTAAAAAAAAGCATAGTAGACTAATGATAGCACTAAAATAAAATAAAAACAATCAAATTCTTAAAAGTAGCACTGAAGTCTCAGAGTGAAATAGTTCAACATGTGTATTCTCAAAGGCTCCCACAGCTAGGGTCTGAATGCTGTTGTGAGCTTTTCAGGTGGTTTGGTCATGTTCTGGATGTTTTTCTTCCTGGACATGGCCAAACAGCCCGAAAAACTCACAACAGCTACCAGTTCAAAATATGTTTTTTTTATTTGAAAAAATAATGGGGCAGAGTGGTGCAGTACAGCTGTGAAAGGAATAACTATGAGTGTCAAGGGAAAAACACTCTGAAGATGGAGCCACCACTGAAAAGACCCTCTCTTTAATAATTGTGGCAGTGATTACAACTACCATGGATTAGAAGTAAATTATACTAGGCTATACATATTGATTTCTGTTCTCTCTATGTATTCCTCCCTATGTTAGGGTGTTGAGTAAAATTTATTTCAAGCATCCCTATTTTTTAAGGTCTGCCCTAAAGATGCTGTGGCTTTATGTGAGCTGTTTTCCTCTGCTGTCTGCCTTGCACGAGACACATCAGAGGCCTTACAGTATTCAAAAGGGCTGCCACCGCCATCTGACAAAGTTGGTTAAACTCCTGCGACTCTCATCGCATTGTCTTCACGTTTATCCGGGAGTAAATGCCTCTACATTCTGTGACGTTCACTCCCGAGCAAATGTGGGTAACAACAGCTGCATTCCAAACTAACGCCAACGGAACCAGTAAAGATGTCGCTCCAGGTGAGGTTCGCTGAGAATCTGTTGAATAGGAAAAGCTGCCGCCAGGGCTGGGATGCAGCACATTCATTAAGGCCGGGTCCTTAAAACTGTATCGGGGAAAGTTGGCCGTTTCCAGTCTCTCTCCTGAGATCGCGTCGGGTCCTTTTCTTATTGCAAGTCGGTTCTTTGCCGGACGTCAAGGCGGAGAGGGATTAGTTTATATGGGACTCGGGTCTGCAGCCCAGGGGAAGCGGCGGTGTCTGTGTTTTGCAAGGCGAGGGAATTTCCCTGTTTGCACGCTTCAGGTCGCGAGCTCGGTGAACTTTCTGGCTTTTCCAGATCGAGAATCGGAGGCGCAGAGATGTGGCTTTTGTGTGATTTAGGACCGGTTAGCCTGCCTGCTTGGGAATAAGTCTGGACCAGTAGCCGGCTTCTGTGCATGCCAGTTTCAAACATACATAGGGTAGGCGCTCTGAGAAGCAGAATTTTCAAAAAGATCTGCCAATGTAGTAGTAGTAGTAGTAGTAGTAGTAGTAGCAGCAGCAGCAGCAGCAGCAGCAGCAGCAGTCGTCGTCGTCGTCATCATCATCTTTGGGGGGGGGGGAAAGGGATTCTCTTCCAATTTCTGTTAAAAGTTTCGAGGACTTCTCCCGCCCTTGAATCTTGAGTTCTAAATTCCACTTGTTGGATTGTCAGTGTTTCAGCTGTTGCCAAAAATCCAGCTAACATTCAGAATACTCTCTTCAAACAAGGCAGCAGATCCTATTGAGAAATTGTCGTCTTTTACAGCCTACCTCTCCATCTCCTGCTTCCTTGCATCTGGGCCGCCCTGCGTAATGAGCACATTGTTATATCACTTATTTTAAAAACACTTTGAAGGGTGTTTGAAACTCACTGGCAGATTTGACAAAAAAGTATGTTAAATCTTAAAGAATTTTTTTTCTTTTCTGTACCCTGTACGTTTTTTTTAATTTCGGTGGCTAGAATTTAAGCCCAAATCCCCAATTCAGGACGACTCCACTGTTAAATGGATCTTGTTTTAGGGTTATTGAGATGACATGTACAAGTGGGTGCTGCCTAAATTCAGTGTTTTCCTAGATGTTACATAGAATGGTTTCCCTTCAAAAATACACCAGCAACAAAGCCAGATGTTTTGGGGAAGAGTTATAACAAGATTATGGGGGAACTGTTGTTGTTGTTGTTGTTGTTGTTGTTGTTGTTGTTGTTGTTGTTGTTGTTATTATTATTATTATTATTATTATTATTATTATTATTATTATTATTATTATTATTATTATTATTATTATTAATTAGCTAGCGCAGCCAGGCCACGCTGGCTGAGCGGTGCTGGAACCTGAAAAGAAGTAAATTTTCCAAACTCTGGTTGTTGTTTTCCCAGAATCCTTCCCCTATAACTGCCTAGGAATAAACGAACACAAATATTTTCATCCCGGCCATCCACACCATCACCAGAATGGATGCGGTGGAAACTCTGAAAGTTTGCCTAAAAACGTGGCGACAGCGTTGCCTCGGCGCTTGCTTTATGATGGAAATCCCACGGGCTTGATTCCTGGGAAATCCTCTTGGCTGAAGCACCAGACGATCGGATGACTCCAAAAGAGATCACGGCAGCCAGGGAACTACGTTCCTTCCGGCCTGCTCGCCTTGCTGAGGCCGGCGTCAACCTGAAGCCCCCTGTTCTGGGGAGACGGTGTGTGTGTGTGTGTGTGTGTGTGTGTGTGTGTGTGTGTGTGTGTGTGTGTGTGTGTGTGTGTGTGTGTGTGTGTGTGTGTGTGTGTGTGTGTCTGTTAATGTAGGGCCTGAACTCAAAGGATTGAATGGGGGGTCGGTGTGTGTGTGTGGGGGGGGGGGTCGGGGAAGGGGGAGGGTTGGTGCTGGCGGCAGATCCGGTTTAGCGCCGTGCGTTTTCTCCCGTGTTGTTTTCTTGATAACAAAGCAAGGCCACTGGAGAGGTATTTGAGTTCAGGCGCCACTCGCCTTCCACCGCCCAACCCTGAACAATGTCGCTGATGGAAGGGCATCTGTCTTCGCCTCCCAGGCACCGGGAAGGGTGCAGAGACAGAAATAGCGTTTTCGCAGCAAGAGAGTCAGAATGGGCCCGGCGGGGTCGGAGGGAGGGCGGGAGGCGAGAGAGAAACAAAGGCGAGGGCCACCCGGGGCTCAAAGGGACCGAGTGGGGGTCAGATCGTGTCTCTGCCGGGCTTCTCTCTGGCTACAGGAGGAGATCTGGAGATCATCTGGAGGATCTTCCGGTTGCTCCCGCAATGTCCCAGTTCTAAAAGATGCTGCGGCCGCCCCCTCCCCCGAAACCCAAACAAAACACAAACACAAAGCGTGCGATGCTTTGCCTTCCCTCCGAGAGCGCGACCCGCGAGAGTTGAGTAACGTAGCAAGACTCAATAGGCATCCCTGATGCCTAGCCAACGCGTTGTGCCTGACTTCCTAAGAGAAGAGTTGAACTTCATATCTTTTGGGTTTGGAAAATTATAATGATAACAGTCGGGAAATCTCGAGGTGACGTTCGCCTCCCTGCTCATCTCAACATGGATGTGGAAGGGACCCCTTTCCCACAAACTGCCTGGAGGGGCCGGGTTTAAGTTTGGCGATTCAGATTGGTTAAGAATCGGTGCCAACCTACGTGCATACCAACTCAGAAACCAGCCCCAATTCAGTCAGACTCTCTCCCAGGTAAGTGTGTCGAGGATGGCAAACTCAAGTTGTAATCCTACGCCCATTGACCTGGGAGTCAGTGACGTTGGATGCAACGGGACGTACTTGAGAGTAGTATTTATCACTTCCTTCCAGTAACTACATTTGAAACTCATAGCTCTCCCCCCCCTCAGATCGCGTTACACCCAATGCAAGGATCGTTACTCTTTTATTCCTGAGTCCTTGCCATCAAGGTCACCCTCTGAGTGTCCTGGGCCGAATAGGGATTTGAAATGATGATGGTGACTATTATTGTTATTGCTACTGTTTTCGTAAGGCAGGGGAAGCTGGCCCCGTGGTCATCTTGAATGCTTTCCAATGGCCGTGATTAGTTGATCGCGTTTTCTTTTCACCTTCATTTTTGGAAGCAGAGAGGAGGAACCCCCCACACACACACGCTTTCCATTTCGGGGATTGTGTTCCAAGAATGGAATCAATCTTGATCTCACCCCGCCCCTCCCCCACAACTTTCTGTCCCCTGGGGACTAACTTTAGTACCCCCCCTCCAAAGGAAAATGATGGAGGGAGGAATTCAAGGGAGGCGATGCGCTTGTCACCGTCGTCTCCAACGGCGCTGGGTTCCGACGGTTAAGGAAGCTGGCAGAGGAGCTTGTGTGTGTGTGTGTGTGTGTGTGTGTGTGTGTGTGTGTGTGTGTGTGTGTGTGTGTGTGTGTGTGTGTGTGTGTTGGGTGGGGAGATAGAGGTTGCTCGGCAGTCTTTCTGCTCTTCTCCTCAGCCTCTCTCTTTCTCTCCCCCCCCCCCCGCCGCCGGTGCCCACCGAAGTGGGGAGGCCCTGGGAGGCCAAGCCATTGGGGGGGGGGGATTGGCCGGGCTTAATCCAAACAGCCCCTGTTGGATGTGTGTGAGGTCCGCAGTCTAGACAGCCCCGGTGACGCGGCGGCTCCTTATCTCTCCTTGGGATCGGCTCTCAGGGAGACACTCCCCCCCCCCACCGCTGTCCCTCCACCCTTCCTCATTCAACCCTCCCTCCGGCGTCTCTCTCTCTCTCTCTCTCTCTCTCTCTCTCTCTCTCTCTCTCTCTCTCTCTGGTCCTGCCAGGCTCCCCCCGGAGCCGCCACACCTCGCGGACGGCAGGACAACAAACGCACCACCTGGAGGCTGGGAGCGGGCGCGCCTTCCTGGGTGTAACGTTGCAAAAGAAGGACCGCTGCTTTGTACTCCTGCATTGGTCGCCGGGTTTCCTTTCTGCCTCCCCCCCAACCGCCCATCCCCAGCAGTTGCTTAAAAATCGTTTTCCTCTTTTCGTTGGCCGGAGGGGATCAATAGTGTGCGTGTGTGATTTCTTTTTTTTGGGGGGGGGGCGTGTGTGGTCTCCGAAGGGGGATGCAAAGCAGCGTGGTCAAGTGGGGCCAAGAATGGTCACCGAGGCTTCCAGAGTGATCCGACCCACGCGTCGTTAAATACGTGGACGGGGGGGGGGGTGGAGTCGGGGGTTGGCCGCTGGGTCCCAGCCTTTGTGGCATCATAGGTTTATGATGCTACTACCAAATCACGCCTGGATTCCCCACCTCCACCAAAGGACAGGGCGACCGGTAGATGCAATTAAGTTGACTGGGCTTCTCTAAAAACCTTGCCAGAGGCTGTGACCCTATCGCATTTCCCTGGGAGTGAAGCTCAGGGTACTCAACACTCTTTAGTCCTGGTGACAAGGTAGAAGATTTCTTTCTTTATCCCATACTTCTGTGTCCTGCCTCTCCCTCCAAGGAGCTCAGGGTGGCCCAGTCGGCTTCTCCATTTTGTGCTTATTTGTTTATTTGTAATTTTTATTATTGTGATTTGATTATTTGGTTCGATTGATTAGTTTTTATTTACTATTTTAAGTTGTTTAATCTGTTTTTATATTTTGTATATGTTTGTAAACCATCCAGAGTAGCTTTTTTGCTAGATGGTTGCGGTATACAAATCAAATAAATAAATAAATAAATAAATCTCCCCGCTCCACCCCCGACATTATACTCACAACAGCCCTCTGAGGTAGGTCAACCCAAAGGAATATGTGATTGGCTCAAGGTCCTCCAGTGGATTCCCTTCCTTCCTGAGGACTTGAACCTTGCATCCCTCCCCCAACTCCTCGATCAACTCTTTAACCACCACCTCTGAAGGTTTGCAGGTAGTATGGAAAGTTGTTCCCCTTTAATCCCTCCACTGAATATTATTTTTGGTGTGTGTGGTGTGTGTGTGTGGGGAAGCAGGCCTAACCATTAAATACAAAGCCACGATCTCTCCTCCCCCCTCTATCTTTGTTTCCTTATTTGCTTCGAGTTTTGCTGAAAGAAAGACACGTCAGCTCCTCTTTTTGCATTGTTTAAGTGGCGATCGAAGCAATTCAATTAAGAGAGAGAGAGAGAGAAGACGTCCGGTTCTCTGGTAACTGGAAATTGCATTTCTCTGGATGCACATCTTTATCTTGAGGCTGAAGGGGAAGTTGGGGGGGGGATAGGGCCAGGCTGCTGAGTGCATTGGAAGCAGATGCGATCGATAATAATAATATAGTATGTGGTTTGTCTTTTTCTCCTGTTTGCCTTTCCCCACAGTCCAAGAGCTCAGCAGCCCTAGTTTGGGGGGTCCCCACCCTTAGTGAGCTGTGGTAACTCAGTGGGCTAGAGCGCTTAAACTGTTGGTTGCAAACTCGACAGCTCAGTGGTCGGAATCCCAGAGTGAGCTCCTGCTGATAACCCCAGCTCCGGCTAACCTAGCAGTTTGGAAAGCATAGACATGCAAGAGTGGACCCTCGTATAACAAACAGTTTGTGTATAACATAAAATCTCTACAACATAAAAAATTCCAGAGATAGGGGAAATTTGCTTAACAGAATTGCCGATGGGGCGAATCTGTACAACATAAATATGCTCACAATTAGGGATTACTCTGTTTTCAATCCATTCCTATGGGAAATTTGTACAAAGGAAAATTTGCTTAACATAATTTCATTTGAAACAAATTAATTCCTTTCTACAAGGTACCAGTGTAGATAAATAGGTACCCCCGTAAAAAGCGGGAAGGTAAACAGGGTTCCATGTGCAGAAATGTGTTCAGCCATGCCGGCCACATGGCCTCGGACATGCACAACACTGGTTCTTTGACTTGGGAATGGAGATGAGCGCTGCCCCTAGAGTCGGACACAACTAGCACGCATGTGGGAGGGCACCTTTGCCTTTTTTACCCTTTGTGCTTTACCGCTGCTGTTTGTGACAGAAGCTTGCTTTGCTGCTGCTGAATTATTTATTTAATTTTTTCCTCTGCCAGCCGTGGATAACTGAATCATTGGATAATGAATCAGTGGATACGGGGGCCCTACTGTATATTCATGTCAGGGAAATGCCCTTAACGGTCAGATCTTGGCTTGGCTCTGCCAGTTGTCCAGAACTTTGATAACTGGCCTGACTCTGCATGCTAAGTTCCTTTTTAGCCACCGAAATACCTTAACTGATAGAGCCTGGTGGTTTGCCAGCAGGAATCCAACCATTCTGAAGCCAAAGAAGCACTGCAAAATTGAACCAACGGTAGAGCTCAAACACAAATTGTACAAAGTAAGTGCCATCTGATATATGATCTTTTCAGCTTTAGGAAAGCAACTGTAAGTACCTTGATGGGAGACTATTTGAGAAACTCATACATGTTGCTTCGAGTTGTAGCTTGTCTCCCTGTGATCCACTGTGTGTCAAATTAGCATGATACTTAGTATTTTGATGTGCTACCACCCAGCCATGAAATGCAATGTGTGACCGTTGGCCACTTACACACTCATCCTTTCTTACTCTGAGCTACCTCACAGAGTCCTTGTGGGGGTGACATTGTCATTGTAGCTATGTGCTGTGAAGTTGCCTCCAACATATGGCAACCCTATGAATGATCAGTCTCCAAAAGTGTCCTGTTCTCAACAGCCCTGGTCAGCTCCTACAAACCCAAAGCGTGTGGCTTCCTTTCAGTCCAGTCCATGCATGGTGACTGGAAATACAAGAATGTAGATGGCCTCAATCTCCAGTCTCACATGGTAACACCTGATAACATTTCTAATTCCTTCACTGCTTGCTTCCCTTGCAAGTCTCAGCCTTCTTCTGATTTCTTGACTGCAGTCTTCGTTTGGAGAGATAATTAAACCAAAGTGTTACAAAATCTTTAACTATTTCAGTTTCTGGAAAGCCATCTTGAGCTCAGCGGGGTAACTAAGCAACAAACTAATAATAATACTAAATAAACACGTTTACAAAGATGTCTGCTTCTTGGGAGGAAAGCAATGGCAAACCTAGATAGCATCCTAAAGAGCAGAGACATCACTTTGTCAACTAAGGTCAGGATAGTCAAAGCTATGGTTTTTCCAGTAGTGATGTATGGAAGTGAAAGCTGGACTATAAAGAAGGCTGATCGCCGCAGAATCGATGCTTTTGAGCTGTGGTGCTGGAGGAGAGTCTTGAGAGTCCCCTGGACTGCAAGGAGATCCAACCTATCCATCCTGAAAAAAATCAACCCCGAATGTTCACTGGAAGGACAGATTTTGAAGCTGAGGCTCCAGTACTTTGGCCACCTCATGAGGAGAGAGGAGTCCTTGGAAAAGTCCCTGATGTTGGGAAAGATTGAAGGCAAAAGGAAAAGAGGATGGCAGAGAATGAGATGGTTGGACGGTGTCATCGATGCAACCAATATGGATTTGACAAAACTCCGGGAGGCAGTGGAAGATAGGAAGGCCTGGCGAGCTCTGGTCCATGGGGTCACGAAGAGTCAGACACGACTGAACAACTGAACAACAACAACATTGGGAAGAACCCACGATGGATTATGAGAGGAAACAGGTGTGTTACCTTCTCATAATCCATTTAAATACTGTAATATCTATAATATTAGGTTCTAAATATCTAAAATATAGTATGTTTCTTGCATGATAACACCCTACATATTATCAATGGTATATCTGTTATGCCTTTGTTGAAAACTCTGTGTGGATTTGTGTGTGACCAAGAATGAAAAGGATATCCTGTTTATCAGGTAAGTGTGAGAAGAACCATCGTGATATTTCCACTTGTCTCAGCTTTCTTTATATCAGAAGATATAGTTGAAATGTGGAACCTATGGCTCACCAGATGTTTGGGATTTGGGTTTCTAGGAACTTCATCTTGTACTTTAAAACAGCTGGAAGGCCAAAGGTTCTCCACTCCTGGGAGACTGAGTACTTGTGGTTTTGCAATGCTACATATGTGAGTTTTGAAGATAAGGAAAAAGATATGTGCCATATGCCAAGAGCCCACATCTTAGGAATGGAAGATGGGAGGTGGTAGAGACAAATTCCTGCAATGACAATATCATTATGAGAAGTAAAAAGCAAACAAAATGTATTTAAAGTCATCAATAACAACAACACTTGGTTTCTATATTTCCTAGTTGGAATATTCCCACAGAGACATCTCTGAAACTGGCTGTGTATTTTGTCTATCTGGAAACTTGGCTTTCTCCCAGGAATCTAAAATAGCATTCCTTTTCTCATAAGCATCTCTTTAATAATGCCCTGGAATTATGGACAATTTTGAGAGCATTCTAGTCAGTACTTGATACATGTGTGTGTTTCACTAAAATACCCAGAATCTTTCAGCCAGTATGGCTACTAGCCATATTGGCTAAGTGATGGGACCTATATATCAAAATAATTTCCCCCCAAGTTTGGTTCTAACAACCACAGGAACAACAACAAAAACAACAGAACTAGCATACTAGTAGATCAGGGTTGTCCAAGAAGAGACTGCAAGGGAAAAAAATCACACTTACCGGTACCTTCAGAAGTTTATGTACTACACAACTGCTGTGTGAGACAGATAGTAGCAAGGGAGAAATCTTTTGTTTTTCTTAAGCAACCACATGGGGCTGAGCTCTTATTTGTGAACACTTGGATTAAAAAGATATCCAGTATGTTAAATTTGACTGGTTTAATGTCCCAATCCATACACCAACATTCCATTTAAAATCCACAGCAGTCTGCTCCTTAGAAGATTCAGCTTATTCCTGGAAGGTGTGGCAAGGAAATAATGTTTCTGAACATGTACAAAGTGCTTTTTTCTTTCACTGCAGGACCACAAACAGCCCCTTACTTCCTGACTTGGATAAATGGTCTAGCAGGATTCTTGAGCAAGTCAGGAACATTTTATGGGGCACAATACCCAAGGAAACTCTCTCGCACAAACCTCACTGAAAGAAACAAATTTGCAGGGGGGAAAACTTTGTGGCAGACTGTGATCTTGCACTTCTTATTGCAGGAACCAAACATATCTCAAATAAAATGGAAGAACAACAGAAGCAAACTATAAATATTTACTGCCAGAACATTTAAGAAAGTAAAAAATAAATTATCAACTATCTAGTAGTTTTGGGGAATAATATACATGTAAGAAGAGAGGGATGACTCTTCTTCCTGTATTCATCCATTGCACCTGCAACCATCCAGAAAGCATTCTAGACAAAATATTACACTGGATTTCAATTTAAACACATCCTTGATCCTTCCATTTTTAAAATCAGTCTGATTTAGAAGCATTGTCCCAAGTAAGTGCTTCAAAAATGCATTGTGGCTTTTGGTTTCTGATGTGGGATAACTTCCCTTTCAAATCATTATGTGTGGAGGAGGTTGCTTTTTTATTTTTATTTTTGGGAAAAAAGGATTAATTATCAACATTATTGTCTTTACCTGTTCTCAATACTGAGTACTAGAGATGGGCATGAATTAAAAAAATGGTGTTTCGTTTGTCGTTTGTCGTTTAGGGGGTCCGTTTCGGTTCATTTCCGTTTTTCACAAATTTTTGCAAAAAATTCATTTTCATTTTCATTCATTTCGTTACTGTTTTGTTACCATTTATTTTAATTTTTGTGCTTTTTTAAGCATTTAAAGCAGTTCAATGTATCGCCGTAACAAAAACGAAATGGACAACAAAATTTCTGGTGTTTCTGTTCGTTTCGTTTCATTTTAGAGATAAAATTAATTTGTCGTTTGGTTGCGTAACGAAACGAAAAAACAAAAACAGAAACAAAAATTGTTCGTTTCGTGCCCATCTCTACTGAGTACTAAGTTCAAGCATTTATGCTTCCACGTGTGAAATTATTAATCCTGTGTCCTGTGCAGTGTTTGGCAAAAATCCTTTCTTTTCATTTTCTAAAATAGAAATATATTTTGTGTCAAACTGAATTATGGCCCAGAGCTTCTCTCTTTAGGCATTGTAACGCATAATGTTTCTTTCTTTAAAAATTCTAGAATTTCTCTTGGGACCCTTTGAACTTAAATGGACATTTAAAGCAATGGAATAAATAAGCCTCCTCCTTTTTATTTTGCCTGAATCAAGTTTGTTGAATGGTACCTCCAGCCCCTGTTTTGCCCCTCAAACCTTTTCTCATGGGTAAAGACTTGCTGTTTATTTTGATTTGTCACAAATACTAGGCGTTGTTTGAAAAGTGTTAAACTTAGCAGGCCCATGTAGATAATGTGAGGCAGGTCAGTGGGAATGATAAAAAGTAAGATATGGTGGGAATAAACCGTCTGTGGAGTCCCTCCCCCCTCCCTTCTGCTGTAGTCTATCAGTTCGATACACAGCGGCAATAGAAGACGTTGTTTATAATTAAGATGATGCTTGAAAAATAAATATATATTTGATTTCCCAATATTTATTTCAAACACTGAAGTTGAAACAGGACCAACCGTTCTTATAAAGAGCTGATGGTATTGGGACAAATAATGCCATGGGGGAGGGAACCATTATTTTGAGGGACTAGAATTCCCAGAATATCTCAGCCAGCTCAATAAATGCAAAATTTTGGGTCTTGTAGGTTGAAGAAGTATAATTTCACTGCTCTGCCTGTTTTGTGAGTGGACTGATCTGACCATAGAAGTTCAATGAGCGGCAGTTGAAAAAGGTTTGATTTGGGAGCTGGAAGCAGACAATGGTGAATTCCATTTTCTTGCATTGCTTTCCCAGAACCCTTTGTTCTGGCCTTCAGAGCTAGCCCATATTATTTTGCTTCCTGAGGTAAATTTAGCGAGGGGGCAACCTTTCCATTCATAGACAGAATGACCAACACAATATTTCCTCCACACAGTGGTGATGGGAGAGTGTCCGCTACATGCTCTGGTGGGGAATGGCTCGCTTAGGGGGTGGAGTCAAGTCTCAGTGTCTTGCCTCCCAGCATCAGACCGCTGAGGCCACTGGCTTGCTCTTTGCTCTATTCTGTCAAAAAACCTTAATAATAAATGTTATGACCCATGGCAACCTGTTCCCAAGTCTTCCACACATAGGCTACTGAGAAGTGGTTTCATTTCCGACGTCTGGGAACACTCTGAGATCCAAACTACACAGGCCACCCTTCTTATACAAAGGAAGGTAGAGACCTGAGTTGGCCACCCCTGCGTCTGCAGACTGGTCTTCTTCTTCCTAATGAGAACACATTATCACTTCTGGGTGCCCTCATCATTTCTAGGGCACCAAAATACTTTTTGTATCTCTCTCTGCAGTCACACAAAACTTAAGAGGTGGCACCTTTATACAACTCCACCCAGGCGCTCTTTCTACATCCAACATAATTTGGTGACAGGCCTGTCTCTTGGAACTTGGCTTACAGAATATGTTATAGGCTATATTTCTATACCACCTGTGGTGATCTACAATGATCAATATTGGACATCCACCAATAAGATAAGATAAAATAAAGTCTCAGACTCTCTGCTTCCCACCTTCGAATTAAAGGAATACATGGTCCATGTGCCAGATGAAATGCCATGATCTACTTTTTATTTCAGGCTGTACTGAGACACTTGGAGCCTTCAGGACAGGTTGGGCTAGACAATTGAAGTACAAGAATAAACACAATGATATGTCCTGGCTTTTGTTATGTTCCCGTTCCTGCTATTAGATTGGCAAAGCAGGCCTTTTTTGACCCTCTTAGACAAATTTGCTCCCTTTAATTTGCATAAAAATGCATGTCAAGTTTATATCGCAGGTAGATAAACATTCCATGCCATCCAGCCTTGTCAGTCAATCAGTAGGTTGCTGAAGAACAATTTGTTTGAGGAAAGTAATTAGAAACATGAGCCAATCTGCCAAAGGATCAAAATGCTGCTGAGCTCAACAGCCACTGGCCTTCTGGTTTGTAACTTTCCCAATGGAGGCAATTGTATAAATTGGTGCACCACAAGCTATAGATAAATCAGTGCATTTTATACACACGAGCCTGCATTTTGATTTATAGGGAAGTTGAAAATCATTCTTTACTTAAATAAACAAAAGAAATCTGATCAAACACTGTGGCTGCCCGTGCACTTTAATTTAAATTTCAGGGGTCAGCCCTATTTCAAACAAACAAACCCAACAATTTAAGATGAAGTGCTTGGATTAATGTCAAATTTATTAGCCAGCCTTTGAGGCACTTCCACAAGTGATGCACAAAAATGGTTTTTGGTGTGGCGGCATTTAAAGAAAATTGACCAAAACAAAACTGTTAAGGGTGGTAAGATACCCAAATGCTTGTTATGGTAATGGGGGTGGGGGGACATGTGTGTGTGTGTGTGTGTGTGTGTGTGTGTGTGTGTGTGTGTGTACACATATGTGTACGTGTGATTCTGATGAGGTAGAGGTAGAGGGAAGGGTGTTTTTGTTTTGTTTCACTGCAGAATGATGGAACGAATACTGATGTGAAGAAAATGCAAAAGCAGAATTACGTCTGAACATGGAGACCCAAATCATGGTTCCTGAAGAACTGTATAATTTTAATGCAGGTGGAGAAGAAGTCCAACTTGTTACAGATTTTCCATAACTTGGCTCAGTAATCAACCCAAATAGAGACAGTGCCCAAGAAATCAGAAGAAAGGTGAGACTTACAAGGGCAGCTATGAAAGATTTAGAAAAGAGCTTTAAGTAGAAGGATGTTTGTAGGAGACCAAGGCTAAGATAATTCATATTACATTTTTAATTATTATACATGGATGAGAATGCTTAGCAACGAAGAAAGCCCACAGAAAAGAAATATTCCTTGGGTATACTGTGTTGGAGGTGGGGCGTGGTGGCTCAGTGGACTACGGCTCCAAAACTGTTGACTGCAAAGTCGGCGGTTCGGTGGTTTGAATCCCGGATGCCACGCAACGGAGCGAGCTCCCGCTGATAACCCCAGCTCCAGCCAATCTAGCAGTTCGAAAGCATATAAATGCAAGTAGATAAATAGATACCGCTGTAAAAAGAGGGAAGGTAAAACAGTGTTTCCTTGCAACCATGCCGGCCATGTGGCCATGGACTTGCACAACACTGGCTCTCCGGCTTGAATACGGAGTTGAGCACTACGCCTAGAGTCGAACATGACTAGCATGCATGTGCGGGTGGAACCTTTATACTGTGTTCGAGGAGAGCTTAATGGATACTAAACCAAGTCCAGTTTAAACTCTAAGAAACTGAAATGATTAAATTGAGGGTATTGTATTTGGAGCATATTAGGAGAAGACAAAGCAAACTGGAAAAAGCAAAATTAATTCCTATTTATTTATTTAACTTATATACCAGTCCATCTCTGGGCTGCTAATGGCCTAGTGCCCACACATAAATACAAATACTGGTAATCCAATAAACTAAAAACATTTAATGCAGAAGTGAACAATGCAAAGCAGTACAGTACAAGGGAACCTAGCTCTCTAATGTAAGCCAGACACAGGCCATCAAAAGAAGGATGTTAACAAAAGAAAGCTTTAAATAGTGTTATGAAAAAGTTGAAGGCAGCAGGAAAAAGAGTAAAAGCTAACATGAAATGGATGGGCTCTTGACATTTGCAAGATCTCAGTGGGGCTACCAATGATGACACTGATTTTGGAGGTCCTTAATTTATAGCATGGTCATAAGTTGGAAATGACAGTACATAGCAACAACAGCACTCTCTCTCTCTGCACTATTGGTGCCTTGGATTCCACCCACCCCCTGAGCCTTTAAGTAACCAGTTGCAAATAATTAGTTTGCAACTAGTTGAATCCATGATCATTGGGGCAGGGAGAAGGTTTGGCCTTTTATCAACACGATTGGGTTAACTATTGCTATGAGCTGCTCCTTTACTGGTCTCCTATCTTTTATTGAAGAATTTTTCTGTGGTTTGCTAAGCCAGCCTCTGGATGATAGACATAGAGCCATACTTTCAGCCTTATCAACTTGCCTGAATGTACATGTCCTTCTGCATGACTTTTAGGAGCTGAAGGTCAGCCTTACTCATATTGAGAGTTGGGAGAGCTTCAACTTTTGGACGTTGAAGGTCATCCACTCAAATTGAGGGTTGGTAGAGTGAGAACAGACCACAAAATACTTCTTTAACTAGGGTGTTGTTAGTCTGTAGAACTCCCTGCCACAGGATATGATGACATCTGGCCTGGATGCCTTCTAAAAGGGAGTAGACAGATTCCTGAGGGAAAAGTGCATCACAGGGTACAAGCCATGATGGGGATGTGTAATCTCAAGCCTTAAAAAGAGGGTACTTTAAAGGCCAGATGCAGTGGAGTGGTTTCAGGAGACATATATCTATTCTTGTGTGCTCTCACAGGCATTTGGCAGGGTGACTTTGAGATACAGGAAACTGGACTAGACGGGCCCTTGGCCTGATCCAGAATGGCTCTTCTTATGTTCTTCTTACATCTTGATGAACAGGATATGTAGAGCCTTGTGGCCTGAACTGCCAGATGGATTCCATGTTCCATGTCCCCTAGTTTCTGAGTTTCTTCACAAAGAATACTCAGAAGAGGTTTATCATCCCTTTCTTCTGGGGACCTCCTAGGGTTGTGCAGCTTGCCCAAGGCCACACAGGTTGGCTCTTCTGAGAGGCGTAACGGGAGTTCAACTCCTAACCTCTGGTTTTGCAGGAAGATACCTAATTCACCAAGTTAAACTAATATACCGTAACGGCCTGTTCAGAAACAAGCCCTTTCACAAGCTTTGCATAACAAAAGTGATGCCACAGAAGTAGAGTAACCAGATGAAAAAATGAGAGAATTCCTATACTTTTACTACTTGTGTGGAAAAGGATATTTCAAGAGATGTGCCTTGCACTGAGAGCTTCACCTGCTGACATTTCCTCGTCAGCCAGCTATTAAAAGTACAGGAACCCTGCTCTTATTTTTTTTAAGGCTGGTAACCCTAAATAATTATGCTCCTCATGCCAATTCCTATAGCTTCAATTTGGAGATGGCTATGCCTTTACTTCCCACTTATATTTCCACCTGTGTTTCCACACATCTTTGCCATTTTACTCCTATCTGAAAATAGCAGGTGAACAAGGCATGTGTTGCAGCCAACTGGATGAGTCCATCCAGGTGATGAAAGAGGAGGATTTGTGGAACACTTTTCAAAAAATATATGTATAAATATTCATTTGTGAGTGAGACCCATCTCTGTGTTGGGTCTGCCTTACTTAGGCATAGTAGGATACATTTTAGAACAGTGGTTCTCAACCTGGGGGCCCCCAGATGTTCCTGGACTGCAACTCCCAGAAGTCTTCATCACTAGCTAAGCTGGCCAGGATTTCTGGGAGTTGCAGGCCAGGAACATCTGGGGACCCATAGGTTGAGAACCATTGTTTTAGAAGGTATCCTGGCTGACTGACTTTAGTTTTTCAGTTTGAAAATAGGATGTTCACTGCCAAACATGAAGTCCTTGCTGAGAATGACTCTATTACATCATGAACCATCAATATTTTTGATTTTGTTTTCATTTTAAAATGGAGAACAAGTCATTGGGGGATATTAAGGGCCAAGGAATTAGCCACTTAAAATTTCCCAGGATGAAGATGTGTCAGGCAAGGTCCTGAGATCAGCAGCTTTTAGCCTTTTAAAAGACGACTTGTGTCATTTTGCAGTAGACGGGTTTGCTCTTTTCAGCTCCTGTGGCACATTTGCTCAACCACATTTACAAAACACATGACAAGAAATGAGACCTCTGCCATTCTGTTAAAGCAATCATATTTTAGTAACTGTTACATACCCATAAATGCTAACTTCTGTTAAGACACACCACAGACAAGATATTGCGGTCTACTCAATGGCTTGAACCAATGAAATTACTCTTCATCGTGGGCAACTGGGCATATAGACATCCATCTGTGGGACCTGCTTTACTTTTTAGTCCTAACGTGCAGTCCACGCATCTGAGGAAAACAATGGCTTGGTATGGAAGGAACAATATTTTTAGCAGTAAGGATGGAACAACAATAGTCAATAAACGTATAAACTAAAATATAAGCAACACAGTTTCAAGTGCTATCCTTCCTTGTATACAATCATAATCTTTCCCTTTACTGTCTTATAATGCCACAAATTTCTAGTTCTTTACATGTACACCAAAACTTTGACACAAGTATTTTCAACACTAAACTCTTGTTTGTAACCTCTGTCCAAACATGCCACACTTATTCTACTTCACAACTCTTTCTAACATTACTAAGTCATCTGTGGCTCTGAACTGATTTTGAATACAGTCACCCCCCCCGCCATTTCGCGGTTCAGGTACTGCAGTCACACTATATTGTGGGATCGCAGTACCTGCACCGCTGGGGGGTGGGGTGGGGTGATCAGGTCACTCCCCGCCACACCCTGCCCCCTCCGAGAAGCCTTGGAGCCGCCCGGGAGGGTGACGGGAGCCATCACATGGCTCCCCGCCATCCCCCGACCCCCTCCGATCGCTCTCCACCTGTCCGCCCTTCCCTGGGGGTTGCAGGCGTACAGGGAGCGGTCTTTGGAAAGGGGTTCGGCTGCAGAGGCAAGCGCTTGCCTCCACAGCCGAAGCCCTCTCCAAGGATTGCCCTCCGCCCTCCTGCCCGCCCTCCCCTGGGGTAGCGGGCGCGTGGGGAGCAATGTCGGCTCTGGGCAGAACTCGGCGGTGGCGGCGGGGGATGGGATTCCCCACGCTGCCACCGCGTGCTGCTCTGAGGTGGCTCTGCGCAGCACCCAGCAGTGGCGAAGGGGTTTCTGAACCTCCAACGCCACCGCCGCGAGCTGCTGGGGGTGGCCCCTCACCTCCCAGGTCCCACCCGACCCGCATCAACATATCGCAGATTTTCAGCCATCGCAGGTCGGGTGGGTCCCTAAACCCCGCGATTGTCAGGGAGTTACTGTAATACACAGCTCTGACTAAATCTCTGTCCTTCAGTTGCACCTTTTAAAATGCAACACTGAATTTCTCTAGTTGGGCTTCAAACAGACCAATCATGCACTTCTATTCATAAATATTCTGCTCCACCTCTCAACTGTCCCAAATGTCTTACCTGGCAGTATTTTCCCATGTATTGCATTCATTTTTGTCTAAATGTGTTAGATTAAGTGTTGAGGTTCGTGTTATACACAGAAGTAAGCTGATAAGAAAACCACACGGTTGTGAAACTGTAATTCTGGGTTGGAAAAGTGGGGTGGTGGTAGCTTATGGATTATAGAAAAATTTAGGTAGCTCCTCCCCATAACTGGCAATCAACCACAGTAGTTTATCAATCAAACAAATAAAAAAAAACACACACAAAATATTTATGGCGCAAAACCACCACCTGTGGCGAATCTTTCTCACAGTGCCTCTGTGGCATCCATTTAATGTAAGCTGGAAATCACGTAACTAGCGAGGACAGTTTAACAAAGGCATATTGTACTAAATCAATGCTCAGATACTATGTTTCACTTCTCATCAGGTTCCCAGGCTAATTTCACACATGCGCAGTAGTTTGCATTCCTGCTCATGCTCAGTGTGTTAAGATTTAGACAAAGAAGTAACTTTATTTAGACATTACGTAGATGTGTAAGTTTGTAATTGGTTAAGAAATTACTGCAAAGTCATATGGGATTTGTAGTCATGTGGTTTTCAATAAAACAGCCTTGCTGGGGTGCGGCAGAGGAGAGGATCGGGAAGAGGGAATCAAGGGAGAATCAAGAAGAAGCTGCTCCATTTTGCACCAAGAAGCACACTTGTCGGAGTCTTTATTTTCCCAACCCATTGGGGGGGGGCTTGCTGGTTAAGCTTTCCTGCTGGGTTCCCACATCTACTCTCAAGCCTTAAACGTTAAGGCTTCCCTGGGTTTAATTCCTACATTTGGCAAGCAACTTTCCAAGCCTCACAGATTGGGGCTTCCCACGGGAGTAATTCCCACATATTGGCCAGCCAGCCAGGAGTCGAACTACCATCGCTCACCATCCTCATCCGGGCAAAAGGATCCCAAGCGCGCTCAAATCACCATCGAAGACGTACCTTCGATCCCATTGGTGAGTGATCCCGTACTTTAAGACTACCGATACTGTTTCAACATGGGCGGGAATGCTGTTTCCTCCCCGCAACAAAAGTTCTGCCAGGAACTGCATTATCTGCTCACTAAGAATAGTTACGAAACTCCTCTAAAGGAGGTGGAAGATCTTGCCAAAGAAATTGCTGAAATATGTCCTTGGTTCCCACTAGCTGGCATGTTAGATCTTCAAAAATGGGACAAAATTGGCTACTGCCTTCGGAATCATCCCAAAGTTAATTTTAAGGTCCGGCACACGTGGTTTCAGGTCCGTGCGTGCCTTCAAGGACCCACTCCAGACAATCCTTTATTGGCAATAAAGTCTCTGCCATCACCATTGCCTATCATCCTGCCCCCCTTACCAGCCTCTTGGCTAATTGAGGCTCCTAAAGAACCACCGCCGGTGAGCACAGCTATGCCTGCACTCCCGTCAGCTCCACTACCAGCGGGCCCAGCCCTTGAATTCTCAAACCAGCTGCCAGATCCACTGCCTGAGCCCTCTCCAGCCTTATCCATTGCAAATGATGGAAAATTGCTCAGTGCTGGCTTTGTTGACGCTGTTCCAGCAGCAGCCTTGGCCATCGAGCCTGTGCACCTTGCTTCTCCAGTCCTGCAAGCTACTGCCCCTGCTCACGCTGAAAAAAATGCCCCAATTCCCTCTGAAGCACTGAAAGAGGGTGAGGATCGCTTGATTGTGGCAATTGAAGACCAGGTGGGAAATACGGAGGTTCAACAACTCCTGACTAAACAATTGGCCTTTGAGAACTCTAATGCTGGCTGCAATCCAGTTGTTGCTACTTTCTCCAGCAGTCCTGCTATCTCCCTGGCTGATATTCTGCATGCGTGCCGATTTGTGAGTACTGACTCTGATAAGGTAGATGACGGTGGTGGCGGTGGAATGAAAGGGGTTAATGAGATGTGGAACAGTAATCATGACGAGGAGGAGAAATCCAGGCTTAAACAAGGCTCCTGTTCCACGGGTGAAGCTGCTTCTATGCACCCCCCATGGGAAAAGCTCTGCTTTCCTTCGTTCCGAAAAGGCGTCTCAACTGATACAGTCGCCATGCCGTGCCTCGACTCCCTTCATTGTTTCCACCCACTGAACATTGTGGTGGCCTGATTACTGCGTTACATGGATGAAGTTCGTGGAACAGTTCCAGAGATCAACGGTTCTATCCTTACCAGCTGTGAACTGTGAATTAGCCCTGAAAACACACTTTGTTCTGAAAAGGCACTTTTTTCTAAAACATTCCATTCCTTTGCTGCCAGAAAATCAGCCTCAGAGTGAAACTGCCATGGATCTCTACCTTGTTGCAAGGGAAACATTGAATCAGTGTTTCAGAAGGTCACCTGAGACTGCTTGTCTTGCCATCCTGCCTTCATTTTTATGTCTCTGTCAATGACTGGGGACAATAGGCTGTTTATAACAATTGCCTCTGTTTAATTTTCTTTTTCACAGGTATTTTTTCCTTCTAAGGATCAGAGAAATCATACTTTGCATTTTAATTTCTAGGGTCTTAACAATTTTTCCTTCCTCACAGCAGTTTCTGGGCAAGACTCCAGAAGCTTCTTGGCAGGCGTTGTGTTCCTGATAAGGGGAATCACACAGTTCCTTCACTGGCATTCTGCCTAGCTATCTATATACTGTTAATTGTTCTTTGTTTCAAACGTTCTACAGAAATGCTGCCTTTTGGCCTATTTCAGAGCACACACAAATTTTTTCTCTCTGTTTGACAATTTCACAAGCTAGAATTTCATTGCTAGTTATATGAGATTTTTCTGACTTTTGCACCCTCTAGTTTTTGTCAAGCTGGCTCTGCTTGGAACATAATAGCTGGGGCCCAACCACCAAGTGACTTCCTAAATCTGCTTTTACTTTTTCACAACACTAGTACCACACAACTGAATTGTCTTGTTATTATTTTTGCATATGTGTTGCTTCAACTACATTCCAGCTATCAGATTCTGTTTGCTGTTTCACAATGGTTTAGAAACATAGTGCTAGTTTTAGGGATTACCTATCTTTTGGGGTTTTAGAGCATTTTTGAAAGCTAACAGCTAATTATGGGTAACTGAACACTTCCAAGGCTCATACTGAAATTAGATTACTTTAGATAACAGAGATGACATTGGTTTTATACTGCTGCAATTGCATAAAAGCTATGCTTATTATTGTGGTATGCATTATTATCATAAGTTGCTGCCTTTAATGTATATTTACTATATGTCAGATTTTTTGTTATTGCTAATTGCTACTTCTGGTTTCACGCAAAGACAAGTGTACTGCCACCTTCAGGTTGAAACTGGCTACAGCACAGTCTGAAGGTTGAAAAATATAGTTATATTCTCACTTATTCCAATACTATTGTGTTATCGTAGTTAGTTGATTACTACAACTCAGTGTTCCTATTCTTCAAAAAATTTAAAACAAAAAGAGTGAAATGTGGCGAATCTTTCTCACAGTGCCTCTGTGGCATCCATTTAATGTAAGCTGGAAATCACGTAACTAGCGAGGACAGTTTAACAAAGGCATATTGTACTAAATCAATGCTCAGATACTATGTTTCACTTCTCATCAGGTTCCCAGGCTAATTTCACACATGCGCAGTAGTTTGCATTCCTGCTCATGCTCAGTGTGTTAAGATTTAGACAAAGAAGTAACTTTATTTAGACATTACGTAGATGTGTAAGTTTGTAATTGGTTAAGAAATTACTGCAAAGTCATATGGGATTTGTAGTCATGTGGTTTTCAATAAAACAGCCTTGCTGGGGTGCGGCAGAGGAGAGGATCGGGAAGAGGGAATCAAGGGAGAATCAAGAAGAAGCTGCTCCATTTTGCACCAAGAAGCACACTTGTCGGAGTCTTTATTTTTCCAACCCATTGGGGGGGGCTTGCTGGTTAAGCTTTCCTGCTGGGTTCCCACATCTACTCTCAAGCCTTAAACGTTAAGGCTTCCCTGGGTTTAATTCCTACATTTGGCAAGCAACTTTCCAAGCCTCACAGATTGGGGCTTCCCACGGGAGTAATTCCCACAACCACCCACTTGAATTCAACAGCTTATATTGTATTCTAATGTGGCTTGGAGGTATTCTAAAACACTGACCAGAACTTGTTGTATCACACTGGGCTGTCCTTCCCATGAGGCAGAAGTCAACTCAAGGAGGAAAATCCGAGGACTTTCCAGAGTACCTGGAGTCTCTCGCTCTCCCCCTCAACCTGGACTCTCTCGCTCTCCCCCTCAGTTATGGGACACAATTTCATATGCCACTTTGTCCTGATGTGCTCATGTCAGCTTGCTGCCTCAGGGGTGGTAGAGAACATGGTTTCTTCTTCATCTATGATGAGGTAGCTTTTGCATTTTGAACGAAGGAGTGGAATCAACATCTCTTTACCTGCAGATAGCAAAATATCTTGGCCATTACTGGGATAAATGGATGGATACGTAGGAGCCAGGATTTAGAAAATTATTGACCAGACTGCCGACTATAGTAACTCCTATTGTAACAACCTGCATTTTTACTTGAGCCTGCATTTTTCAGCTTGAATCTGAATTTCTCATCACTTGTCAAGCATCCACAATTGTTTCTCTTGATGGATTACCCTCGGAATGCCAATGTAATGTTACGACTCCTGACAAGAAATGAATTTAACTTACTTTTGGTCTGTTTACTAACTTAAAAATGGAAGTACAAATTTTAGATGTTCAGCATGGAGAGAAAACCCAAGATGGAATAGAACTTTCAGAAATCACTTGAGTGACTTATGATGTATTCTTGAAGGCTTTTGGCTGGGATCCGTTAGTTGTTGTGAGTTTTTTGGGCTGTTTGGCCGTGTTCTGGATGTTTTTCTTTCTGACGTTTCACTAGACACTGTGGCTGGCATCTTCAGAGGGCAAGGAGATCAGGGAACTACGAGTTCTCTCTATGCACTGGGTTATAAAGTGAGTGAGACTGGCCACAGCTACAAGATATCCAGTATACTCCTGCAGTGGTGAGTAGGACATGAAATCCTCTTCCAGGACACAGAGGTACTGGACAACACTACCAATCACTATGTCAGACTACACAGGGAAGCCACTGAAATCCACAAACATAAGCACAGTTTCAACAAAAAAAGAAGAAAGTCTAAAATTAACAAAGCATGGCTTCTAGTACTAAAAGCTGTAGAGTTCAAAAGGTCAAAGGTCAATGATTCCCAACACAGCCACAAAGATGATGAGTTCACACAATAGAACAGCTAACGACACCCATCTAGGATCATTGCTACCCCTGATTGCATTGAAACTTCTTAATCCCTTCATCACAATACAATGACTAACACCTATTTTCCTGCATAGGACAAGTTTCCTCAATGTTAGAATCCCAGTCTCACACACTTTAGCCTTCTGGGTGGCCAGGCAACCTTCCTGCCAACTCGGGAATGGACCCTTATAGAGGTGGCAATGCCACTAGCAGCAGCACCACCACCAGGAGGAGGAGGAGGAGAGGGAGGAGGAGCCCCTGCCCTTTCCTGCCTGTGGGGGGACTGTGGTAGCAGGTGGGTGGGCCAGGCCCCCCCAGGTTGCTGCGTCTGGGGCAGATGTACTCTTCTCCCCCCCCCCCCGATATGCCCCTGCTCTTATGTAGGACAAAGCAGCATGCATGTGTAATAGGCCTGGACACACACACACACCAACCAGGGCCGGCGCTTCCATTAAGGTGAACTAGGCAGTTGCCTAGGGTGCCAAAATGGAGAGAGGGTGCTGGACAGCCTGCTGCCCCTCCCGCTGCCCCCCCACCGCTGGCCACCACCATCCATCCCCCCACTGCCTGCCAGCCACCTGTCGCCGTCTGCCATCGCTGCCCTCCGCCCTCCGCGCCCATCGCCGCCCACCCCCTTGCCCGTCACCATTCCCCGCCATCTGCCCCCGCCCCCCCTCGCCTAGGGCGCAAAAAACATAGCACCAGCCCTGCCCCCAGCTACTGTGAAACTGCCACTCTTGAACATACTTTCAATGGTTGTACTGTTTACAGTTCTTTTCCCCTCGGACTTTCTCTCATCGAGGTTGTTCTATACATGCTTGCTCAGGAAACAGTTTGTGACTCTGCTGAAGGGAACTGCAGTCCAAAACCAAAACAAACCAGTATGTCAAACAAAAGTTTCTAATTTTAATGCTTCTTCTTCTTCTTCTTCTTCTTCTTCTTCTTCTTCTTCTTCTTCTTCTTCTTCTTCTTCTTCTTCTTCTTCTTCTTCTTCTTCTTCTTCTTCTTCTTCTTCTTCTTCTTCCTTCTGAACTGTCTCACCAATAGGTTGGTGGGAAAAGGTTAAATTTTTACCTTGTAAAAAAACCCATACCCCAAGAGGTGGCAATGAGGCTTTTGTGGCAAAGTACTAACCACACTGAGCTGCCTAGATGCCCTAAGCACATCTGATCTCGCCTGATTTTGAAAGCTAAGCAGGGTCAGCCCTGGTTAGTACTTGGATGGGAGACCAGCAGGGAATACCAGGTGCTGTAGGCGCCTGGAGTAGGAACTGGAAAACCACTCCAGTATTCCTGCCAAGAAAACTCCATGGACATGGGGTCACAAAGAGTCGGTCATGACTGTAACAACACAATACACACACACTAAACACACTAAGAATATGAGCAGTGACCAGTGTTGCTTGCCATCAGGAAGTCCAAACTATTAGTTGATGCCAGCGAGGGTGTTGTGATTGACAGGATGCCACAGCCAGGTCCAGAGTGCCTTCTATTTTCCCCCCAGGTGCACAGGTAGCACACTTCCACCTCCTGTGTTATAGGTAGAATTCATGTTACACGTTAACTGACCAGGGTTTGAAAACCTTCCATAAATAAAAATCAGAAGCAGTTACTCTCCAATGCTTATTATATCCAGGAAGGTTTGTAATTAGGAAGAATTTGGTTTGTACTTGGAAGAAGTTTTACACATCCTGCTGTAGACTAGTCTTTATTTGGTTGTTCTCATCCCTTTGTGTGTGTAAACAAATATTCAGAGTTCTAAATAGCCAATGGAGCAGTGCTACAGATGTTAAGCCATTGCCTAATTAGCCACAGTAATGCATAAACTGATGATTGACTGACAGGATATACTTTTGGGATGCAGGGTCTAGGCTCACATTCTCTAGTCCTGAGGGCAATATTAAAATCCCACACCTAAGATCCACACACCCGTAGCTGAAATTTCACTATATATACATCGCTACTAGAGATGGGCACGACTTAGCGGTATTCCCGTTTCCGTTTCCGTTACTCGGTTCCGTTACTCTACGGAAATGGTAACGGGAATTACTCCGCCAGACTTCGAGCTCGAACCGACGAACGAACAATTTTGGTCTGATTTGTCGTGCTTGTTCCTTGCATCGCACAATCGCGTGATGCCACGCGGCACAGAAAAAAAGTTTTTAAAAGTTAAAAAAACCCAGTTCCCGGCCAAAAAGCAGGCGGAAAAATGTCTGCCGTGCCTCAGGGCACCTACCAGAGGGGTTGTTTCTGGAGGTCCCCGGCCTCCCCCCCATCCCCCGTCCTGGGCTGCTCTGGTGGGACTCGCCGCAGGCTCGCAGCCAGCAAAAAGCCCAGTCTTGCCGCTGGCCGCCGCAATTAAAGCGCAAGCAAGCGGCACGGACGGCACAGGAAAAAACTTTTAAACTCTCCCCCCACCCATTCCCGGGCCAAAAAAGCAGGCGGAAAGATGCCTGCTTGACTAAGGGCGCAGGGCACCTACCGGAGGGGTGGTTTCTGGAGGGGGGGGTCCCGCCTCCCCCCCGTCCTGGGCAGCCGGACTCGCCATGCCATGCGGTGCGGGCGGGGGATCCAAAATGGGGCGGTGAACGCAATATTGTTTTTGAAATCGTGGTCCAAAAACACACAAGCACAACAGAAAAACGCGAAAATTTATAAACTGCCAGATTTTTCACAGTAGCAGTGGGTTTTTTCTTGCAACAAAATGTCTCTCCTCTCCTCCTCTGTCCTCCATTGATTTTATTTTATTTTATTTTATTTTATTTACACCTGCGCAATGATGGGCTGGCCGAGTGGCCAGCCATGTGGGAGTGGACGACCATGCAAATTTTTGGAGCCATCCCACCAGTCGCATGGCCACTTGGCCATGGAGACTTCTGGGATGTGCCAAAAAGCCCCCTAAAACCTGCCCTAGCCCCCTAACCCTAACCCTAATCCTTGACTCCTTACCGATACGTCACAGACTGTCTTCTTAGTGGGTCAGAGAGGCACCCAGAGGTGCAACCCACTAGCCCACCGTAACCTTACCCGTCACTAGCCTAACCCTAGCCCTTGCACTAACCCACCTTAACCCTAAGCCAGATCTACTTGCATTGCACTACACGCAAGTACGATTCCCTTCTTTATGAGACATGGCGGTGCGAGAGCCTTAGGCATCACGCTATGGCTCTGGGTTCACTCACTGGTCTCACTGTCTGCAACTGGTATGCATATCCATATGGCTATGCATGCCATTTTGCAGGAGCAGGTGAGGAGGGGAGACCCCCATGTTGAGGGGTCTCTTGGAGCCTGCTTCCCCTTCCTAGTGGGTGAGGATAGGAGGCACCCACGGGTGCCTCCAGGAGCCCGCTTTCCCTTTATAGCGGGCCAGAAGAGGCACCCACCCCACAGAGGTGCCTCCAGGAGCCTGCTACCCCCCCAAAAAACCAGTACTAACGAAAACGAAAAAACAAAAAAATGAACTGACTAATTTTTGCGAATTTTTGCGAAAAATGGAAACGACCGGAAACGGAACCGGCCCGACTAACGACAACTCGAAAAAATTTTTTTTCAAGTCGTGCCCATCTCTAATTGCTACGACTTATGCAATGTGGCTCTTGCAGTTTGGAAAATGCACTTTTCCTGAAGAATGAAATACAAAGAACATTTGTTTCAATCTGCACACATCATTCTGATACCGTTTCAGGATGTGTTTTGGCTCAGGTACTGATTGAATTAACAGAAGCACATTTGTCCTTGTTACACACTAAAGCAAGTTAGAAATTAGTTGATTTTTACAAGATTTCCCCTCACAGTGAAGCCTTCTTCTACACAGAGAGACACAGAGAAACTTAAAGCCTCACTGTTTTCACAGATAATTCATTAAAAATATCAAACATATTTCCAGTTGTATAATTGTGAGAATGCAGTGAGAGCAGTCCGGATTCCATTTTGTCCATATGTGTTATTTCCAATAGTGGTGAGCTCCATCTCTGAGGAAACGGATGCACAAGCCTTAAATCAAAGGCCAGAAACCCTGAGTCTGAATCTGAACCTCCAAAAATAGCAGTACTACATTTCAAAATGTTCCCAAATGACCACACCTCCTTCTTCAGGACATCACTCTTAGGGCATTTATACACAACCCCTAAACTCCGCCGCAAATGGCTGCAAGCTCTGGAGCTTAAAAATGTTTCCCCACCAGCTCCGGAGTTTGCAGACAATTAAGTGCGACCCCGCCCACCTAAGCGCGACCCACAACACTTTTCTTGTACCTGTTCTTGGGAGGTGAAAAATATTTGATGCGGATGTGCTGGGCTCTCCTCGCTTCTTTTTCTTTTTGTTTTTTGCCTCCCGCCCCTTTAAGAGGAACCAGGAAGTGACCGGGGCTCCCCCCCCCCCGCAGCTTCCACCAGCACCGGGAGGTAAGGCTTTACTCTTTTGTCCCTTTTGTCCCTCCCTCCCCTCACGCAGCCAGCAGCCAGGAAGTATGGAGGGATGGAGACGCACGAAGAGCGACAAACCCCTAAGATCTCTGGTCCGAATTTAAGGGGCCAGCGGATCTTAGGGGTCGTGTAAAAGCGCCCTTTGATAGCTTCCCAGATTGTACATGTTTTCCCCATGATTTTGAAAGGTCGAAGTCCTTAATTTTCCTAAGACAGAGCAAACAAATACAGGTTGTTCTCTCTCCCCCCCCCCTTATTTTTGGAAATTGGGTTTCCAATCTAACCTTGCACTCTCTTGCATGACCAGCTAATTCAGGCATGCAGAAACTTCAGCCCTCCAGATGTTTTGGACTATAACTCCCACAGTCCTTTGTCATTGGCAATCAAAGCTTAGAATTCTGGGAGTTGTGGTCCAAAACATCAGGAGGGCTGACGTTTGGGCATGCCTGGGCTAATTGTTCACTCCAGATGCTTTGGACTACAACTCCCGCAGTCTTTTGTCATTGGCAATCTAGGTTCGGGATTTTGAATTTGTAGTCCAAAACATCTGAGGGTTCACCACCACTATTATAGGTAAATGGTTCCCAACCTTGAGTCCCCAGATGTTCTTGGACTAAAGCTCCCAGAAGCCTTCACCCCCCCGCTGTACTGGCCAGGATTTCTGGGAGCTGCAGTTCAAGAAAATCTGGAGACCCAAAGTCGGGAACCACTGCCCTAGCTCAATGTACTACAGGCTCCACCACTAGTAATAATCCATGGATGTCTCTGTGTAGAATATATATAAAGTTTATTTGTTCACTACATTTATTGTTCTGAGATCCACCATCCTTGGAACAATTTATAAGAGGAAAACAAAAATCTCCAAAACAGTCAACTGAAGAACAGAAATGAAACAGCTGAGTTCAAGATTAAAATATTAAGGGCAGGATCCTATCGGGTACTGTGGATGGAGCCCTCCATGCAATTAACGTAAACCATGGGTCACCTTGCAAAAGGAAATAGGGTTTCTGCACATGCACTGTGTGGCAAAAATGCCTTCTGCAAGTGCCAAGAAAATAAAGCCATCCACATAGTCATAATCATCCCCATAGCTGATCCTTTCAGAGTTTTTCATTGCATGCCAGCATGTCAGTTCTGAAGCCAAGGATGGAACTGCTGGATAGCTCAGAGGCTTAGGTCTCTTGCTGCAGAGCCGGAGATTGGGAGTTCAATTCCTCACTGTGCCTCCTTGACAGGGAATGGATTCAGTGATCAATAGGGTCTCTGTTGAGCCCCCGTGGCACAGTGGTTAATTGCCTGTACTGCATATAAAACTGTGCTCACGACGTGGGATTCAATCCCAGGTAGCAGGCTCATGGTTGACTCAGCCTTCCATCCTTCCGAGGTCGGTAAAATGAGTACTTTACTTACTTTACTTGCTTGTGTGTGTGTGTGTGTGTGTGTGTGTGTGTGTGTGTGTGTGTGTGTGTGTGTGTCAATGTTTAGCCTGCATAATTAAATTGTAAACAGCCCAGAGACTACTTGAAGTGCTATGGGGTGGTATATAAGCAGAACACTTTGCTTTGCTTTAGATACCTTCCTACCTTGGTGGTGCTTGTTATTATTACTCTTGTTAGTGGGCACATGCTCCTCTATGCAGCCATCACAGGGAAGATCCATTTTGTGTTGCTGATTTCTGGGCGTTCCTTTGGGTGTCCACTAGACATGGGCACAACTTGGCAAAATTCTCGTTTCCGTTTCCGTTACTCGTTTCCGTTATGCAACGGAAACGGTAACAACAATTAAGCCGTCAGAACTCGAACTCGAACCGATAAAAGAAAAATTGGGTCTGATTTGTCGTTGTTGTTCATGGCATCGCGCGCGGCGATCGCGCGATGCCAAGAGGCACAGAAAAAAAGTTTTTAAAAAAACCCTGATTCCCGGCCAAAAAAGCAGGCGAAAATATGCCTGCCTGAGTGAGGGCACCTACCAGAGTGGTGGTTTCGGGGGGGGGGGTCCCCGGCCTTTCCCCCTCTCCTGTCCTGGGCTGCTCTGGTGGGGGGCATCCTCGTCGTCTCGCCATGCCATGCGGTGCGGGGGGATCCAAAATGGCGACCGCAATATTTTTTTTGAAATTGTGGTCCAAAAACCCACCAAAGCACCACACAGAAATATTTGAAAATTAGGTATTTTAACTGCCTGAATTTTTACAGCAGCAGCAGTGGTTTTTTTTTTTTTTTTTTGCAATAAACGTCTGTCTCCAATCCCATTGATTTTATTTTATTTTATTTTTCTTATTATTTTTTTACACCTGCGCAATGATGGGCTGGCCATGGGATGGGACCATGCAAATTTTTGGAGCCATTCCACCAATCACATGGCCACTTGGCCAGGTTTTGACTGAGACTTCTGGGATGTGCCAGTCGGGCATAAAAAGCCCACTATAACCCTAGCCCTAGCCCTAGCCCTAGCCCTAACCCTAACCCATACGCCAGTACACTGTCCTTCTTAGTGGGTCAGAGGCACCCAGAGGTGCAGCCCACTAACTCACCCTAACCTTACCCGTAATGACCCTAAGCCTAGCCCTTGCCCTAACCCCAACCCTAAGCCAGATCTGTACTCGCATTGCACTACACGCAAGTACACTGTCCTTCTTAGTGAGTCAGAGGGCGCCCAGCAGAGGCATTCTTCTCTCACCTCGCTCACCAGTCCAAAGTTCCAAAAAACTCTGTACGTCAGTATGCTGTCCTTCTTAGTGAGCTAGAGGCACCCAAAAGAGGGGTGCCTCTGCCAGTGCCACTTGGTACGCAATGGCTACACGGTCATGTACCCTTCCTTTTCCCTTTGTAGGGGGCCAGAGGAGGCATCCACTGCAGAGAGGTGCCTCCAGGAGCCCGCTACCCTACCCCCCCTAAACCAGTACTAACGACAAACGACAAACAAAATGACAATTTTTTGAAAAATTTCGCGACAAACGGAAACGAGCCGAAACGGGCCGGCTCCGACACATGACAACTCGAAACGGTCATTTTTCCTGTTTGTGCCCATCTCTAGTGTCCACCCATTACATCCCAATATATGAGAAGTGGGTGGGACAGATTGTTGTTCCAAGAGAAAGGCACTCAGATTAGTAGCAAGTAACATGATTAGAAAAGTACAGAATACTTGTTAATGGATGTGCGGTGACTTGATGTTCCCCCAAGGATTGTTTTCAGGACAAAGTGGAAAGAAGCAAAGCCATCTATGGCTGCTCTTACATGACCCCTAAAATCCGAGGCAAAGGGCTCCCAGATGCAGAGCTTAAAATTGTTTTCCCACCAGCTACGGACTTTAAACAAAATAAAGTACGACCACGCCCACCTAAGTGCACCCCAGCACACTTTAGAAGTAGCTGGTCTCTGGAGGTAAAACATTTTCTGACAGGAATCCTTACGGGGCTGCTCTGGACGACAGACGGCAGATGTAGGTGAGCCTGCATTCTTTTCTCCTTTTTTTTCTCCCTCCCCTCACTGCAGACAGGAGCGATGGAGTGCGGAAGAGTGGCAACACAGGAAGAGGAACAAACCCCACGATCTCTGGTCCGAATTTAAGTTGTCAGCAGATTTTAGAGGTTGTGTAAAAGCGCCCTATGACACTTTGAGGAAAGATATAAGCAGAAATTAGACTTAGAACAATGTTTTTTGTTTTTTTAAAAGGACTCGTGGAAAATTGTGACATTTCATGAATTTCACTTTTGGTCTCACAGTATCCACAAGGGTTTTAATGCCAGTCTGGAATATTCAATGAAGATTCACAAGATCAAAGAGAACTCACAAAGAGATTGCTCTTCTGATATGAAGGTAGAAAAAATACACCCTTTTTTTTTTGATGAGGGAAAACTCTCAAACATTTGATTGCTTTGTTACAGAGGCAGGAGTGTCTCTCTAGTGTATTCTTTGTCTCCTACAATTGTCTATAGCAAACAGTAGGTAGCATGCTCATTTCAGATGCACACTTACAGTAACAAATAGACCTTCCATTTAGATATTCTTTTTCTCAAAATATCTCCCCCCTACAATTTTAGAAATGGCTAGGCAAATGTTAGTCCAAGGACCTTGGGTTTTGTAGTTTTTCTCCAATTAGAAACAGAAATAGTTGGAAAGGAAAGAATGTCTATTCTTCAGATCACTTTGCTGCCATTATGAACGTTGAAATTGGGACAATCTTCCAGAGTGCTCAGTAGTGAAATGTGTGAATAAGAGCAAGGCGAGAAAGAGCAGCACGTTTTACATTCGGCATTGCCATATTTGTTTGCTGATCCATTGTGCTGATCGTATTAATTTTTAGATGGTGCCTTTCTTTCGTCGAATCCCTACAACATCTTCAACCTGGTGTCCAACAGATACGTTGGATGGATGCCAATGATGATCAAGATGGGTTGGCATGATGGGAGTTGAAGTTCAGCACATCAGGAGTTCAAGTTGGGGAAGACTGCCTCAGACTATGGACATTTTGATCTATTAGGTACAGGCCAGTCGTAGAATTAAAACTCAAGAAGAAGGTAAGACCTCACAGATACCACCACATCGAATCTGTACTGAATAAGGGATGACCCTTCCTCTCCTCTACATCAGTGTTAGCCAAACTTTGGATTCCCCAGTTGTTTTGGACCACGAATCCCAGAATTCCAAGCCTGTATGGCCAATGACAAAGGACTGTGGGAGTTGTGGTCCAAAACATCTGGAGTGCCAAAGGTTCACCACCACTTCCCTATAACATAGCTCCTCCAATTCAACAGAATCCTGTGACTCGCTGTGTAGTATTTTTTGGGAGAAGTGGTCAGAACTAGAGGGGCTGGTATGGGAAGGAGGGGACAGACCTAGAAGTCCACTTCTATTAGCCTCACTGAATGCACCTAAATCTCAATCTAACCAACTGCAGGTCCTAATCTCATAAATGAAGTGGCTTGAAATATTATTGCATGGAAGAAGGCATAAAAGAAAACATTATATAGTGAGGAATATGTTTCTTGTGGTATGGCAGATATATAAAGCAAAATACTTTGAAAAACTGTCAGGATGTTCAGCACTGAAGTGAGCTAAGGTTATTGAATCATCTGAAGAGTCAATAGTAGGATGGGCGTTCTTTAACATTTCAAGATGGAGCTTAAATGTGTCTGTCTGTCTGTCTGTCTGTCTGTCTGTCTGTCTGCTTATCATCTAACATTCTGTCTGTCTGTCTCTGTTTTCTATTGAGTTTGCCATTTGTTTTCCTATCATAAAAACACTTTGATTGCTTGAAATATTTAGCAATAAAATAACTCATTACCTTTGCTAGTTTTGCCGTAAATACTTTAACATCTTGCTTTATTACTGAAATAGGACTGTAGGCTCCAGATCAGTTAGATTCTTATTCATTTTTGGATTTAATATAGTTAAGAAATGTTTCCAAAGTGATGGAATATTTTCACCTTCTATAAGTTTATTAAAAACAGACTAAATGATTGTTAAATGTAATAAATCTAATAAAAACACAAAAGGGGATGATGGGAATAATTGTATTATATATTTTCAGGGCATTTGATTCAGTGGAATGGCCAAAGATAAAAATGATGATAAAAATATAAAGTTCTGGGAAATGATTTAAATGGTACAATATATATGGTTTGTTTGTTTATGAGATGATACTGCCACATTAGTGCACAGCACTGATACATTTGAAACCCCAAATATTCTTTTTATATAAATAGAAATACACCACTTTTCTATGCATGACATTCAGTGTTCCAACTAACCAGACTTTCAAATAAAACCACAAACAATATGCAAATATAATATGCAACAATGATTATATCATTTTAAAAAATGTACTTAAAAATGTTTCCAAACATATCATTAGAAAGCTAATGCTAGGAGAGTGTTTGGCCAAACCACATGCAGACTGACCATAACAAGAGAGGACTGACTCTCAGGTATCCAGAAACTCCTTGTGCAAGCATATATTTAACTATTTGTTATTGATTCTCTGTGTTATGGGCAACACTTGCACAAGTCAGAGATCCATGTTATTTCAGAGGCAGGGATTTTGTATTACAAATCACTAGTCGAACGCTTCCCAAGCGTTTAGGACTATGCTCAACCACTGTCCTTTCTGCAGAGATTGACTATGTCAACTCCAATTTCCTAAGATGCAAAAAATTTTTTTTCGAGTTGTCGTTAAAGGTAGTTTTGGCTCGGGTTTGTTTTAGTTTATTTTTCGTTTTTTCGTTATTATTATTATTATTATTATTATTCCTCTTATTATTATTGGAGGCACCCGTATTATTATTATTATTATTGGGTGCTCCCCGCTATAAAGGGGAAAAGTGGGCTCCTGGAGGCACCCGTAAGCAGGCTCCAAGAGACCCCTCTACATGGGGGTCTCCCCTCCTCACCTGCTTATTATTAAATCACACAGCAGACAATAGATAACTATGCTGAAGGGATTTACTTGTGCGTTACAAATAGATCTAGTCGAACGGGCTTCCCAAGTGACGGGTAAGGTTACGGTGGGCTACACCTGGGTGCCTATCGGTAAGAAGACAGTCTGTGACGTGAGCAGAACCCAGTTTTAGGGGGCTGGCTTTCCATGCAGCTGACTGGTGGGATGACTATTTGCATGGTTGTCCACTCCCCATTTGCGCAGGTTAAATAAAATAAAATGCTCAATGGAGGACAGAGGAGGAGAGGAGAGACATGCAAGAAAAAACCCACTGCTACTGTGAAAAAATCTGGCAGTTTATAAATTTTTGCGTGTTTCTGTTGTGCTTGTGTGTTTTTGGACCACGATTTCAAAAACAATATTGCGTTCACAGCCCCATTTTGGATCCCCCGCCCGCACCGCATGGCATGGCGAAATGGCAACTCGAGTCCGGCTGCCCAGGACGGGGGGGAGGCGGGACCCCCCCCCTCCAGAAACCACCCCTCCGTAGGTGCCCTGCGCCCTTAGTCAAGCAGGCATTTTTCCGCCTGCTTTTTTGGCCCGGGAATGGGTGTGGGGGGAGAGTTTAAAAGTTTTTTCCTGTGCGTCCGTGCCGCTTGCTTGCGCTTTAATTGCGGGCGGCCGGCGGCGAGACTGGGCTTTTTGCTGGCTGCGAGCCTGCGGCGAGTCCCACCAGAGCAGCCCAGGACGGGGGGATGAGGGGGGAGGGCCGGGGACCTCCAGAAACAACCCCTCTGGTAGGTGCCCTGAGGCACGGCAGGCATTTTTCCGCCTGCTTTTTGGCCGGGAACCAGGTTTTTTTAACTTTTAAAAACTTTTTTTCTGTGCCGCGTGGCATCGCGCAATCGCGCGATGCAAGGAACGAGCACGACAAATCAGACCAAAATTGTTCGTTCGTCGGTTTGAGCTCGAAGTCTGGCGGAGTAATTCCCGTTACCGTTTCCGTAGAGTAACGGAACCGAGTAACGGAAACGGAAACGGGAATACCGCTAAGTCGTGCCCATCTCTACCAATTTCTTATAAATACTTGCTTAGCTCTTTAGGCACCGCACCCAGCGTACCGAATACCACTGGGACCACCTGTACTGGTTTATCGATCTCTGATCCAACACTTATTTCTGATATCCACAATCACAAGTATTTCTCGGTGGTCTACTATTATATAGCAATATCGATGATCCACACTTATTTCTTCTCCACAATCACAATATCTGGGATATTATACTCCCAAACCCTGTCTGTCTGTATTCGAAAGTCCCAAAGTAATTTTGCATGCTCATTGCTTGTTGTTGTTGTTGTTGTTGTTGTTGTTGTTGTTGTTGTTGTTGTTGTTGTTGTTGTTGTTGTTGTTGTTGTTGTTGTTGTTGTTGCTCTTGCTCTTGCTGCTGCTGCTAAAGATCCACTGTCAGAAGTTAAGAGTCGCTCAAGCATCTGAACATGCCCTCCAAAATATATTTTGGAAAATAGTCTAATGGTAGAAAAAGGCATGGGAAGTTTCTGGACGTATCCTTTCCAGGGTGAAAATTTTGTAAGTGAATGTCATGAAGGAGAAACTTCATGTAGAAGAAGTATGGAACAAGGAGGTACCACAAGACTGCATTTCTTTAATTTGTTTCAATCAAAACATAATAACTCTTTGAAGATTAAAAGAAAACTGAAAAAGTTGTAAGTGTGACTTCCAAAATGGTGCTTCATTTCAATTGATCAGCCTTAAAACAAGTTCTTATGGAAAATGGATAGACTACCTAAGGAAAACCAAAATCTTGAGAAAAGAAACAGGAAACAAATATGTCTTGATTGAAATCCATGGGGTACCTCTGGATTCCTCTTTGTAGACAGAGGATATGATTTCACGGCAGGATATGTCTTCTGGCTACATCTTCATTGTGTCTCATCAAGTCAATTCTGGCTTTGTGGTAACCCTTTCCAGGTTTTCTAGGAGGAAAATGGTTTATCAGTCCCTTCTTCTGGTGGCACTCTAGGATTGTGCAACTTCCTAAGGGTGAATTTTCTTCTAGGAAGCACAGCGAGGAAACAAAGAGCCTTTTCACATGACCCCTAAGATCCGCTGGCCACTTAAATTCGGACCAGAGATCTTGGGGGTTTGTCGCTGTTCCTGTGTTCCCACTCCCTCCGCACTCCTGGCTGCGTGAGGGGAGGGAGAAAAAAAAGAAAGAAAAGAATGCCGGCTTACCTCTGTTCTGCCGGTCTCGCTCTGTTCCCAGCAGCATTCAGATCTCTTAAAGGGGCGGGGGGCAAAAAAACAACAAACAGAAGCCAGGAGAGCCCGGCACTCTCTACGTTGATCCGCATCAGGAATTTTTCACCCCCCGGAGAGCAGGTACCTGAAAAGTGCGCTGGGATGTGCTTAGGTGGGCGTGGTCGCACTTAATTTTCTGTAAATTCTGGAGCTGGTGGGGAAACAATTTTAAGCTCCGGAGCTGGGAGCCATTTGCCACGGAGTTTAGGGGTCGTGTGAAAAGGCCCACAGTGGTTCTACAGCCAGGTCCTTTGACTTACTGAGTGGAACATCCAGCTGAACCTTCATTAGGTCCCAGAATCACTATGGTGGCATCACAAAGTGATTTTAAATGTCTGAGCAAGGAGGGAGCCTTAAACCCCCACTGCCTTTTGCTGTCCTTATGTAAAGGAAGTCAGTCTGAAAAAGAAGCAATCTGCCACACCCAGTGTTTTTCTATGTGACAGGAGCCCTTATTTTTCAGGACCCCAACCATGAGGAAACGCTCCATGAGTAGCAGACATTTCCCTCTTTAGTCCATTTCCCCATTCCCCAGCTGCCCTGTCTGGATCTTTTACTCACTTAACACTTTGAAATTAACTCTTTCAAACCAGAAATATGGGCTGACATTTGAGCCCTATGAGCTCCTCCACTGTTTCTTGAGACCAAATCTTGTAACTGTAAAAGTAATTAAATGTATCTTAGTTACACCAATAAAGGTGAGAAAATCTGCAGTTGGAATCAAACTTGGCCCAGTTATTGCAAAACACAACAAATTAAAATAGTTACCTGCACCTCAGTACTTCCAGGTTCAACTAAGGGTAGGGTACAATGGCCACTCGCAAATTTTCATACTCTCTGTATTCTTTTTAGTTTCATATTCCTAAGACTCCCTGCCAGGACCTCTCTTTCCTGTGATGTGATTTCCAACTTCCTGCAAAAAAGAGGCCCTCCATTTAGTTTCCTCCCTATTTGGTGTAGAAAAAAAATATCCATGAATAGATTCATGTCCTTTCTAGTGAATCCTGCATAGGAAAAGTGCAGTTCACTGCGGGATTTGTAACAGTCCTGCACATATTGATGTTTCCTCTGCCGTTTCCATGTGAATCCTGTGAGGGGGAGATGTTAATCTGCATAGCAGTGCAATAAACCTGTTCAGCTTGGCATTTTCACCAGGAAAAAATATGACTAAAAAACCTCTGGGATATTCCAAAAAATATCCCACAACACTTGTGGAGGAGGGACAGAAATTGCGTGTCCTTCACAATGTGAGGAGAAAACAGTATTTTCTCTCTCATGGCCCTTCTTCTCAACTCTGACTGCCATCTTGATATGGAAGTGATCCTTATCTCAAAGAAATTTCCAGAAATGTTTCGATGTTCCTAAAGTTGAGAGGACATCAGGAAGATGTATAGAACTTTGAATGTTGTTTGATGAATCACCTTGTCTCCCGAAATGAACTGCCCAGAGTGGCCTCGCTGCCAGATGGGAGGTATAAAAATCCAATAAATAAATAAAAAAAGAGAAGGAGCTAGAGCTCGTTTGGATCTCTCTTGAACAGTGTTGAATGTACAAATACCTCCAGAAGACTCCCTCAGCCTCTTGGATGCTATCAATATAAAACCAGCTGCTTCTGTGTAATAATTCATCTCAGTGCATTCACTTTCACCCTTGTATGTTATACAGATGCTGTTTCTGTAATCCCCACACTTCAATTGCCTTTCTTTATGATCTACTTGAGAAATCTGCTCGACCTGAAAATCAAAGCCTGTCCTTCCCAGAAATGCTTTGTGTATATGTGTTACCTCTTATTCTCATATTTTAACAATTATGTCTCCTCCATTTAAGGGATGGATGTCCTGATCCTAACCATATTTACAAACTCCCACTAAATTTAAGGAGATGTATTCCAAGATAAGTGGGTAAGTTAAGTGATGCATTTTGAACAATATAATAATGGTATCTTATGTGCATATTGCTTAGGAGTCTGTGCACTTTGCTTGGGTTTCTATTTCACAGTTTTTTAAAATGTGCCTTTTTCATCAACCACAACGTACACATTTGTGAAAAGATTGGATTAAAGATTAGCTTTTGATAACATTTGTTTTATCTAC
Organism: Phrynocephalus guinanensis; assembly: GCA_037367245.1. Classification (NCBI taxonomy): domain Eukaryota; kingdom Metazoa; phylum Chordata; class Lepidosauria; order Squamata; family Agamidae; genus Phrynocephalus; species Phrynocephalus guinanensis. The sequence continues at coordinate 95,455,191 of CM074738.1, read as the reverse complement.
ATTTTCTGAAATCTATTAGCAAAACCTAACTTCTTTTAAAATTTAATGATCTAAGGGGCTTAAAATTTTGGACCTTTGTTGGGTGCAGCCAAGTTTTTTTTTTACATACTGGGACCCTAAAAATTAGGGCAAGTCTATATGTAAAGTGTTTCTGTGGAGAAACCCAAAGCTCATTGACCAGTCACTGTATCTCAATCTGAAACTGCTAGACAGTGGTCTAAAAAGAAGTCTCTCTACCACCAGGTGCTCCATGGTGAAATGGCAGTAAAGTATTAGATCAATAGATAGATCAATAGATAGATTGATAAATAGATCACATCACATTGTGACTGGTGAATAGCCTTCATGCAGTGGTTCGCAACTTTGGGTCCCATGATTTCTTGAACTGGAAGCCCCAGAAGCTTCCAACATTAGATGTGTTGGCAAGTAGATATGGGCACGACTCGGCGAAATTGTCATTTCTGTTTTCGGTTGTCGTTTCCGTTACATAACGGAAACGGTAATGATAATTAAGCCGTCAGAACTCGAACTCGAACCGACAAAAGAAAAATTTGGTCGGGTTTTTCATTGTCGTTCATGGCATCGCGGCGATCGCGCAATGCCATTGGCAAGCAAGCAGCACAGAAAAAAAGTTTTTAAAAGTAAAAAAAAAAAACCCGACTCCCGGCCAAAAAAGCAGGTGAACATATGCCTGCCTGAGGACACCTGCCTGAGGGGTGGTTTCTGGGGGGGGGGTCCCCGGCCTCCCCCCCTCCTGTCCTGGGCTGCTTGCACCAGGCTGGAGGGGGGGGGTCATCCTTGTCGTCTCCAGACGAGTCCATGCCATGCGGGGGGGGGGATCCAAAATGGCGACCACAATATTTATTTTTAAATCGTGGTCCAAAAACCCACCAAAGCACAACAGAAACATGTGAAAAATAGGTATTTTAAATGCCTAATTTTTATAGTAGCAGCAGTGGGTTTTTTATAGCAGTAAAAGGTCGCACTGATTTAATTTTTTTTTTTTTATTTATTTTTTTTTAGACCTGCCCATGTGGGCTGGGCATGGGATGGGACCATGCAATTTTTTTTGAACCATTCCACCAATGGCATGGCCAGGTTTTGACTGACACTTCTGGATGTCGCCCACCCGCCCGCGCCACCACCCGCCTGCGGCCCACGCCGCTGCCCGCCTACTTGCCCGCCTGCGGCCACCAGCCGCCCGCTCGCCCACCCGCGCCTCCCCCCTGCCGCTGTTGCCGCCCGCCCATGCCCCCGCCACCGCCACCCGCCCACACCTCCGGGCCCGCCGCCACCCCACCGCCCACTGCCTAGGGCGCAAAATGGGGGGTGCAATGTGATTTCGCCTTTAGTCTCTTAGCGGGGAGAGTCTTCTCTTACTCTCAAGTCCCAAAGATATGCTGGAAACTGTGGAAATCAGCTCGGCCCAGGTCTGTGTTAAGGATCTGTCTCCCCCACCCCTCCCACGGTTTGGAAGCCTTGCTCTCCAAACGTAAACCAAGCCCAGAGGGACGAACTACCTGCCCTGGGTATGGAGTAACTTACCACACATGCAACAGGAAGTTGGCGAGCGTTCCTGTTGTGGGACTTCAGCCCCCAGAATTCTGAAACCTGGAAAAGGAAGGATCCCAAACTGGGCTGCGTGCAGGGGAGGGGGAGGGGGTGGGTGTGAGGGACGGGGCGGCAGAGAGGGGTCCCCGGGACACTTCCTGATCCACAGACACATACAGAGTCCCAGTTCTCTCTCTCTCTCTCTCTCTCTCTCTCTCTCTCTCTCTCTCTCACACACACACACACACACACACACACACACACACACACACACACACACACACACACACACACCACACCTTGGCGGAGGGACAACGCCGAAGGCACAGACCCGCATGGAACTCGGAGGAGGGGACGCCAAATGTGCACGCAGCGGGCACACGCGTGCGGCATGGCATGAGTGCTAGCCGAGTTCAAGAGGCTTGCTGCAAGCACATTTTGAAATGGAGGCAATGAGCAGCGGCGGGTTGAAATAAAGAAGTAAAAACCCCATCGCTCTTTTAATCTCCCGGCCGGGGATCATTTACAGAAGGTGAGCGCGGGAAGCGGAAAGAGTGGGTTCCGTGGTGGGAAATGGTAGAGAGGAAGAAAAAGGCCCGTTTCTCCTCCCGACTCTCCCCACCCCCACCCCGAAGGACTGTATGTGTCTGGTGGATCAGGAAGTGCTCCGGGAATAAAAGGTGCCACCTCCCTTCGTCTCTCCAGGAAGGAAGGCACGCTTCTCCCACCACCTCGGAGCTCCTTAAAAAAGGACCAAGCGCTAGAGTCCCAGATCCAGGGACTGCAAGGGTTCTCCCCCTTCCTCCAGGCTACCAGCCTGCCTGCCCACCTAGCGCCGGCCCTGATTGCAGGACGCCCCCATGCTCCCTGGGATGTCAAATCACGCTAAATCATGGTGGAAACGTCAAACGACAAATGACAAACGACAAATTTTTGAAAATTATCGCAACAAACAGAAACGACCCAAACAGACCCATCCCGACAAACGACAACTTGAAAAGTAATTTTTTCTGGTCGTGCCCATCTCTATTGGGAAGCACTTCTGGAAGTTACAGCCCAAGAATGTTTGGGGACCCACAGTTGGGCACCATATACACTTCAGCAGCAATGTCCCTCTAAATGCTTTCAAAGCCATTGGTTGAAAAGTACAGAGGTAAGTATGAATAATCCTGCAGCCATGCATCCATTCAAAATATTGATGGATTGAATATTAAGCATGCAGAGGAAGTGTTGAAACTGATTAGACTTGGCTGTTATCCCTTCTTTATAATAACATTTCTTTATGCTGATATAAATTCCACCAGTTTCTGACCTTTGGTTGAAAGCCTCTAATCAAAACCAAAAAACCTACATGTTGTAGAAATAAAGTAAAAAATAAAATAAAAGGAAAGTGAGGAAAACCAATTAAAATAATGAGAAAATATAAATAATGAACAAATTTAGCTAGTTAAATACTACTGAATAAGGAATAAAGGGAAAAAAACTCAGAAAACCCACAATGTCAAGGCTAGCAAGCAAATTTGCAAATTTGTGTAGATGTTTGATATTCACATTTGTAAATTCAAGAAATTAACCTAATCAAGTTATCTTTGATTCTTTTATCAATGTTTTGGCACAAGATACATGACGGCTGAGGAGGAGACCATAAAGTAGCACACTTAAATGAATAGAATGTTTTTAATTCATGAGCAATATTTACAGGTTTTGAAAGAATTGCACTTGATCCTCTTGAGAAACTCAGCTTGATTTAGAGTTATGTAGAACCAACTGAAGCAGCCCCACCTGGGTTTCAGCTTGCCTTGCTTTGTAATGTACTAATGAGACCGTTTGCAGCCATGCACCCATTCAAAATCTTGACGAATATATTGTTTAGCTGAATATATAATGTTAAGCTGAATATATTCAGCTAAACATTAAAATACTCATCAAATCTTGGCAATTTGCATTTCTAGGGTGACTATGGGTCAGAGCAAAGGGTCTAGTAGTGTTGTTCAAGGGATAGAGCAAACTCTAGCATTTTGTGAGCACCAAAATGTTAAAACAGTAAAGGCACCACTCAATTGAAAGTAGGAAAAAAGAAGAAGTTGAAAGAATGATGCCCATAAAGAAGTTGACTGACAGCTGGACCTCTCTGTGATGCTTCCTACCTGCTCTAATTGCTGAAAGGCTGTGAAAAGTCTCTAAGTGAGTTCACTGGGGCTGTACATCTCTTTGCAGCATCTCTTCCATTTGGCTTAGCTGCAGTGGAAAGTGAAAAAATTGAGAAGGCAAGGCCCGGCCTGAAGTTATGCTAAATATCAATAGTGTTGCAGACTTGATGGTGGCAGCAGCTCCATTACCCAAGAAAGACAAGGACTCCGTTTGGGTAATGCCTTAGCAAGATCTACTGCCTCTCTCTCTCTCTCTCTCTCTCTCTCTCTCTCTTACCTTTGTGTGTGAGAGATTTTATTCCAATATTCAGGATGTACACTTTGTTCCTTATGTAGAAAAAAATGTAATGAATTGGTATAAGAAGGAACTTACTTCCTTCCTTCTCCCTAGCACTGGCCATTTAGAAGCTGTGCAAGGACTTTCATAATCCCGCATCCCTGTCTGATTGGCCAGCACAAGGGAGAAGGAAGGATATTGTATCAGAGGCTGCTTCCTCATTGGAGTTTTGCCCCGCGTGACCCATAGAAAGGTTAGTCAGTGGTTGATTTCATTCCAAAGGATGGGTCCCCAGTTGTGCTGCCATGTTTTATTTCAACAGCAGACCCCTTCCAAAATGAAACACCCATCTCTAGAAGGAAGTAATGCTAAGAAAACTCAAATTCCACTGAAAAATATCACATTGAAAGGGCAAACATTTACTCTAAAAGTTTGATGGAGGTGCAGATTCTTCACCCTCACTTCCAACTGACCCAATGAGAATGGAGTGTACTCACTTGCCAGCAAATACCGACTGATTTTCAGCAGATTGCAGATTATTGTGACCTGGGTTCCAGTCAAATGGAGTGGGTAAAAATTGGAACCTGGAATACAGTTTCAGTGAATTAAAAGAGGGTGGGCCTCTAAGAACTAGGATCTTCACCTTCCTATAGGTATTTTTGTATGTTTTGCCACCAATATTTGCCAGTATGGTGACAAAGTCTTAAGGTCCAGGCAGTTGGGTCCATGGACCTGCTCAAGCTACCTATCTCTGCTCTGGTATTTGGTTGGATACTAGCTATGAAAAAGAAAATCCAGCAATGCACTTGGAAATATGTTTGCTCCCTAATTTCCAGTTTCATACGGCTTGTTGCAAATCAAATTCAGCAGACCCCTGTTTCAATTTTCCAGGATTTACAATTTGGCATACTCACGGAAAACCTGATAATACTGCAAAAGTGATGGGGGGGGGGGGGAAAGCAGGTAATTAGATGCAAATGCCCTGCTTACGAAGAGCATTATTTATCCTAGTGAACTTGGGCTGGGACTGAGGATCTGATCTGCCTTTCTTTTGTGAAGCTTTGGCCAATATATCTAGTTTCCAATTTGCCCTTGTATTCTCACAGCAACTCAGTGAGGTAGGTTCACTTCAAACACTCCCAATATGCAGATCTGGGAATATATTAACCTTTTCAAAAATATTGTTTGGCAAAATAAATTGAAGCTGGTCACTTTCAGCTGTGAATCAAAGCAAAGCAAAATATAAACAGCCCTTGCGTAATGCTTTTGTACCTTTTTGGGTGAAAGCCAGCATTTTCAGGTGGAAGATAAGTTGGCAATTAGTCTAAACACGGTGTGAGGGGGCAATGTTGTGACTCCTCCTGGATTTATACCTTTAATGCCATCTTATTAATCTGTATATAATTGTTAGTGCAGCAGTCTTGAAAATACCAATCAGTAAAAGAGCTAATGATTACTCTTCTTGTAACAGAAAGAGAACTAATTAACTTAACAGTATACTTCAAGGGCATGTTGGTATAATTAATTAAAACCTACTTAAAGGGGGGGGGAATTAGCAACTTGACAGTAAAAGAGCCTTAAGAAAGGGGAAAGAAAAGAAAACAGTGAGAACAAGGTCAAATTTATTTACCTCCATCTCAAGTGTTCTTTCTGAACCTCAGTCTGCTTTAAAGAACACAGGCTCAGGCTGGGGAAAACACTAAAATCTAACACTGGAACAATTTCAATAGTTAATTCAGAGATGGGAAACATTTGCTTCTTCAACTACAAGCTCCAGCATCCCCTGAGTTTTTGATCTCCTGAAGCTTGCAGAGTTAGAGCCTTTTCACACGACCCCTAAGATCCGCTGGCCACTTAAATTCGGACCAGAGATCTTGGGGGTTTGTCGCTGTTCCTGTGTTCCCACCCCCTCCACACTCCTGGCTGCTGTCTGCGTGAGGGGAGGGAGAAAAAAAGGAAGAAAAGAATGCCGGCTCACCTCCATTCTGCCGTCTCGCTCTGGTCCCGACAGCATTCCAGTCTCTTAGTATCTCTTAAAGGGGCGGGGGCAAAACAACAACAAACAGAAGCGAGGAGAGCCCGGCCCTCGCTACGTTACATCTGCATCAGGAATTTTTCACCCCCGGAGAGCAGGTACTTGAAAAGTGCGCTGGGATGCGCTTAGGTGGGAGTGGTCACACCTATTTTTTTGTAAACTCCAGAGCTGGTGGGGAAACAATTTTAAGCTCCGGATCTGGGAGCCATTTGCCGCGGATTTTAGGGGTCGTGTGAAAAGGCCCTTACTTGTTTTGCAATGTCATCAGACACTCAAAATGGGCCTAGTTTGAATCCTGATTACTCAAACACAACAACTTGATCTAAGGGGACAACTGAAAGTGAATGAAATATTGGCATGTCTGCTAAAATAAAAACAAAATGATCATGCATATAAAAACAAAAGGATTGTCACACTTCAAAGATTAATACATTTACTTCAGTGACAATTTTTGTAAATGCCAATCCACTTCCTCAGCCACTGTCTGTGACTGTCCAGCAGTGGAATATGCTGCCACGGAGGGTGGTGGAGTCTCCTTCTTTGGAGGTGTTTAAGTAGAGGCTGGATGGCCATCTGTTGGGAGCACTGTGATGGGGGTTCCTGCATGGCAGGGGGGTTGGACTGGATTGTCCTTGACGTCCCTTCAAACCCTATGATTCTATGATTCTAAGTGGACTGGTATTTACAAAATGGCTGAGGAAGTGGATTAGTATTTACAAAACGAGTGAAAATGCAGCAAAAGTAATCTTGCATAATTATGAAAAATGTTGAATTTTTTGGAAGCAAATTGCCATAAGTTAAGAAATTCCCTAGACATTACCTGTTGCATATTGCATGATATGACATACAACATATAATATACAGTATAATATACAGTATGTCAAGTCATGAGTATGTATACAGTACATATCACAGAGGTGAGTACCCCCATTCACATTTTGTAAATATTTTAGCATATATTTTCATGTGACAAGGAGAAATGACACTTTAATACAATGTAAAGCAGTGAGTATACAGCTTGTATAACAGTATGAATGTGTTGTCCCCTGAAAACAATGCAACACACAGCCATTACGGTATAAACCACTGGCAACAGAAGTGAGTACACCCCTAAATGACAATGTGCAAATTGGGTCGAAGTAGCCGTTTTCCCTCCCTGGTGTCATGAGACCCATTAGTGTCACAAGTCTCAGGTGTGAAGGGGGAGCAGGTGTTATTGCTCTCACTCTCACTTTTGGTGTAATCGCTCTCACTCTCTCATACTAGTCACTTGAAGTTCCACATGGCACCTCATGGTAAAGAACTATCTGAGGATCTGAAAACACAAAATTGTTGTTCTACATAAAGATGCCCTAGGCTTTAAGCAGATTGCAAAGACCCTGAAACTGAGCTGCAGCATGGTGGCCAAATTCATACAGTGGTTTAACAGGACATGTTCCACTCAGAACAGGCTTTGCCATGGTCAACCAAAGAAGTTGAGTGCCAGTGCTCAGGGTTATATTCAGAGGCTGGCTTTGGGAAATAGTTGGATGAGTGGACTGGTTGAAGGGGTGGGGTGGGGGGTCAGCCTGTCAGTGCTCAAACGATATATCACACACTGTATCAAATTGGTCTGCAGGGCTGTCATCCCAGAAGGAAGCTTCTTCTAATGATGGTGCACAAGAGAGCCTGCATATGGTTTGCTGCAGACAAGCAGACTAAGGACATGGATTTCTGGAATCATGTCCTGTGGTCCAATAAGACCGAGATCAACTTATTTAGTTCAGCATGCATGGTGGCAACCAGGTGAGGAGAACAAAGACAAATGTGTTGTGCCTATAGTCAAGCATGGTGGTGGGTGGGTCACGGTCAGGGGCTCCATGAGTTCTGTCGGCACTGGGGAGGGAATCATGAATGCCAACATGTACTGTGACATACTAAAGCAGAGCATGATCCCCTCCCTTTGGAGACTGGGCTGCAAGGCAGTATTCCAACATGATAACAACCCCAGACATATCTCCAAAATGACCACTGCCTTGCTAAAGCAGCGGAGGGTAAAGGTGATGAACTGGCCAAGCATGTCTCCAAACCTAAACCCTATTGAGCATCTGTGGGGCATCCTGAAATAGAAGGTGGAGGTGCACTAGGTCTCTAACATCCACCAGCTCTGCGATGTCATCATGGAAGACTGGAAGAGTACTCCAGTGGTAACCTGTGAAGCTCTGGTGAACTCTGCCTTTAAGAGGGTTAAGCTAATGCTGGAAAATAATGGTGGCCACACAAAATATTGATACTTTGTGCCCAATTTGGACATTGTTACTTAGAGGTGCACTCGCTTTTGTTGCCAGTGGTTTATATTTATTTACATATATTTATTTGTTTAAATATTTATATACCACCCGTCTTCTGAAGGAACTCTGGGTGGTTTACAACATCAACAATAATAACAAAGAACAATATAATGAACAGGGAATAATAATAATAATAATAATAATAATAATAATAATAATAATAATAATAATAAAATAAATAAATAAATAAATAAATAAATAAATAAATAAATAAATAAATAAATAAATAAATAAATAAAACTACAGCAAGGGTTATCTGGCAAGAAGGAGGGACAAAATTCAAAAGAAAAAATGTTTAATGTTTAGACATTAATGGTTGTATGTTGCGTTATTTTGAGGGTGCAGCACATTTACACTGTTATACACTGTCTGAAAATCCAAACAAAGTGCTGATTTCAGGTTTAGTGTCTCTTGCAAAGACTACTTGTTATCACCATAGATCTAGAAATATCTACCAGTCTAATTTTAGCAAGTGTTTCTTAATTATATTGCAAAAGAGCTGAATTCTTCATATTTTGCTTAAAGCTATGTGTCAAAATGTTGAGCAGGCTAGGTCATTCAAAAAGACTTATAAGCAGATTGCCATCACTATCCAACCAGGGATGCATCTACTGTGAAATAAATGAAGTTTAAGCTTCAGTCCCCTTAATCCTAGAGAGGTTTCAGTAATGACTTTCATTCGCTTTTTGTAAAAAATTATGATGATCTGTTTTGGGGACACCACCACTGAAGAATATAACAGTGGTTGATTGGACCTTGTTGCAGGTTGCAGAGACACCCCCATAACTTTTCAAACTTCAGGGCCCCAAATATGTAGGCCTACAACTGCCTGAGACTACCAAGCTCCTTGCAAGGTACTTTTCATGCACTGCAATATGATTTTACTGAGGAGGTTTCCACAACAGAGGAACTGCCACTCTGTTTGCACAACAAATATGTGTACGTGACTCCAAACCTGCTTGTTGTAAAATACAAAATGGCATATCCCCTCCATACCCCCCCCCATGTTTGAACCCACTACTTCCATTGAAACTGGCACAACGTGAGAGATACTCCAGGAAGTTGTGATGATTTGTCACTTGTTAGGGACAAATGCAATAATGCATTTAATAATGCAACCAATTAATTAGAGTCTGTCATCTCAACCAACCACCAGCCCAGCCAAAGCCTGGATATGATCATCAGTCTACTTTACATAATGGAATGGTATGGCTAGAACGAGACCCAGGCATATGGAGGAACTAATTTTCAATAACCTTTTGACAGCTCTGGGTCCTGCCAAAGATTACTTTGGCTGAATAAATAGGATTCCTAAGGTTTTTTTTACCTGTCACTTGCACATCTTATTTTTTTTTAACCTTGCTGAATAAGAATCGGTAAGTTTTGTGTGAAAGCCTTGAATGGTTCCATGCCTCCAAAAGAATTGGAGCAAATTTCTACTTTCATTTGTTGAACTCAGCCTGCTCAAACAAGTTACCCTTTGCATCCTAATTTTAAGAGTGACATTAATGGAGTTTCCAGTAACTCCTTAATGCCAATTATTTCTGTCTGAGTTAACAGAGAATTCTTCCTGACACTAGAAAAAAAAGTGGTGGTTTGTTTCATGCCATAATTATATTGTTTTGCTGGTAGTGTTACAGTGTTGCTTGATTGCTTGGTACTGGTTAGGACAAGTTTTGGCAAATGACAGCATTAACACAGCCCTTTTAAAGATGACACTAACCAGCTATGAAAGAAAGAAAGAAAAAAGATTGCTGAAGATTCAGCATTGAATCAGATGAGAATTCAAACCTTCAAGTTTCTACTTCAGAAGGATAAAAGGAAAGACCTGTGAATGTGAACTGAAGAAAGCAAACAGTAAGAGACACATTAAGACGTCAGTTTCAAATGCCTTAACCATGTATCAATAATGTTTCTGAATAAATGCACATGGTGTGTATGTTTGTGTGTGAAAAGTGAAGTGGAAAAGCAACATTTTATAGATTAACTGCATCAAGGTGACTGAGCCAGGAGACATAGAGTCTGAGTTTGGGCCTACTCTATTAAAGCAATGCAGAGTCAAACTACATTGAGTGCCTTATTTTGAACTCTTTTAATTAGTAAAAGAAAGAAAGAAAGAAAGAAAGAAAGCTAACTTTTTCTTTCAGCCCATGAAGACAATATATTTGAAGCCACAGCAATGGCTTAAAATATATTACAAAACTACAACAGACAAATTGAGAGCTAAAAGAGAAGTGAAGACTAAACAAATACTGTACCGAGGAAAACCCTGACAGCACAAATAAAGGATTCATCACTATTTCATTAAACCGGAAGCCCAGTAATCTTCTTGAGTGAGGAGCACCACAATGAACCCAATGACATCTCTCCATATGTTAGTCATTGTACTCTTCCTGATCGTGAAACTTGTAACTTCTTTTGAGGAATCTGGCCTGAATCACCACCACCACCACCACCAATCCTGAGAACAACTAAGTTTTAAAAACATGTATAGTTAAAATCAGAATTATCTTAAATTACAATGTTCATTTTAAAAAAAATCTATGGTCAGTCAATATCCTACTATAGTCCCATGTAGGGCCATTGACTCTCTTAAATTAACCTAAGTTTTGATGTACGATTCAAGCAATAGAATCCTGACTTAAATACCTGGTCTAGGTACCGTGGGTCACCTCTGACAATCTCTCTTTCAGTGGGATCATGAACTGCTGGACCCCTGTGCAGAGGGGTGCCTCCCAGAATGAGACAAATGAAGCTTATGAAACTGAGCCATAAGCTAATTCATTAGGACTAGGACATTCAGTATGTTATTTGGGGCCTTCTTAAGTTAGAGGTCACTGTTTTCAGCCTCATTCACTAACATACAGAATTATGCTGATCTGTCAGCCTCAGAAAAGGTTTTCAGGACATGAAGTTAGACATGGGTGTGTCCTATCTGCTTTTCCAGGAAGCTGACTAGTATACTACAGACCCTGCTAGTTTACAGCCTCCATTAGGCTTCAGATTGTGGTTGAGACAACATTATTAGCAAAAATTATTATTAGCAATATATGGGGTACAATTGATGATTATGTAGAACAACTTGAATGGTTATATCCTAAGGCAATATTTATCATAGCTGGAGATTTCAATGCACGATTAGGTGCTAATGATGAAAATTTATTTATTTATTTATTTATTTATTTATTTATTTATTTATTTATTTATTATATTTATATCCCTCTTATCTTCAATTCTGAACTCTAAGTGGCTTACAACAATGGACTACAAGTATTACAGACACAAAACAAAATACAGTATGCATTAAAAAACAAGTAATACAGCAATACATACAAAGAAAAACCTAGAGGCACCTCAACGAATCATAAAACCTTACATTATTGGTAGTACGCGATTCGATGGCGGGGGAAAAAAAAAAAAAGAAGAAGGAAAAATTAAGAACAATCGCCAAAGGCCTCCCGGAATAGATGAGTTTTTAAAGCCTTCCGGAAGGCCAGCAGGGACTCTGCAGAGCGCACTTCAGAGGGGATGGAGTTCCAGAGGCTAGGGGCCGCCACCGAGAAAGCCCGATTTCGAGTACTCGTTTTTCGGGCCTCTCGAGGGGTGGTGACCCGAACCAAGTGCGCTCGCGCCTGCCGAACGGGCCGGGCCGAGGTGGATCGCTGAGCGATACGCTCTGCCAGGTAGTCCGGTCCCAAGCCATGGAGGGTTTTATAAACTAAAACCAGGACCTTGAATCTAATCCGGGCCGCAACGGGCAACCAGTGCAGGTGGGCCAGGACTGGCGTGATGTGCTCGTGGCGACGCACACCCCCCACCAGCCTGGCCGCCGCATTCTGGACCCGCTGCAGGCGCCGGAGAAGATTCAAGGGCAACCCCATGTAGAGAGCGTTACAGTAGTCCAGCCTCGAGATCACCAGCGCTTGGACCACTGTTCTCAGAGAGTTCGCGTCCAGGTACGGGCGGATCTGGGCGATCCGACGGAGATGGTAATAGGCAGACCTGGTCACCGACGCCACCTGGGACTCCAAGGTAAGCGCCGGGTCCAGGAGCACACCCAGATTCCGCGCCCTTTCCGCGAACTGGAGGGGGATCCCCCCCAGACGAGGAAAAGGACCACCGAACCCAGATGGCGAGCTCCCAAAGAACATAACCTCCGTCTTCTCGGGGTTGAGCTTAAGCCTGTTCGCCCCGGTCCAAGCCAGGACGGCCTCCAGGCACCCGTCGAGAACCCACTTTCATCAGGTATTGGATACAGATGGCTATACATTGAGGGGAAAATGCCGAACATCTAAAGATAAAATATGCAATTATGCAGGGTATTGTTTTGCTCAGTTTACAAGAAGGAGAAATATTTTAATACTAAATGGGTCAGTGAATGGTGATCCATCGGGAGAATATACTCATTTCACTAAGAGAGGTGGTAGTGTAATCGATTATATAGCAATCTCATATTCTGCATATAACTATGTTACTCGATTTGAAATTGGTAATAATACAGAAAGTGACCATCTAGCCCTGTCAATGATGCTAATGTATCCAATGCACAGTAACCCTCGATTAGATTTACATTTGTACCCCAACAAAGACTTAGAAATGACTAGTAGTAAGAGAATTAAATGGTCACCAGCAGTGGGTATCACTCTGACTCAGCTACTGAAAACTGAGGAATATATGAACGACCGAAATGCCATTCTCAATGCCAGCAGTGACACTGAGGCAGTAAAACTTTTTCAAGCTCTGACCGGAAAACTAGGAGCTAAACTAAAAACAACGGTAACCAATGTAGGCCATCAAAGAGCGTTAAAAACTCCTCGCTGGTTTGATAATGAATGTAAGCAGGCCAATAGCCAAATGAGGAAAATATATCATAAGTATAGAAAAACTCATTTACAAACTCTATTAAATGAGTTTGTAGCCAGTAGACAAGTATACAAATCCTTGATTAAGGAGAAAAAACAGCAAGCAGCCACAAGGGCATGGCAAATTTTGCTAAAAGCCTCTAATGACAAAGACACTAGTCTCTTCTGGCGAACAATAACAGCCTTAATGAATAATGGTTGGTCAGATCCAAAGTGTGTTATAGGGCCCAAAGAATGGATGCAGCACTATAAGGCATTATTCTCAGACTCCACTTTTTAGGACACCCAAACAACAGTAGCAATAGAAGAGCTCCCTAAGTGGCCACCAGTCTCAGTAAATGAGGTTGAAAGTCTTATCCAGCAACTTAAAAACAACAAAGCCCCTGGAGTTGACTTTTTGCCCCCAGAACTTATAAAATCCAACATCACCTGGTGGGCCCCCCTGCTGGCAGTTTTATTTACATTTATTGATCAAACAGAATTGCTACCCATTGGTTGGAACACTTCTGTAATAATTCCCATACACGAAAAAGGAGCTAAAATCTGATCCTGCCAATTATCGACCAATCAGCCTATTATGTGTAATAAGTAAGCTATATGTTAAACACCTCTGCAACAAGCTAACTGATTGGATTCAAGATGAAAATATTATGGCAGTAGAGCAAGCAGGATTCAGTCAGGGGCGATCCACTATAGACCATTGTTTTGTACTAGATCAGGGGTCCTCAAAGTTTTCAAACAGCGGGCCGGTCCACCACGCCCCAGGCACCACTGGGGGCCGGACGACAGTGGGTGGGGGCAGCGGGGGACCTTGCCATAACTCTCCCACTCTGAATGCCCCCCTAGCCAGCATGCTGATCATCTGGGCAGTAGTTGGGGGGAGTGGGAGAAGCAATATATCCTACTGCTTTGAACTGCCTCAGCAATAGAAGCAGTTGTGGAGGCTGGCTTGCTCACAAAGCAGGGGTAGATGGGGGGTTGCAATTGGTCCCAGGGGCCGGATTCAGGACCTTGGGGGGCCGCATCCGGCCCCGGGGCCTTAGGTTGAGGACCCCTGTACTAGATCATCTCATTGATAAATATGCAAAAAAGAAAAGGGGCAGGCTGTATGCAGCATTTATTGACCTCAAAGCAGCATTCGATTCCATACCTCGAGTGCGATTATGGGAAAAATTAGCCTCTACAACTATAGATAAAAGACTGCTTTTTTCCTAATCAAATGCCTTTACAATGATACCTGGCTGAGGGTACGCTGCACCGTGGATGGACATCTAACAGAACCAATGCTATCTAAAAAAGGGGTAAAGCAAGGGTGTGTTTTAGCTCCAATCCTGTTTAATTTATATCTGAATGATATTGTTGAGCATTTATCATCTCCAACACTCCATGCTCCTAAATTAGCAACTAAACCCATTTCAGCCCTACTATACGCAGACGATGCAGTACTATCTCAAACTAAAAGTGGGTCTGAAAAGACAAGCTAAGGGCATTCTCCAACTACTGTCAGAAGGAACATTTAGAGGTGAATTACAGTAAGACCAAAATAATGGTATTCTCAAAACACTTCAGACTCTCTAAGTGGTTCCTGGACAGGCAACCAATTGAACAGGTCAGAGTCTTTAAATACCTAGGCATAGTTTTTCAGTCATCAGGAACCTGGACAGCTCAGCAAGAACATGTGGTAGAAAAAGCCTCACAAACTATAAAAATCCTGAAACAGTTTTTTTATACCAAAGGTCACAATTTCATACCAGCAGCACTGGAAGTGTACAGAGCCAAGCCTCTAGCGCAGATGCTGTATGGGATTCCAATATGGGCCAATAGAAATCTAAAATCATTATAAATTGTACAGTCTAAATTTCTTAGACAAATATTTGCTGTACCTAGCTGTGTCCCAAATGCCACATTAAGGTTGGAAAGTGGCCTCCTCTCCGTGCATACACAGGCTTGGCTCAGGACACTAAATTACTGGTTAAGACTGAATCGAGCTCCCTCTGGTTTGCTTCCATTTGTCATGAAGGATTCTCATGAGAGTAGATGGATGAAAGATATCAAAGCCAAAGTATACTCTTTGGGACTGTCGCCCAATCTTCTATTGACCACTGGGTATAGTAGGGCGAGATGTTTATTAGAGCAGCACATACACGACATTGAATATCAAAATAATTTGTCTGCCACCAATAAATTATGTCCCTGGTATGACAACTCAGCGATGTCATCCAAAAACAATGGCACAATATCTAAATGTGCTAACAGTTCCAAAGTACAGAAGGGCCTTTTCATGTGCACAATTTAATGTCATGCCTTCAGCTATGCTAGAGGGTCGCTTTAAAGGAACACCTCTACAAAATCGCACATGTCCATGTGGTAAAGGTGTTGAAACACTTGCCCATGTGTTACTGTTATGTTCCTTTTATAGACAGGTGTGGCAAGAATTACTTTTTCCCATGTTAGTAAAGAAGCCAGGTCGTTCATCTGATTTTTATATATCATTACTCCTCGGAGACCGAGACAAACAGGTGACACTGCTGACAGCTACATTTTTAGCAGCAGCAATTAAAATGAGGCCAACTATGATTTTAAAATAATAATCATTTACAGATTATTTGTCCAGATCTTGTATAGGAATGTTGCATGTATATGTATTTACTATTATGATTTGGTATGCCAATTTTATATCTATTTAAATGTTGTCCTTTTTTGCTAAGGCCATGGCTAATGCAAATAAATAAATGAATGAAAAAAAGTGGCAGAGACACCTCTCTGGGTGCCTCTGACTCACTAAGAAGGAAAAAAAAGGTTTTCAGGACATGAAGTTAGACATGGGTGTGTCCAATCCGCTTTTCCAGGAAGCTGACTAGTATACTACAGTGTTTTTCAACCTTTTTTGGGCAAAGGCACACTTGTTTCATGAAAAAAAGCACACCACCATTAGAAAATGTTAAAAAAATTAACTGTGTATCAGACACACACAAACACACACTTCTCACCCCCCCCCCCAAAAAAACAAATCCATCTTCCAGCCCAGGCCCTACCAAGGCATCCCTATCAAAATGTCCGCCTGCCCTCACCTTCCCCCTCCCTCCTCCTGGCACTTTTTTTCAGAGGAACTTGCAAACCCAGGAAGGTGGGGCTGGGGGAGGCTCTTCATATACGACCCCCAACCCCCATCTTTTATCCCTTCCAGTATAAGCCTCCCTTCTCCCCCCCGCCTCCTTCCAGCCAGGCAGCCACAGATCTCCTCCCTAGGTCCTAGGAACCCCCTCCTCAGCCTCCCACGTCATCCCCTTTATTTACCCCCCCCCCACAAAAATATGACCATCGTCAACGGCCGCCCACTCCCTACCCTTAAAAGAGGGGTGCGCACGCGCGCTCCTACCTGGCTCAGCAGGGGCGCCTGCCCACCCTCGGGAGGCAAACAGTGAGTGTGCGAGGCGGGGGAGGGAAGGAGGGGGGTTCGGTGAGCGAGGAGGGGGAACCAACCCCAAGAACCTTTAAGAGCGGCTTCTGGAGCGCCTTTCGCCTCAATGCGCCTGCGCGGGTCTCCCGGCTCTCTCTCACTCTCTCACTCTCCAGTCTCCTCCTCCCCCTCCTCCTCCTCCTCCTCCCTTATTTCTTCTCCTTCCCCGCCCACGGCCAGCCTTTCCTCGCCGGCAAGGTAGTCCGCTCTCCTCCCCAGGACTGCGTCTCAGACCTGCGGGAGGAACTACATCTCCCAAGGAAGCCTTGCGGCAGCCGGCTTCTTTCTGAATACCCTTTCCTCACCGCTGCCTTGGTCATGAGCGGGATGCGGGGGGGGGGACATTGCTGGTGTGGGGAGAATTTTTCCCACGGCACACCAGGCAACATCTCGCGGCACACTAGTGTGCCGCGGAACAGTGGTTGAAAAACACTGGTATACTACAGACCCTGCTAGTTTACAGCCTCCATTAGGCTTCAGATTGTGGTTGAGACAACATTGTTCTACTATTCTAGTAAGAGAGAGGTGTAGCCTACAAAAAACACTGGGAGCTGTCCAGCATTCTGTTTTCTTCTGCCTCAATATTGGTTGCCACTTGAGTCTAGTCCTTTTCAGGATTTGAGCCTCTGCATTGGCGTGCATCCTTAAACGGAAGGGACTGCCCCTACTCCCTCCATTGTGGTGTTACTCATACAAATATTTGAATGCTCTAATGCCTGGAGAGGGCTTATGTAGGATTTCACTAACCCAATCTTGCCTAGGTTGATAACTGTCTAATCTGGAATTGCATATTTCAACCAAACTCTGTGTCCTGTGCAGGACTTTACCTATCTTGATCTGATTGCCATTGGATTGCTAACAGATTCTGCTATATGCCTTAAGTAAGTGCAGTACCCACACACTGCCTGGTTGTCAGGATCCTCTAGATCAGTGGTTCTCAACCTGTGAGTTTCCAGATGTTCCTGGACTGCAACTCACAGAAACCCCTTCCAGCACAGTGAGTGGTGGAGGCTTCTGGGAGTTGCAGTCCAGGAACATCTGGGGACACGCAGGTTGAGAACCACTGCTCTAGATCTTAGACCACTTGCTGATTTTTTTGTTTTGTTTTCTGTAGACCCCCTGCCTGTCTAATATTGAAGTTTCCTAAACTTATTAACTTCAAATGTGTTTTAGCTGACATAGTGGTGCTCACTTTGATGGTGGTTTTTTTTTTATAGCACGGAGAATTGTAAAAAAAGAAAAACATGTACAATTTTTATTCATACCTTTATTGAAAAGACACAAAATGCAAGTAAATATTTGGATTTAGAACAAAACAAATCAGAACTTAGTAAAATTCTTACATAAAATTAATACACAAATAATGCTGTTAATGGGAGAGATGAGCCTGATGCTTTGATAGCAATTGTCCAACATGTGACTCCAAATTAGTGAGGTATAGTCTTAAATCTCCATGTTCAGTGATTTGCAATTTCTTTCTTTTTTCATAAGAAGCTTGGCAACCATGCTAAAACTCCTTTCCACGAGGTATGAAGATGGAAACGTTACCAAAACCATTTTTTGTGATAGTCCATAATGCAGGATAAGCAACAGGTATCTTTCTGAAGCCAGAATTGACGATCCCTGTTTCTGAACTGCACCTTAAGTTCTTTCTGATCTGTCCTCTGTCTTCACATCAGACCCTATTCCTGGCTCTGCTCCTGATTCATCTTTGGCTCCTGGCTCACGTTGTACTTTCCCCTCACAGGACAGCCCTCCCTCAGGCCTTTAGACAACTTAAGCTTATAGATCCCCTTTCTCCATTTTCCCAAGTAGATTGCATGGAATTCACGAGAAGTCTCTGGCTAGCTTTGATGCAGGCAGAAGTGGCCAAACTGGCCAAAGCTGGTAGTTCAGTTGTCACCGGGCACCTTTTCCTCATCCCTTAGCTATAGCAGCCAAAAGTATTCTAAATAAAGTGAAAATTGATGACATCCTCAAGGCCTCAGAAGAGCAGAGCTCTCACAGGGCACCAGTGAAGATTGGTTTGTTAAGACAAGTGGGCAGTGCCCCACCTCCTGGACTATCCACCATTATCTTCAGCCCCATCTAGTACAAGCACGTGACCTCAGACAGATTCTCCTCAAGACAATAAGGCCATTTACCAAGGGAAAAATAATTGCTCCACCCACTTCCCCCTCAGACTCCTATTCCTCCCTGTTCCTACTGTTTTTTTTAAAGGTTATTTGCTATCTGAATTTGCAGTTTGCAGAACGATAAATCTGAACAAAAGCGGTGCTGTACCTGCTACAGGCAGAGCAAAAAACAAAACAAAACCCAGCAACCTCAAATGGCTTGATAAGATTAGATGTCGGTTTAAATGAAACAGGGACAAAGATTTTTTTTCTTGCCAGACGCACACCTCGCTCCACAGAGGCAATTCCGCCACAGTAAGCTGCTGAAAAATTACTGACAAGGGCCAGACTGCTGAGTAAGCGTCACCTAGAAGACGTGGAAACCTGATCTACATCATTTTTCGGCATGGTAGACATTTTGTACTCTCTCTGGCTTAAAAAAAAAGAATATAAATCAGCACAGGCTTTGAAGCTAGGGAGTCTCACACACAGCTACGAGATATTGCTGGCTTTCCAGGTAAAAGGGGGTGGGGAAGGAATTTGAGACAGCCATATAGATTTAAAAAGGACTAAAATGTTTTGGGAATCCAGGAAGTACATGCTTTTTTGAAAAATCGACAAACCCAGTCTATCAGATCTATATTTGCACTCCTCTCTAAGCAACTGCAGGAAGAATATAAAACCAATCTTTTGTGGAAAATCAAGTGGACACAATCAATCTTGTCTGTCTTCAGAAGTGAAGCGGGCTTGGCGCAGGGTAACCTTTGGATAGGTGACTACTCGGGGCCTCAAGGATCTCCAGGAAAGGGCTGACAAGAAGCTTGAGTGAAACTCTCGAGAACTGCTGATGACTAGACGTGATTGACAATAGCTGGAGTAGCTTTCCTGTTTTTCAAGTCCTGCAGTCATCTCGACACATATTCTTGGGGGCTATTTCCAGACAATGATTTCTAGTGGCATATGGTCTAAGGAATGCACAACGTCCTGCAAAATGTGGTTTCCATCCCAAACAGTGCTTCAAGCAATTGTTTTCAACTTGGGTGCATCTTTTCTCAACTCCCAAGAGTACTTGACTGACAAACACAACCGACAGAAGATTGCAGTTGTTCACCTGGGCTATAGGACTTGAGTGTAGATTCATTGTTTTTTTATGGACCAACAGCCTGGTTTTTGCCTATAAACATGCAGCCGAGCTGAGCATTTTATTTGGACTGGCCTCAAACATGACGTGGGTGTCTCAGTGTTAGTTTTGTGTGTCTTCCCTGGTTCTGCATGTCAGTTGCTGCTTTCCAGACAACTGTCTCTCTGCTTAAACAAACAAAACAAATAAACCCACAAGAAACACAGTAGAAACAATAGCAAGTGAAGAACAAACCAACTCCCTCCCTCTTCTCCGTACAGTGGAATGGCTATGCCCACTAGTTTGTACTGCTTGCAGTGCATTCTGATCTTATCACTTCTTCAGTAGCTCTACTTTGCACCCCAGCAACAGCCAATGTTCTGTTTGCAGTATCTCATTCTCAGTGATAAAGATGATTATTCTCTGTGTTGCACATCTTTGAGTCTGTACTTGACAGAGGCTTCACAGTTGAACATAATAACAGAAAATGCATTGTACACAACAAGGCTCTAATGTCTATATTTTTATTAACTAGTGTTTTCATTAAACACAGTCCAACAGAAAGCAAACCAGCTTTTGGGTTTAACAGCAGGCTTTTAAACTGTGCTTTTAAGAGCTGTGTGGTGCAGCGGTTGAACTACTCTACTGCAGTGAAAACTCTGCTCATGATTTGGTTGGATATCGGTGGATTCAGGTAACTGGCTCAAGGTTGTCTCAGCCTTCCATCCTTCTGATGTCAGTAGAAAGAATACCTAGCTTACTGGGTAGCCTTCATAATTAACTTGTGAACCACCCAGAGGGTGCTTTAAGCACTATGCCATGGTATATAACCATAACACTTTATTCTGTTTTTTCTTTGTTTTAATGAAGTTGTTTTCACTTTTGTGTGTTTTAAGTTAAAAAAAAATTCCAGCCTGCCTTGAGCTCCATTTTTGGAGCCAACAAATGAATCAATCAGCCAAATAAGTCAGTTCAATAATATCTGTATTGTTTGTCCCAGTGTTTCTCATTATGAGCACATCATCTCCTGGTAATACCATAGCCAGTTTTGCTACCCTCAGCAGTCATGTGGTTGTATCCAGGACTCATAAAACACTCGTCAAAACACTGAGATCACTTCAGTAATGGGGACTACAGTATCATCCACTACATCACTTTTGCTTCCCTATTGACTCTGAATTCAGCTGCAACCCTTTCTGCAGCTGGCCGAGAAATCAATTTTTCCAGAATGACATACTGCTGTGGGTTATTCCTCTTGTAGTACAAAGTATTTGAGGGTAGTTTAGTCTTGAATGGGCAATTTGGAACCATTACCTCTACAAAATACCAGCTCCCTAATTGTTGCTCTTCACAAAACAACACTTGGGCTAGCAAACAAGCACCCACCTACATTCCTTTTGAGGAGACTAATTCATCCACTATGCCAATATCCAGGTTACAATTCAGCACCTGTTGTTTTTTGTCTGTGTGTGGGTTTTTTTTCCAATAGTCTGTTGCAGAGATGGTACTCTTATCCAACATAAAATTCTCTGATAAGAGGGCCTGTTATCATTTACAAATCACAGGTTGCTGCCAGATTCCAGGTAAGAGAATTCAATTCTTCTCCTATAACCTGTTGCCTAATAAAGATGCCTCATTCAGTGTCTTGAAGAAAAAGACAACATAGCAGATACCCTAGCTAACCAATTTGAATAGTTTCTAGTCTTATTTTTCTTCCCTAACATAGTGCAGTGGTTCCTAACCTCAGATAACCCAGGTGTTCTTGGGGTGCAACTCCCAGAAAGCCCAGATACAGTAGCTGGTGGTGAAGGCTGAGACATTGAGACAGCGTAATGGCTTTTTCTTTTGCCTTTCTTCCTTTTCCGTCATGGCAAAAGTCTAGTTGCAACTGAAATGTTGTTCAGCTGTCCTTCCTTATTTGAATTGCACAGAAATACAACGGGAATGGAAGTTTCAGACCTTGTTCTATGGCACAAAAGTCTTGCGTGCTTGCTTGCCTCTCTTTCCCTGTATCTATCTGTTGGATTTCTTCAGCTGGATTCTGCTTAACAGCTGCCACACCTGTTCCTTTATCTTCCTTAAATGTATTAAAGAAGATAACATGCATGCAAAACCCACAACAGCCTTCCACTGATATTCTTTGAAGACCTGCTACATGGATTTAATTTATGGTGCTGATTTCCAAAACTGCATTGGTTCTTTTGATGGCACATTTAACTTGCCGTCCAGAGAACTCTTGGTAGCCCAGAGACCTCTTGGTAGTGGGGCGGCTAAAAAATCTTGTAATAAATAAAATTAATTAATTAATACATAGCCCAGGCATGTTCAAAGTCCAACCCAGGGGCCAAATGTGTCCCATTTTCAAATTTCGAGTGGCTCGCAGACTCTTTTCCACACCGGCTTCGCCTGTCACACATCCCCTCCCAGCTGGCTCCTCCCCATGCTGGATAGAGATGTCAGCTTGCAGTTTTATAGTTTGCCTGTCCTCCCTGCCTCTGTCCATCCCCCTCAGCCACCCGCCCACCCTGCCCCTGGTTTCATTGCTGCAGCTTCCTCCCTGCCTCCTTGCATGTTGTTGAGGCTTGTCCAAAGTCAGGCCTGGGGGCCAAATGCAGCTCAGTGGTTAGCCCCCACACATTTTCACCTCACCAAATCTATACCTCCTTGTAAACAGTTTGGACACCCCTGACATAGTCAATAACATTTGTTGTGTCCTTTGAGTAACCCGTGAACTGCCTGAGTTTGGAGTATATTAATAAATAGAAAGGAAGGCTCCCAACTTACCTTAGCTCTAGCCAAGCACTAGCCGGGCCCCAGCCGGCTGGGGCCTGATCAAACTCCCAAGCACAGGCAACGGGAGACAGGTATGGGATGTGGGAGCTGGAGGCCGGAGAATGACTGAAGGGCAGGATTCTGGCTTGTCCAATTGGGGGCCAGCAGGCTGTTTAAACCATCCAATGGCCTGCCACGGGGTATGTATATAAACTGGCTCTTGGGGCTTTTTTTTACCAGTGCTTTTATCCTTTTGCAACCTGTGCTTTTACTATGGAATAAAGAGCTGGATGAGAGACCACCAGGGAATACCAGGTGCTGTAGGCGCCTGGAGTAAGAACTGGCAAACCACTCCAGTATTCCTGCCAAGAAAACTCCATGTACATGGAGTCACGAAGAGTCGGTCACGACTGTAACGACACAACACACACACACACAAGAGCTGAAATTTCACTTGTGCATTGCCTGGGTTCATCGGACCTGCTATACAACAACATCCCCCAAGTATTTGAAGATATCTTTGTTCTATCCCCAAGCCAGAGTTTGAGAAGGAGGGAATCAGAGCCTTATCTGAAGTTTGGAGGGTTGGCGTGAGAGGAAGATGTAGCTACGGCTGAGTCTGCAGCCCAGGTACTTCCTGAGAAGTGGCAAAATTGAGGTCTCCCTCCATATAATATTTGGGATAGGATTCTTTTCCCTCAGGGGCTCCTACAAGGTCTGGCTTGTTATCATACATCCCATTGCAACAAATGGACCTTATGCTTGTACTGGGTATTTCTGTGAGTAAGAACAGCCCCACTTGTCATTCAACAAATTGCTGCACAAACCTGGTGAAGAAGTGAGGAGGATTCCAACCTTGTCTCCAATCAAACTTAGGCCTGGTAGTCCTTCAGAAAGAGTGTGGGTCCTTCCAAAGGAGATAAGTCCCCCTAAAAGGGGGCTTATGGTCACCCTCTCAATAGGAAATGCTTTTGTTAATAGCAATCACATTTTGTAGAATACACTTCTACCTGATATACTAATTTACTATGTGCAGGGTTTATTTTACTGGATTTTCCCACATGGTGAAACCTTCAGAGGAAACACAGGGCCAAATTCTACCACCCCAGTCAACACACTGTGTAGATCACCTTTCAAGGAACATGAAGATTAAGGAACTTGACCAAAAGTGCTTTAGCTGAGCTATTCATAGACCTGGGAATATAAACCAGATATCTCTCCTCAGATTAGTATCCTATCAGTGTTCTAGTCTGCTTCCTTGGTTGTCAGGTTGCATTAAGGTGACAGTGTTGTGGAAATATTTCCAAAGGAGGATCTAAAGGTGCCATAACACTGCACATGTAGCTAAGGTATGTGACAGCAGGAGACTATCTCTTCAACAAAGCATGTGGCAGAATTAGTTTATTTCACATTTCAACATGCATTTCACTATGTTTCAGTTTTCAAGCCAATGTGCAAACCCATATTTGTTTTTCCTTCAAATGCAGCACATCTTCAATTGTTGCATTTGAATTCTTCTAGTCTGAATAAGGTGAAAAAAGTGCATATACTAAGGAAAGCCTGCACTAAAAATGCATGTACATTTTCATACATTGAAACACTTTTGCCATTTTACTGTCCATTCTTGGAGTTTGGAGAGATCCTTCTGCAGTGCTTCGCAATATGTTCTGGTCTTCAACCCCACCCCACCCCACCCCACCCCAACCCCTGATAATTTTGGTGTCATCTACAAACTTGGCCACCTCACTTCTTATCCCGGTCTCTGGGTCATTTATGAAGAGTTTGAAAAGTACTGGTACCCAGGAAAGACCCCTGGAGCACATCGCTTCTGGTGGTTAACTGATGAAAAAGGTCTGTGTATTGGGTTCTGTAATCCAGAGCCTGGAGAAGATTCTTCTCTCTCTCTCTCTCTCTCTCTCTCTCTCTCTCTCTCTCTCTCTCTCTCTCTCTCTCTCTCTCTCTCTCTCTCTCTCTCTCTCTCTCTCTCTCTGACACACACACACACACACACACACACACACACACACACACACACACACACACACCATTCCAGAAATCCTGGCCAGCACAGCTAGTGGAGAAGGCTTCTGGAAATTGAAGTCCAAGAACTTCTAGGGACCCAAAGGTGGGAGTCACTTTTCCCTTGTAAGTTCTTGTTTTGTTCTCCTATCTCTGTTTACCTCCTTCTTTCTTCAAAATAGCACACATCTCTATTGGCTTTATTCAGGCAGAATTCCTTTTGGTTTAAAGAGTCGCATTGCACCATATCATCCCTTCCTTTCCTGATACATGGGGTGCTTCACAATCTAGATTTCAGCACTCCTGAAGAGTTAAAATGGAAAGAGAAGTTAAATGCCCCGATAGCTTAAGAAGTAACACATTTAAGGGATATACTTTGTCCTCTACTATCGCTTTGCCCCCAAGGTTATCAGCCAAGTATTTCTGCATTCAAAAGAATCACTATTGCCTAAGAAGGATAAAAGGGACATCAGCGCAGTGTGAAGTGACATGAAGTGATGTGTATGTGGGTTGTTGTTGGGGGGAGGGGGCGTCTGAAGAAGAGACATAGTAATTTTTTAATTTTTTTAAAATAAACTTTTCCAGTTTTTCACTGTCTGGAATGATCTTAATTCCCTGTCACCAGCACAAATCCTATTCCACTGTGCCCAAGTTTGGTGGAATCTGACAAAGAGGGAAGCTCCAACGGGCAGATCATGCTTGTCTTCAGGCAGAGTGTGAAAAAGAATCTCGAGAGGCCGTAGGCTCAATGGCTTTCTCCAGTACCAGCCCTAGAAAGATGTGTGGTCTCCTTGAAACAGGATTTTGGTGCTGAAAGGGTGCACTTCAAACTCTCAGTTTGGACACAAGTCTTCAGTGTGCGAGGGCATAATCTGGCAATTGGCCTCTTTAGGCCTAATTTTCAACCCACTCGTAGGAGTTAGATCATTGAGAATATCCACACCATTTAAGTCCTCCGCTTAACATCAAGACCCTACTTAGCACTTCTTCAGCTGTAGAGTGCCCATCTCCCACGCGTTGTTAGGACACTCAGTCATTTTACTGTGGTTGTCCTGTCTAGGTCAGCAAATTGCTTCAAGAAATTCCATCCGGGATCAACTTAATGTTTGCATCAAATATCTCCTTTTGGTCTGGAAACATCAACAATAAACATCGTTTGCTTCACAAATATTGTCTCTCGTTCTTTCACTTTCTTCAGCTCTGTTTTCCTTTTATGCTATAACCAGTTCACATAAACTGTCCCAGACTCGACGGTAAATGTTAATGATATTGTTCTTTGCCATCCTGATGGCACATAAATCACACCTATGTGACCTCAAGTCATATCAGAATCATGGTATATGGGCTATATGTCTGCCTCCAAGGCCTTGAACGGGTCCAGAGGAGGGCGAACAGGATGGTTAAAGGTCTGGAAGTAATGTCTTACGAGGAGCGGCTTAGGGAGCTAGGAATGTTTAGCCTTACAAAAAGAAGGCTGAGAGGGGATATGGTTTCCATGTTTAAATATTTGAAAGGATGTCATATCAAAGAGGGAACTGGCTTGTTTTCCATGGCTTCAGAGACTAGGACTTGGGGCAATGGTTTCAAGCTACAGGAAAAGAGATTCAATTTAAACATCGGGAAGAACTTCCTGATGGTTAGAGCTGTTCGGCAGTGGAATATGCTGCCACAGAGGGTGGTGGAGTTTCCTTCTTTGGAGGTTTATAGGCAGAGGCTGGATGGCCATCGGTCGGGAGTACTTTGATGGGTGTCTCTGCATAGCAGAGGGTTGGATTGGATGGCCCTTGAGGTTTCTTCCAACTCTATGAATCTATGATTTTGTGATTCTAGGATTCTAAGGTTTCACCATTGCCACTTGTGCCACAAATTTCCAGTGCTGACTGGGCATTTGCATAAATGTCTTTGGAGTCCTAGGTCAGCAAATTGCTCCAAGAAAATCCATCTGTGAATTTTAACACCACCATCCAGCTGCTTTTAATACCACCACCTTAAAATGGGCTTAGAGTAGATTAACCAGAAGTATTGTTGCTGATAGACCATCTGACATTTCAAAACCATCCATACGGGCTGCTCTACGTAAAATAGTTTGATGCTATGTTCTGGGCCATTATGTCCCTTGTGAGTTATGACAACCCTAACAGTGGGTTTTTAACTATATGGGATGTTGAAGGAATAGCTTATCCTTGGTACTTCCCACTGAATTTCTGGGGCTGAGCAGTTATTTGAACCCAGGTCTCCTAAACCCTAGTTCAACACTCACTTCATTATAATACACATTATTCTGCATGCAGGTTGTGAATACTGTCAAGGTGATCTCTGCCTTCTCCAGATAAATCAACCAAAGCTTTGTAAAGAGCACTTTTGTGAACTAGTGGCAAACAGAGCTTGGAACGTTTTTAAAAGGATGCCATTTCACAACTCACTGCAGATAATTATTTTTGCCATTATTCCCACCCACAAAAATACTCATTTTCATTATGTGCCATCATTACTAGGTCTTTGGAATAATAATGGAAACTTCATTGTCTCCTCCAGATGGCCAATTCTGTTTGTTATGCATGGAAAATACAGATCAAAATATATTTAATTGCCTCGCTCCCCTTGGAAATTTCCTTCCCAGATCTTTTGAACTGTAGCACCTTCTAATTCAATTGAAGATGGGATAGGATTTGTAGATTAGCACATTGAAATGGTGGCAGGTTGAGCTAAATTTCACAAGTAGGCATTGCTGAGTAGAGATGGGCACGAAACGAGTGATTTTTCGTTTTCATTTTCGTTTTTTCATTTCGTTACGCAATGAAAACAAAACAAATATTTTTTTTATAAAACAAAACGAAAACGAAAACGAAACAACCAAATTTGCCGTGTTTTTCGTTTTCATTGCAGCAGATGCATTGAACTAAAAAGAATGCTAACCAAACAGCAATTTTTCATTTTCTTTTTCATTTTTTCATTTCGTTACCTAACGAAACGAAAACAAATTTTTTTGCAAAATACGTCACAAAACCAAAAACGAACCGAAACGGACCCCTAAACGACCAAACGACAAACGAAACACCATTTTTTTGAGTCATGCCCATCTCTATTGCTGAGTTTTAATTTAGGCTAAAGTTAATTTAGTGGCTAAATTGGACTGTTATGACAAAATGACATTCTAAAGAACCCTATCCACTTGCCACTTTCTTGAGCCCATTCATTACAATAAGTACCAGGAATTAAAAAATTACATTTAGTTTGGACTGGGTGCCATGTCAGCAGGAAGAATTACAGGAAGTCCACTTAAATGAAGCCTCCATGTGCAGAAGCAGTATATATCTGAATGCAAGTTATTTTGAATAACCAACCTGGGAGGGCCTTTTTATGGAACCTGTCAAAATTAAGGGTGTAGCATTGCAGCCTGATTTTGGAAGAGGCTGCATAAAATACCCCAAGCCACGGTCTCCACAGGAGCATACTGTGGTTCCCCGCCATTCGCAGTTCATATACTGTGGTCCCGCTATATTGTGAGACCGCAGTATATGAAAAAAGGCCCCCTGGGTTAAGGGGGGAAAGGGCTGTTTCAGGCCTCCCTTCCTTACCCCAGGACTAGCGCTGCCCCAAAGGCAGGCCTGGGCTTCTAGATGCCCTAAAAGGGCCTCCCTGTGATCCAGAAGCTGGAAGGCACTTCTGGATCACTGAAAATCATTTCCGATGCCTCCAAGGGCCTTTCTAGGCCTGTCAGAGGCCTCAGAAATGACTTCCGGTTCTCAGGGAGGCCCCAAGTGCCCCCAGAAGGCTTGGGAAGGATCTTGCAGGCTCGTTCAGGGTAGCGCTAGGCTGGGGGTAAATATAAGAGGCCCCAGTTAGGCACCCCAGCCCCAACCTGACCTGCATCCGCATATTGCAGATTTTGAATTATTGTGGGTCGGCTTGGGTCCCTAACCCCCACGATAGGTGGGGGGGGTCACTGTATTGTAAATACAAGATTAACACTATTAAGTAATTAAAGTGCAATAATTTTCTGCCATTTTTTGACACCTAAAATTTGTTGCCTAAAGCAAGGAATGGCTGCTTGTCTCCTTTCTCTAATAATTTTCACCAGTCTTTTCACACATAAATCATGAAAGACACTGTGCCCAGCTTTTAAATCTGATTTCTAAAATATGCAGTTGCTGCTGCACTTTCAGAGTCCCTAGTAAACTGGGAATAAATCCTTTATGGGAGGGAATCCTGTTTAATTCAGAAACAGACTTGATCCAAATTTGTGTCAGGGTATTTGCAGGGTATTTCCTTCCTCCCTTTCTTTCTTCTCCAGATCCACCACCCATCAACTTACAAAAATCTGCAGCTCATGTCTCCACATCAGGGCCAGCCTTTCTGTTAATTGGCACCTCCGTCATTTATTCCCACTCTCTTGCTTTTTTACACACCTTTTTTTTTTTTACAAAAAGCGAACAAGCCATGTGACCTTTTCTTCTTCTCCCTTCTGCCCAGGCTAACCCATTCCCCCAAGAGTAAACAAACAAAAAATAACAGGAACCATTCTCTATCAATTGAAAAAGTGTTGCCATTATAGGCAAAGAATAAAATAAAGAATAAATAAATAAAATAAATAAAATAAAATAAAATAAAGAATAAAATAAAATAAATTCCAGTCCTTTTCACTCCTGCAAAGTATTACTGGTTCTAAAATTAGCTGGATAAAATGAGTTACTTCCTAGTTCTGGGAAGTGAACCATATATAAAATATCAGGTCTAGAATTAATCCCAAACAGTGTACCTGGTCTTTTGGGGGAACTACAACATCATCCAGAGACAAGATATCCTGTCAAAACAGCTTTTGTCTTATCGGGATCAAGGTGGGACTTGTTCATTCTCCTGCATTCCAGAATTTCTCTGAGACTTGTTCAAGGTTGTGCTATCTCCTTGGAATGGAAATTCACAAAAGAGAAGCAAGCTAGTTGTGGGCCATCAACAAATTGATTAAACTTCAACCCAAACCTCCAAACTTGGCCCAATAGTCTCCAAGTCAACGTAAAGAAAAAAACAAAACAAAACAAAGAAAAACAAACTCAAGATGGTCAAGACAGAACCTTGAGGTCTCAAAATTCAATGTCAAAGAGGTGACTCATAGCACACCACTTTCTGCATCCTGTCTCCCAAATAAGACTGCAGCCACTGCCACCCGGTGACCCCAGTATCTCATTTAGAGAGAGCATTCAAAAGATAACATGGCCAATGGCAATGAAAGCTGTAAATAGCCAGCATAACTCAACCTCATGCCCCTGTGTAAGGGATCAACCAAGGCTTTATGGATGAGGTGGGTTTTGAGTAGGAATTTGAGATATTCTAGGAAGAAGCATAACAATTGTTAAAAGGTGAAAGACAGAATCATTTGATGGAGCAGTCATTGGAAAACTAAGGATGGTCAATAAGTGAAGGCAGCAGGCAGAAAGGTATCAAGATATACATGTGCAAATATGAAAATACTGTAGGAGCAAAGCTTGGGAGGACGTGAATAACAAAGTGGATGAAATTGGACTTAAATGGGGAGCACACAGGAAGCTAGAATGAGGATTAAAATATAACTACTGCTTACCCAAAAATGTATGCCAAGACTGACAAAACCTGTGATCCACAAAACCAGTTTTCATGCAAACAAGTTGTACTACTTAAGCCAGGGGTGTCCAAACTTTTTGCAAGGAGGGCCAGATTTGGCAAGGTGAAAATGTGTGGGGCTGACCATTCAGCTGCATTTGGCCCCTGGGCCAGACTTTGGACAAGTCTCTATTAGAGATGGGCACGAATTAAAAAAATGGCATTTTGGTTTTTCGTTTGTTGTTGAAAGGTTCATTTCGTTTCATTTCCGTTTTTTGCAAATTTTTGGAAAAATTTCATTTTTGTTTTTCATTTTTTTGTTTTTCGTTTCTACCCGCTTTTTGCACGATTTTTAAAGCATTTCTCTGCAGGGGCGTCCCCCAACTCCCCAGACCAGAGGAAAAACACTAAAAAAAATTGATGGTGGCAGAGACACAGTATAGACTAGGTACGCAGGGAGGCTGCAAAGGCAGCGGCGGGCGTTGCCCAGGGTGCAAGGCAGCCGCAGAGTGACTGCACTGAAGGGCAGGGGAGGGTACTCACTGAGAGGTACGCACACATGCACACAGGGAGGCTGCAGGACTGAAGCTACAGTCGCAGAGACAGCAATCCCACCCTAACTCCCACCGGGGACTGCAAGGAGGACGGGGGCTGCCAGAGCTTTTTATGCCCTCTGTGGCTGCCAGACATGCCCAGTCTGCAACCTGGGTATGCTATTGGTTGAAGTTGTCCAAGAATTTACATGATCCCATCAGATGGCTTGCCTCAATGTTGTGGCTGGAGTGGCAACATCCATATTGTCATCCTTAAGGTGAAAAGAAAAATACATCATGATGGGAGAAGACAAAAACAAACATTTTAAGGACCCCAACCCCCTGGTAGGTAATAATTTCAAATAATTATCGCATTATCGCTGCATTTTTATGGATGTCCAGGGCATTTTAATACCCAAGAAATCAATATTAGGCATCTGGGAGCCATTTTGGGTTTATGTCCCCTAACTCCCCTTAAAGGAAAAAATACAGCGATCTGAGAAAAGACATAAACGCACATTTTAAGGACCCCCACCCCCTCTGGTAGGTATTATCAGACAGTATAAGTAATTATCGCCGTGTTTTTATGGATGTCCAGGGCGTTTTTTAACATTTAAAACAGCTCATTGCATTGCACACCGTCATTAACGAAAACGAAAGGTAACAAACTCAATTTTCATGGTTCTGTTTGTTTCGTTCCATTTTCATCACAATTTTCATTTGTTGTTTCGTTACGCAATGAAACGAATAACAAATAAGGTAATGAAAAAATGTTCGTTTCGTGCCCATCTCTAGTCTCTATAGCATGCAAAGAGGAAGGGAGGATGCTGCAGCAATGGAGCCAGGGGTGTGTAGGCTGGGAAGGTGCCTGGGTAGTGGTGGACAGAGGCAGGGAGGGCAGGCAAAACAAAAAACTGCAAGGTGAGGCCTCCATCCGGTATGGGGAAGGGTCAGCTGGCGGGGATGCATGACAGACTGATCTGGGCCACTCAAAATTTGTAAATGGGCTGCATTTGGACCCCGGGCCTGACTTTGCACATGCCTGACTTAAGCCATAGGTCAGTGGTGGCGAACCTATGGCACGGGTGCCAAAGGTGGCACTCGGAGCCCATTCTGTGGGCACCCAACATCAACCCTTCATACCCACCTGTATACAGGTTAAATTACTGTATAGGCACTTTGCAAAAAAAAAAATTAGTGGGTTTTGAATTGCAGTTTGGGCACTTGGTCTCTAAAAGGTTCGCCATCACTGCCATAGGTCATCACAATATATCTATATCTATAGCAGCGCAAAACTTAAATGGCTCAGCTATCATCAAATCAGTTGCAGTCCCCCAGGTTGTTGTTGTTGTTGTTGTTGTTGTTGTTGTTGTTGTTGTTGTTGTTGTTGTTGTTGTCTGATGAACATAGCTGACAGGTGTTAAGGTGGAGTTGGCCTTCTCCAATGATCGGTCGAGCTCTTTCCAAGAGCCTAGGATGACTGGAGATATCTTCGTAGAATATGCTGTTCCTAATAATGCCGCTCATCACCATCACCATCACCATCACCATCATCATCATCATCATCATCATCATCATCATCATCATCATCATCATCATCATATTATTATTATTATTATTATTATTATTATTATTATTCCATGTTCTCCAGTTCCTCATCTATGCCTTGTTTTGTGGCATGGAAGTTAACACACAGTCATGACACCATGGATGGACTTCTGCACACCATTAGCAGACTGTTTATAAAATATGCTACTAATTAGACCAAAATGAGTGACATGATATAAACATTTTTAAAAGAAATACACTTGCACCCAACACTTCATTTTGAAGAAAAAGACCCGACCTGGTGGGCCCCAATCCAGAATATCTTCCTAATCTGGTATGGGCTGCACCCTAGTTTCTTCATTAAAGATGCCTCCTTTAGCTCCTTGGAAGGCAAATTGTAATTGAGTGAGTGGTAGGTTTGTTTGAAACCATTGTGGGATGCCAGTACGGATCAAGAGCAGATTGCAGATCAACAAGGAAGCATGCAGAATTGACAGCTGGTTCACCCCCCCTCCCCTTCAAAATGAAAGTGGCCATTTTAAGAAAGCATTTTAAAATGTTCTGGGTGATGTGTAGTTCTGACCCCTTATATGGGCTTATCTGATTCATTACTATGTTTCAGGAGAGACATATTCATAACATTTTGTGCTATCATATAAAATTGAATTGAAGCTCTCTTCTTGGAAAACAACCATTATTTCTTTGGGCTGTCATCACTTACCAAAACCTTTAATAGAAGCTGACATCATGTGCCATTTATGTGTCAAGCTGGTTAGCAAAATCTTTTGATACATAGATTTATTTGTCAGGTAGCAGGGCTCCTTGGACTCCACTTCGGCTTTTTAACTCTTGTAGGTCGCAGTCCTCCAGGAAGTTATACTGTGCAGTGAGCAACAGCGCTCTGTCATTTCAATATATAGCCCATGAACTTCCAAATGAATCAAGTCTTTCTTTGATCCAAAGTACCCAAAAATGTTCTTGACACACTGGCTTCGTATTTAGCTTCGCTGCTGCTCAACTGTGTTTATTTTCTCCTCATAAAATGAGTGCAATTTATTTTTAAATACTTGTCATGTCCAACTTGTTACTGCTGCTCTACTTCACCAAGGAAGATGGAAAATCATTAAACATTAGCAATTCATAAAGCTGCATAGTAACCAGGTCTAGAATGTACTTGAAGCACTCGATGGCAGAATTTGAAATAACTATTTAGAAAAAGCAAATCGCCTATAATTAATTACCTTTTCCAGTAACAAAGTTACCTTTTTTGGAACAGAACTCACAGCCTACCCTTAAGACTGCCGTGTTATCTATTTGGGTGGGTTTCTGCCATGGCCTTCTTTTACATTGGTTTTAATGATCATTTTAATATACAAGTGATACCTTGTATAAAGGAATTAATTTGTTCCAAATGAAATTGTGTTAAGCAAATTTTCCTTTATGCAAATTTCCCATAGGAATGCATTGAAAACAGAGTAGTCCCTAATCACAACCATTTTTATGTTGTACAGATTCGCCCCACAGGCAATCATGTTAAGCAAATTTCCCCTATCTCCGGAATTTTTTATGTTGTACAGATTTTATGTTATAAAATGGGCTTCTGTCATCGCCACGGCCTCGTTCGGGGAGGGTTTTTCCCCCCTCTCGCCTGAAGGAGACAGTGGTAAAGCCCATCCTCAAAAAACCTGGCATGGCATCGGATGTATTGGCCAATTATCGCTGGATTGGGCAAGGTCATCGAGAGGGTGGCTGTGATCCGACTCCAGACCTATTTGGAGGAACAACAGCTCATTGACCCATTACAGTCTGGGTTCAGGTGGGGCCGGGGGAATGAGACAGCTTTGGTCGCGCTGCAAGATGACTTCATCCGGGGGGGGGGGCAACGGGGGTTGCTCTACCTTGTTGGTTCTCTTGGATCTGTCAGTGGCCTTTGATACCATTGACCACGGTATGCTACTGGGCCAGCTCTCCGAGGTGGGTATCGGGGGCACTGTTTGCAGTTGGCTCCGGTCCTTCTTGGAGCGCCGTCCCCAGTATGTGCAGCATGGGGGTGAGTTGTTGGCCCCGTGGACACTCCCTTGTGGGGTTCCGCAGGGCTCATCTCTCTCCCCCATGCTGTTTAACATCTATGTGAGGCTGCTGGCAGGGGTCATTAGGAGATTTGGAGTCTGCTGCCATCAGTACGCTGATGACACGCAGCTCTATCTCTCCTTTTCCACCTCTGCAGGTGAAGCTGTCCAGATCCTTGACCAGTGCCTGGAGGCAGTCATGGCATGGACCAAGGTTAACAGGCTCAAACTCAATCCCGAGAAGATTGAGGTGATATTCTTCAGGAGTTCCCCGACCAGCTATGGAGGCCCTCTCCCCAGCACAGAGGGAGTTTCCCTCCAGCTCACGGACAGTGTTCGGAATCTGGGCGTGGTTCTGGACCCGGCTCTCACCATGGAGGCCCAGGTGGCGGCCGCGTCCAGAGCCGCTTTTTTCCATCTCTGTCAAATTGCCCAGATTCTCCCATACCTGGACGGCGACTCCCTGAGAACTGTCGTACAAGTGCTGGTGATCTCGAGGATAGATTATTGCAATGCGCTCTACATGGGGTTGCCCTTGAATCTTCTCCGGCATCTGCAGCGGGTGCAAAATGCGGCGGCCAGACTGGTGGCGGGTGTGCGTCTTTATGACCACAATACACATCACTCCAGTTCTGGCTCACCTGCATTGGCTACCCGTTGCATCCCGGATTAGATTCAACGTCCTGGTTTTAGTTTATAAATCCCTCAATGGCCTAGGACCTGATTACCTGGTAGAGCGAATCACCCAGCGGTCAACTTCAGCCCGTCCAATGAGGACGTCGTGGGTGCACTCGCTTTGGGTGGCCATGCCCAGAGTGGCCCGGAAAACCTCAACCCGAAACCGGGCCTTCTCTGTGGCAGGCCCCACTCTCTGGAACCATCTCCTTGCAATGTGCGCCTTGCCGAGTCCCTGCTGGCCTTCCGGAGGGCGTTAAAGACCTTTCTCTTCTGGAAGGCCTTTGGTGACCTGGCTCCCCCCCCCCCCCACTGCAGTTCCCCGCTATCCTACAGATCTTGCTAAGGTCACTTATTTTAAAATTGTTGTTATTGTTATTGTAGTTTTGTTGTGTCTGTTTTGCTGATTGTATTGATTTAATGTTGTGAACTGCCCAGAGTTCCTATGGGAAGATGGGTGATATAGAAGCTTTATAAATAAATAAATAAATAAATAAATAAATACAAACTGCTTGTTATACGAGGGTCCACTGTATAAGTTTTCCTGGTACAGTTGAATCCAGATTTCAGTTTAAAAAGTATATTTAGCTATTATTAGACTGCTTGAACTCCTTTTTTTTCTTCCACAGAAAGCAGTATATAAAATAAATAAGTATGTAAGTAAATAATACCTTTGATAAAAAAATAAATCACACTTTTGGGGGTTATCTAACAGAGGTGCTCAAAAGTCTGCTTTTCAGGTCAGTGAGTAAAGAGTTACTGAAATCTTAGCTGTTCCAAGGAAGATTACTGTTTCCCAGAGGCACAGATCTCTAGCACCCAGTGTGGAAACCAACTTGGAATAAACACGTTTGAAGTGGCAGAACTAATCATGCCGAAGCAGTTTGTGATTCTCTCTCTCTCTCTCTCTCTTTCTGTCTGCCGACATAAACCTGAGCATTATGACATTGGCAGCCCCCTACTAGGTCAATTTACTGTGAAAAAGACTTTTCATCTGGCGTAGCTTGAGATGGGATTCTGCCTGTGGATTAGGACGCAGAATGGGTCACAATGCAAGTGAACAGTTCATTGATGGTGGCCCCTTGGTTTCTTTGTCTTCTCCAGTCCACCTTGATAACTGTTTTGGCGGCGGCGGGGGGGGGGGAGGTTTAAGATATTGCCTGATGCTGTATTTTGAAGGTATGGAAGTCTACTTTGTCCAGTTTACTCAAGCCAAATGAAAGCTGGCTACTTTCACTGAAAAACATTGTGTGGAACTAGTCTACATGGGATTGTTAAATTCCTCAGCTGTATGAATCCTAAGAGCAGAAATAAGGAAAGCTATTGTTTCGATCACAATGCCCAGAATGCTGATCAGTAAAATGTAAGTTTTCAGTTCTTGGCTAAGATGGTCTTCAGATGCCTTTTTTATGAATGTTGCTGCTGAACAATCTATATTTATGTGTCACTCAAGAGAGCCCAGGTCTGGTGAAAGCTGGCAATAGACCACTTTGCTTATACTTGAAGCTTTTGGTGTAGAAGGAAGGAGATGAAGCACATGAAAAAACAAGAACAGATGAGTCACAGTAAGACATTGATACATGGTTAATAATGTTTGATGTAAAGTTTAAGCCATTTAATTGTGTAAAGGCTAGAACAGAATGGACAGCTGATAATATAAATCGGATGATGGGGGAATAAAGCATGAAGTAGAGATGGGCACAAATGAACTTTTGTTACAAAACAAAATGAATAACAAACCTCAGAATGAATTTAGAACAAAATGAACCGAACTGAAAAAAATGGTTCATTTCAGTTTGTTTCTTTAATGGCGGAGATGTCTCCTTCCTTCTGGATGGTCTAGTCTTCCTGGCTGCAGGGAGGGGGGGACCAGAAAAAAAAGCTGACCAGCCACGCTACAGCTGGTAGGTGGCCATGGTTGGCAGTAAATAAAATAAAATAAAATAAAATAAAATAAAATAAAATAAAATAAAAGATCCGGCGCGCGGGACCCGGTCAGAACCAGAACCCATCCCCCAAAATATCTGGCCTGAGGCCCTGTGAGGAGAGAGAGAAAACACTTCTGAACTTAAGGAAAGTGAGCTGTCTGGTGAGGCATCCGGTCAAGAAAGAGAAGAAAGAGAAATGAATAAGGATCTGAACATGAGTACACATAAGATGCAAAGAATGAATGTAGACCAGCAGGGTGAAGATGAGAAGCAGTGTCAGCAGGGAGGGGGGAGAGACAGAGTGGGATGTGCGAGGCGTTTTGAGTTGCCGAGGAAACCGATGATGGTTGGGTGGAGAGTGAGGAGAAGAAGGACCGTTGGAGCAAGGCAGTTAGGGACGTGGGGACCCAGACGGAAGGTGTTGAGGGGAGAGGATATGCCAGGAGATACCAGGTGAGAGAACCTGAGGAATTCTCTTGGTCAGTCCAAGTAAAACCCTTAAGGTGGCCTGAGACATCAGAAAAATATAACGTGGAATGGTGGAAGGGACGTCTGGGCATCCCATAGCCCAATGGGACAAACATCCTTGTTGCAGGGCCCAATGTTTAGGTCGGGGTATGAGCACTCCCCCACCTTATTAGTCAGAGAACAAGAGTTAGGCCAGTTGCCTGTTAATGTCATTTATGAAGAGCCTTTATTTGAAGAAATAAATGTTAAACTGTTTACTCCGTTATTGCGAAACTTCGAAGAAAGAGCCTACAGTCTTTCAGATGCTGTCAGAAATAAAAATCCCTTTGATGTTCAGTTAAACATGGACTCCCGACTCTTTTATGGATCAGAACTGCCCGGTGAGAGAACTGAACCCTCACAGGCCCGCAGAACTGGCCCACAGGCCAGCCAAAAAAACCCACAATAATTCTGCCACACAGGCAATGGACCCGGGCTGCGGAACCGGAACGTGGCCCACAAAAGTAAAAAAAAAAAAAGACGACCGGCCCACCCTACAGCTGTAGCGCAGGCCAGGTGGTTGGCAGTAAAAATACCCAATAAAAATAAAATAAAAATAAAAATAAAATAATAAAAAGGAGCGCAGACCTGGCCCCAGGGGTGGCCATGTTGGCACCCTAAAATAAAGAAAAAATATAAAAAATAAATCCAGTTACGACCCATGGTTGGCGCTTGGAAAAAAAACAGCTGCTGGCCCCAAGCCAGTGCCTCAAAAAGCCCCTGCCACAGGAGCCAGTATCGCCCTGCCGCCACTGTTGCCGCCACCACCACCACCCAGTAAGGATGATGAATGATGATTGAAGATGATGAGGATGATGTGGATGATGAGGAT
Organism: Phrynocephalus guinanensis; assembly: GCA_037367245.1. NCBI lineage: Eukaryota > Metazoa > Chordata > Lepidosauria > Squamata > Agamidae > Phrynocephalus > Phrynocephalus guinanensis. Next base: position 95,416,832 of record CM074738.1, on the reverse strand, counting down.
GAGGTTGCTGCCAGTCCAGTTTGCGCAGTTGTTGTCAACATCTGTTTTATTATTTTTAAAATGTTTTTTCCCGCCCTCGTGCTGTCAAATGGATTAAATCGCACAAAGTGGGAAAAATGAATAATGAACAAAATGAACCAATGAAATTAATATTTGAAAAAAAAATCATTAAAAATGAAACAAACCAAACCAAACCAAACCCTAAAACGAAATGAACCAAAAACAAATCACTATTCATTCAGTTTGTGCCCATCTCTAGTATGAAGGTATTTTGAAACATACCTGAATCAGTCCAGTTTTGGCACCTGGTATAGACCCCTACCCCTACCTTTGCCACCATTAAAATTACATAAATTAAATATCATAAGAGTGAAATAGCAAGTAATCAAATGTTTTTCAAAAGCCCCACTATTTACTGAAATCACATCACTTTGCTGAATGGTATGGCAGCAACTAGCAATTAAGTTTCTGAATATTTCCCAGAAAATCCCAGTCAGATTAGGCAACAGCTGGGGTATTCTGGGTGCTACAGTTGGGGGAAAAACATTTAGACAATTGCATGAAATGTTTTGGTAATGTTGCAATTAACAAGCAGAACAAAACAAAATCCTTTCCCATCTTGGACTAGAGTGAACCCTGATTTGCTTGTGGAGCTGCAGGGTGCAGGGGTTAAACTGCAATGGTACAGCCAGGACTCTGCTCACAATCTGATTTCAGACCTATTGGGCTCCGATAGCTGGCTCATGGTTGACTCAGCCTTCCATTATTCCAAGGTTGGTAAACTGAGTATACAGCTCACTGGTGACAGAGGCAATGTGTAGCCTGCATAACTAAATTATAAATTGGCTGGAGAGCGTTTTAAGCACTATGGGGTAGAACATAAGCAGCACATTTTGCTTTTCCATGGAATGTTGTACGGAAGAAAACTTTAAATCCAAAATGCATCTGTTCAGCTGTTGCCACCATCCTTCTCATTTTCATCATTTTCATCATCTGCAGCCTAGCGTATAATTGTTAGTGGTTAGATTTACCTTTTTGAATATTTGGCTATTCTCAGGGGCCTAGGATGTTCATAGTTTTTTCTTTAAAATATATGCTGTTCCAACTAAGACAACCTTTTGCAGTTAGTATTCTGCAATTTCATCTATGGTGCAAGTAAAAATGTGCTTTTCTATATCTTTTGATGTTGCACCTTAAGCATCAATTAGAACCAGAACAAATTTTTTTTTTGGGGGGGGCGTTCATAATTACATGATCCCAATTTGTAAATCTTTGTATTTGACAATATTTTCAAATGCCTTCTTTTTGATTCTAGCATCCTAAGGTATTGCTGCATCTGCTATCCAGACCTGCTTCCTTTGAACAAGCATCAAATCAGTCTTGTGAACCAGATGTTTGTCAGTATGAATCTGGAACTCTGATAATATTTAGACTTTTTCATTTTCAAGAACCTTCTCAGTCCTGTGGTCCCACCAGTTTTTGGTTGGTGATGTATTTTTACAGAAACGCCAAAGTAAACTTGCTATGCTTTTTAAAGCCTTCCCAATTTAAAGCCTTTCCAAATTACCTGTTTGTGTAATAATCTCATCTTATTCTTTCTTATTCTTATTCCCACATTTCTTTTACATCTTTGTCGGCACTATCTTACAATTAAAATATATACATGTGGAAAACGATGTGAATAAAACAATGTATGGTATAAAACCAACACCAGCTGTCCCCCAACCCAAATTATTTCCTAAAGTTTCTCCAATCTGGTGTCTGAAGTAAATTTTATATATGCTTTCTCTGAGGGAAAGAATGAAGAGATCAGAGAAGATATATCCATGTCTGAATAAGTGCTTACCCATAGCTGTTCTTGTCCATAATCATTAAAATATGCATAACCCACTCTCCAAGGGTTGTATGAGAAGGACCATACCAGAATTTTATGACTTTGAAATCTGAAATCCATGGTACTTGAGGAGAGAAGAGCCCTTAAATGATGGCCTTTAATTACTCTGTTGGGAGTTCACCAAGACAATAGAGATAACATCAAAACACACCATAAAAGACAGGATGACGGAAGTCTGAAAGAAAAGCTTTCCCTTGATGCATAAGCTACAGAAGGAATCGCAGTTGCTTTTAAAATGGGATATCATAGACACACAAGGGCTTAAAATACTTTTAGAAATGGGTATAGCTGGGGTCTCAGCCTTTCTTTCAACCATTTTCAAGTATTTTAGTTAACAGAAAACACTTGAAAGACTGCAGTATACCTTTTTGAGAGGTATACTTTCATCTTGCTTCTCCAAGAGGAACATAATAAGTTGGGTAGTGGAATATATTCTTTTAAAAGACACCCCTTGCTTCTTTCCAAAGAGCAAATGGGAATGATTGTACTTCTGAAATACGCAAGTCACAATGGGTGTAAGTGTGTGTGTGGTGCAACACTTTCTTCGTGCATGTGGATGTGTGTGTGACTGTGAGTGTGTGTTGTGTGTGTCTCTCTTTTCAGATGTCAGACAAAGCTGTTTATTATACCGATTCTTTCACCCAATTTTATGTTGCCAGGATAATTATTTTTTCCCCACTGTCTATCCTACAACAACTTGGTACCCTCTAAAAAACAGGTATTATTGAAATTGTTGGCCAAGAAGCCACGGAAGTAAGATTCTAAGGCAGTTCTTTGCCACCACTGCCACCACCCAGTTCCTTCTGCCTTCCTTCATGAGCTTACCGATGTGTGAGGGAGGGTAGTAGTGAGGGCTTTGGTAAAGGAGGCAGCCATTTTGGGGTGGAAATGGCATGAGATGGAGCTTCCCTTTCCACTTCAGGCTGGAGGAGAGTTGGCTCTGACTCTTGAGGTGGCTCCGACCCTGTAGCACAGCGTTGAATTGCATGGGTAAGTAGAAGCTCACAAGGGTGGGTGGGTGGGATACAGCTTAAAGCAGGCAGGAGCAGAGCAGGAGAAGAAAAAGGAGACAAGAAAAAGACTAAAGATGGAATTAGAAGAGAACTAGACATAACTTTGAAAAGGTTTTTTAAAAAGTCTATGATAGCCCTAGAATTTGTTACAATGTTCCTGGAGAACTTGGGGTGAATCTGATCAAAAAAAGTGCCAGGGCCTTTTGGAAGGTCTATTTCATGACCACAGAAGCGGCCGAGCCATCATTCTTCTCTGCCAACATTGCTGCACCACGGAACTGCTCAGTTGAGCTTTTTTTGAATGGTTACATGTGTGGCAACAGAAAGAGAAGGCACAAGTAGCTCTCTGTGAAGAATTTGTGCAACATGTTGTAAGCAAAACTTCTTGGATTCTGTAGCCGATCCTAGGAATGTAACCATGTTTTCTAATTTTTGGATTTTCCATTTCAGTGGTGTAAGCTGGCTGGGGTTGGTTCAAAGAGAAAGGTGGGGTAAAAATATTTTTAAATATATACATAAATTATAGAAAGAAGGGAAACTAATTAAGAAAGAATAAAACAATGAGAACAAATCAACAATGGCAGAAAAGGGTGGAAGGAAGCCATAGACTCCTCCGTCTTGCTATTCAAATGTCAATTACACAGGACCTTTCAAAAATGATTGGTCACAAAAACACACTGGAACAAGTGGGAAACACCTGTTAAGCAGTACTTGCTCAAAGTGTGTGTGTTTTTTTTTTTCCCCGAGACTGGGTTGCACACCAGTAGCTAGAATGCTAATTTCCAAACAGGAATTTTTGATTTGTTGCTCATTAGCAAATTTTAATAATACAGTGTAGAGATGGGCACGACCAGGAAAAATGACGTTTCGAGTTGTCGTGTGTCAGAGCCCGTTTCGGCTCGTTTCCGTTTGTCGCGAAATTTCTCAAAAATTTGTCATTTCGTTTGTCATTTTTTCGTCTGTCGTTAGTACTGGTTTGGGGGGGGTAGCGGGCTCCTGGAGGCACCTCTCTGGGGTGGGTGCCTCCTCTGGCCCGCTACAAAAGGAAAGCGGGCTCCTGGAGGCACCTGGGGTGGGTGCCTCCTCTGGCCCGCTATGAAGGGAAAGTGGGCTCCTGGAGGCACCTCTCTGGGGTGGGTGCCTCCTCTGGCCCGCTATGAAGGGAAAGCGGGCTCCTGGAGGCACCTCTCTGGGGTGGCTGCCTCCTCTGGCCCGACTACAAAAGGGTACGCATAGCCAATTGGATATGCATACCAAGTTGCAGTGGCAGGCAGAGGCACCTCTCTTTCTTTTGGGTGCCTCTACTGTGACTCACTAAGAAGGACAGCATACTGGCATACTGGTGTACGGTGCACTTGGGCTGGGGCTGGGGAACAAAGTGAGAGAGGACCCGTATGGGCGCCCTCTGGCTCACTAAGAAGGAAAGTGTACTTGCGTGTAGTGCAATGCGAGTACACAGATCTGGCTTAGGGTTAGGGTTAGCACAAGGGCTAGGCTTAGGGTTACGGGTAAGGTTAGGGTGAGTTAGTAGGGGTGCACCTCTGGGTGCCTCTCTGACCGACTATGAAGGACAGTGTACTGGCGTATGGGTTAGGGTTAGGGTTAGGGTTAGGGTTCGGGTTCGGGCTAGGTTTAGTGGGCTTTTTATGCCCGACTGGCACATCCCAGAAGTCTCGGTCAAAACCTGGCCAAGTGGCCATGCAATTGGTGGAATGGCTCCAAAATTTGCATGGTCCACTCCCATGGCCAGCCCATCATTGCGCAGGTGTAAAAAAATAAAAATAAAAATAAAATAAAATAAAATCAATGGAGATGTTTTGTTGCAAGAAAAACCCACTGCGGCTACTGTAAAAATTCAGGCAGTTTTAAAATAGCTATTTTCGCATGTTTTTGTGGTGCTTTGGCGTGTTTTTGGACCACAATTTCAAAATAAATATTGTGGTCGCCCCATTTTGGATCCCCCGCCTGCACCGCATGGCATGGCGAGTTGGCGAGACGACTAGGATGCCCCCCACCAGAGCAGCCCAGGACAGGAGAGGGGGGAGGCCGGGGACCCCCCCCCCCAAAAACCACCCCTCTGGTAGGTGCCCTCACTCAGGCAGGCATATTTTCGCCTGCTTTTTTGGCCAGGAATCAGGTTTTTTTTTAATTTTTAAAACTTTTTTTCTGTGCCGCTTGGCATCACGCGATCGCTGCGATGCCAGGAATGACAATGACAAAACAGACCCAATTTTTCCTTTATCGGTTCGAGTTCGAGTTCTGGCGGAGTAATTGTCGTAACCGTTTCCGTTACGTAACGGAAACGAGCAACGGAAACAGAAACGAGAATTTCGCCAAGTCGTGCCCATGTCTAATACAGTGGATAACAAATGGTTTGTATAACATAAAATCTGTACAACATAAAAAATTCTGGAGATAGTGGAAATTTGCTTAACAGAATCACCTATGGGGCAAATCCATACAACATAAAAATGGTCGGGATTAGGGAGTACTCTGTTTTCAATGCATTCCTATGGGAAATTTGTATAAAGGAAAATTTGTTCAACATAATTTCATTTGGAACAAAACAATTCCTTTATACAAGGTACCACTGTATTATTGTCCCTCTCCTTGTTTTCAGGTTTTTTTTTTGCTTCCAGGGACAGTCTAGGATTGATTTGAGCTGGGACCCAATGGTTCATCTTTCTGGCCTTCAAAGGGACCACAAGGTTCTCTCCTCCATTCCCACACTTCAAATCAATCAAGCCTTTTTTTTTTTTGAGGTGGGGGTAGATTGGAATATCTGGCCTACAAGGTATAGAAGGCACTGGATTCAAAATTTATGGATATAGGAATCTGGTTACAGAGCCAGCGGTTGGGAGTTTGATTCCCTGCTGTTCCTCAGCTCTGCAGTTCAATGTCGATGATGACTGTAAACCATCAGAAATTGAGATATTTATTTTTGATAAATACCTGTCTGTAACAGAAAGTGTAGCCCAATTGCTTATTTCCAGTTGAATTTGTTTCTGGATCTAGGTAGCTTAAGGCGGTTACTTCATGTCCCTCTTTGTGCCTTTTTACACGACCCCTAAGATCCGCTGGTCCCTTAAATTCGGACCAGAGATCTTGAGGGTTTGTCGCTCTCCCTGCGTTCCCACCCCCTCCGCACTTCCTTGTTCTGTCTGCGTGAGGGGAGGGAGAAAATAAGAGAGAAAAGAATGCACTCTTACCTCCGGAGTGCTGGTGGAAGTTGCTCCGACCCCCCGTCACTTCCTGGTTCCTCTTAAAGGGGCGGGAGGCAAAACAACAACAACAAAAAGAAGCGAGGAGTGCCCGGCACTCTCCGCATCAAAATTTTTCACTCTCCCAGAGCAGGTACAAGAAAAGTGCACTGGGTCGCACTTAGGTGGGCGGGGTCACACTTAATTTTCTGTTAGCTCCGGAGCTCGTGGGGAAACATTTTTAAGCTCCGGAGCTGGGAGCCATTTGCAGCAGAGCTTAGGGGTCGTGTATAAACGCCCTTTGTTCTGCAACTAGTTTTGTACCGTGATAGCATTGGTTGTGATCACATGGTTTTGTCCCTGTTTCAGTGTTCCCATGGTCGTGATAACTTGTCTCATGACAAATGTTACCTCACAGTCTTGTACTGTGACAAACACTGAATTTGTCTAGCTTTCTTTTTCCTTTGGGGGGGGGACTTAAAAATTCTTTTTTGATATTTCGCTTATGAAAAGTCCAAAAAAAGGACACAGTTTTCTGAGAGAAACAAATGTTTTGTTGTGTGGCAGTTGTTACTACACAATATCTTGTCTCGGAACAGAAAGCGGGAACAAAGAGTGACAAGGGAAAACCCTACCCCAGCACCAGGTACAGTGTTGTTGTGCTTAGCACCCGTTCTAGGGGCATGGTCAAGACAAATTTCAGTAGTTGTGCAACGGACATGAAGTAACATTGTTTTGTACCGCACCTAAGTGCAACACTAACAGAAACAAGCGGATGTGAAGTAATCGCCTAAGTCTGGAAATTCATGGCTTGTTAAGGAAACCAAACTTTTTCCTTCAAGCAACTGAATCGAGGCACTGACTGTTGGCATCTCTCCCATTCCCTTACCATGAAGCATGGCATTGTTCCTTTTCTGGAGCTGCAATAAGATCTTGTTTACATTTTCTATTGAAATAGTTAATTTGTGACAGCTTTCATATACATCCAGGCTGTGAAGAACAACTTGTTTGTTCCAGAAACACTTCTATTTTATGGGACCCAGATAAAGTTACCAACTGAAAGTATATTCCCACTGTGTTAAAAAAAAGGTTTGAAAAGAAAGGAGAAAAACCACAGAAGAAACAGATATAGAGTTGCATTCTGTGAAACCTGTTCAGAAGATACATGCAAAGACTGTGGGTTTTCTGAAGTGGACATTGAAATAAAGTATGAATATAATCCACCCAACAGACACAGTTTCAAGTTACTCTGGTTTTACTGGCAGTGTAAAACACACACTCAGGGTGTTAAAAGAACTCAAGCAATGAATGGCTTTGATCCAGACATTCTGAGTTGGGTTCTACGCAGGATTGTTTTATACATACAGATGAACTCCAAATGTGCCATGTAGGGGATATGCAGTTGGAATCTGCCATATAAACCTTGATGCCTCACTATTAGAGCCATCCTACTTCTTCTGATATGTTTTGTGATAGCCAATCAGCTACATGATGCAATCATTTGCACCACTTGAATCATTTCTAGAGATGGGTGCAAACCACTGATTTAGTGGATTATGCCAGTTTGGCTGACCGCCACACAGCTGTTCTGTGTAGCCTGCATTACTGTAATTAAAAACTGTAAACTGCCCAGAGACTACTTGAAGCAGTATGGGGTGGTATATAAGCAGAACACTTAACTTTTTTTTTGCTTTTGTTGTGCTTCGGCGACCCACTCCCTCCAGCAGGCAACAAATCAGCATACTTGCCCCAACTCCTCCAGGTGCTGCCTCTGAATGGGCACCTGCTGGAATGGAGCGGTCCACTATACTATGGCTCAGATGTGTACCATTGGGCAAGCTGGCACAAACCACCATACCAGTAGGTTGCCCCCATCTTACCTTTCCCTGATGGAAACCATTCAGGCAGGGGAGAAACAGATAGATCACCTCACCCTACTGACCCATTTCCCAAGTATTCAAATTAACCATGTGAACCAGGAAAATGACAGCCCTAAATATGGTCACATCTTGTTTATTCCTGGCTTCACAATTTGTTGCAAGTTTCTCCAGGGAGTGGGCAAGTCATGGACTCAGCAAACTGATGTTCTCTACATAAAACCAAGGTTAAACTGCAAATATTTGCCTGTGAGAATTGCAACAGAATAATTCTTTAACTCTGCTTTAACTTTGGAAGAGACATATATTTTACACAGTGAAACAAACTACTGTGTGTAATAAGGAGGGATTCTTAAAATGATTTTTCTCTTCCTGTTATTTTAAAGGTGGAAGATTCATCAACAGTCACATGTGCCAACAAAATTTTACAAAGTTCATAAATATTTACCACATGAAATTCACCCACACTTAACTCCTACCTTTTCCATCCTTTCTGATTTACCTGGGATAAAACTTATTGGGAGTGTTAGAATTCCAGTTCTTTCAGATTTATGCAACATTTCATATTTATCTTAATTGTAAATAATCCACAGCAGAGAGTTAGATGCAGATAGAGCAGACCTATTGAAGTAAGAGAAACTTACATTGCTTATGCCTATTTTAAATTCCATTGCTTTCAATTAATATTCAAAATATGATGACTAGATCTGGATTCAGCAAGATATCTCCTGAACAGATGTTCTTCTCTAGGTTTTGGGGAATCCATGAATAAAGCAGGTTCTCTGCTATAACAAATGGAAAGAATTTCATTTTGGGAACAAACAAAATGTGGAGAAAAACAAAGTTGTCATGATGCGTATGTTGATTTGAGAACCATAGTGTGCTTCAGAAAATTTTGGAATTCCTCAGTTGGGGCAGTTTGATAAATGCCTTGTGCATTTCCTTCATTTCTTCATTATTTCCTTCTCTATGCCACTTTTCTTTACATATGAGCAGCTCAGTTTAAAGAAAATAATTGTCACAATTTAAAACACCATTACATTAATATAAAAAACACATAGTAAAAACAAACACCATCACAATATGTATGTATGTATGTATGTATGTATGTATGTATGTATGTATGTATGTATGTATGTATGTATGTATTTTTTCTTGTCAACGTTTCAACTGATAAGGGAACCCAAGGTGGTTCACAAGATTGAAAGTATTCTTCAGAAAAAAAATCCCCTCTGTTTTTCTTTTTTCTTTTCTTTTCTTTTCTTTTCTTTTCTTTTCTTTTCTTTTCTTTTCTTTTCTTTTCTTTTCTTTTTTCTTTTCTTTTCTTTTCTTTTTAAAAACTATAATCCTATTGTTAGCTTGTGCAGCTGCTCTCCATAGTTTTATGAGGGTGGGAACAACAAAATCTAGCAAACCCCCCCCCTCATTTCCCAGTTTGATTCCCCAGCTTGACCTGAAACTCATGGGGAGATTTTCAACAAGTCCATCTCTCTTGGCCTGATCCACTTCACGGTGTTGTTCTGATGATACAACGTGTCAGGGATAGCCATTTAGCGTTCTCAGACCTCATTTTAAGGAAAGGCAGGGAAGCCACAAACAAGCAAGAAAGATCCCAATGCACACACAGCAGCTGGATTGGGGGGAAAGCACCATGTGCGTAGGAGATTGTGGAAGCATGACATTTTGTGTGCCAGCTCCGTTGTAATGTTTCATGACAATTTCACAGCGGATTGTTGTGCCAGTGATGGTGAAACCAGATCAGCTTTGATCCAAGTGGCTCCTTGCTTGTTGCCCAGGAGGCTGCTGGCGGGGAAGGGGGACAGGGGAAAAACCCACCACGAATCCCATGCTGAAACTAGAGAGAGCCTGGGCCCTGCCTGGCTGAAAACATGGCTCTGAGTTGACTTCAGAAATCAAAGCCCTTGGGGGCCACACCGAGGAGAGTTTGTAATTGCTGCCTGATGCTAATCCCATTGGCAGGTATTAGTGAAATGCGCCGAGCACTGCAGGGGAGTTGTCAGGGTCTGGTTGCAAGGAGCCAGCCTTTAAAGCAAAAGGCTCAAGCGAAGCTTAGACTCCCTGTATCGCCACCCAGGAGTCAAGAGTCCATCTGCCTTCTTGACTGACAGCCCTTCCCCAGCTCAGACAATGCCCGTGAAAGAGAACATGGCTCTTTTTCTGCTCCTCCTTTGTCCCATAGGTTTAACTTCTTAACCCTTTTCGTTCCAGTGGGGGGAAAGGAAAGGAAAGGAAGGGGGAGACACTTGTAGCAACACTGATTAAATTCTCCCTTTCCAAAAGGGGATTAGGTAGACGATAGAGCACTTTCATGTTTTTAAAGATTAGTGCCAAGAGAGCAAGCAGTGTGAAGTAATTATATTGCTGATTATGCTGATGGGATTTTAATTTTTTTTAAAGTCTTTTTCTTTTGCGGCAAAAACAGCCAAGCTTCTTGTAGCATTTAAAAGACAAATGTGGTTTTTTTCTTTTTTTTTTAATAAGGTTGTTTTGCCACTTTAATGTTTTACAGCAGAAAAACAAAACAAAACAAAGAAAAAGCAAACAAAAATCTAAAATTTGAGATTGGAAGAGAGATTTATAGATGCCATGGGCCACTAGGAAGGAGGACTCATGGGTACCAGAGGAAGTCAAGTCTGAACTCAACTCTTCCTAGCAACAATAATGAGTCAAATGAGGTGTTCGTATGTTGAGCTTACTGGGAAAAGACAATAATGCTGGAAAGAGTCAAGCACCCAGCATCCAAGGATTTAAGCATCTAGGGGCCAAAATAAAACATAGTACCTCTATTCTGTTATGCAACCCTCCCTTGTCATCATTTATTACCTCTTGACTGAAGGTGAGGAAAATAATAGAATAATGGAGTTCTAAGGGGCCTATAAGGCCATTGAGTTCCTAAAGTGAGATGAAGTATCCATTTACTTACTTTTTTAAAACTAGCACAAATTACGTTGTTATGGAGAAAAAAGTCACAAAGCCATAATATATAATATAAATGTGTTATGATATTAAAGCATCACAGAATTCAAAAGAAATTAGAAGGATGCTGTTTTCTCAGATACCTCCTCCTGAACATCATCTGTATTCCCTCAAGCTGCTCAGAGAAAAAAGGGAGGTGAGGCATGAGGATGGGGCCTGGCATATCTCGCTTGGCAGTTTCATTTCGTTTCCTTTCCCCCCAGATTTTTTTTTGGTTCGTTTCATACAACTTTTTTAAAAAAATTGTATGAAACAAACCACTAACAAAGTGGTTCTAGTGTGTGTGGGGGGGCTGGAAAGTGGCAGAGGGATTTTTCCCTCCCCTGGCTTAAAAAAAAACCTTTTCCCCTCCCCTCAAGCCCCACCTGCCAGCTGATCGGCACTGGAGTGGGGGAGATTTTTCTCCCCCCCCCCAAGCATGCTGATCAGCTGGCAGACGGGTCTTGGGGAGGATTTTTTTTTAAAAAAGCCCAAAGCTTTTTAAAAACACATTTTTCCTCCCCCAAGCAGCTTACAGATGGAATGAAATGGTCCATTTCAACAACAACAACAAAACACCATTTCATTTCGTCTGTAACAAAATGATGCTTCCTTGTGTCATTTTTGTTCCGTTTTATTCCGTTACTTAACAACACAACAAAACAGCATTTCATTTTTCATTTTGTGCCCCTCCCTAATAATAACCATGGAAGCCTATGAGCTGTGCTTGTAAACAATATTTAAAGGAGAGAAGGTCTCAGAAGGAATACCAGGCTAAGAAGGCTTTGATTATTTTTTTTTTAAGATTTCTTGAAACAATTACTCCTTAGGCACCAAGAACACATTCTTACCAGCATCCTTGCCCTGCATTCTTGGAGCAGAATGACATAAGCATTCCTGGTGCAGGCAAAGCCAAAAATGTCACACAGCCATACCAGTGGGGTCATGAGAACTAAATGAAGAGTAGGGTCCTAGCTTCCTCCATGTCCACATGGCCATGAATCCCATTGGGTGACCATCCCCTCTCAGCCTCTCCTACCTCACTGAGCTACCGTGAAGGTAAAATGGATGGGGGGGGTAGCTCTATATATTGCCTTAAGCATACCCGCATAAGGAAGCAATGTCAATAAACCTAGCGATAAATACATAAGTAAATATGATTGCTTTATGGTTCTTCACGAACTGCATCAGTTTGGATCATGAGATCCAGCTATTTAATTCATTCACTTCGCTTCAAATGAGCTGGAAGTGCTTCCACATTACAGAGAATGCAGTATTTCACATTGTTATGATCCCCATTATTATCCTGCTCACGTGAACATTAAAGTCTGTGAACCTGGCCAGTTTTATAACATTTTAACTCTTTGAAAATGGGTTTTCTTTGTTAAGTGAGTGTGTGAGTTATATGCACACTCCTTTGCCTACACATGGAGAAACCAGACAAGGATTTATTTTTTTCTGATTGGGAGAGCAACTGGGGAGAGAATTTTGGCTTAGGAGCCTTTCGCTTTAATGGTGAAAGTCTGCAAAATGTCAACATGAAGAGTCCTTTCTTTTTTTATGGAGGCTGAAACTGTTTCAAATAGTTGACATTTTCTACTTGTACCATTTAGGTTTTATGCCATTATAGGAAGGGGCTGTAGATTTCTGCAGCCATAAAAATGCTCCCCTGGAAACAGACAGATTCATCCTATACATGTTTATGCTGACGAAAAGTCCACTGATTTCAATGCAGCTGATGCCTAAGTGTACGTTCAAGGGACTGTCAGCACATTACAACTAAAAAGTTTATTTAGCCCAAGGTTAATATACGATGCAAACCTAGGTGGTACAGGAGTAGGCACCAATGAAATTCATGGAATTTACTTTTCAGTAAACATGAACAGAACCAGGCTACATGGCTACAGTCCTATTAAGATTGTGGCTTAAATCTCACGGAAACTCATGGGACAAACTTCTCAAGAAACACGGTTAAGATTGGGCTGTGGCTTCACGTTCCCCTGTGATGCCCATGAGTTTTATTATTTCTAGCATTGCATAAGGCTGCAGTGTTATTTGTGAAAATGAGAACAGTTGCAAGAGGCTTCTTTAATTGTGCTTATGTCAGCTTTTTATCAAAGAAGCAATTTCTATCAATGTTTAGTACTTTTTAAAAAAAAGATCCATCAACATAAATGAAAGTGTGCCTTAGTTCTATAACACACACACACACACACACACACACACACACACACATATTATATGCATGTGAACACAATTTAGATAGATAGATAGATAGATAGATAGATAGATAGATAGATAGATAGATAGATAGATAGATAGATAGATAGATAGATAGATAGATATCGCCTGCTAATCCTTGACCAGCTAACTAATTGTTAAGCAACAGCATCAAGAAGAATGGCACATTTTAACTAATGCATCTAAATCCTGCCTTTAAGTCACTGAACTCAGGGTTGCACAGATGTCTGCCTTCTTTGTCCTCCTCTTCCTCCTTTCTTCTTCAGAACCCAATGGTCTTGTGAATCTGATGAGGTATTACTTGGCATGAGGTCACCCAGTTAGCTTTGGCCAATAAATGCTGAGATGTAGACTTGTGGCTATTGAACTAGGTTGTGGGAATGCAGACTTTTTAAAATGCCCAAAGAACAAATCCAAGGCCCGGTTTCTCTCTCTTTGTGTATCCCAATCTCTCACGGACTCCATTTGAAGTCAGTAGAAGCCAAGAGGGACTGGAAACACACCCACCAGGTCAACAGATAAAGCTCCAAAGACCTCTCTGACCTGAGGTCTGGACTAGCATGACTCTCTGTGTACCAAACTATAAGGACTGGCCAGTAAAAGCTTCAATTAGTGTAAAATTTAGCAGGTCTCCCCTTCTGCAACACCAGTTCCTGAGACTGCCCGGCCGCCTCGACTCCCTGTTGACTGCACTGATAGCCGTTCACATTCAAAGACACAGTGTTAATCTTTAAGACTCTCCATGGAATTGGTGTGAGGTAGCCTCCGAGAGGCCCCTTCTGTTTGTTGCAAAGGCATCCTTCTGCAAGTCTGTTCCTTGGAAACTATGAAGCTGTCAAGCTCAAGGGTGAAGCTTGTGAGAACGAGACACAGGGGCTTTCTTACCAACAGGGACAAGGCTTTGGAGCTCATTACTCAGGGAGATAAGGCTCGCTCTCTCTCTTTTAAACTTTGCAGCCTCCAGAACAAAGGGGCAGAGCTCATAGGTTTAACATTACTTCCTCTCCATCAGCAACTGGCGCTACAAGGGGTTCAAAAAGAGAGGAGAAAAAATTAAGGAAAAAGAGGCGCCTATAGGAATGGGCAGGATGTTAAACAGAAAGCGGTTTACTTCAGTAAACAAAATCTACATAGAAAGACTCGAAATACATGGTTGCATATTTAGAGGGATTTCAGGAGAGAATAATTAGAGAGACTCTTATTGGTAAATTCAAAAGGAACTTAGGTGATATCTTTATTGGTCATTGTTAAAACAAAAAATATGAGCTAAGCTTTTGATAGCAACTTGCTGTCTTTATCAAAGCTATCAAAGTTGCTATCGACAGCTTAGCTCATATTTTTTGTTTTAACAGTCACCAATAAAGGTATCATCTAAGTTCCTTTTGAATTTGTTTCTCTAGTCACATGGCTCAACTTTTTAATTTCTTCTTGGTAAATGTTGTTTTCAAAGTTCCTTTGAGAGGCCTAATAATTTTCCTGACCATTTGTCCAGATGTTGGCATGCACTAAAGTAATAATTACATAAAAGGTAATCATCACAGAGATGGAGCAAATTACTTTATTTTTCTATAGCTTCCAGAAACCTTTAGCAAGCATAACTTTCTAAGCTCTCGGTAAGAGTTTCTGAGAAGGTAAGCCATCTCAAAGGAGCAGAATACATTGAAATGATTTAACTTGGCTAATAAAATGAGCTTCTTTTCATGTTGGTTTGGCAGATGGGAAGAGACTGTCTTCTAGACTTCCTTTGAATATTTGGTCCTTCCCCAATTGTGGTCCTTGTTGCAGCAGTTTAATGAGTTGTCTGGGGGAATATTCTGGGTTTTAAAATTGCCTGAAAGGTTACATTGATTGATGAGAAATAATATAGTTTCAGTTGACTTTTTGACAAGGAGATACCAAGTTCCAGATATTTCTTCATATTAAAGATAAAAGTATTTATAAGTATTTTGTGTGAGACTGGCAGATTGAACCATCCAGGCCCAGGTATTGAACTGCTTTGAATCCTCTGCCAAATTAGGGCAATCTCTTTTCTTTTCTTCTCTTCTCTTCTCTTCTCTTCTCTTCTCTTCTCTTCTCTTCTCTTCTCTTCTCTTCTCTTCTCTTCTCTTCTACTGAGACACTCCTGATATTGAATGCCAGTATGGCAGGCAATGACAACATAGTCCTCTCTTTTGTCAGACAAGCTTTCTCCAGTGAATTTTATTTATTTATTTATTTATTTATTTATTTATTTATTTTATTTAGCTTGTATGCCGCCCACTACCCAAAGGTCTCTGGGCAGCTCACAATCAGAATGAACAGTTAAAACATCAAAATACAATAAAATTAGAACAATAAAACATGTAGATGCAATAAATACAATACATTAAAAACACACCACTAAAATTGCCATCAGGGCCCACAATCATTAGTTAAAAAACTTTTGGAATAGGAAGGTTTTTACCTGGCACCGAAATGTTAGCAACGTCGGTGCCAGGCGAGTCTCATTTGGGAGGGTATTCCATAGTCTGGGGGCAGTTGCTGAAAAAGCCCTATTCCTGCAAGCCATCCCCTTCACCTCCTTAAGGGATGGCTCTTTCAGGAGGGCTCTCTGACTAGATCTTAGTTGCCGGGTAGGTTCATATGGAAGGAGTGCAAATGGTGGTGAATTTTGCTTCTATAATCTCATAATAATCGGGATGGAACATACATGAAGGCAAGTACATGTGGGTGGCAAAAATGTGTCCAATTTCCCCATCCATAAGATTTACCTTTACAGAAAAATGGACAGCTAGCTGGATGCACAGAGAAAGGATTACATCTGCTAGTCCAGTTCCTGAGATCCTCGTGTGTTCAGACCAGGATAATCTGCATACAGCCTGTATATCTAAGTGGGATGGATTATTCCCAGTGTTTGGAAATATTTTGAATTATAAATCCCATAATTTTTTAGCCAACAGGGCTGTTGTCCATGGATGTTTTAATAAAAAATAAAAATAATGAACTTTTCATGTTCAGATTATTTTATGAAGACAGGAGCATGACTTGTCCAAGGTTCTTGGTTGCTCACACTGAATGCAACATCTGTGCCACTGTATAAATTCTGTGCAAACCTTGGCTTAGCTCCCTTCTGAGCATTGAGTAGAATTCTTGAATGCATTCATTTCTGAAAGGCAAAGTTCTCCCTTCAGGTATCAGTTAAATTCATTTTCTTGGACAAACCTAGTGAAGTTTTCCGTCTGGATAGATTTTCTTTTTGGAGAAACCTAATGAAAAAGATGAAACCCACTTAAAGTAATCAAGAATCTGGGGCAGTGATCTCTGGCAACAATTTTCACACGGAATTGGTCAAGCTGCTTCTTAACCGTTAGACTAATGGTTAGAATGATAACGATGTGGCCTGGCCATTTGGGTGTACAAATGATCATGGATGATTATTTTTGTGTAAAATGCAAAACAATGTGCCTTTCTCAAATCAGTCTCACTCTTATATTAGAAGGGGAAACTGCCATGGTGTTGGAGTATCTTTGACTGTCTTTCTCTACATGTTGAGACAGCCTGTTTTAACATGCAAAAAATATATTGATGCAATTTCTTAGATCCAGTTCCATTCTATGATGCCCTGGAAAATTATAAATACGAAAACTGTCTTGGAAAAGTCAGACCATATGGGAAGCATAATCAAAACCAAATGAGAAAGGTGGAGAATGACACTGGTCCTCCAGTGGACTCCTGTATTTCATACATTTCTGCATTCCTATAATCAGCAAACTATTTATTTGAGAAGCAAGTATGAAGTCTCAAACTGACACACAGAGAAAGACATCTTCCATAGAGGAACCGACAATGATTAACAACCATGGTGCTCTTCTCACAGCGATTTTCTACCCATGACTAACCGGTGGGGAGAAAGCAGAGGCATTTCATGTGGGACAAACAGTTTTCTTGATTTGAGTTGTCAATGTTATGTTATGTTTTGTTTTATTCATTTATACTGTTTGTACTTTACTGTTGTAATCCGTCCATTTGTAATCCAATCAGAGTGTCCAATAGAAACATAATAAATAAAATAAATAAAATAATTTTTCACAGAATGAAATTGTGCCATTAATAGTAGTAGGCATTTTAGCAGTCATATTTATTCCTAATGACACAACAATCACATTTACTGTTCATATTACTGCAATTGCTTAATTATTATATCTATCTATCTATCTAGTTAAAAAAACCCAGAATATCTTTAAATGTATAAATGTTTTTTCTTAGAAAAAGTGCCCCCACTTACAATATTGAAACCCCTAATTTTATCATATCCAGCATGAACACCAGGTTTTCACTAGAATACTGGCCTTTTTCTATATTATGTATCTGGTCTTAAGTAAGAATAAGAAGGTTTCATACCGGGATTGTTGGAAGTAGCTGGTTATATGTGTCAGAAGGATTTTACAATCACTGCTTTTGAAGTTATCCACAAATTTTGGATTGCTTTCTCTACAAGTTCTCAGTTGGACACTTCTCTGTTGTCTTCTAGTTACAATTCAGATGTTGGGTATGGCCCGTAAAGTGCTGAACAGCACAGGGAAACAATTCCTCTTCATCATTATATTTTGACACCAGCCAGTGTGGTGCTCTGAACGTAGTTCTATAACTTGGGCTGCAGGTTACAGAGAGCTTTGAGACTTATCATTATTTCTCTCGGTCTGACCTACCTCAGCAGGTTCTTGGGGGGGTTGACAAGGGGAGACCCTAATGAGCTCATAGACAGAAAGGCAGAATGACAGTGAAATTAGTACATTAAAATTGACTGTAATCAGTGTTGCTACATTTATCTAAACCAGGGGTCCTCAAGCTAAGGCCCTGGGGCTGGATGCGGCCCACCAAGGTCCTGAATCCGGCCCCCAGGACCAATTGCACCCCCCCCACCTACCCCTGCTTTGTGAGCAAGCCAGCCTCCACAACTGTTTCTATTGCTGAGGCAGTTCAAAGTAGTGGGCTATGTCGCTTCTCCCACTCCCTCCAACTACCGCCCAGATGATCAGCATGCTGGCTAGTGGGGCATTCAGAGTGGGAGGGCTACGGCAAAGTCCCCTGCTCCCTCCCACCCACTGTGGTCTGGCCTCCAGTGGTGCCTGGGGTGTGGTGGACTGGCCCACTGTTTGAAAACTTTGAGGACCCCTGATCTAAACGATCATTGGACTATTCTTCAAACCACTCATCAAGATGTTGTGAGCAAAGTGTGAGTGTACAGGTGTTATTGGGGTGCAACTCTCACCAGCCTGCACAGCCAATGATGAGGGACACTGGAACCTGCAGTCAACAACATTGCTCATCTCTTGTTTTAGATCATACAGAGTGATTCAGCATGGCTCTTCTTATGTTCTTATGTTCTTATTGGATGTGGGTTAATTTGGAATCATTATAGTTTATCCTGCATTCTCATCTATTGGTTTGATGGTCTCAGGATGTCTCAAACTAATATAGTATCCTTAACACAAGACATTATACAGAGCAACAGTGTGTCTTAGGGAGTATACAATCTAAAATTATATCTAGGGAGTAATAGATGATAGATTTTGCAATCTAAAATCTAGGGAGTTAACAGCAGGAAGAAAAGATAGTGGAAGTGGATTTAAGCAGGGGAATAATATGCATTTATTTTAGATGGAAAACATATTTTAGCAGCTCATTAGGTTAAATAGGTGTTCTAAAAGCTTTGTGAACAAGTAATATTGGGGAAAATAAATGAAGAAAGGAAGAGGTAATGAATCCAAGTGTTCCTGGAGATTACACCAGGTATATGATGTAATAAGCAAGAAAGGAGATTGTCTTCAGAATCATTTGGCTCTTCGGCGATCAGTGAAAGAGCAGAATTAATTTTTGGCTGGTATAACCTAACAGACTTAATCTAGAAAGTGTATGTTTTCAACATAGGAATATTATGTACATGTAAACTGATACTTTAAAAGAAGATATTTATGCATGCAGGCACTTTTGGAAATTGTATCTTCTGACAGAAAACCTTCCTCTCTAAGCATAGACATATGATAAGGGGTTACTGTTATTCAATCAAAGGAACCTCTACATATGCTCAGAGGTAACATCTGTATTACTTACAGATTTCTGATCCCAGCTAGAACATCAAACCCTCCATTCTAGAGCTGATCTTGGATGGCATCTGTGACTCAGCTTTGAACTGGACTAAATGTTATTTAACAATAAAACACTAGCAGGGTAACATAATTAATCTGGAGCTTATGTTGCATGGAATCTGATATGCATTAAAGTGAAAAATGGCCAGCTCTCTTACATTTCAACCATGGCTGTTCTATTAAATAAGAAATATTACAAAATATGACTGAAGCCTATTGTTCTACGGGTTGCTGGTATATGAATTTTTCTTCTGCGTCTTCTTTTTTTTCTGCTGCTGACAATGGAAAAGCAGAATAAACAAAATCTGATGCGTGCAACAAAAGGACTCCAGTGGAATGAAAAATGAGAACCAAATTCCTCTTTCTACCGAGCAAGGAAAGAATTGTGATGAAATATAACCGTACTCAGGTCGAAAAGACATATGTTAAAGGTTCTTTCTTAAAAGATTTTCACTGGCTACGTTGGAAACATATATAGCTTTTCTCTGCGAAGATTTGGTTTATTAGTAAAAGTCTGGGTAAAATTTCAGGATTTAAGAGACGACCAATAAAGTGAAGATTGACATTAACCAGACCAGGCTATAAATACCACACAAAGAGACCAAACAAACCCTCTACTGAGTGAACTGGACAACATAGTACTTTATCACTAAGCTAATAATAAACCAAATAAGGAAGAAACCTGTTGTCTTTATAGGATCTGTTCAATCAAGCACTGTTATTTTGGTATGATATAAAGAACTTCTGAAGTCTCTTCTTTGTTCCAAATCAGCTGATCTGCTTAGATTCAGGACATGTTCTTACCACACTGACTTATATTCCGACATCTACTATTACAGCCGAGCTCACAAGAAGCTGATGTTATGCAGTGGTGTGACTAAGCGACTGAGCAGTGACCCAGAAAATCTCTGGTTCAAATCTCCCCTCCCCTCCAGTAACCTGGAGATAATAGTAAGAATGACCTACCGAACGCAGCTTTTGATATTTCTAATGAATATTGAGATCATGGCTGCCGTTATGTTAATGTTTGCATGGGTTTTGTGTACAGTAATTTGCTGTAATTAATTTTTGGTGTCCCGGGGCATGTCTGAGTTGCACAATCATGAATGTGACCAGACATGTAACCTATAGGGGTGTGCCATTTGTTTTCTTCAACTCCAACTCCTAGAATTCCCCAAGATTTCCCATATCCCCCTCAGTAAAAAAATAAATAAATGAAACTGCTCTGGTGCTTCCTGGGAGGCTGGAGCTTTACAGGAGATATAGACTTTATAGAAGGGTAGCCCCAAAGAATTATACATCACACAAAGTCCTATGGCTCTCAAGAGGCACCAGGGCTGTGTCCCAATTTTGCACATTAACAACAATAAAAGCAGGCCTTAGAAGTTCAGTGGTTGACCCTGTTTCCAGTGATGTGTGTGGATGTGTGTCTGTGAGCTTCAACTTGCATATTTCTTGGAGAATTCTGGGAGTTTGACCCCAAAACAAAAATATGTTCCCTAATAACGAACATGCACTTCAGCTCCCCAGTAAATTAGTGACAGTGAGTTGCGCAGTCAAGTTCTGTCCAATGTATGTGTTGTTGTGTCGTTGTTACAGTCATGGCTGACTCTTCATGACTCCATGTCCTTGGAGTTTTCTTGGCAGGAATACTGGAGTGGCTTGCTGGTTCCTACTCCAGGCACCTACAGCACCTGGTATTCCCTGGTGGTCTCTCATCCAAGTACTAACCAAGGCCAACCCTGCTTAGCTTCCAGGCAAGATGTGCTTAGGGCACCTAGGCAGCTCTGTCCAATGTATGTAAACTGTTTTAAACCATAGTATCAGAGATGGCTGCCTTTGGTAGATTTGAGGACCAGTTTTCTGCCCAGAACCTTCTGGGGACCATACAAGCTGGTGAAATTCCACTAATAAAACTCGAAGAGACTGGAAGTCTGTTTGTAATTTCTTTGTTTTTAAAATCCTGGTCTGAACACATGAGGATTTCATATATAATATATAAAGTGAAGTGGAGTTTTCAAGGGCATTGAGGAACAGCAATTTGTTGTTGTTGCTGCTGCATAGAATATGGTGCACATAGGAATGCTGAAGATCTGAAAAATGTTCTTAGAGGCTCCTATGTGGCTCCAGGATTATATATAAGTGTAGCTGCTTTGACTTATAGAGAATAGACATGGGCACGACCAGAAAAAATGACGTTTCGAGTTTTCGTTTGTTGGAACGGGTCTGTTTCGGCTCGTTTCTGTTTGTCGCGAAATTTTTCAAAAATTTGTCATTTCCGTTTGTCGTTTGTCATTTCCACCCCGATTTAGCGCGATTTGACTTCCCAGAGCATAGGGGCGTCCCACAATCAGGGCCGGCGCTAGGTGTTTTTGCGCCCTAGGCAGCGGGTGGGGTGGGGGGTGGGGGGGGGTGCGGGCAGGGGGCGGTGGCGGGGGGCCATGGGTGGGCGGCGGCCGTGGGCGGGTGAGTGGGTGGGCGGCAGCGCGGGCCGCAGGTGGGTGGCGGCGCGGGCAGACGGGCGAGTGGGCATTTAGGATATCACTTAGGAAGGATAGAGGTTCTGTTCTTGGCTTGCACCCCAAATGTGTGTGTGTGCAAGCAAATTGAAGTTGGGAAAATAGAAAATAAATGGTAGTATATAATATATATTTAAAATAAATCCACACCTCCCACTCCCAGTCGAACCTCCCCCTTTATCCAATAGCAGAAAAAAATCCTCACAAACTGCCAGAGAAGAAATAAAGAATAAACTGCTATTCCCTTCAGCAGACAAAGCTGCAGGGAATCAAAGAAATTATTTTCTAAATTCAATTCCCTCCCTGCCTGCCTAACTTAAATCCTAAAGCCTCCAGCCTCCCTCCTCAATCTCGATCAGATCACACCAGCACCAGCAGCCAGCCCTCCTCCCTCAACCACATCCATACACCCGACTGCGATTTCTGGAAGGTGCCGGCATCCAGAAGTGTCAGTCAAAAACCTGGCGATGCCATTGGTGGAATGGTTCAAAAAATTTGCATGGTCCCATCCCATGCCCAGCCCAAATGGGCAGGTCTAAAAAAATAAAAAATAAAATAAAATAAAATAAAATCAATACGATGTTTTATTGCTATAAAAAAAAACCACTGCTGCTACTATAAAAATTCAGGCATTTAAAATAAAGAAATTTCACATGTTTCTGTGGTGATTTGGTGTGTTTTTTGACCATGATTTCAAAAGAAAAATTGTGGTCGCCATTTTGGATTCCCCCCCCCCCGCATGGCATGCAGCGAGACAGACGATGAGGATGACCCCCCCCCCCCAGCCTGGTGCAAGCAGCCCAGGACAGGAGAAGAGGGGGGAAAGGCCGGGGACCCCCCAGAAATCACCCCTCTGGTAGGTGGCAAAGCCTCAGGCAGGCATATTTTCGCCTGCTTTTTGGCCGGGAGTCGGGGTTTTTAAAAAAAACACTTTTAAAACTTTTTCTGTGTTTCGCATCGCCGCGATGCCACAAATGGAAATGAAAAACCCGACCAAATTTTTCTTTTTTTCGGTTCGAGTTCGACTTCTGACGGCCTAATTATCGTTACCGTTTCCGTTACATAACTGAAACGATAACCGAAAACGGAAACGACAATTTCGCCAAGTCGTGCCCATGTCTAATAGAGATGGAAGCAACCTCAAGGAACATCTAGTGTCCAACTTAAGTTCACTAGGGAAGACACCCAAGACAACAGGCTGGCTTTCCTGGATTGTGCAGTCATCATCAGACCTGAGCGTGGCCTAGGAGTAGAAGTTTACAGGAAACCCACCCACACAGATCAATACTTACTGTTTGACTCCCACCATCCATTACAACACAAACTAGGAGTCATCAGGACCCTAAGCCACAGAGCAGAGAGCATCCCCACCTCCTCAGAAGCCAAGAAGAAGGAAGACAGGCACCTGAAGACAGCACTTAAGGCCTGTGGATATCCAAGGTGGGCCTTCAACAAAGCAGTGGGCCATCCCAGAAGAACAAGGGATCAGTCGGAGACCCAAACCCGACGGAAGAACCTGGTCATTCCCTACATGGCGGGAGTGTCGGAGAAGCTTAAAAGGATTTTTGGCAAACACCACATCCCTGTTTATTTCAAACCCATGAACACACTAAGGCAGAGACTTGTCCACCCAAAGGATCCAATACCAAACCATAAAAGGAGCAATATAGTATATGCAGTCCAATGCAGTGAAGAGTGTTCAGACGTCTACATTGGAGAAACTAAACAGCCATTAAACAGAAGAATGGCCCAACATAGGAGAGGTAACAGCTCAGGACCAGAATCAGCAGTACACCTCCATTTGAAGGAAAAAAGGCCACTCTTTCAAAGATGAGGATGTACACATATTAGACAAAGAAGAGAGGTGGTTTGAGAGAGGAGTAAGGGAAGCCATTCATGTTAGCATTGAAAATCCCTCCCTCAACAGAGGTGGTGGGCTCCGGCATAGTCTATCTGCTACTTATCAGGCTGTACTTTCCAAAGTACCCAGGCAAATCAAGGAGCCTTCACCACCAGGTCACAGCTAACGACCCATTCTTGATGGGTTTCAGCACCTTAGGCCATTGTTTACCTTAAGGCCATGGACACTAATGTCTCCCTAACGAGCCTATTCAGGCTTTGTTCATCTTATGAGCCAATCAGACCAGGGGACAAGAGGTCAAGCTGACTATAAGAAGGTCTCTTGCACTAGCTGTATTCAGACCGATGAAGCTGTTTGGATCAACAGCAAAACGTTTCTATCTCTCAAAAAAGAAGTCCAGTAGCCATGACTCAACTCCCAGTTAAACGAACCTGGATGACTGAGAATCTTCACAGAAACATTACAGTATAAAAATAAGAGAGGAAAAATCAACCTACTTTCCAGCAGTAGAGAAGTGCAGAAAAAAATCATTGCAAAAATCTCCAACTCGCTCTTGAAAACTGCTCCACTCCTCCTCACTCCTTGCCTTGAACAATCCACAGACGCTGGGATGCATGGTGTTTGTTTTTTTAAACCTCCCAAGTGCAAAGTGCCATGGGAGAACCAGTTTTCAAAACAAACAAACAAACAAAAATGAAAGAAAGTCGTAAATTGGGAAAACCCTCTCTCTAGCTTATAAGTCGGCAGAAAACGCACACCAATGGAATCATGCTTGTAAGTCGGGATTTTCAGATTTCGGGTGCATCATAAGACGGGGTACCCCTGTAGGTCAAAACAACAACAACAATAACTATCATCAGAGGGAAATATAATGAAGACTATAATGTTCATAATTTTTTCCTGATCATAGGAAACTGAATACACTTTTCTTAATAGTCTCGCTGACCACAAACAGGAGGAATTCATAAATATCTTACATAAACTGTTTCCCCGAAAATAAGACCTCCCCAAAAAATAAGCCCTAGCAGGATTTCTATGCATTTGTTAAATATAAACCCTACCCTGATAATAAGACCTAGTGATGGGCGTGGCTATGGTTGTGTGCAGGGCTGACATTCAAGCATATTATACTTAATAAAAGTAAGACATCCCCTGAAAATAAGCTCTAGTGTGTCTTCTTGAGAAAAAATAAATATAAAACAGTGTCTTGTTTTCGGGGAAATACGGTAATATGAATATCTTTTGTAACCTTAGAGATGATGTTTTTATATATAACAAATCAGTGTACTTCAAAACAATTAGTCATGAAGGAAACATTCTTTGATTTAATACCAAGATAGCCGGTACTTGGTTAGAGATGTTAGTGCTGCCGTGCCCAGCTGCTATGACATTATCACATTCTACATATGTGGGAAATTGCTTGGAAAGTTCAGTGCCATCGCTTTTAATGCTGGAGAACTGAATTTCTCAAAGTATGGAGATTATTTCATAGCAGTCAGTGGTGTTTAAAAAACTAGTGTCATGTTTGACTGTTCTGTTATATCAGAGAAGTAAACTTTAATATACATTACCTCAGCGTTTTTCAACCACTGTTCCGTGGCACACTAGTGTGCCGCGAGATGTTGCCTGGTGTGCCGTGGGAAAAATTGAAAAATTCTAAAGAAATTCAACCCAGGGCCGGCAGGTGGCCCACAGCTGGGAGGCACTATAAATAGCGTCCAAGGGCCAGCTTGGCTCCTCCCCCCCCCTAGGCCCATGGTGCTGGCGTCACTTCCTCCCCGGCCGGACCTGGCCCCACTCATTCTCTTAGTGTTTGCCCTGTGCTTGCCGCCGCCGCGACTCGCTCGCTTCCCTCTCCCCCCTTCTTTTTACCCTGGACCACCACCACCCCTTTCTTGGGAGCTACCAATGGACTGAGCCGCCCGACAGCCCGCCCGCCAACACTAGCCGGCCTGGCAGCCCCAGCCCAGAACAAACCACCAGGTGAGGGGAAGGGGAGGAGGGGCGCCCGGCTGCCCCACAAGCACCACGGCAGGGCTGCGAGGAGGAGGGGATGGAGGAGGCCTCCGCCGGGCCTGGGCTGAGGAGGTGGGAGGGTGGGGGGGCCTACTGGCACGGGGAAGAGCCGTCTCTGAGGGGCCCCGCGATGGGTTCCTTGAAGTCTTGCCCCTTTCTTTCTGTCTTGGGTCACCCTCTTCTCTCTTTCTGTCTATTCTTTCTTTTCCCCCCCACCTTTCTCTTTCCATTCGTACCCTTTCCCCTCTTCATAGAAACGTGCTCATTTCTAGCCTGCATATGTGTATGTCTAGCAGCCTGCCTACTGTAATTAAAACTGTAAACCGCCCAGAGACTCCTTGAAGTGGTATGGGGCGGTATACAAGCAGAACACTTTCTGCCTTCTTTCCTTCCTGCCGTCCTTCATCCTCCTCCCCTCCTGTCGCTGGACTTGCTGAAGGCATCTGCCTTGGCCACAGTGTGGAGAGCAAGATTGGCTTTTGGGTCTTATTTGTGTTCCTGGAGAGTCAGTGCCCCTTCTCAGGTCTCCACTGGACACAGAAGTCCATGCAGGGCAAAATGTCTTTAAATTAAAAAAACAACACAGGTAAGTGAGAACTGGGTGCTAGAGAGCAGGCTGCCTCAATCTGTGGCCCCTCTGTCCTGCTTCTCCCTACACCAGCAATGGCGAACCTTTTAGAGACTGATATGGGCACAGAGTTAAATTTTTAACATTTTCTAATGGTGGTGTGCCTCGTGATTTTTTTCATGAAACAAGTGTGCCTTTGCCCAAAAAAGGTTGAAAAACACTGCATTACCTATTGAAAAGACAATGGCAGCACAAGAAGATGTCAGCATGGTTAAATTGAAGTGTCATGGAAGACATTCAAACCAAGGAATCATTTTCCAAAAATAAATCTTCCTGGAATAATACAGATGACAAAAGCACAAGTCATTTACCACAGCAGACAGAAGCAGCCGACATGGAACATCAAGTGAACATTTGGGGAAGAGTATGCTAAATATATAGAAATCATCAACAAATGTTATGATATCAGGAAGCCTGGAAGGAGAAGACCTTTCAGTAAACAAATGTGCAAAGGAAATACTGAAGGAGAAAGAGACTGGAAAGAAGCAATGGGAAGCATTTGCTTCATTTTCTACTCTGGAACACAGTGATGTGAGATGCATCCCTGAACACTGTATGACAAAGAAGTAAGTCCGGCTTTGATCATCTGAGTGAACGCACATAGAATTAATCACATTCTGCTGCCTGTTCTAGAACAAGATGATAAATGTAGGGTCTGGTTGAGCCAACAGGATCAGGGGAAGAGAATCTGAGCCCCATTAACATGACAGAAGATTATGCAAAGCAGGCTCCCTTTGATCATTCAGGTTGCCCAATGGTGAGACAATAAGGTGCCCTCTTAAATCCTGTTGAAGATAAACCCTCCTGGGCTTGGCTCTTTGAGGGGAGCAATAGCAGAACAAGCATGGTTCAACTGGCAGTCATGGGGGCACTTTGTTGTTTGTGAGACCCAGCAAATATTACATCTATGTACTCCGCAAACGAGCTTGGCAACAGTTCCTCAAGAGCATGAGGAGGGAAGCTGTTAGCAGTGCGAGGGTGTGGATCCTTCCTAGAGTCTGCCATAGCCAAATGATCCAAACCAATGTGACCATGTCCCAGTTTGTTTCATTTAGAATCTGCTTATTTAATTTTCATCCCCACCTTTCTCCCTGCAGAGGCTTACAAATCATTTGAAAGACACAAATCTTAAAACAATTACAATATAACTCACAGTATTAAAACACAAACATAATTGCTGCAATCCTGTTGCACCGAACCAATGTTCACTCTATAGAGCAGTGTTGGTGAACCTATGGCATGGGTGCCAAAGGTGGCACTCGGAGCCCTTTCTGTGGACACCCGACATCGCCCCTTCACAGCCACCTGTATTCAGGTTAAATTGCTGTATTGGCACTTTGCAAAAAAATAGTGGGTTTTAAATCCCAGTTTGGGCACTCGGTCTCCAAAAGGTTCGCCATCACTGCTATAGAGGATGCCTCTTTAAAAATTTTTAAATTCTAGAGAGACTGATATGGAGATATAAAGTCTGGACCAAAATCATTTAGGGCCAATTTCAGCCACTTGACTACCTTCCTGATTTCATTCGGTCCCCCATCTTCATTGGTTGGGTTTTCTTCAGCGGTCCCTTTGCTAATGAGTCTGGTATTGCTCTTCCTCCTCCTACCTCAATGAGTGGAGGTTAAGGGTTGGAGGAGACTTGTAGGCCTTCTGAACCACCATTTACACTCACTGGCTGATGTTGGATTTCAATCAGTATTTTTCAAAAACTAACTGAGAGCCTGAACCTTGTGGGGATTCTGTCAGATGATTCTTTAAAAAATATTTTTACCTCACCTTTCTCCTGGGAAAAGGACCCAAGGTGGCTTACAATATACAATATACAGCTCAGAATATCTAAGACATATTTCAAGTTTAAGAATAAAAATATTCTAGAATATTGTCAAATCATGCAGAACAGAATTCTGTATCTATGAAGCAACCAAGATATGCTACAGAAATATCTCTGTGCAGCAGAATGTGACCTGTGTGCCTATAGCTTGATCCCAGATTGCTCCATGATTACATGCAGAAAAAGGAAAAGGGGTGGGGGAATGACACATAAAGGAAAACATACATTATATTGGAAAAACATCACAGGTTAACGATTTTTCTTATTGGCAATTATTTTGCCAACAAATCCACATGAACCAGGAGAACCATACATGCTCAAACTGAGAAAAATAATGACTTTCAGGTAAAACTGTGCTCACAGCCTGGGGTTCAATCACAGGTAGCAGGCTCATGGTTGACTCAGACTTCCATCCTTCCGAGGTGGGTAAAATGAGTACCCAGCTTGCTGGGGGGGGCAATGTGTAGCCTGCAAACTGTAATTAAACTGTAAACCACCCAGTGGCTACTTGAAGTGGTATGGGGCGGTATATAAGCAGAACACTTTTTTGTTCATCTCAAGGATCTTGGCAGGTACCCACTCAAGTCTACCCACTCTTGGAAAAATTACCTTTTTCTTAACATGCTGGCTGGGGGAGGGGGTGGATGGGATTCTGGGAGCTGTGGTGTTAAAAAAGTAACTTTTCCAAGATAGATAGATAGATAGATAGATAGATAGATAGATAGATAGATAGATAGATAGATAGATAGATAGATATTTTTATTTTAGAGTATTTTTACCCCACCTTTCTCCTTGAACAAGCTCCCAAGGCGGCTTACAGTAATGAGGGATAATGTACAGTCCAGTACAATTAAGACATGTTGAAGTAGATAGATAGATAGATAGATAGATAGATAGATAGATAGATAGATAGATAGATAGATAGATAGATAGATAGATAGATAGATGATAGATAGATAAGGTTTTTAGATTTTGATATCAAAGATGCAGCAATAGTTGATACAGTCATCTCAAATGTTTCTGTATCACCTAAATGGAAATGCCCTCAA
Source organism: Phrynocephalus guinanensis (assembly GCA_037367245.1). Lineage (NCBI taxonomy): Eukaryota > Metazoa > Chordata > Lepidosauria > Squamata > Agamidae > Phrynocephalus > Phrynocephalus guinanensis. The sequence goes on along the minus strand of CM074738.1, from coordinate 95,387,599 downwards.
AGCAATTTACACATCTGAAAGTAAATATAATCAACGTATACTAAAACAAGTCAGCCAAAATGGCATCAAGACATTGGAATATTAAAATTAGCATAAGATGATAAAATTATTTAAACAATAATTGGTTAGGCTGCCTCATCTGCCTCCAGAACTGGTCCTATATAGGTGAATAGAATTTGGCATTTAGAAAATGTCCATTTTTGGATTATTGGTCCCGGAATACCCTATCCAGCACGGCTGGTGCATTCTAGGTCCTACGGTTCCAGAAAAAGAACTGCGTAGCCTGCATAATTAAAATTGTAAACCACTCAGGGAGTGCTTAAAATGCTATGGGGCAATATATAAGCAGAACACTTTGCTTTGCTTTGGTATTTGTAAACCAATTTGAAACAAAATATATGGAATTTACTTCAAACTTGGCATATTTTTGAGTAAGCCACAATAGTCAACAGTAACGCACCATTTGTCAACCTAGCCAAAGACCTGCATGCCGTGTGTGAAATCATCCTTACAAATCCTGCATTTCCAGTTCTCGCTCTGCAGTCGTTATATGGTCAGTGTAAAGTCACAGCTGGCAGTCTTTGATCTGACAACTGGAGGAGAAGGTCCTTAATCCCACCAAGGTTTAGACAAAATAAAAAAGGGAGCATTTTCTTTTTCTGGTCTTTCTGTTTAAATTTGGAGCAAGCCATAGTCCAGATTGGTTGTCAAAATTGGGACAAGTGTCTGTATTATCTGGGTAGTATATCAAATGTCTAAACTTCCTCCTTAGAATAACAAAAATAACCTTTATGGTGCCATAGGTCCTCTGTGACCTTTATAGTAGTCATAACAGTGACTGATAAGTAACAAAGATATATCAAGCTGGTAGTTATTGGTTAGGAGTTGAGAGAACAGGCCTTGAATTTTAACTTTAATGCTCAAGCTCTGCAATACAATGAAGGCTTCCAGGGTGAATTCATGACCTTGAGGTGACACTGAAGTATTCCATTGAATGCAGTGTGTACACCCATTTCTACTTGCCAATATGATGCATAGTTTTAGAACGCAAATATAGATACTGTTTTAAAAGAACATTCAAATGAATTTTGACATAAAATCAGGGATTATTTATCTATTTAAAATATTTTACCCCACCTTTCTCTTAGGACCCAAGGCAGTTTACATTATTAAAAGTACATCATTGAATATGGATGGTGAATGTACCAATGCAAAATAAAATGGCAACATCAGAACACTTTTATTTTATTTTATTTTATTTTATTTTATTTTATTTTATTTATTTATTTATTTATACCACCAATCTGGCAGCAAGGTCACTCTGGGCAGTTTACAACAATTAATACATTCAAATAATTCATACAATAAAAAACATAAAATACAGTAACATAATAAAATAGAAATAAAAGTAGAATTAACATTAATGTGACATAAAATAAACATTAATGTGACATCAAAGCATTAAGGCACCATGGCCCATTTAAAGCCCAATTCAGGTAGCCTGTTACTCAGGGAAAGCTTGCCTGTGGAGAAAGATCATTGCCTGCTTGTGGAAGGGAAACCCTGAACATCCCAGTCAGCTGCTGTTTGTATGTATGGATACAAAGTGGGAACTGATTTGTATAATGTTTACCAAAAGTCAATGCATCTCCACTCTAATGGAGAAACCTGTTACTGGGCATTCTGTTGTTTCTACTATCCAAATACTCCGTGTATTTATTTCAGCCACTTCAAGACTCTCAGCTTTGCCTTTAAATCAAACTCAGATTAGGACATCTTTGAAATGGGGGAGAGCTTCAAATGGAATATTTTCTTTTGGTATCCCTTCAAATGGAGAGTTGTCTCACTAGTAGAGATGGGCACAAAACGAACAATTTTTCGTTTCCATTTTGTTTTTTCATTTATTACGTAACGAAACGACAAACAAATTTTGTCTCTAAAATGAAATGAAACGAACAGAAACACCGGAAATTTTGTCGTGCGTTTCGTTTCCGTTACTGCAATATGAGTGAATTGCTTAAAATCCTTTAAAAAATCAGAAAAAATGAAATAAATGGTAACAAAATGGTAATTGCTGAATTCTCTCTAATTTTCTAAAGCAGTCACAAGATTGAATGTATTGGGTTCTATATGCTAGCTACTGCCCTTTTATCTCAGATATTGCCTGACTATGATAAAAATGTGGGAAAATCTGAAGAGGCTGAATGTAATGGTAACAAAATGGTAATTGCTGAATTCTCTCTAATTTTCTAAAGCAGTCACAAGATTGAATGTATTGGGTTCTATATGCTAGCTACTGCCCTTTTATCTCAGATATTGCCTGACTATGATAAAAATGTGGGAAAGTCTGAAGAGGCTGAATGTAACTGGACATGGTTACAATTGGCTGTATCATTGGAAACCCTGCTGGAACATGAGCGCTGGCCACACAAGGACTGTGAGCATTTTGTATCAGATGATGTCATGACTTCAGATCTTCCCAATCAATACAGAAAGGTGATGGAGTAGAGGATGTGCACCTGTCACTCATCCCCCCATGACTCCTTTGTGTTTTCAGTTTTGTAACATCCTGTATAGAACTTCCCTAAATCTGTAACCCAATACATTTTATCTGACAACAAAATTGAAGGTTGCAAGGTTAACAGCATCCCATTTCCTAGTATTCCAGGGTCAATATTTGAGACCAGATGAACAGGTCCTTATGGTGGCAATGAGGTAAGACCTTGTGGTGTCACAGAGGTTGGGTGGGAAACATAAACAAGAGTAGGAACTGGCAAGCCACTCCAGTATTCCTGCCAAGAAAACTCCATGGACATGGAGTCACAAGTCGGTTACGACTGTAACGACACAACAACAACAACCTAGATGAATGGGTTAGATTCTATGTGACTTGACTAACCTGGTAATATAGTAGTTGTTGTGACTTTTTTGGGCTGTTTGGCCAAGTTCTGGAAGTTTTTCTTCCTGACATTTCGCCAGACTCTGTGGCTGGCACGCTCAGAGGGCAAGGAGCTCAGGGAGCTGGGAAATGTGTCCTATGCAGGAAAATAGATGTTAGTCGTATTTTGATGAAGGGATTAAGAAGTTTCAATGCTAACCCTGATAGCAGTACTAAGACGTTTCACTGTAATCAGGGGTAGCATTGAAACTTCTTAATCCCTTCATCACAATACAATGACTAACACCTATTTTCCCCGCATAGGACACATTTCCTCTTTCCCACAACTTAAAAAACCCCAGGCTCACTCACTCTATACCCCAGAACACAGAAGGAACTCCTAGCTCCCTGAGCTGCTTGCCCTCTGAAGGTGCCAGCCACAGAGTCTGGGGAAACATCAGGAAGAAAAACTTCCAGAACATGGCCAAACAGCCTGAAAAACTCACAACAACTATCAGATACCAGCCGTGAAAGCCTTCAAGAATACACTGGTAATGTAGCTTTCCATGCAGGATTACCTATACTACACATGACACATGGAAATATTTCCAGAATCTGTTCTGCTGCTGAGGCTAGTGGAAGTCTGACTAGCATTCTCTCACCCACCCTGCATTGCTTCCGCAAGCGCTATACAACAAAAAAGCCCATGATTTTCCTTAACAGTGCTTCATCTACTGCCTCCTGTGAGGGACCTAAGTGCATGTATTCATTGACTTTAACCCAGACATGGAAGGATTGCGAAGGAGAGTCAAGGGAAGCTTCCTTGTGATCTCTGGTATCTCTAGGTGCCTGGGAAGCAAATAAAAAAATCACAAAAAACCCCATTGATTCATATTTGTCAGGTAGGGTATTGATATGTATGAATACAAATTGACAAATTTAGTGGTTTTTGACCATTTTTGCAATTCATGTTTTAAAATGTGCACCCATCTTTAGCATCTTTATTTAACAATAAAATATAAAAGAACAGAACATTTTAGGAGGGTTTAAAAAGAAATCATTCCTAGGTCTACATTTATCCAGGGTTCCAGTTACTATATTTCGTTTGCTTAAGAGACAAGCCAGAAGGTCCAGTGCCATTGGATCATGTGTGAGCCTTTTACATTTTAAGATTTGAAGCTGAAATCTGCATCAGCATTTGGGCTATATAAACTCCTCAGCAGGGCCAAAGCAACCCTGAGCCTAGAAAGGCTAACAAGTAGGTAGATTTTTGCATTATATTGCACTTTAATTTTCACCCCTTCCAGCTCAAATTTATTCCGGTCTGGATTTTTTTTGATGTGAAGACAAAACAAACAGCAGAATTTCTGGAAAATGTTTAAGTGCATATTATTGCTCCCATATTTATAATGCAAGATAATGTTACTGGCTTTTAATTGTTTGATAATATTTAAATTAGTGTGTAGTTTGGCTTTTTTAAAAAATGTTTCTCTTCCTATATTTTTAACTCTATTCTTTTTAACATTGTGAGCCATCTTGGGTCCCCTATTGGGAGAGAGGTGGCTTATGAATTTAAAAAAAATAGTAATACTAATAAGATTTGTAAGCTATGTTTTGATCTGGAGCCTACAAGGAGCCTGGAAGAGAAAAATACATCCTTTCTACCTTTTGTTCCTCCAACATGGTCCACTTCCCAATGGTACTATTTGCAATTGGGGGGAAAAGAGACAGGCATGTTTTATGATGTTTGCTTACTACTAATGAGTGGCTAGTCTGCACAGGTGATCTCCGAGGGCAGTCAGGGAGACCACAGTGGCCATGCAGGCTACAAAGGCTGTTCCAGGTCATTGTGGTCTTTCTCGTTAAAAGGCCTTTCTCAGTTCCAGCTGAGGTTGTGAGAGGAACAGAAAGGAGTGTTTACCGTTCTGTTCCTAATCTATGGGGAGCTGTTGGGTCTGGCATTGCCTTCTTCAAGGCAAGAACAATGCAGGACCAAATCAGTTTATGTTCCTTTGAAGCCAGGCACTGCTCAGTGTTCTTAAAGGCCCATGGACTGGGATCCACACAAGCTGCCCCTGAAATAAATGGCATTTGTCTTAAAGGTGCAACCAAACTCCTGTTACTGCTTCCGCCAACAAATAAGACCGGCTCATATCAGCGTAGGCAGCTGTTTCCTAGATCCCTAAGAAATCTTTAGGATTAGCAAGAGAGACGACGTTAGCAAAATCATCCTTGCCAAAGGGGAGGTGGGGATAAATAAATGGGGAGGGGGAGAGAGAGAGAGATCAGCATCTGAAATAAGTATGCACTCCGGCAGTTAAATCACGTTCACAAAAATATTATTTATATACTTCCATCCTGAGCTAGGCGTGAGATGTTGTTTGGACAAATCTTATTAAAAGGTAAAATAAAAACGTCCATCAAGAAATTATGCAAAAAAGAGAATGGACACACCAGCTGGATTAATTTATCATGCGTTGACCAAAAAATAAAGAGGGGGGGAGGGCACCTGCACTTTTAATTAGCTGAGTGAATGTGCGCTGCTGAACACTGAAAGCACAGCCTCCCCACTCATATTAAAATGTACCTAATTTTCTGTGGGGGGGGGGGGAAGAGTCCCATCTGAACAGGCCTGACCACAGTCAATCACACTAAAAGCCACTGGTGCTTAATTTGATTTACCAATATAAAATGCAAATGAGGTGATTAAGTGGAGTGGCAGGCTGCACCAGGCCTCTTTCAAACCATCAAGTTAAATGGGAGCAGACAGCAAACTGCCTGGGCAGAAGAAATTTTAGCATATTCGTTTGATTAGTGCGACAAAAATTTAATTAGAGTGGCTAATTACTTGACAAATTGTTCTACACTAGAGAAAAGGCAGAACATTTTTTTATTATTATTTGTAGGGTGGGGGGAGGAAAAGGGGGAGAAACGCTCCTCTGTGTATTTTAATCCAAACACTATTTGCCAATTTGCAAAAGCATTATTAATTGAATGGAAGATGGTACTACAAGGCCTCCAACAATGTATCCTGCATATAATTAGACCCGACACACAGCCAGATCTGTGCATCCAAGATGATCTCTCTTGTCTGGTGAAATTAAGCACAGTGTTTTCTTGGGGAATGGTATCAAAAGCGATTATTGCAAAGCCTCTGGATCTGGCTAAGTAGCATATCTATTAGCAGACGGTATATGTTGGATCAAAGCAGGTCTTTCTCTTCCTATGCAACCATATGACCCCTGCACACTGTGGATCTGTGGATCTTTAGCCTCAAGATAATATTTGTTGTTGCTGCTGCTACTGCAACAGGACATTAAAACTGCTGCCCTCTTTGAAACATCAGTGTAAGTGCTACAGAGCTTGGTGTGAGAGCAGGAAGGGGTCACAATCAGACTAGAACACTGATGCCTGAAATGATATTTCCAAGTGTCCAGGACATTTGGACAGTAGCCTTTGCTAGCTTCAGATACATGACTGTCCTGCCATTCCTCCATGTGCATTATGGCAGTAATCTTTGCAGTGGTCATGCAAGGTATGGCAGACTTGTAATCTAATAAAACTGCTGCTTTGGAACCTAGTTTTTTCCACAACTTTCAAAAGTAGCTCTTCCAGAATACATGGCCTTTCTGACTTAGGGATTCTTCTGTGTCTTATTCTATTTCCCACCAAGTACTGGCTGTTTTAATGCAACTAACTTGCCTTTCCTCCCCCTGCTTGAACTACTCTGCTTGCAAGCTAAACATTGGGCAACAGAGTGTGATGCAGTGCATAAAATGATGGAGACATGGGTTTGCATCTTTGATTGGCCATGGAAACTCACTTGGGGAGGTGGAATTGGCAAAACCGTTCCTTAAAGGCATGGAGAGCATTTATCCAAAAAGTGACCAAAAAGTCAGACATGAATGAATACACAAGGATGCTCCCTAAAACATCTCACTTACTATGAAAACTATATTAGGGTCGCTATGAGCCAATACCACCTTTATGGCACATAACAGTTGAAATCCTGTTGCACAGTTATGCAGACAATTAGAGATGGGCACAATTTTTTTTTCATTTCATTTTTTGTTTTTCATTTCATTCCCTGACAAAACGAAAAAAGAACTTCTCCTTCAAAAAAAAAAAAAAACCCTGAAACAAAATGAAATGAAAATTATTGGTTTGTTCCATTTGATTTTTTATTTTCCCATAGGAATGCATTGAAGCAACTGCTTTAAAACTGCTTTAAAAAATCCCGCCCCATTCCCCCCCCCAATGCGTTCGATAGGGTGAGAGAAACTGTAGGCTTTTAAAAACCTTTTTTTTACTCACCAAAGCAAGCACCCATCAGGTGGTGAACCAGGCTTGCTTAGATGACTTAAAAAATGTTTTAAAAGCTGTTGCTCTCTCCCCCCCCCCATGCACCTGATCAGGTAGGGGAAAGCACAGGCTTTTAAAACTTTTTTAACTCCCCGAAACAAGCACTGATCAGCTGGCACGTGAGGCTTGCTTAGGAGACAAAAAAAGTTTTAAAAGCCCCCATTTCCCCCCAATGCACCCAATTGGGTGGGGAAAAGCATGGACTTTTAAAACGTTTTCTTAGTCCCCGAAGCAAGCCCTGTGCACCAGCTGATCGGTGCTTGCTTTGGGGACTAATAAAAAGTTTTAAAAGCCCACACTTCCCCACACCCCCAAAACACATAAAATAAAGGTAAAAAACACACACACACACACACACACACACACAGAGTAGTTACATAAAACACATAAAAATTGAAAATGAAACAAAATGAAAAAGGAAACAATTTCTTTTAAAAATGTTCTTTTCAAATGAAATGAAACAAAACAATGATAAATGAAACAAAAATGAAACAAAACACCATTTTGGCATTTCTTGCACATCTCTACAAACAATGTAACTTTTGCTGGTGAATTGGCATAAGAAAGAAATCTCTGTAGATGCAATATGTTGCATTTGACTCAGTATGCACAACATAATGTCTATGGAAATTTCTTAGCTTTTGGCAATTTACCGTACTTCCAAAATTTGGAAGTTGACTCAACTTCCAGATAACATCACTTGGATGACTGAGAATCTTCACAAACAGTTTACTTCCAAAAGTTAGTTAGTTAGTTAGTTAGTTAGTTAGTTAGTTAGTTAGTTAGTTAGTTAGTTAGTTAGTTAGTTAGTTAGTTAGTTCATTCGTTCCTTCCTTCGTTCGTTCGTTCGTTCATTCCTTCCTACCTACCTTCCTTCCTTCCTTCCTTCTTCCTTCCTTCCTTCCTTCCTTCCTTCCTTCCTTTCTTTCTTTCTTGTCTTTATGTTGCTGAAGAGATCTTGGAATATACACGTGTGACAATTGAGAAGTAGAAAATCCTAACTTTCTTGTTTGTTTGTTTGCTGGCTTGCTTCCTTTCTTACAATCAGGTCTCGAGTCCTTTGAAATGGATCTTATCTGAGCAGGTGTGGGGAAATAAAATTAAAAAAGCAATTTCCAAAGGAAGATTCCTTTTGGATGTGGATTTTTCCCCCTGCTTCTCTCTGAAGAAGACCAAGCACCATGTCCCGTAAATAACATAACATCTGTTTTGGCCACTTGGTTGTGCAGCTTTTAGCTATTTCTAGCAATTCTAGCTATTTTGTCCCAGAATCTCAATTGGAACCAAGATTATAAGCAGCATTCTTCAGTCTCTCCTCCCCCCTTGGATTTTTCCCCTTTGTCTTCCATGTGCTGCACTAGCTACGTTTCCTTTCAGGAGGCTGCATCTGCTTCTGCTGGTTTTCAGCGTAACTAATCAACCTCTAGTGACTCAACCATCATGATAATATAAATAGATACCCACTTTATCTGCTCAAGTGGAAAAAATAAGGATCATATTGTATAAACATAACACATTGGAGCTAGCAATTAGATACTGCGTTTAACTCAGTTTAATGCCATGGCTGCGGAAGCCATAGGGGGATATATGAAACCTATGTGAACACAACTCCCCTATATTCATGCAGGCATAAAATATTATTTCTCACAATTAGCCATTCCAAACAGCTGGGTCAGAATGCCAATTTGTTTAAAAATGTATAACACAAATGAACAATTAAAAGAAGAGAGAGAATTGAACAAGGATAGAAAGGAATAAAATGTAGAACAATATTCCCAGCCATCACACACAGACCTCCATGTTGCCGTTTCAGCTATCACTTGACTACAACTGTATTGATGTTATTTCTTAAATTGTGGACAGAACTGGAAGACTTACAGTTTGGGTTACAACTCTCAAGATCCCCCATCATGTTCAGTAGACTTGCGAGCTCAGGATTTCTTGGAACTGTTGTCTAGAAATGTATCCTCCCTTGCCTCAAGCTTTTGACTGCAGTGTGGTGTAATGAGTTGCAGCCATTCTCAGCCTTTGCTCCTGCTGATGCTTAGGACTTTGTTCCCCCGAAATCCTACCTGGCTTACAGGTGGCACACAGTTCTAGGAGGTGATGTCCAAAACACCAGGTGAACTAAAAGTTTAAAATTGATGGCACAGTGCAGCGGTCCCTAATTTTGAGTCCCCAGAAGTTCTTGGACCTCAACTCCTAGAAATCCTGACTAGCACAGCTTAATAGTGAAGGCCTCTGGAAGTTTTGGTCCGAGAACATTTGGGGCCCCAAATGTTGGCAACTGCTGATGTAGTGTCATGTCAGTTTGTGTTGATGACTTGGAAAGACCTTCTACTCACTGATTTCCCTTTCACTTTGTGGAATGTGTTGCCTTCCCTTTTCCTTTAATATGAATAATAGCAACCTTGTGAGGCAGGTGTATAACATCTAAAGCTTCTCAACCTCCCTAATACAGCGACCTTTTAATACAGTTCCTCATGTTGTGGTGATCCCTTGCCCTTCTTAGAAGAGGCCACAAGCCCCCTTTGGCAGGCCACGGCTGCAGATTGCCATAGAGAACTTCCCTCTACAGGCACCCTCAGCCAACTGCAGCCTCCAGTGCCATTGACTGACATCCCCTCCAACCTATCAAGTTATAACTCACTCTTTCCACCTACCTCCCCCTCCTCCTCCAGACCCAAGCCATTTATGCCTTTTTCTTCACTGGCTGATGGCGACCCCTGTGAAATTGTCATTCGACCCCCCCCAAACGGGTCCCGTCCCCCAGGTTGGGAACCACTGACCTGAAGGAATCTGCATCTCATCTTCAAATGAAATGGGATTCCCACTAACCCCTCTAACCATGTTCGGAAGGATAAAATAAATTGAATTGAAAGAGTTATAGGATATGTAGACTTCCAGTCTGCTGAGAGGTTGTGTGAGATGTAAGGTGACAGTTTGATTTCAATGTATGCTTCTTGCATTTCGTGAACCCACTGTGAGTTGCAGTTGCTCCACAGGAAACTGCAACAACAAACTTAATACCATTTGAACAAAATTGTTAATGCAGGAGATAGCAACATCAACATATCCTTCTTCCATTCCTTCTGCACAAAAGAGGCCAAGTTCTATGTCCAAAATTCTTGTGTAATTTCTTATGAGTCAGGAAGCTGCAAAACTGTTCTGACCACAGCTTTTGGAATCCCTCTGCTTGCTGCAACAGTGCATCCAAAGCAAAATGATAAATGCTGGGTAGGCCATCAGGGAAAGTATACGATCTACTTTTGTTCACATGCAAAGCGAAAATTCTTTGTTGATACAAAGGTGGGCAAATGGTCACAATGAACATTATTGCTACTCACTCAGCCATTGAAAATATATTCATGACTTGAAATGGTATATCGTGGGAAAAAAAAAAACAAATGCTTTATACAGGTGTGTAACTAATACTTCAGGGAATACTGAGAAATAAAAGGAGGCAGGTATTTTATCAGTCCCCACCGTCAGACAGTTGAGCGTGATTGACAAATGAACTGATGATCATGTTTTATTGGTAACTTTACTCAGGAAGTATTTTGTGGATTCTCATCAGCCGGCTGTCTTTTGTCCGTTACAATTGCATGGTCAATGTAATGCCCCCCCCCCTTTCAGACCTATACAAAACCTATTAGCGCTTTGTAAAGTACACATAATTTGGTCTTCAGATGCTGTATGTAGGGATGAAATATCTTTGAAATGGACAGAAAATGAGATACTGGTGAATGGAATGCCTGAGTGTGCCACTCAAACTGGTTAGCAGGTCAACTTAGAACCCAGTAAGTGAGAATCCAGAGAAACAGTTATTTCTCCTTTCTCTGCTGGGTTCTGTTTACATGTGGAATTAACCCTGAAAAATAAATAAGATAATGAATTTAAATCCATTTTATTGCCAACCCACAACAGCTGAACTTCGTAGTCAACAGTATTGCAAGTGGATAAGGATCACTTGCTCATTACAACTGAATAGGAATGAGAAGTCTATGGTATGCAAATTTGTTGTTGTACTCCATAGCTCATTATCCTTAGCCACTGTAGCTGAGGCTGACAGGATGTGTAGTCCAACAACATTTTGAATGGCTTTGCATTCTCCCACCCCATCATAGGAAAAAAAATTCCTATGGGAGATTAGGCTAGAACAATTATTGGAATGTTCTTTCCATTCATGTATTGCAATTGCATTATATTATATTATATTATATTATATTATATTATATTATATATATTATATTATATTATATTATATTATTACAATAATAACTTGGTTTAAGAGTAACTTCGTTAAAGAGCATTTTGCAAGACAAGCAAACATTTCTTATAAATTTTGCCTTGATCAACAAGCAATGTCTTGATATACAAGCACTAGAGCAGGTCACATGATCACAAATGAGCCAATCGTGGTTATTTCCTTCTCCCTTTGCTGGATTGTGGGTGATTGCCTGGAATGTTCCATCTCAGCCAGCCTCGAAAACAGAGGGAGGAGAGTGGAATAGAGGCATCCCTTGCACCAGCCAGGAACACTTTCAAAGGGGAGTGCAGGTTAGGGTTTTATTTTCTTTATATTTATATTTTTATTTAATTTGTTATCAACATTCTTATTTTTTCAAAAAAAATTCTAGCCATGGGGAAGCTGCTCAAGTGTGTATGGGGCTACAAATTGCACTTTATTATTGTCACATTAAAAACACAGAGTAAAATCCAATTATTAGTCCCAAGCAAAGCAGATTCCACAGCTAGGTACCTAAACCATAGTGTGGACGAGGACTTCTACCCAACTTATTTTATGAGTTTGGGCATTTTGTGTGTACCGTATGTGGTCTATGGGACCCCAGAATGAATAATCTGAATTTCCATTATTTCTTATGGGGAAATTTGCTTTTATATACTAGTGTTTTGGTTTCCAAGTATGTTTCCAGAACAAATTGTGCTCATAAACCAAGATATTATATTATATTATATTTGCATGCAGCTGATAAGGAGCTCTTAGTCAGGTCGGTAGTCTCGGTACTAGTTTTCTTCATTGATTTTTTTTAAATTGTGCTTTTAATTTTTTATGCTTGAAGCTGTTTAATGTTCTAGTTATTTTAACCATGAATCCCATTTTGAATAGAAAGTTAGGAAATATAGGCAATAGCCACCTATTTAAGCCAATCAACCAAACAATTGGCATGTTATGCTATATTACCTATTACATTTCATTGCCCATTTGGAACCACAACTCTCAAAATACTGTACTCCAGTTATTATAACCCCTGGTGATAATGGGCAGCTTGGAAGTTGTAGTCCAAAATGTGTTTATTCGAAGAGTCTTGTGGCACAGTGATTAAACTGCTGTACTGCAGTCATTAAAATGAGTACCCAGCTTGGTGGCGGTGAGGGGCAATGTGTAGCCTGCATAAATAAATTGCAAACAGCCCAGAGATTGCTCTAAGAACTATGGGGCAGTCATAGAAGCAGAACACTTTGCTGTATTTATTTATTTATTTATTTAAATGTTTTTACTGCTCATCTGACCACAAGGCCTCTCTGGGTGGCTCAAAACATAGCAAAACAGCAAGCACTTAAAATAAATTAACAAACAATAACAGAACAAAAATCAAATGAGACATATGAGTTAACTAAAATTAAAAAGACAATCTAAATACAGATAGGTACCTGTTCTCATCTCTTCAGTTTCCTCCAAGGCACTCAAAGAAATGTTGCTACAGGCTGGAAATGATGGCTTTATGGGTGCCAACATCACTCAGTTGGAAGAGGCTTCTGCAGGCGAATTTGGTGGTCTAATATTTTCCTGGCAAGCAGAAAATGTCAATCATCCATGGATTTATATGTCATTTTAAATCTGCTTAAACTGGTGCATATTCACATGTTGTATGTTAGGCAATTCCCAGAGTTGGCAGGATAAATCATGATCTATAATGATGGGAACAAGTAATGCACCAATCACTTGCATGCCCCCCCCCGCCTCCTCTGACGCAGCTTCAAGTAGGAGAATGGATGCAACTGCTTCTTCTTTTGATCAACTACAGTTTACTATGTCTGAATCTGCCACACTATGGTTAATTATACCTATGACATATTTGAAACTGTTGCAGATTAGAGATGGGCACGACTTGAAAAAAAAATTTTTCGAGTTGTCGTTAGTCGGGCCAGTCCCATTTCGGGTCGTTTCCGGTTTTCGCGAAAATTCGCAAAAATTAGTCGGTTTGTTTTTTCGTTTTTTCGTTGTCGTTAGTACTGGTTTTTTTGGGGGGGGAGCGGGCTCCTGGAGGCACCTCTGTGGGGTGGGTGCCTCCTCTGGCCCGCTATAAAGGGAAAGTGGGCTCCTGGAGGCACCCGTGGGTGCCTCCTGCCACTAGGAAGGGGAAGCAGGCTCCAAGAGAGACCCCTCTACATGGGGGTCTCCCTTCCTCACCTGCTGCTGCTGCAAAATGCTATGCAATATGCAGACGTGAGACCAGTGTGAGAGTGATAGGGTCATACCTTCCCTTCACAAGGCTCCCGCACCACCATGTCTCACACAGAAGGGAATTGTACTTGCTGCGTGTAGTGCAATGCAAGCAAGTAGATCTGGCTTTAAGGTGGCTTAGTGCAAGAGCTAGGGTTAGGCTAGTGACGGGTAAGGTTACGGTGGGCTAGTGGGTTGCACCTCTGGGTGCCTCTCTGACCCACTAAGAAGACAGTCTGTGACGTATGGGTACGGAGTCAAGGCTTAGGGTTAGGGCTAGGGCAGGTTTTAGGGGGCTTTTTGGCACATCCCAGAAGTCTCCATGGCCAAGTGGCCATGCGACTGGTGGGATGGCTCCAAAAATTTGCATGGTTGTCCACTCCCACATGGCTGGCCACTCGGCCAGCCCATCATTGCGCACTGCGCAGGTGTAAATAAAAGAAAATAAAATAAAATCAATGGAGGACAGAGGAGGAGAGGAGAGACATTTTGTTGCAAGAAAAAACCCACTGCTACTGTGAAAAATCTGGCAATTTATAAATTTTCGCGTGTTTCTGTTGTGCTTGTGTGTTTTTGGACCACGATTTCAAACACAATATTGCGTTCGCCGCCCCATTTTGGATCCCCCGCCCGCACCGCATGGCATGGCGATGGCGACTCGCGAGTCCGGCTGCCCAGGACGGGGGGGAGGCGGGACCCCCCCCTCCAGAAACCACCCCTCCGGTAGGTGCCCTGCGCCCTTAGTCAAGCAGGCATTTTTCCGCCTGCTTTTTTGGCTCGGGAATGGGTGGGGGGAGAGTTTAAAAGTTTTTTCCTGTGCCGTCCGTGCCGCTTGCTTGCGCTTTAATTGCGGCGGCCGGCGGCGAGACTGGGCTTTTTTTGCTGGCTGCGAGCCTGCGGCGAGTCCCACCAGAGCAGCACAGGACGGGGGATGAGGGGGGAGGCCGGGGACCTCCAGAAACAACCCCTCTGGTAGGTGCCCTGAGGCACGGCAGGCATTTTCCCGCCTGCTTTTTGGCCGGGAACCGGGTTTTTTTAACTTTTAAAAACTTTTTTTCTGTGCTGCGTGTGGCATCGCGCGATCTCGCGATGCAAGGAACGAGCACGACAAATCAGACCAAAATTGTTCGTTCGTCGGTTCGAGCTCGAAGTCTGGGGGAGTAATTCCCGTTACCGTTTCCGTAGAGTAACGGAACCGAGTAACGGAAACGGAAACGGAAATACCGCTAAGTCGTGCCCATCTCTATTGCAGATTGAGCAATAGGAGTAGGACAGGACCAGTATTCAGGGCCGGCTCGTCCATCAAGGTGAACTAGGCAGTTGCCTAGGGTGCCAAAATGGAGAGAGGGCACTGGCCAGCCTGCCGCCCCCGCCCCCGCTGCTGGCCACCACCATCCGCCCCCCACTGCCTGCCAGCCTCCCATTGCCCCCGCCCCCGCGCCCATTGCCGCCCACCCCTCCCGTGCCCGTCGCTGTCCACCCCCTGCACCCGTCAGCGTCCCCACCATCCGCCGCCCCCCACCATCCTGCCCCCCACTGCCCCCTGCCCTGCCCCCCTGCTGCCTGCCCCCCCACCCCCCACCCCCACCCCCCAGCCCCCCCCACCCCCACCTAGGGCACAAAAAACCTAGCACCCACCGGCCCTACCAGTATTAACATGTGGATTCTACCCTTTGAAATCTGGGATGATCCTACTTGAGTGCAAGTCATTCTTTCCCATCCACACTTCTTTCAACCAATATTGTTAACTGCCCGAGTTCCCTAGGAAGATGGGCAGTATAAAAATAAATAAAATAAATAAGAAACAAATAAGAAATAAGAAAACAACAAGGCTTGTTTATTAGATGAAGACACCTGAGACAGGAATTGCAATAGAAATCCTCGTTCTGGCTGTGTTGGAAATGCCACGAACCATGGCTAACCTTTTCATCTCTAGAGAACAAAGACAAGATGTCTCTTCCTCGGAGAGGCAAGAACAAAAGAGGAGGAAGTGTCATCAGCAACCTTAGCAATAACAATCTTAAGTTGCAAGAAGGTCAGCACACTCTGGGTTATGTGAACAGCAGTCTTGGAAACCTAAGATGTTTCTCCCCACCTTTTCTCCTCCGCGTCTCCTCTCCATGCAAAGACAGATGCCCTCTTTCGTTCAGAAAAAAGTCAGGAAAATGGCCGGATAGTCCACAAAACAATGCAAATGCAGGAACAGGTGATAATTTTAGTGGACCACTAAGAAAACCAAACAAAAACATAAATATAAACAAAGAAAGAAACAGTGAGCTTCTGATAATACCTTATCTTCATTAGGCCGTGCACCAAGTTCTTGTGGGTAATTTCAAAAACTAAGTCTTCTGCCCATTGTAGAACCAGGCTTAGCTTCTTAGATAGAAGTAGCTGGAGTCTGGAAGAGAGCTGTGAGTTTGTCTTCATTTTGGAATTTATCACTAGAGATGGGCACGACTTGAAAAATTTTTTTTTCGAGTTGTCGTTAGTCGGGCCGGTTCCATTTCGGGTCGTCTCCGTTTTTCGCGAAAATTCGCAAAAATTAGTCAGTTCGTTTTTTCGTTTTCTCATTTTCGTTAGTACTGTGTTTTTTTGGGGGGGGAGCGGGCTCCTGGAGGCACCTCTGTGGGGTGGGTGCCTCCTGTGGCCCGCTATAAGGGAAAGTGGGCTCCTGGAGGCACCCGTGGGTGCCTCCTATCCTCACCCACTAGGAAAGGGGAAGCAGGCTCCAAGAGACCCCTCAACATGGGGGTCTCCCCTCCTCACCTGCTGCTGCTGCAAAATGCTATGCAATAGCCATATGGATATTTCATAACAGAATGTGCAGACAGTGACTGTGAAGACTAGTGGATGGCACTGAACCCAGAGCCATAGTGAGATGCCTAACTAAGGCTCTCGCACCACCATGTCTCACACAGAAGGGAATTGTACTTGCGTGTAGTGCAATGCAAGTACATCTGGCTTAGGGTTAAGGTGGGTTAGGGTTAGGGCTAGGGTTAGGCTAGTGACGGGTAAGGTTACGGTGAGCTAGTGGGTTGCACCTCTGGGTGCCTCTCTGACCCACTAAGAAGACAGTCTGTGACGTATGGGTACGGAGTCAAGGGTTAGGATAAAATCAATGGAGGACAGAGGAGGAGAGGAGAGACATTTTGTTGCAAGAAAAAACCCACTGCTACTGTGAAAAATCTGGCAGTTTATAAATTTTCGCGTGTTTCTGTTGTGCTTGTGTGTTTTTGGACCACGATTTCAAAAACAATATTGCGTTCGCCGCCCCATTTTGGATCCCCCGCCCGCACCGCATGTCATGGCGACTCGAGTCCGGCTGCCCAGGACGGGGGGGAGGTGGGACCCCCCCTCCAGAAACCACCCCTCCGGTAGGTGCCCTGCGCCCTTAGTCAAGCAGGCATTTTTCCGCCTGCTTTTTTGGCCCTGGAATGGGTGGGGGGAGAGTTTAAAAGTTTTTTCCTGTGCCGTCCGTGCCACTTGCTTGCGCTTTAATTGCGGCGGCCGGCGAGACTGGGCTTTTTGCTGGCTGGCTGCGAGCCTGCGGCGAGTCCCACAGAGCAGCCCACTAGGACGGGGGATAGGGGGGAGGCCGGGGACCTCCAGAAACAACCCCTCTGGTAGGTGTCCTGAGGCACGGCAGGCATTTTTCCGCCTGCTTTTCGGCCGGGAACCGGGTTTTTTTAACTTTTAAAAAGTTTTTTTCTGTGTCGCGTGGTATCGCGCGATCGCGCCATGCAAGGAACGAGCACGACAAATCAGACCAAAATTGTTCGTTCGTCGGTTCGAGCTCGAAGTCTGGCGGAGTAATTCCTGTTACCGTTTCCGTAGAGTAACGGAACCGAGTAATGGAAACGGAAACGGGAATACCGCCAAGTCGTGCCCATCTCTATTTATCACCTAACTACATGCAGACGAAGGACCACCACACACTCTGAACCCCACTGTATTTCCCCCTTCCCACCATCTTTTGAAATGCAAAGACTTTCTATTTGGCTCGGGAGAGACAAGATAAATTTGTCTTATGAGGTACCACTGTACCCACAAGAACCTGGTGCACAGCCTGAAGAAGATGAATTATCACTGAAAGCTCACTTCTTTGTTTTGTTTTGGGGTTTCCCCCCTTAATGGTCCTATACAGGTATCATCTGTTTCTGCATTTGTATGACCTTCTTAGTGTAAGCTGAGTTCCACACAGACACCTTCAACAGGCCAACTTTTAATGATGGATTATTAAAGTGGGTGGTATTGAGTAACCAAAGTTAAGACTAACCATGCTTCACGGTTCAGAGAGAGTGTTAAAAGGGGTTAGTCAAACAGGGGTGTTGGGCCAAAGAGGACAGAGGAAGAGAAAGAATTTCAACCTCAGGTTCACTGCAACCCCTTTATAAACGAGTCTATTTATTTATTTATTATTTATTATTTACACTTGTATACCGCCCCATTCCCGCAGTGGGGACTCTGGGCGGTTCACAACATCACAATTAAAACAGCAAAAGAGTCAAATACGAACAGCAATAACAGAACTACAATAAACAAAAATAATAAGGCGGGGTTATAAAGTCCAAAAATATATATAAGCGAGGAAAAAAAAAACCAGAGTGGGACCTTAGGCATCGCCGTAGGCTTCCCGAAAGAGGATGGTCTTAAGGTTCCTCTTAAATGCCTGCAGTGATGGAGCCAGCCGTAGATCACTGGGAAGTTTGTTCCAAATGGATGGGGCCACTACCGAGAAAGCCCGCCCACGAGTACTAGCCTTACGGGCATCCCTCGGAGTGACCGTCCGCAGTGATAAGGCCACCGAGGCTCGGGTGGGTCGGGCCGGATTTAATTGTCGGGAGAGACGCTCCACCAAATAAGCCGGGGCCAAGCCATGGAGGGTTTTGTAAACCAAAACCAACACCTTGAACCTTATTCGGGAGGCAACGGGTAACCAGTGTAGGCGAGCCAGGATGGGGGTGGCGCGGTCATAACGACGCGCACCAACCACCAGCCTGGCCGCCGTATTCTGGACCCGCTGCAGTCGCCGAACAAGGTTCAAGGGAAGCCCCATGTAGAGAGCGTTGCAGTAATCCAGCCTCGACATGACCAATGCCTGTACCACAGTCCTCAAGGAGCCCTCATCGAGGTACGGGCGAATCTGGGCGATAAGCCTGAGGTGGTAAAAGGCCGACCTGACCACGGCTGACACCTGAGGTTCCAGGGTCAGATCCGGGTCAAGGACGACGCCCAGATTCCTCAGTCTTTGCGCCAGCTGGAGGGCGGACCCATCCAGACTGGGAAGAGGGCCACAGTACCCCTCCGACGAGCCCCCGAAGAACATAACCTCGGTCTTGCCTGGGTTGAGTCTGAGCCTGTGGGACCTGGTCCAGTCCAGTACCGCAGCCAAGCAACGATCAAGGGTTCCGACGGCCTCCACTGCACAGGTGGAAAAGGAGAGATAGAGCTGCGTGTCATCAGCGTACTGATGACAGCAGACTCCATAACTCCGGATGATCTCAGCCAGCGGCTTCATATAGATGTTAAAGAGCATTGGGGAGAGCGACGACCCCTAAGGCACCCCACAAGAGAGTGTCCAGGGAGCCGACAACTCACCACCCAAGCTCACTCGCTGGGTGCGACCCCCAAGGAAGGACCGGAGCCAGGCAAAAGCCTGGCCTCCAATCCCAACCTCAGAGAGCCGCTCCAGCAGGATACCGTGGTCGACGGTATCAAAAGCCGCTGACAGGTCGAGAAGGACCAGCAGGGTAGAGCAACCCCTGTCAGCCCTCCTCAACAGATCATCATGCAGCGCGACCAGGGCCGTTTCGGTCCCATGACGCGGCCTGAACCCGGACTGGAAAGGATCCAGGACATGGTTCTCCTCCAGGAACGACTGGAGACGCAGGGCGGCGACTCGCTCGATCACCTTGCCCAAAAAGGGAACATTGGCTATGGGGCGATAGTTGGACAGATCGTCCACAGCCAAGCCGGGTCTTTTAATAATGGGCTTCACCACCGTCTCCTTCAAAAGACTGGGAAAAATCCCGTCCTTGAAGGAGGTTGAGGCAATCAGTGAAGCCCATTTCGGCATGCTCCCCCCTGCGCTCTTAATCAACCAGGAAGGGCAAGGGTCGAACGGAGAAGCCGCAGGCCTGCAATGTCCCAGTGCCCTGGAGGCATCCACCGGTGTAACAGGCCCAAAATCAACAAACCGAGGCGACCGAGGCGGCCCGACACTGGCCATGACAGGGGCCGGATCAGGGCAACCGGCATCCAACTCGGAACGGATGGCCTCGATCTTAGATTTAAAGTAGGCTGCGAATGACTCACTAGTGAAATCACTAGGAGGAGGCCCAGGCGGAGCGGGATTGGTGAGGTCTCGGACCACACGGAAAAGTTCCGCTTGACGATTCGAGGCCTCACCAATTCTCAGGGTGGCGAAAGATCTCCTAGCCGCCCTTATCGCGCGAGAATAGCGACCGTTCAACGCCTTAACCGCAGCCCAATTCTGAGCCGTCTGAGCGTTCCGCCATCTGCTCTCTAGCCTTCTCCGCTCTTGCTTCATTGCCCGTAGCTCCTCGGTAAACCAAGGGGACGAACGGGCTCGGCATCGGATCAGGCGCTTGGGGGCGATCCGGTCGACAGCCCCAGCCACCTCCTCAAACCAACGTTGGGCTAGGGAGTCGGCCGGATCGTCATCCAAACCGTCTGGTACATCCCCGAGGGCCTCCGAAAACCGCGCAGGGTCCAGGAGCCTCCGGGGGCGGGCCCAGATGGACGGGCCCAGCTCCCCGCGGGGCGGGGTGGCTACCGCAAGAGAGAAGGTCAGTAGATAGTGATCAGACCATGACACGGGCCGGGCCGAAAGACTCCCGACCCTCAGATCAAAACCCCGCGATGTGGAGGCAAAAACCAGGTCCAGGGTGTGGCCACCAGTATGAGTGGGTCCGATGACTAATTGGGGCAGGTTCATGGAGGCCATGGACTCCATGAATTCCAGAGCTACTCCAGACAGCCCAACCTCGGCGTGCACATTGAAATCCCCCACCACCAATAGGGGGGGGGGGACCTCAAAAGTGCCGCCGAGATGAACTCGGAGAGCTCTGGAAGGGAGAGTGCAGGGTCGCGGGGAGCACGGTACACAAGCACTACCCCAAACCTGTCCCTTTGACCCACCATAAGGTGGAGACATTCCAAACCCGGACTCACCAACGTCGCGGATCTACTGACATGAAAAGAGTCCCTAAAGACCATAGCCACCCCGCCCCCCCGCCCCTTCGACCTGCCCAGCTGCTGTAAACGGTAGCCCTGGGGGCAAAGGAGGGCGAGGGAAGCCCCACCCCCCTCGCCCACCCAGGTCTCCGTGATGAAAGCCAGGTCGGCATGCTCGTCCACGATAAGATCGTGGACAAGAGGGATCTTATTATGTACCGATCTGGCATTAATAAGCAGACAGGACAGGTCGGGGGGACAGGCGGTTTGGATCCCAGCCATTTGGCGGTGAGCCGACGGATCAGAACGGAGGACAGGCAAAAGATGTCTGTCCCGAGTTCTCCTTATCCGATCGACCCGCCGGCCCATAGCGTATCTCCCACGGCCCGACACCACCCTAATGGGGCACCCAGCGGGCTCCATAAGATCTCAGACGGTCAAGGGCCCAGACCTGGCAGTGCCAAATACAAACAAGAAAAAAGAAATCACCAAAAAAAAAAAAACAATACAAAATAAGGCAACCAAAGACAATAACCAAATAACCAGATAACAAAGCAAAACAATAAAACAATGAAAAAAAAAATAAACACTAGTGAAAATAAATTAAGTATGTATGCAATTCAATTCCACACAGTCCAACTTATATTATAATAGGTCTGGTGTTCTGAATGCTCCACTCTGCTTCCATACCTAAGATAGAATTTGATATAATTATATTGAACATTGGCCACTCTCATCCTTATAGACTAAGTCACCACACCCAACACCAGTGTTTCAGATTAATATGCAGCATTTTCCCATTCTTACTGCTCATTTGTTTCCCACAGAGATAAGACATCCCTGAGTGTCTCAGAATCTGGAAAGTGAAAACAAATACAACAGTAATATGTTAAATCATTACTTTTCAAATCCATCACCTTATTTTGGCAGGTAGCGAAGACACAAACGCATCGAACTTTAAGAAAACGCTCGTCTTTTACTCTAATAACACATCACTTATCTTTCCCACTTTTCACATTCCTGCTCTGTTCACTTGTACTAAATGATAATTCAAAATACACAGAGAATATTTTATGTTTCTGTTCCCGAGGAATTAAACGTATAGCAAATGACTGAAATGACAGGAAGCTCCCAAGAGTGGCATATTAAAAGCTCAGGCCAATATCCTGATCAGTTTTGCGGGTGTAAGGTTCCATGGGACATTACGCTCCATGATATGCAGATTGGAGATTTCCCAATGCAGTGTCTAAGATTGATTATGAGCAAAGAAAAGGATCAGCAGATGCGGGAGGAGTTCAGAGCCACGACACTAAGCATTAAGACAAAGATTTTTCTTTTCTTTTAAATCAGGTGAAAAACATGGACCCACATCATATATTCTGGGCAATCATAAAGGCAGACACCTGTCAGATGCTGTTGCAGTATTGCAACAAGGCAAATAAAGGTAATTAATGAGCCAGGAAGGTAGAGCTTCTTCAGCACACATTAAACAGCATAAATATAAAAAGACAGGCTAGAAGAAGAATACCGCATTTCATTTGCATTTTAAGGATGAAGAATCATATGTAAAATGTGACTATTGTCTTTCCTGGAACTATTATTGCATGTAATATCCATCTATAATCTTTGCTTGTAATGATACTTAATAGCTGCCTCTGAGATATTATTGGAAATTGCCACAGACAATAGAGATATTTCTGCATCTAATGAGCCACGTGCCTAATGCTGCTATGTGTGTGTGGGGGGATGGGGGGTTGATGGAGGAAGAGACAGAAGACATAAAAACATGAAGAAATCAAATAATTTCAAGTACAGTGGTACCTTGTATAAAGGAATTAATTCGTTCCAAATGAAATTATGTTAAGCAAATTTTCCTTTATACAAATTGCCATAGGAATGTATTGAAAATGGAGTAATCCCATTTTTATGTTGTACGGATTTTCCCCATAGGCGATTATGTTAAGCAAATTTCCCCTATCTCTGGAATTTTTTATGTTGTACAGATTTTATGTTATACAACCTGTTTGTTATACAAGGGCCCACTGTATATTTTAAAAATTGATAATAAATTAATGCGATGTTGGGCCAAGTGGTTACTATCAACAGCATGTATGGAATGTAATGTGCTTTTATAAAAGTCCTAGGTCTCAAAACACTATTTCCGCATTATATTAATAAAGGTATCACCTCTTCCATGTGGCACAGGGGTTAAATGCCTGTACTGCAGGTAAAACTGTGCTCACAACTTGGGGTTCAATCCCCAGTAGCTGGCTCATGGTTGACTCAGCCTTCCATCCTTCTGAGGTCGGTAAACTGAGTACCCAGCTTGCTGGGGGGGGGAGCAATGTGTAGCCTGCATATTTAAACTGTAAACCGTCCAGAGACTGCTTGAAGTGGTATGGGGCGGTATATAAGCAGAACACTTTGCTTTGCTTTTCCTGCATTTTGTTTTGTTCTGATGCACATATAAGCCTGGTACTGAGTTTTTCTGAATTAGATTATGGACAGTCAGCAAAAGCTTGTTTAATTTATAGAGCATTGCCGTGTCCCATGTCAAGCAGACAGTTTAAAATGGAAAAAATCAAAGATATGCCACTGAAATTTATACCGTATGAAGAAATAAAACTATTGGCTGCTCCTCAAGATGTTTGATTACTACAGCTCAGAGTACAGATTGCTTGGCTTCCATAACGTAGTGCTGAAAAGCTGGTCAGGGCACTGGTTAGACTTGTGTTCACCAGCAGGGACATTAGTGCCTCCATAGACTGAGTGCTCTACATTTGCTCTGTCCTGTGGTTATGCAAGTTGGTGATCACTCCATTGGAAGGCACAGGGCTTTATGCTTTTCCAAAAGGTTTGTGAGTTTCTCATTGAGAAAGTGGAACTGTGCACAGAACAGTTCCTAACAAGCAGAATAGAATAGCATGCTTCGTTGGGCCGAGAGCAAAAATCACACCTAATCTGCCAGCTAATATGCTGTACAATGCAAACAAAGAAGCACTTAGAGCTTTTGAATCTACAACCCTTTTGCAGGCTTGTTGTTTCCTTTTAGATTTATACTGCGAGCAAACCATTTATTTGTTCATAAGTATGAAATATTTTTACAGCACCGTTCTTTTCAAAAAGAACCTAACACAGCTCACCGCATCAACAGACCATGTTTAAAGCTAAAAACGGTGAATATACAAACTTTACAGAAAAAGCTTGCCTGAAGAAAGCTTGTCTTTACTGGCTTGCAGAGGGATAGCCAAGATGGGAACAGCCTGGCCTCCTGTGGGAGGGAGTTCCAAAGTCTGGGAGCAGCAACACAGATGTCCCTCTCCTATGTCCCAACTAAAGTCACTTCTAAGAGTCAAGCACATGCTACAACTGTTTCCCCACCCTTTGGACCCTCTGGGAGGGAAGGACACCTGCAGATTGTGGTAGAAGCAAGAAGATCCAACAGGCACCGGATCCTTACAACTTTCTTTTTAAAAGCAAGTTTTAAAGTCTTTGTGTACAACGGCCATTTTAGAGACATCTGCATCTTCTCCAACTCAGATTCCTGGTCTCCCTTCCTTGTTGGGCAGTCAACTGGACTTCTTCCTAAAGCTGCACTAAAAGTGATAGAAATAAATCTATACAAATATAAATACTTATTCTTAGATGTTTCTGTCTTCTCACAATAAAACCTTCTACTATAAAGTGTGTTGTTATGTTGTTTTTCCCTCTTTTTAAGTATCCTTCCATGCAGTCACTGAAAAAAATCTCCCCACCCGTGTCCCAGATCACTTATAACAACAACAGCAATAATAATTACAGCAGCAGCAGCAGCAGCAACAACAATAATTTTAAAAAGTTAGGTGGCCTTAACCGATCCCCCTGGCTGATAATTGGGGGGATGCATAGAGGGTGTTGACTTGTGGGAGGAATGGGCCTCTCAAGATGGCAGTGATAAAGGAAGAGAAGGCAGCGGCAGGAAAGGGTAGGGAGGTGACAAGGGCAGTGGGAATGGGGTGGAGGAAGGTGAAAGAGGTGATAGCAGACTAGTGTGACACACAGAAAAAGGAGGCACAGAAAATTCATTGGTCAGGAAAATTCAGGTTCTCCTGTTAGGAAGAACCTGAACTAATCCAAATCAACAGACTGGTATTTTTGATACTTCCTGGTTCATGGTAAACATCATGCCTATCTCTAGAGCATACTGTATGATACATGGGGCAGCTGAGTTCTTCTCTGAAGTTCTTGTCTACCTTGTAAACTGCCCAGAGTTCCAGATTGGAAGATGGGTGGTAGAAAAATGAAACAAATAAATAATAATAAATAATAAATTTATCTGAAGTAGAAACAACTGGCCTTTTGAAAAGCAAATGTTAGTTCTTGAACTCAAATTGATAGCAGGCGTTTGGGACTTGGCAACCACTCGGAAGAGCTGTGTCAGTTAGAGATGGGCACGACTTGGTGGAATTCCCGTTTCCATTTCCGTTCCTCGTTTCCGTTACGGAACGGAAACGGTAACAGGAATTACTCCGCCAGAACTCGAACTCGAACCGACTAAAGAATAATTGGGTCTGATTTGTTGTGGTCGTTCCTGGCATCGCGGCGAATCCGCGATGCCAAGCGGCACAGAAAAAAAGTTTTTAAAAGTTAAAAAAAAAAACGATTCCCGGCCAAAAAGCAGGCGGAAATATGCCTGCCTGAGTGAGGGCTCAGGGTCAGGGCACCTACCAGAGGGGTGGTTGACCCCCCCTCCTGTCCTGGGCTGCTCTGGTGGTGGGGGTGGGGGAAATCCTCGTCGTAGTTGCTCGCAACAAGCACCGGACTCGCCGCCGGCCGCCGCAATTCAAGCGGAAGCGGCACAGAAAAAAAGTTTTAAACTCCCCCCCCCATTCCCAGGCCAAAAAGCAGGCAAAAATATGCCTGCAGTGCAGAGTGCACCTACCAGAGGGGTGGTTTCTGGGGCAGCCTCCCCCCCCTCTCCTGTCCTGGGCAGCCGGACTCGAGTCGCCATGCCATGCGGTGCGGGCGGGGGATCCAAAATGGGGCAGCGACCGCAATTTTTTTTTGAAATCGTGGTCCAAAAACACACAAGCACCACACAGAAACATGCGAAAATTGCTATTTTAAAACTGCCAGAATTTTTACAGTAGCAGCAGTGGGTTTTTCTTGCTACAAAATGTCTCCTCTTTCCTCTCTCCATTGATTTTATTTTATTTATTTTATTTTATTTTATTTTATTTTATTTTTATTTTTTTACACCTGCGCAATGATGGGCTGGCCATGGGAGTGACCATGCAAATTTTTGGAGCCATTCCACCAATCGCATGGCCACTTGGCCAGGTTGACCACAGAGACTTCTGGGATGTGCCAACCGGGCATAAAAAGCCCACTAACTGTAGCCCGAACTCTAACCCTAACCCTAAGCCTAACCCATACGCCAGTACACTGTCCTTCTAAGTGGGTCAGAGAGGCCCCCAGAGGTGCACCCCAATACTCACCCTAACCTCACCCATAACTAGCCTAACCCTAGCCCTTGCGCTAACCCTAACCCTAAGCCAGATCTGTACTTGCATTGCACTATTAGCAAGTACAATTCCCTTCTTAGTGAGACACAGCGGGTGCAGAGAGAGTCTGCCAGTCCGCCACTTGTGGCTCTGGGTGACTCCTGCACAGGCTTGGCTCAGCCGGCAGCATGTGTGACATCATGCAAACCATGCCCCCGAGGCCTGACTGATGCAGGGAAGGCAGTATGCACCCCAAAAAGAGGGGTGCCTCTGCCAGTCTGCTGTGTCTCTGCGTGCAACTGGGTATGCAATCATAGCCATATGGCTATGCATGCATGCCCTTTTGCAGCAGGTGAGGAGAGGAGACCCCCATGTATGAGGGGTCTCCAGGAGCCTGCTTTCCCTAGCGGGTGAGGATAGGAGGCACCCACCCCCCAAAAAAGAGGTGCCTCCAGGAGCCCGCTACCCCCCCAAACCAGTTTAACGACAGACGAAAAAATGAAAAACGAAACGACAAATTTTTGCGAAGTTTCACGAAAAACGGAAACGAGCCGACACAGGCCGCCTCCAACACACGACAACTCGAAAACGTCATTTTCCCTAGTCGTGCCCATCTCTAGTGTCAGTATTACAGCATAATATCTTGGGACAATCAATGTGCCATAACCCGGACTCATTCTTTTTCACTCTCCTTCTTCCTTCCTTTCCTCTGCCCTCTCTTTTATCTTTTACCTTCTCTCTCTCTCTCTCTCTCTCTCTCTCTCTCTCTCTCTCAAAGTATTTCTGCAGCGGATCATTAGTAATTCTGACAGACTGTATGTCACAAGCCAATCAAAGAGGGACAGGAACGGATTATCTCAGGGAAAACAGCACAAACTGCTGGGTTCGGTGGCCTTTTTACAAGAATGTCAAAGGAAGCAGCCGGCCACTTACAAATAGAATGTTAATAGCTTATGTCACATTTAACACTGACAGCTCAGCAGTGAAAGGGCACTAATCTCTGCGTGTAATATGCACAATTGAAGGAAAAAAAGAGGAGCCTCACCGTTTATGCTTAAGCAAAAGCTAAGCATTAAGCGATTGTCTGAAAATGTAGGGAATGCTTCGTAAGCTGTCTGGAAGTGACAGGGAGGGATAAATAAATAAGTGAAAGAGCTGGGGAGCAAGTGCTGGAAGTGTGTTGAGGCCCTGTTGTTTTCTCTCTTTCCCCTTCCCTCTCTCTCTTCTTGTATTGATCAAGGAAATGAAAACAGAAGGCAGCTTTTAAGGCTGATCAATTCAGAACCCTGCACCCTTATATGGAAAATGCAAGCATTTGTCGGCTACCGACTTAGCATACAGATTAGAGACTGCATTTATCACCCCAAGACTGAAGGCCTAGGGCTGGCATGCAGAACGGCATGTGGAGAGGAGAGGAGGAGAAAGAGAGGGAGGGGAAGACAGGAAATGGTGGAGCTGAAAGTGAGTACAGTAATACCTCGGATAACGACTGCCCCGGGTAACAAATAATTCAGATAACGACTTTTAATTTTTATCCCCCCACACAGCCCACAGCCCCAACCTCCCTCCACATTTGTCTTTAACTGACCTGCAGGGGGGGGAGGCAACATGCAGAGGTGGGCCCCCGGGGGGGGGGAGAGAACCGGCACATGCTGCCCGGCTCTCACGCCGCCCAAATGCCCAGCGGTGGCGGCGGAGTAGGAGTAGGAGTAGGAGTAGGAGTAGGAGAGGTGGGTGCCGGGGGTGGGGGGAAGCACCAACTGCTGCTCAGCTTTCCCGACGCCCGAATGTCCGGCGGCGGTGACAACGGCAGTGGAGGAGGAGGAGGAGGAGAAGAAGGAGGAGAGGTGGGTGCCGGGGGTGGGGGGAAGTGCCAGGCCGCACGAATGCCTGGCGGCAGCGGCGAACAAAGACAAAGAGGAGGAGGAGAGGTGGGTGTGAGGGGGAAGCCCAGTTTGAAGAGTGGCAGCAAGGCTGGGAGGTCGGGACCGGGAGGGAAGTGAGTGTGGGGGGGAAGGCCGTGCAAGTAGTGTGGGCCTTCCCCGGCTCGCCTGCCTCCCAGGTGCTTTGCGCTGGAAGTGCTGGCAAAGGAAAAAAAGATGGGGGCCGTGGGTGGGGGAAAATGCTGCGCGAGTGGTGTTGGGCTTCCCCCAGCTCACCCGCTTCCCAGGTGCTTTGCGCCGGTGGCACCAGCAAAGGAAGAGAGGTGGAGGAGGGCAGTGGAAGCTCCAGAGGTGCGCAGGTTTGGTCGGGTGTGCCCACCGGCCAGGTGCCCAGCAGCAGCGGTGGCAAAGGAGGAGAGGTGGGGGCCCTGGGGAGGAGAGCGGTGGGTGAGGAGGGGGAGAAGGGTGCACTTTGAAAGAGGTCTCGGGGAAAAGGCCTTTTTTTTGGCCTTTTTTCCGGACCTCTGGAATGGATTAAAATGGTTTCCCATTCATTTCAATGGGAAACCATGCTTCGGATAACGATTTCTTCGGATAACGAGTAATCTCAGAGAACGAATGACCATCGT
This sequence comes from Phrynocephalus guinanensis, assembly GCA_037367245.1. Classification (NCBI taxonomy): domain Eukaryota; kingdom Metazoa; phylum Chordata; class Lepidosauria; order Squamata; family Agamidae; genus Phrynocephalus; species Phrynocephalus guinanensis. The sequence continues at coordinate 95,358,698 of CM074738.1, read as the reverse complement.
TATCCGAGGTACCACTGTAGCCTTGTCTTGTGTGAAGTCTCCTACTCTCCCAACCCAAAGGCGTTTGAAACATTTTCTTGCAGCCTTCAGATATCTTGGAACAGCAGAGCGCTAAGGGACCCTATGGATCACTCAGCCTGGCCCTTCTCAAGGAGACACTGCGGGAGATCCAATGCCCAACCTCCAGCTCTCTACCCAAATTACTGAGCTGTTTGTATCTTATCCTCATGGTGCTACCTAATGTTGATGGGTTTGTTCTGATTTGATGCCAGATTTGGCCTTCATGAACGAAAGTGTCCCAGGCTGATTACTGGGGCAAGTAGATTTAATCACATTCAATAATATTGGGCTATGTGCAGGGGTTCCCTGTTCATTTACATGCCAAACTCAAGGAGCTACTGTTGATCTATAAAGCCCTAGGTGTTTTGGGGCCTCAATATCTGTTAAGCCATCTATCCAAAAGAACTGTTTTACCCATTCCTCTCGGGCTATGTATGGTTCTTAGAGTGGCCATACCAAGAGACGCCAGGGTTCAATTCCAGGTAACCAGCTCAAGGTTCACTCAGCCTTCCATCCTTCTGAGGTTGGGAAAATTAGTAACCAGCTTGCTGGGGGGAAGGGCAATGTTCAGCTTGCATAATAAATTGCAAACCTCCCAGAGAGTGTTTAAGCACTATGGGGCAGCATATAAGCAGAAGCAGAACACTGTTCAATGGGTATGCAAGTACGTGGGCATAGTATGAGCACATATATCTTTAGAAATATCTTCTAAATTAAAGCCAAAGAAAATCATGTGATTCTAAAACAGAATGGTGTGTTAAAGAACTATGCTGCCACTCCATTTCCATGCAGATTTCAAAGTGATGGTTCTAACTTACAAAATCCTAAATGGATTGGGCCCCAGATATCTCAAGGACTGCATCTACGTTTATGAGCCTGCTCAAGTGTTAAGATGAACATAAGAGGCTTCCCTCTTGGTCCTATGACCTTCACAAGTGCACCGTTATATCCCTTCTCAACCTTCTTTTTGTAAGACTAAACATTCCCAGATCCCTAAGCCGCCCCCTCGTAACACATTTCTTTCAGACCTTTAACCATCCTGGTTGTCCTTCTCTTGACCCGTTCGAGGTTGTCAACATCTTTTTTAAATACAAGAAGATGAAATTTGGGGTAAAATGTTTTAAATAAATAAAGGATTACACAACAAATGAGAAGAGAGGAAGAGACCCTTTGCCCATGTTTCTGTCTAGCTACAATATGTTCAATTGCAGAGCTTTATATTACTTCAAGCCATCTCGGGTGAATAAAGCAGAAGCTATAAATGTTTTAATGAACGCTTGCTTATACTCATGGCTCCCTGTACTAAAGTGGATACAGTCACCTTCCACCATTTTGCGGTTCAGGTACTGTGGTCCCACTACATCACGGGATAGCAGTACCTGCACCTCGGAGCCATGCGGGGGGGGGGCAATCCGGTTGCTCTGTGCCACCCCCGCGCTCCTCCGAGAAGCCTCGGAGCCGCATGGGGGGTGATCTGGTTGCTCCACGCTGCCCCCACACTCCTCTGAGAAGCCTCGGAGCCGCATGGGTGGCGGGAGGGCGATCCGATCACTCCACGCCACCCCCCGCACTCCTCTGAGAAGCCTTGGAGCTGCAGGGTGGGGTGGCGGGGGGAGATCCGGTCACTCCGCGCCGCCGCCCTACGTTCCTCCGGTAAGCCTCAGACAGGTGTGCGATCGCCCCCCTGCCCCCAGGCCTCACTTGACCCGCTTCCGCATATCGCGGATTTTCATGCATCGCAGGTGGGGTGGGTCCCTAACCCCCGCGATCGGCAGGGGTGACTGTAGTATGTTGTCAGGACGGTTTAAAAAATTCCTCGTGTTTTCAACAGAATGCTCGCGGAAAGGGAGGATGCTGTTTTGTGCTGAGAGAGAGAGAGAGAGAGAGAGAGAGAGAGAGAGAGAGAGAGAGAGAGAAGGAGGAAAGGAGAGGAACTCCCCCACACACTTCCTCTATAATGCTTTTTGGCACTTTTTTGTGCAAAATGGTACAACTCACACATTACAAGAATGGTTAAAATTGCCCAATATTAGGATGGTTGCTTCTTTATTTCCAAAGACGAACCACTAGGTGGGTTTTTGGCACCTTTCCCTTAGAATCAGTTCATTCTCTGCTTGCTGTGTGTGACAGGTGACAATGTTTTACTTAAGGTATAGAAAGGAAGGAAACAAGAGATTTTTGTTGCAGTCTCAGCTGGTGGAAAGGGAAAATATTTCACATGGAAGCCATGTTATCAAAATCAAAATCCATAATGTTGAAGATCTTGAATGAATTTGTTGCATCTCTAATTTATGGTCCTGACAAAGTCTAAAATGATGACAGAGATTATCTATTCTGTGTGAGAAAGAAGAAGGGTACAATGATTCAGAACGTCTACAAAGCTCAGCCTTCGACATTAGTGCTGTATTATTCAAAGGTCTAATATTCAATTCCTGGGCAAGGTATTGAAGGAGGTTGTGGTTTCTCAACACCAAGGGTTCCTGGATGAGACCTAGATCAGTTTCAATCCCCCATGCTGTTCAACATCTATATCAGGCCACTGGCTGAGGTCATTAGGGAATTTAGAGCCTGATGCCATCAGTATGCTAATGACATGCAGCTCTATCTTCCCTTTTTTAAATTTATTTATTTATTTATTTATTTATTTATTCAATTTATATGCCGCCCACTACCCAAAGGTCTCTGGGCGTCTTACAATCAAAAGAATTAAAACCATTTAAAATAGTTAGAAATAGAATATCAATAAATCATCAAGCAATAATAAAAACCTTACACTAAAATCATTATCCCAAAATTTTCATCAGCGGACCCACAGTCTATATTGTACCAATTAAAAAACTTCTGGAAAAGGAAGGTTTTCACCTGGCGCCGAAATGTCATCAGTGTTGGCGCCAGGCGGATCTCAATCGGGAGGGCATTCCATAGCTTGGGAGCAGCTGCCGAGAAGGCCCTATGTCTACAAGCCATCCCTCTCACCTTCTTGAGGGATGGCTCTTTCAAAAGGGCCCGCTGGCTCGATCTTAATTGCTGGGTAGGTTCATATCCAAGGTGGTGGTCCTTCCGGATTCTGGAGAGCCTGGGTTGTTTTTATAGCCTCCAGTCCTGCATTCGCAGTGTACTACCTGCCCTTATTCCTTGACATTTCTACCTCTACAGTGGAGGCGGTGCATGGAATGGACCAAGGCTAACAGGCCTAGACTCAACCTGAAGAAGAAGACATCCCCTGCTGGGTACACTGGCCCTCTCCCCAGCTTGGGGGGTATTACCCTCTAGCTGGCGGATAGAATCAGGAATCTGGGTGTGGTCCTGGATCCAGGTTTATCCTTGGAAGCACAGGTGATGGCCATTTCCAGGACTGCCTTTTCCCATCTTTGGCAGATTACCCAGATTTGCCCATACCTAGAAGAGATGTCCCCGAGAACAGTTGTGCAGGTGCTCATGATCTTGAGGATTGATTGCTGTAACACTCTCTACGTGGGATTGCCCTTTAATCTTATTCGGAGACTTCAGTGGTTACAGAATGCAGCAGCCAGACTGGTGGTTGGTACAGGCACATATGACCGCATCACCCCAGTGCTGGCCAACTTGCACTGGTTAATCAAGGTAAGACAGAGGCCAATCAAAAGGCAATGCAGGGTATCAGGATAAAACCTGTGCTGGATTGGGTTCCATTCACTCTGAAAAGAGAAGTGTGGAGCTTATGGGTGCTTCTGGATTCTGGAAAGCCTGGGTTGTTTTGATAGCCTCCAGTACTGCATTCGCACAGTGTACTACCAGCCCTTATTCCTTGACATGTCTGATCTTCCCACAATGACACATACCTTAGTTACAGTACATCCTGGGTAACTGTAATGAGCTTTGTTTTACTCCTGTTTTTATCTAGTAGTTTTAATAGATTTCTTCAATTCTTTTTTAATTACTATAGTAATTTGCTGTTTTCCCCCCTTTTCATATTGTTTCTTTTTAATACTGTAATCTGCCTTGTGGGTCCTTTTTAGGCGACAGGCTATAAATATTTTATAAAAATAATATATAAGACCACCAGATCTAGCTTTTTTTTTTTTTGCAAACATCCCAGTAACCTCATCAATGTGTCGCTTGCCCAAGGTTACTGATAAACATGCTGGGTTTGTTCTTTTGTCCTTCAGCGTGGCCTAAAGATGAGAAGGTTAAGGACTAGTATAAGAAGCTGCCTTATATGGAGTCAGACCATTGGCTCATCTCCTCTGATACTATCAACACAGACTGGGAGATACTAATGACTTTCTGGGATCTCAACTAGGATTCTTTCCTAATCCTTCTTGTGTGCCCTGCTGTCAGCCAAAATCTGCTTCAACACTCGTTTTTGCTTGGTGAAGAGTTCTGGAGAATTCAAGACCTTGTGACCCAGATGGATGACATAGCTACATTATCTTCCCAATGTGGGCTTCTGTGAGTCCTTGTTCTAAATGACCTCAGCCTCATTTCTGTAACATGTCCATCCAACGTTGGGAAAAAATGAAGACATTTTGTCAGACAACATTGTAGGATATTTATTTATCATCACATGAATACAAGCAGAGAAGGGAAATAATACTGAGGCCATGCAATCTCTCTCTCTCTCTCTCTCTCTCTCTCTCTCTCTCTCTCTCTCTCTCTCTCTCTCTCTCTCTCTGTGTGTGTGTGTGTGTGTGTGTGTGTGTGTGTGTGTGTGTTTTCTGTAAACTGTAATCCAGGCATGTCCAAACTTCGGCCCTCCAGATGTTTTGGACCACAACTCCCACAGTCCTTTGTCATTGGCAATACAGGCTTGGAATTCTGGGAGTTGTGGTCCAAAACATCAGGAGGGCCAAAGTTTGGACATGTCTGCTGTAATCCAACAAAGTAACTTTTTTCAAGTTCTATATATAACATTAACTGTAGCAGAGGCAGATTCATGTACATCCAAATACAGTGGTACCTCTTCCTAAGAGCTGCTTGACTTAAGGGCAATTTGACTTCAGAGTAGAGATGGGCATGACTTGAAAAAAATTTTTTTCGAGTTGTCGTTAGTCGGGCCGGTTCCGTTTCGGCTCGTTTCCGTTTTTCGCGAAAATTTGCAAAAATTAGTCGGTTCGTTTTTTCGTTTTTTCGTTGTCATTAGTACTGGTTTGGGGAGGGGGTAGCGGGCTCCTGGAGGGAGCTGCAGGAGTCAGCCAGAGCCACAAGTGACGGACTGGCAGACTCTTTGCACCCGCTGTGTCTCACGTACTTGCATGTAGTGCAATGCAAGTAGATCTGGCTTAGGGTTAAGACGGGTCAGCGCAAGGGCTAGGGTTAGGCTAGTTACGGGTGAGGTTACGGTGAGTATTGGGGTGCATCTGGGTGCCTCTCTGACCCACTTAGAAGGACAGTGTACTGGCGTATGGGTTAGGCTTAGGGTTCGGGTTTGGGCTACGATTAGTGGGCTGTTTATGCCCGATTGGCACATCCCAGAAGTCTCTGTGGTCAACCTGGCCAAGTGGCCATGCGATTGGTGGAAAATTTGCATGGTCTACTCCCATGGGAGAGCCCATCATTGCGAATGCGCAGGTGTAAAAAAATAAAATAAAATAAAATAAAATAAAATCAACGGAGACTTTTTTTGCAAGAAAAACCCACTGTTGCTACTGTAAAAATTCAAGCATTTAAAATAGCTAATTTCCGCATGTTTCTGTGGTGCTTTGGTGGGGTTTTGGGCAACAATTTCAAAAAAAAATATTGCGGTCGCCATTTTGGATCCCCCCCACCGCATGGCAAATGGATGCGCCCTCCCAGCCTGGTACAGTCAGCAAAACCTGGCCATGCGATTGGTGGAATGGCTCCAAAACTTTGCATGGTCCACTCCCATGGGCGAGCCCATCATTGCGAATGCGCAGGTGTAAAAAAATAAAATAAAATAAAATAAAATAAAATCAACGGAGACTTTTTTGCAAGAAAAACCCACTGCTGCTACTGTAAAAATTCAAGCATTTAAAATAGCTAATTTTCGCATGTTTCTGTGGTGCTTTGGTGGGGTTTTGGGCAACGATTTCAAAAAAAATATTGTGGTCGCCATTTTGGATCCCCCGCACTGCATGGCAAATGGATGCGCCCTCCCAGCCTGGTACCAGCAGCGCAGCAGTAGCAATAGCCAAGGAGAGGGGGGCGGGGAACCCCCCCCAATAAAACACCCTTCTGGCCTGGTAGGTGCCCTCAGACAGTTTTCGCCTACTTTTAGGGCTGGGAATCGGGTTTTTTTTTAACTTTTAAAAACTTTTTTTCTGTGCCGCTTGGCATTGCGCGATGCAAGTAACGAGCACGACAAATCAGACCAAATTGTTCGTTCGTCGGTTCGAGCTCGAAGTCTGGGGCAGTGATTCCCGTTACCGTTTCCGTAGAGTAACGGAAACGAGTAACGGAAACGGAAACGGGAATACCGCTAAGTCGTGCCCATCTCTACTTCAGAGCGAAAAACCTTTGGTGTTTTAACTGCTGCCTTACAAATTTTAGATACAGTCTGCTCTATTTACAATTATTATTTTTTCACTTTTAATTACTTTTATTATATAGATAGGGCTACTCTACTTAAGAGTTGGTCGTCTTAAGAGCATGCATTTGGAATGGATTAAGCTCGTAAGTAGAGGCACCATTGTATGTAGAATCTGCCTGTAAACACACACAGAGAAACACATTTCTTTATCCCTGTCCCCTTTTAACCTCTTCATTGCTTTTTTTCCCCAGCCACCCCCTTCTCTACTCTCCCTTATCTTATTTTTAAAATGCTTGAATGAGGCTTTTATATGGTGTTGATATTTTTTCGGCACCTCGTATAAAACCTGTTAAAGGAGCTGGAACAGCCTTTCTCCTCTGTAAGATGGTTTACACTTGAAGGCAAGGGTAAAGAAGATTGCCCTTTAAAAGTATTTTAAAATGCTGTTAAAGAAGTAGTAACTATATTAACAGCCTTTAGGACAGATTCTCTCCAGTACTGTCTTCCTTCAGCGGCTTGGATAGAAAAAGATTGCTTGGCTTTTAAAGGCTTTTAAAAGAAACTGTTAAAATTAGTTGCAGGATCCCGTGTCTTTGAAACAGGCCAGCCCCTCCCATTGGCAAAGTGTGTGCTAAGGTGCTAACTTCATAGTGATGATGCAATGGTATAAATTAAAACCTGATTTTTTTTTCCTCCAGAGGAAGGTTCTTCTCTCTTTGAGGGATGTTTTTGGAATTCTCAATTCTCTGGGCATTTCAACTGGAACTGACCAGAGGAGTCAGTCCTTCTCTCTAAACTAACATGCAGATTGGAAGCTCACTATTTTTCAAATTCCATCCATCCCTGGCAAAAAGAACCCAACAGCTTTTTACCACACATATTTCAAGAGAAAAACACATGCAGAAATTCTGAGTTGGGGATTCTGGACATCTAAAGGTAGCTGGAAGGCAGACGTGGGTCTACTGTATATGAAGAGAGGAAGTGGGATAAGATGTGGGGGGGGGGAATCAATTGAAAACAACATCTACTCAAATGAGTAGCAAGAGGAATTAAAACAGGGCACAAGAGCACACATATTATTGTGTAGTTACACAAATGGTGTCACTTTTGGAAGAAAAATCACCATAAATTAAGAAATCACCTTAGACATTATCTGTTGCATACTGAATTGTTCAGGAAAAACTGCATCTCCCCATACGATCTGAAGTGTTGGCTCTCATTTCAGTCTCATTGCCATCAAAGCTTCTCTGGAGGGGGACGTGAGAGAAGGCCTTCTCTGTGGCAGCTCCCAGATTGTGGAATATACTTTCTGGGGAGATTAGGTTGGCCGTCCCCATTTTACCCATCTGCCAACAGCTGAACACCCACCTTTTCAGGAAGGCTATTTACCTTTAATTTTGTTATGGAGCTTTTAAAATGAAACCCTGGGCACTGCTTTCGGTTTGTTCATTTGTTTTTAGATTTAATGCTTTTACTCATTTCACATATTTGATTACTACAGTACTTTAATTTGTTTCAAATGATATTTATTGTGCTTTAATTATAATCAGCCAGAGTAGCCATTGCTGCCAAATGGGCAGCATAAGCATCCAATAAATAAATAAATACTTGTTCTAATATGAGCTGCCTTGAGATCTTTTATGGGAAAGAAGGTGACTTAAAAAGGTAAAGGTTTTCCCCTGCACATGCGTGCTAGTCGTGTCCGACTGTCGGTGCGGTGCTCATATTCGTATTCAAGCCAAAGAGCCAGTGTTGTGGAAGTCCGTGGCCACGTGGCCGGCATGGCTGCAAGGAAACAGTGTTTTACCTTCCTGCTTTTTATGGCAATACCTATTTATCTACTTGCATTTACATGTTTTCGAACTGTTAGGTTGGCAGGACAGGGGGTTATCAGCGGAAGCTCGCTCCGCTGAGTGGCACCCAGGATTCAAATTGCTGAGCTGCTGACTTTACCGCTGACAGTTTTCAGAGCCTTAGTCTGCTGAGCCGCCACGTCCCTGACTTATAAATAGGACTAAATTAATACAAAATATAATTTGCTTCATGAATCCCATTGTCTGAAATTGAGACAGTTCAGTCTTTTGGACTGAAGCACTGTTTTTCATGTGGCTCTGGAGACACTGTTACACTTAAGACACATAGATTGGCAGCACATGATGGTAGTATCCATATGACTCAAAAATTTGGAATCATTTCAGATGCCATACTATAAATGGTAATCCCAAAGCCTTGATACTTCCATCTACTAGAACAATGGGGGAGAAGTATTTGTTGGCTAGTCGCTTGCAGAGTTCCTGCTGAACAGAACATCCTGCCGGTATAGTCGCACAAGACCACACCATTTGTGTAACTGTTCACATTGCGTAAGCAGTGGGATGATCCTTGCATTAGTATGCTGGCTGGACCCCTTTGTTTGTTTGTTTGTTTGTTTGGTTGTTTGTTTAACTTGTATGCCATCCACTACCCAAAGTTCTCTGGATGGCACACAATCAGAATAAACAATTCAGACAATTAAAACATCAAAATTGCAATAAAATGAAGACAATAAAACATTTAAATGCAACAAATACAATATATTAAAATACTACACTAAAATTGCCATCAGGACGCACAATAATCAGTTTAAAAAAGTCTGGAACAGGAATGTTTTTACCTGGCGCTGGAATGTCATTAATGTTGGCACCAGGCGGGTCTCACTTGGGAGGGTATTCCATAAGCTGTTCAACAAATGCTAATTGCCCAGGCTGATTTTAGTTGAACTGAAGTTAGGGAACTAGTGGAGATCTGCAGTTGGCCTTATGAGAATATACTGGGTTGGAAAATTTTGAAGGTTTTTGTTCACAGAAGAACGTGAGACAAACAGTTCAGAAGAATCTGATCAGGAGAAAATCAGCCAACCAATGGCACCAAAATAACAAGGTAACTAACTGACTAGCTAACTGGATGCTTTCTTTTCTTTGCATTTGTTAATAGTGACATCCCATAGAAAATCTGCCACATGAAAGAAAACCACTCTGATTAGTCTTAAATAGTCTTATACACTTGCAATTGTATGCATTATTTTATATTCAAAATATTCTAATGCTTCATGCAAGGTTTTGTAAAGGTCTTCTTTGGTCTTTTGTGATGTAATGAAGAGATATTTATATGATGAGTAAATATATTTACTCATCATAAATATTTCTCTCCGACTGTGTTCTTCCGAGTTAAGCTCTTACAGAAACTCAGGAGAGTCTCCAAAATAGAAAGGAGAGAGAGAGAGAGAAACATTTCTTTGTTTTGTGGCAGGCTGTGCTGACTAAGAAAAGCCTCTGTGTATGCATTTTTAATCCACGCCACTGAAAATGACCCCCATTTTTATGCTTAAAAGCAGAATGTGTCCCTCCCTTTCTACCAACAGTATTCCTAAGTAATGAAAATGCATATTTTCCATTGGAGGAGGCTGGCTATGCCCCTTGTGAGTCTAGATATACATGTCTCACAATTCATACACAAATGAAACACCATGAAATATTCATGAGGAATACTCTAAATTATGTACCAAACAACTCAACTACTGTCGTTGTCACACTTTTCATCTGGTAAATATCCCGGCGGGCACACAGAATTCACTTATATCTCACAAAGAGTTTCCCAACATGTTTAAATTATTTATCTTATGGCTATAGTCCTTTTCTTGAAGAAGAAGAAGAAGAAGAAGAAGAAGAAGAAGAAGAAGAAGAAGAAGAAGAAGAAGAAGAAGAAGAAGAAGAAGAAGAAGAAGAAGAAGAAGAAGAAGAAAACAGAGAGAAAAGAATAGAAATAGAGATGGGCACGACTTGAAAAAAAATTTTTTCGAGTTGTCGTTAGTCGGGCCGGTTCTGTTTCGGCTCGTTTCCGTTTTTCGCGAAAATTTGCAAAAATTAGTTGGTTTGTTTTTTTGTTTTTTCGTTGTCGTTAGTACTGGTTTGGGGAGGGGGTAGCGGGCTCCTGGAGGGAGCTGCAGGAGTCAGCCAGAGCCACAAGTGACGGACTGGCAGACTCTTTGCACCCGCTGTGTCTCACGTACTTGCATGTAGTGCAATGCAAATAGATCTGGCTTAGGGTTAAGACGGCTTAGCGCAACGGCTAGGGTTAGGCTAGTTACGGGTGAGGTTACGGTGAGTATTGGGGTGCATCTGGGTGCCTCTCTGACCCACTTAGAAGGACAGTGTACTGGCGTATGGGTTAGGCTTAGGGTTCGGGTTTGGGCTATGATTAGTGGGCTGTTTATGCCCGATTGGCACATCCCAGAAGTCTCTGTGGTCAACCTGGCCAAGTGGCCATGCGATTGGTGGAAAATTTGCATGGTCTACTCCCATGGGAGAGCCCATCATTGCAAATGTGCAGGTGTAATAAAATAAAATAAAATAAAATAAAATAAAATCAACGGAGACTTTTTTTTGCAAGAAAAACCCACTGCTGCTACTGTAAAAATTCAAGCATTTAAAATAGCTAATTTTCGCATGTTTCTGTGGTGCTTTGGTGGGGTTTTGGGCAACAATTTCAAAAAAAATATTGCGGTCGCCATTTTGGATTCCCCCCCCCCCCCGCATGGCAAATGGATGCGCCCTCCCAGCCTGGTACAGTCAGCAAAACCTGGCCATGCGATTGGTGGAATGGCTCCAAAACTTTGCATGGTCCACTCCCATGGGCGAGCCCATCATTGCGAATGCGCAGGTGTAAAAAAGTAAAATAAAATAAAATAAAATAAAATCAACAGAGACTTTTTTTGCAAGAAAAACCCACTGCTTCTACTGTAAAAATTCAAGCATTTAAAATAGCTAATTTTCGCATGTTTCTGTGGTGTTTTGGTGGGGTTTTGGGCAACGATTTCAAAAAAAATATTGCGGTCGCCATTTTGGATCCCCCACACTGCATGGCAAATGGATGTGCCCTCCCAGCCTGGTACCAGCAGCGCAGCAGTAGCAATAGCCAAGGAGAGGGGGGCGGGGAACCCCCCCCAAAATAAAACACCCTTCTGGCCTGGTAGGTGCCCTCAGACAGTTTTCGCCTACTTTTAGGGCCGGGAATCGGGGTTTTTTTTAACTTTTAAAAACTTTTTTTCTGTGCCGCTTGGCATTGCGCGATGCAAGTAACGAGCACGACAAATCAGACCAAATTGTTCGTTCGTCGGTTGGAGCTCGAAGTCTGGGGCAGTGATTCCCGTTACAGTTTCCGTAGAGTAACGGAAACGAGTAACGGAAACGGAAACGGGAATACCGCTAAGTCGTGCCCATCTCTAAATAGAAAATATACCCAAGCTCATTTGCTCCGTTGTTTTGCTTTTACCCAGTGTATACAAAATTGTGTGCACATGATCCCAATTTCCCTTCTCTCCATCCCACCATCCTCACAGGTATGTATTGTGGGAACCCATGAAAGGGCCTACTCGACTGCTGCACCCAGACTCTGGAACTCCCTCCCACTAGAGGCCAGGAATGCCCCATCTCTGCTGTCCTTCCGGAAACAGGCAAAGGCCTTTCTCTTCAGGCAAGCTTTCCCTGAATGATGGACTACCATTATGTGACCTTTTTATGAATCTATAGGTTCACATAGACTTTGTGTTTATAACTACTTATAATCTTGTAGCTTTAATGTAATGTTGTCTATTAATGCTGCAAGATGTCCCTCAATTCCTTGTTCTCAATACTTGAACATGTCTTAATTGTACTGAACTGTATATTATCCCTCATTACTGTAAGCTGCCTTGGGTCCTTTTTCCAAGGAGAAAGTTGGGATAAAAATACTCAAATAAATAAATAAATAAATTCAACCTCCACCAATTAAATCTTAAGCTAGATCCTGTATTCTCACTCAGACAGAGCATTTTATGTCATATATTTGCAACACTTGACCTGGAGACAGGTACGTGGCTGTTTTCTGTCATTTCTGGAAATGCTAACTTGAGATGCATGATGCCATAGGGCAGATATGGAAAATCAATCCTGCTGCCGTTCGGAAGGAGGCCAATGTCTTATCACGACAAGGCAGCAACATGTCAGCTGTGTGTTAAGATGAACGGTATCATTTGTAACTTCTTAAAAGGCCGCTGAAGAACACAGGGGGATTTCTTGACATTTCATTCCAAATGAGGCTCGCCGCCTACAACAGGCAGCTACCAACAGCAGACATAATAGATCGATCTGGAACAGAAAATAATCCAGAAGCAGCATGTTAACCCCCTGCAAATATTTAATGTTATCCTACCCCGTGCCCCATGACCAAATAATGTAAATATTAAAAACATTGTCCCATTTATCTTGAAAGCTGGTTCTAAAAATCTAATTAATCAGTCCATCAAATTTAGAAGAAGCTAAGCAGGGTCGGCCCTGGTTATTATTTGGATGGGAGACCACCAGGAAATACCAGGTGCTGTAGGCGCCTGGAGTAGGAACTGGCAAACCAGTCCAGTATTCCTGCCAAGAAAACTCCATGGATGTGGGGTCACAAAGAGTCGGTCATGACTATAATGACACAACACACACACAGTTGACTAAAATAAAGCTTTATAAGCACTCGCAAGCACCTTTAGGATGATTTCCAGTTCTTGAGCCTGGGGGTTCTTGCCCTAGTAGGCAGGACAAGGATCACCTCTTGGGAGTCACTTGTTGGAGTTTTTACAACCTCACATGCTGCCTGGAGCATGTGTGGCTGGGAGGGAGTTTTCTGTGTCTGCCAATCTATCCAGAGCTATCCAATGGTTCCCTCCCACCTCTCAGTTCAGAAAGAGCTCGGCCTCTCTGCTGAGTTCCTCCCCCACCGTCTTTCTGTAGTCTGTGGACAGTTAGCCTGTTGTAGTCTGTTGCTGAAAGTCAGACGTGTGGGTCAGTTTGCTTTTTTTTTCAATGGTAAGCAATGTTAACCTTTTATTCATTCTGTTATTCATGTCTCAGAGGGAGTTATTGAGACTGTGAGTGCCAGATAATGAAAAAAGGGGTGGACTACTCTAAGGAACATGACGCTATTCTGCTCAGTGAATCCCTGCACTTCTCCTGCATGGCTAGAGAAATCTATCTAAAACTGCAAAACTGCAATGCTAGTCATATGCTTAGGAATCTAAAGCCCAGGGAAATAATGACTTGGAAAGTTCCCCCTGCACAAGTCATCGCCATCATCCTGGGGCACCATTCAGAACTGACTTGCCTTAATTTACTAAGGCCGTGGTCACACCTGGGTTTTGATCCTGATCTTCTGAAGATCCGGCTTTTCCTCTTCATCCCATCACGTGATTTAAATATGGGACAAGAGTTCCCACGTAAAAAGCTGTTTTTTTTATTTAAAGTGCAGTTCAGCCCCCTTGGCCAGCAGGTGGCACTAGCATTTGAAAAAAAAACCCGGACCACTTGGCTTGGGGGAAATTAAAACTTGTAGGACCAGGTAGAGCTTCCTGTTTCTCCAAAGGTGAAAAGCAATTAACAAAAACAGCGCCGATCGGCCCCAGGAACAGCCGGTCAGTGCTATGAAAAAAGAAAGAAAAAGAAACCTGGATCATCTGCCTGGTCTCACGGCGTCTGCCTCCTTAAAAGCTGGATTTTCAAAGCGAGGTAAAAATTTCCCTACCTCTTGGGTGAGTCACAGAAACCTCGCTTAAGGGATCATTACCGGGTTTTCTTTTTCTCCCCCCCCCAAAAAAGCCTGGTGGCCATGGGGACGGCATTTTTAGACACAGGTTATCTGGTAATTTAAACTGCTTTTAAAGGGACGTGGGACCAGGGCCTAAGTTACCATTGGAGTATTTCAATATGATTTAACTTACTAAATCACCATTGATTTAATGGGCCTACTCTAGTGTGATTTACCACACTACGCAACAGGATTCCAGCCAGTAAATTACATATAAGTGCTAGCAGCCACATCGTAGAAGCAGCATCCAAGATTTGTAATCACCAGGCATTTCCCACACTATAGTACTAGAAGCTTTCTGAAAAAGCCGCATCTCCACTAGAGAAGAAGCTAGGAACTATGAGGCGGTTATGAATTTTCTTGTATAGGATGTCACCATCTTGAAAAAAAAAAAGCTCAGAGTAAATCCAGGCTTCCTTACTGAGCAATCTAACTGAATGATCTTCTCTCACACATATGCCTCCATTCCCACAATGATTGGCAAAGCAACAAAAGTTGGATTCATATTCCATTCTAATCAGAGCTCTTGTCGGCTGGCATATGAGCTGCATCCCCTGCAAGTAGGTTGTTGCACTTTTCATTGAAATAGGCCTGGTCTATTTTTGTTAGCATCTCAGCATGCTGTTAAGATGTTTACCCTGGTATTTAGTCACTCATTAGGTGCTGATTTTTAAATCTTTTTAAAAAGTTTCCTTCCTTTTTTATATTGGTCCAGCAGTTAGTGTGGGATGCCTTGGAATCCCCATGACAGGTCAGAAGATGGAATATACATATTTTAATGAATACATAAATGTGAAAAAATGAAGAAAATGTCAGTTGGCAGGTGGAAATAGAGCAGAATGTCTGATGTTGATTGGAGTATCTAGGAAGATCCATGTGGGAAGAAGTGGCAACCCAGTCCAAAATAAGCCTTTTTGGTGGGAGTGAGGAATCAATAGGACTGCAGGTATTGTAGGATTTCAACTTCCATTTTTTGATAAATCTTGGTCAAGAGGGCCAGAGGCAATGGGAGTTTCAAGAACATCTGGTGAGCCACATATTTTTCATCCATGATTTAGGATTTTAAAGACAAAAGCCGCCACATACAACTTGCTAAGCAATGAAGCTAGAACATTGAGGTAGGTAGAATATTGTGGTATGAGCCTTGTGGCACAGTGGTTAAATGCCTGTACTGCAGGTAAAACTGTGCTCACTAGAGATGGGCACGGAACAAACATTTTTTCGTTTCCGTCACCGTTTGTCGTTTCCGTTACATAACGAAATGACAAATGACAATTGTGATGAAAATGCAACGAAACGAACAGAACCACGAAAATTGTGGTCATTACATTTCGTTTCTGTTAATGGCGACGCACAATGAAATGAGCTGTTTTAAATGTTAAAAAATGCCCTGGACATCCGTAAAAACGCAGCGATAATTATTTATATTGTCTGATAATACCTACCAGGGGGGTTGGGGTCCTTAAAATGTTTGTTTTTGTCTTCTCCCATCGCAATGATTGAACTAAAATCTCTAACAATATCAAATTCTTCATTATCATCATTCAAGTTCTTTATTTCTTCTGTAGTCGTGATTTTTGTCTACAAGTACACTTGCAGTCCTGTTTGGGCACTTTCTTCTGAACCATAGTGTCGCAATATGGTTTCCTGAAATAAAGTCAGTTTTCCATGTTCCCACAGTACCTTTATAAATGGCCCATCTAAAAAGGGATACTACTGAAGCTTTGACCAACATATAGTAAACACGTTATTTAAGAAATAATTATGTGGTGCTTTGCTAATGAATAATTCCATCCCAGATTTTTTTCCAGGCCTAATTTCATCCTCAGATCTTAGCCATTACCAAAATGTACTACCTCATAGTAAGTCATGTATAAACATATTTTGTTTTATTTTGTTCTTTAAACTAAGTAATTGCAACCTATCATTGCATCTTGAATTCTGGTATTGTCCATTGTCGAGGGGGAGCAAGAACGATCAATACATGCTATTAAATTTCAAGTGGACTAGAAGCTTCCCTTTTATGTAACACTCCATTGCCTGACAGATGTTACAGCTTTCGACTAGTGTGTTTAAATTTAAGAAAAAGCTGTTGAAGGGCCCTGCATTTCTCTCTTAATTGTTTTGCCTTTTAGAATTACAAAAATGAAGAAATAAGGAAACAACACAATGAAAATCCCTTTCTGTTTCCCTCCAGGGTTGTGAAAAGAATTGTGAATATATTTTGTGATCAAAAGATGTTCAGAATAGAACAGGAGAGAGGAAAAGCTTCAATCAAGGTACTTCCCTGTGCTTTCCTTCTGGCGGCACAATGCACATATATCTTGACGATATACATACAGAAATAGTTGAGGATGAGAGTTCTTTCAATCTTGGATCTGAATTGTGGATGCCAAATACAAAGCAACTTTCAAATACCATTCTAGGTAAAAACAACATTTAGAAACAAGCACACAAACAAATAAAAAGACAATAATGACCATAACATTATTTTAAACATACATAATAAAATCAAAAGATTGGCTTTTTAAATCCTGTGCATACATGTTGGATTTATTATAATTTCAGTAAAAATGTAAGTTTTTCACTGCTTTCAATCTTAATCAGATTTCAGACCAACAGAATTGGATAAAGAAAGAAGGTTGAATATTTAACTGTTAAAAAGTTTTTTGGGGAGTCTGACTCATTTTGTTTAGATGATCCTTCAGCTCATAGAACAATACCAACTAGATATGGGCACGAAATGAACTTTTAGTTCATTTCATTATTTGTTATTCATTTTGTTATGTCACGAAACGAATAATGAACCTAGGAGTAAATTTAAAATGAAATGAAACATAACAAAAAAAATTGGTTCTGTTCGGTTCGTTTCATTAATGGGGGGGGGGCGGAGATGTCTCCTACCTGGTGCTGGTCTGGAGGTCCAGTCTTCCTGGCTTCACAGATGGTGACCAGGGGGGAAAAAAGCCGACGGCCGTGCTACAGCTGTAGCGTGGCCACGTGGTCATCAGTTAAAAAAAAAACCAATGAAAATAAAATATAAATACATAAATTTTAAAAAGGAGTGCTGCTATGAAAAACAATGGCTTTAAGTCATGCCTGGTTATCTACGGTCAACGGTTTTGAAGGCGGAAGAGGGCTCTCATCGTCCCAACGGCAGAAAAAGCGGAAGAACCACCTTTAGGAGAAGGAAACTCTTTCAAACCTCCACTGCCTTGTGGCTATATCCATCATTAGAAAAGGCTTCAGGAGTCAACTTCGAGGAAAAAACCGGAGCCGGAGTCCCGGAGACAGTTAATGACTGTATACAATCATGTTCTGGCAACTCCTGCGACACAGCTGGAACTAATCGTATCGGCTTTGCCATTCCATTGGACCACTCCAGCTATGTGGAGAGGGGGGTTTCGCTGCCTGGGTAACAGCCTAACCTCCATATTGAATTACCCAGGCCTTGTCCCCTGGAGAGGACCACTTACAGCAAATAGTGGGGGAACAACACAGGAAGCGGCAGCTACCTGGGTGTAGGCGGATCAGGATGGAAACCAGCAAACAAATCGTTGACTCCGCACCATGCAATAAACATAAAAAAATCTCGAGCCTAAAGTTGGGCACATGGAATGTTAGGACAATGAACCCTGGCTGTTCAGACTATCTCCAAGAAATGGACACTATACAAAAGACAGCTGTCATCGACAGGGAACTGTGCAGACTGCGGATGGACATTGTTGCTCTCCAAGAGACAAGGCTACCTGACTCTGGATCTGTGAAGGAGAGGAACTTTACATTCTTCTGGCAGGGAAAACCATCAAACGAGACCAGGGAATGTGGGGTTGGCTTTGCTGTTAGAAATACTTTACTAGGTCTCATTATCCCACCTGCTGCAGGAAGTGAGAGAATCCTGTCCATGCAACTACACTCTACAGCAGGGTTGGTTACACTTATCAGTGCATACGCACCAACATTATCATCTCCAGCAGAACTTAAAGACAAATTCTATGATGATCTAGCTGCCAGTATCAAGAAAATCCCTGAGAAAAGACCAATAGCTATCCTTGGTGACTTTAATGCCAGGGTTGGAGCTGATTATAACTCCTGGCCCACCTGCCTAGGTCGGTTCGGCATTGGAAAGATGAATGAAAATGGCCAACGCCTGCTGGAGTTTTGCTGCTATTATGGTCTCTGTGTCAGCAATACATTCTTTAACACAAAGCCCCAGCACAAAGTCTCTTGGAGACATCCAAGATCGAAACACTGGCATCAGCTCGACCTGATTCTCGTCAGGCGCTCCAGCATTTCTAGTGTTACAACCACACGTAGTTATCAGAGTGCCGACTTTGACACAGACCACTCCCTGGTGTACAGCAAAGTAAAACTGAAAACAAAGAGATTGCACCACCTGAAGAAGGAAAGAAGATCAAAAATTGATACCAGTAACACCTATAACCAAGGAAAAGTGGAGGAATTATCCCATGTACTCAAGGAAGCTCTTCCTGGCCCTGCTGAAGATAATGCATCTAAACGTTGGGAACATTTTAAGAATGTTGTTTATAACACTGCTTTATCAGTATTCGGCAAGGAGACTCGAAAGACAGCAGACTGGTTTGAAGCCCACTCAGAAGAGCTGATGCCAGCTATTCAGGAAAAAAAAAGAGGAGAGCCTTGACTGCATACGAAATCCTCTGCCTTTGCTGGAGGGAAGGGGGAGTACCACAGGATATGAAGGACGCTAATATTGTTACGCTTTATAAGAACAAAGGTGACAGGAGCGACTGTAACAACTATCGTGATATCTCTCTTCTTAGTGTTGTCGGGAAGCTGTTTGCACGTGTTATACTGAAGAGGCTCCAGATACTTGCAGAGAGAGTCTACCCAGAAGTACAGTGTGGCTTTTGAACCAACAGGTCCACTACTGATATGGTATTTTCCCTCAGGCAGTTGCAGGAGAATTGCAGGGAACAAGGACAGCCACTTTTTGTAGCCTTCATAGATCTCACAAAGGCATTTGATATGGTTAGTAGGGACAGACTCTTTAAAATACTCCTCCGGGTTGGATGCCCACCCAAGCTCCTTAACATCATTAGGTCTTTTCATAAGGATATGAAGGGCAATGTAGTTTTTTGATGGCCTGGTGTCAGATCCCTTTGACATCTGAAGCGGCGTGAAGCAGGGCTGTGTCCTTGCGCCAACCTTGTTTGGGATCTTCTTTGCTACCATGCTGAAGTATGCTTTTGGAACTTCAACAGAGGGTATCTATCTCCGGACCAGATCAGATGGAAAACTCTTCAACCTCTCTAGATTGAGAGCAAAGTCTAAGGTACAGGTGAAGTGTTTGCGGGATCTCCTCTTCACTGATGATGCCGCCATTACTGCTCACTCTGCTGAAGATCTCCAACAACTCATGGACCATTTTAGTAAAGCTTGCAAAGATTTTGGGCTAGAAATCAGCCTGAAAAAAACACAAATCATGGGCCAGAATGTGGACTCTCCTCCTCGCATTACAATTTCTGCAAAAGAACTGGAAGTTGTCCATGACTTTGTGTGTCTTGGCTCAACTATCTCAGATACACTCTCACTAGAGTTTGAGCTGAATAAACGTATAGGTAAAGCAGCAACTATGTTTTCCAGACTAACAAAGAGAGTATGGCTCAATAAGAAGCTGACAGAACATACAAAGATACAGGTCTATAAAGCTTGCGTACTGAGCACACTTTTGTATTGCAGCGAGTCTTGGACCATCCATGCTCAACAGGAAAGAAAGCTTAATACCTTCCATATGCGCTGTCTCAGGCAAATATTCAACATTACCTGGCATGACAAAGTTCCAAATAGCATAGTCCTGAATCGAGCTGGAATCCCTAGCATGTACACTTTATTGAAACAGCGACGCCTACGCTGGCTTGGACACGTTGTGAGAATGGATGATGGTCGGATCCCAAAAGATCTTCTAAGAGAACTAATGAAGGGAAAGCGCCCCAGAGGGAGACCACAGCTGCGGTATAAGGATATCTGTAAGAGGGACCTGAAGGCCTTGGGAATGGACCTCAACAGCTGGGAAACCCTGACCTCAGATCACACTGTCTGGAGGCAAGAGATACAGCATGGTCTACATAAATTTGAAGAGGCATTTGTCCAACAGGAAGAGGAAAAGAGGCAGGCACGGAAAGAACGAAACTCGAGGACCAGGCAGGAAACAGAATACATCTGCCCCCAGTGCAGTAGAGACTGCCATTCCCGAATTGGTCTATTTAGTCAAACTAGGTGCTGTTTTTAGGATCTCTACTCCAGGCATGATACCATAGTCTTTCGAGACTGAAGGATGCCAATGATGGTTATCTAATATCCCCCCCCCTTACTGTTACTACTATACACAAAAATATTAGGTTATTAGGTAAATATTCACTAGGGAAGACACCCAAGACAACAGGCTGGCTTTCCTGGATTGTGCAGTCATCATCAGACCTGACCGTGGCCTGGGAGTAGAAGTTTACAGGAAACCCACCCACACAGATCAGTACTTACTGTTTGACTCCCACCATTCATTACAGCACAAACTAGGAGTCATCAGGACCCTAAGCCACAGAGCAGAGAGCATCCCCACCTCCACTGAGGCCAAGAAGAAGGAAGAGAGACACCTAAAGACAGCACTTAAGGCCTGTGGATATCCAAAGTGGGCCTTCAACAAAGCAGTGGGCCATCCCAGAAGAACAAGGGATCAGTCTGAGACTCAGACCCGATGGAAGAACCTGGTCATTCCTTACATGGCTGGAGTGTCTGAGAAGCTTAAAAGGATTTTTGGCTGGCCAACACCACATCCCTGTTTATTTGAAACCCACAAACACACAAAGGCAGAGACTTGTCCACCCAAAGGATCCGATACCAAAAAATAAAAGGAGCAATATAGTATATGCGGTCCAATGCAGTGGGGAGTGTTCAGACCTCTACATTGGAGAAACTAAACAGCCATTAAACAGAAGGATGGCCCAACTTTGGAGGGGTAACAGCTCAGGACCAGAATAAGCAGTACACCTCAATTTGAAGGACAAAGGGCACTCTTTCAAAAATGAGGATGTACACATATTAGACAAAGAAGAGAGGTGGTTTGAGAGAGGAGTAAGGGAAGCCATTCATGTGAGCATCGAAACCCCCTCCTTCTACAGAGGTGGCGGCCTCAGGCATAGTCTATCTGCTACTTATCAGGGTGTGCTTTCCAAAGTACCCAGACAGATCAAAAAGCCTTCACCACCAAGGCCATAGCTAACAACCCATTCTTGATAGGTTTCAGCACCTTCATTGTTCACCTTCAGGCTATGGATACTATTGTCTCCCTAATGAGCCTATTCAGGCCATTGTTCACCTTATGATCCAAATTCAGACCAGGGTGACAAGAGGTCAAAGCTGACTGACTATAAGATGGAGGACTTGCACTAGCTGTATTCAGACTAATGAAGCTGTTTGGATGAGCAGTGAAACGTTTCTATCTCTCAAAAAGAAGTCCAGCAGCCATGACTCAACTTCCAGATAAACTCACCTGGATGACTGAGAATCTTCACAGATATACGCAAAAAGGAAAAAAATAAAACATTAGTTAAAAAAAATAGACATTGATTCTTTGCAAAGTCCTAACCCAAAAGTGTGTGTTCAGTGGTGGAAATAGCTGAGACTCAACTGCTACACACACACACACACACACACACACACACACACACACACACACACACACACACACACACACACACACACACACACACACACACACACACACACACACACACACACCTTGCTTATTGGTTGTGCTGTAGACAGCAATGCTGAGGCCTGCCTGAGAAACAGTGGCAGCGATGCCTTCATTTCAAACTAATCCAGGATTCTTTGACACAAAGATAGCATGTTTCTGGTTTTTTGCACACAGGCCAGTACCCAAAATATTGGTTATATTTATGTCTGGTTTCCCTGTAAAAGCACTTGGCAAGGGTAAATGGTGACATCAGCAATTGTCTAAGCAGGATGTGATATCCCTAGTCAACTTTTGAGAAGTAAAATGGATCTTCCAAGAGGTGTTGAGGAATTATCAAATGCTAGTACTCTGAATCCCGTTCTAGGACACCATATTCCTTTTCTTCAAATTCCTTGGAACTTTTTCGCATGTGTGATGGACTGTCCTTTTTGCACAGATCTTTTTGTCCATGCATTTTTGTTATCCATTGGTGCTGTAAATAAAACAATGACAAACACAGTATTTAATAATAAAGAGCTTTTCCATTCTTTACAAAGCTCTGAATTGAGGGTGAAACTATAAACAGGGCCCACTATGGGTTGGGGTGGGGGGAGAAGCAAACAGTACAAATAGTGGATAAATTAAAATGAAATTTTGTTATATATTTAGCTGACCCCTGAAATATGAACAAAAGACCACAGTGGGCTTCAGAAGCACAGTGTGTATTATGCTTATAAGTATACTAGAGATGGGCACGACCAGAATTTTTTTTTCCGAGTTGTCGTTTTTCGGGACGGGTCCATTTCGGGTCGTTTCTGTTTTTCGCAAAAATTTTCAAAAATTTGTCATTTCGTCGTGTCGTTTTTCATTTTTCGTTACCGCCGCGATTTAGCGCGACTTGACTTCCCAGAGCATGGGGTTAGGGGGTAAGGGCTAGGCTTAGGGTAACGGTTAAGGTTAGGGTGGGTTAGTGGGCTGTACCTCTGGGTGCCTCTGGCCCACTAAGAACACAGTGTACTGGCGTATGGGTTAGGGTTAGGATTAGGATTAGGATTAGGGTTGGTGGTTTTTTTATGCCCTCTCTGGCACATCCAGAAGTCTCAGCAAAACCTGGCCATGCGATTGGTGGAATGGCTCCAAAAATTTCCATGGTCCCATCCCATGGCCAGCCCATCATTGCGCGTGCACAGGTGTAAAAAAAATAAAAAAAAAATAAAATAAAATAAAATCAATGGAGACGTTTTGTTGCAAGAAAAACCCACTGTTGCTACTGTAAAAATTCAAGCATTTAAAATAGCTAATTTTTGCATGTTTCCTTGGTGCTTTGGTGGGTTTTTGGACCACGATTTCAAAAAAAATATTGCGGTCGCCATTTTGGATCCCCCCGCACCGTTTGGCAAATGGAGATGCCGAGGATGCCCCCTCCCAGCCTGGTACCAGCAAGTTTCAGCAAAACCTGGCCATGCGATTGGTGGAATGGCTCCAAAAATTTGCATGGTCCCATCCCATGGCCAGCCCATCATTGCACGTGTGCAGGTGTAAAAAAATAAAAATAAAATAAAATAAAATAAAATCAATGGAGATGTTTTGTTGCAAGAAAAACCCACTGCTGCTACTGTAAAAATTCAAGCATTTAAAATAGCTAATTTTCGCATGTTTCTGTGGTGCTTTGGTGGGTTTTTGGACCATGATTTCAAAAAAAATATTGCGGTCGCCATTTTGGATCCCCCCACACTGCATGGCAAATGGAGACGCCGAGGATGCCCCCTCCCAGCCTGGTACCAGCAAGTGTCAGCAAAACCTGGCCATGCAATTGGTGGAATGGCTCCAAAAATTTGCATGGTCCCATCCCATGGCCAGCCCATCATTGCGCGTGTGCAGGTGTAAAAAAAATAAAAATAAAATAAAATAAAATAAAATCAATGGAGACTTTTTTTGCAAGAAAAACCCACTGCTGCTACTGTAAAGATTCAAGCATTTAAAATAGCTAATTTTCGCATGTTTCTGTGGTGCTTTGGTGGGTTTTTGGACCATGATTTCAAAAAAAATATTGCGGTCGCCATTTTGGATTCCCCCCACACTGCATGGCAAATGGAGATGCCGAGGATGCCCCCTCCCAGCCCGGTACCAGCAGCCCAGGACAGGAGGGGGGGAAGGCTGGAGTGGGGACCCCCCCCCCAGAAACCACCCCTCTGGTAGGTGCCCTCAGGCAGGCATATTTTCGCCTGCTTTTTTGGCCAGGAATCAGTTTTTTTTTAATTTCTGTGCCGCTTGGCATCGCGCGATCGCCACGCGATGCCAGGAATGACAACGACAAATCAGACCCAATTTTTCTTTTTTTGGTTCGAGTTCTAGTTCTGGGGGAGTAATTGTCGTTACTGTTTCCGTTGCGTAATGGAAACGAGTAACGGAAACGGAAACGAGAATTTCACCAAGTCGTGCCCATGTCTAATGTATACTGCCCCATAGTGCCTAAAACACTATGGTGGTTAATAGTCTATTTATGCAAAGTGTAAAGCAAGTAATCTCTGAGCAGTTTACAGTTTTTTACTTACAGTATGCAAGCTACATATTGCCTCCCCCCCCCCACAGCAAGCTGGGTGCTCATTTGACTGACCTCGGAAGGACAGAAGGCTGAGTCAACCATGAGCATGCTACCTGCAATTTAACCCCAGGTTGTGAGCACAGTTTTGCCTGCAGTACAGGCATTTAACCACAGTGCCATGGGGCTCTTAAATCTTAAACAGTCTATGCAGGTTTCACATTGCACTTCTAGTACTCATTTTACTAACTTCGGAAGGATAGACGTCAGAGTCAACCCTGAGGTGGTAGCTGGGATTGAACCCCAGTTGCGAGCACAGTTATAGTTGCAGTACAACAGTTTAACCACTGTGCCTCTAGGCTCTTTAAAGAAGGATATTTTAAGCATTATGTCAGATCAGGTTCATATGCTGTTCAGAACTTTGGAAAACAAACAAACACACAAAACACTTATTTTGTTTGGAGTCCAGACCCAAGATTCTCCCTATATTTTCACATTATCTGGGCAATTCTGGGTGTTCCAGTAGAAGCAACATCTTAAAACTCTGTGGATAGTCTGGGGTCCTTCAAACACCCTTCTGCCAAGCCATACTGGGTTTAAATTTCACCACCAGCATTCTGAATTTATTGCATAGCAATAAATGGCCAGCCAACAAAGATCTCAAAGTGTAAATATAATAAATGTGAACCTGGGAATGCTTGCTGATGGAGGCACTATTCCACCTCTAACCCAGGCTTTCCTACCATCTTGTTCCTTCCTGTTGGTTTTAATTTATGATAAATTAATCATAACCAATAAAGTAGCAGAATTAGCATGTGGCAGCCAGAAGAATTTCGATAAAAAGCACCACTACTTTAAACAGTGAGCTGCCGAGATGCCCTAAGTACATCTGATCTTGCCTGATTTTGGAAGATAAGAAGGGTTGGGCCTGGCTAGTACTTGGATGGGTGACCACCAGGGAATGCCAGGTGCTGTAGGCACCTGGAGTAGGAACTGGCAAGCCACTCCAGTATTCCCGCCAAGAAAACTCCATGGACATGGAGTCACAAAGGGCCGGTCACGACTATAACGACTAGAGATGGGCACGAATAAAAAAAATGACGTTTCGTTTGTCATTTGTTGTTTGGAGGGTCCATTTCGGTTCGTTCCCTTTTTTGCGAATTTTTGCAAAAAATTCATTTTCAGTTTCGTTCATTTCGTTACTGTTTTGTTACGATTTATTTTCAATTTTTTGTGATTTTTTTTAGCATTTAAAGCAGTTCACTGTATTACAGTAACGAAAACGAAACACATGACAAAATTTCCAGTGTTTCTGTTCGTTTTGTTTCATTTTGGAGACAAAATTCATTTGTTGTTTCGTTGTGTAGCAAAATGAAAAAACGAAAATGGAAACAAAAAATTGTTCGTTTCGTGCCCATCTCTAATAACGACACACACACACTTTAAACAGTATAGAGTTAAATGTTACTCTCCTTCACTGTTTGTGCCAGCAATAGTAACTCATATAAACACTTGTGAGTTGGTTTATAAATAGAGATGGGCACGGATTAAAAATGATTTGCAAAATTTGTTTAAAAATTGCTAATTTGTCAATGGAGTACATATTATGTGACTTCTATATGAATCTACCATACATGATCACATAGACTTTGTGATTGCATTGACACTATGTTTTCAATGTTAGTTTCCCTCACTCATAACTTTTACATGGAATTTTTACTCTCTCTTTAACCACTTGTGTTCTCTTGTAGCTTTAATGTAATGTTGTCTTTTAAGGCTGTAAGATGTCCCTCAATACCCTGTTCTCAGTACTGGAACATGTCTTAATTGTACTGGACTGCATATTGTCCCTCATTACTATAAACCACCTTGGGTCCTTTTCCAAGGAGAAAGGAATAGGAATAGGATAGGAATAGGAATAGGAAAGGTGGGATAAGAATACGCTAAAATAAAAATAATATAATCAATAGGCACTCCTATACATGGATAGGAGGTACTCAAATGGATATGAATAAATGGGTACTCCAATTGATATAAATTGAGGAATTTTAGCAATGTTTGATGTTTATTCATTGGACTATGAAATTAATCACCTGCCTGGGAAGGCAAGGAAAGGCCAGGTGGGCTCCTGCCCAGGTGGAGCACCCCTGAAGGAGAAGGGCACTGGTAGCATGTAGAGCCTGATAAATGGCCCAGCTGGCACAAGGTGAGGTGGAGAATGGGTCACTGAAGCACCTGTGGTGCAGTATAGGGATGGGCATTTCGTTTTGGAACAAGTAGGTTACAAAACGAACCACACGAGCCCAGGTGGTCGTCGGAACTGGCTGACATATGCAGATCCAATTGATTTACCTTTCTCTGTCTCACGCAGGGTTAAAATCCAATGAGGAAACATGCTGCAATGTCATCCTTCCTGCTTCGTGCTGCTGGCCAAAAAGAGAGGGAGGCGGGATGATGCCTGCCCCTGCACAGCTCCTGATTGGCCAGCATCACAGATCTAGCACAGCATGCTTCCTCGTTGGATTTCAACCCTACACAAGACAGAGAAAGGTAAAGCAATTGGATCTTCGTGTATCAGCCAGTTCCCAGGACCACCTGGGCTCGCGTGGTACGTTTTGTAACCTACTGGTTCTGAAACAAAATGCCCATCCCTAGTGCAATACTTCATGCTATGTAGGAAGCTCTATGAAGTGCCAGATATTTTTTACTACAACTCTGATAAGCCCTGGGCCAAATGGTAGCCCCAAACACCCAGGGTTCACAAGATTCCCTGCCCACTGGCTTACTGTATCCTGACATGGGTGGCTTGGTAAACAGAAAGATACCTTTGAAGAGGTCAGGATACACACTGTAATGTTTTGATGCAGGTCCTCATGTGTGCATGTACTTTTTAAAGGAATTACCTCTCAGAGGAGCCCAATCAGAGTGATCAAAGCTTTCTTGTAATCCTTCACACAAGCAAGTAATTTGGCTCAGGGCCACGGTTATTACATGGCATTCTTGGAGAGGAGACCTTCCAGCAGCACCTATTAGAATGATTACCATTAAGTAATAATAGTTGCATTCTGTTCATTTCCTGACAAAAAGGTCAGAAGACTCCCCCCTCCACACACACACACCTCTCTCTCTTTTTTCTCCGCTGTGCAACACAGGCTTGCCAGATTTCACAGAATTCCCGGGGCTTTCTGTGTAATCTAACACCTGACGTGAAATCATTTCAATAAAGTCACTGTTTCATGGCAAGAGAGAAAGAGAGAGAGAGAGAGAGAGAGAGAGAGAGAGAGAGAGAGAGAGAGAGAGAGAGAGAGAGGAGACCCCGAGGCTGGCTCCAGCCTCTCTGCTGTTTGTGAAAGCTGCGTTGGCCTTCCCCACCTGTTTCATGTTTCTCCTCCTCCCTCTAGCTGCCTTTTCCACACAACGCGACAATCCAGAGTGTGTGCCATTTAGGTGTCACTGGGTCTGTGAGGCTCAAAAAGCTTCGCTGGAGAGCATTTATATATTTTTTTTAAAAGCCCCACACACCCAACCCACCCAAGACTCCATGGAATCATGTTTCTCCACTGCCAAGAAAGCTGAGAAGAGGTGGAAAGGTAGCTATAGAATGTGAGTTTGAATGAGGACACTTGGTTTGTGAATGGAAACTCCACAGGCTTTGTTGTTTTAACAGGCCGTGTCTGTTCTCCTCGAAAGGAATTGTATGAGAAGAGATTGGATTAAGTAGTTTCTATTTTATTTCAATGTGCTTGTTCACTTTTACAAAGATCAGCTTTCCTAGCCTTGTAATAAACTCTTGTTTTACAATAATAGTAATGTATATTGTATCACTGTAGGTACCTGCAAAGCGCAGAATTAGAGGAGGAAAAGAAAACAGTTGTTTCTTTGGTGAATGAAGCATATATCATTACCTCCATTCACTAGCTCAGATACAACTGGAATCTTTGCAAGCTATTCAAAATGTTGCCAGTTAATCAGCTTTAAAGTTAACAGGGAATTAAAGGTTTAGCTCATTTTAAGTATTCTTCTCTTGTCCCTGCAGTCCTGTTGCATCCTATAGCCAAATCTTCTTTAGATGTAAATGGCACAGCATGGTTTATTCTTATTCTACAACTTTTAAAAGTGTTTGATATAATTGTCTAGAGAACGGCCAC
Organism: Phrynocephalus guinanensis; assembly: GCA_037367245.1. NCBI lineage: Eukaryota > Metazoa > Chordata > Lepidosauria > Squamata > Agamidae > Phrynocephalus > Phrynocephalus guinanensis. Next base: position 95,330,121 of record CM074738.1, on the reverse strand, counting down.
ATTCTAATGTGCAAACCATACAGTGCTGCACAGTGTTGAGAGATAGTTCCCGCCTACACCAGAAACAGATGTTAGTCATAGCCCAGGATTAGAAGAGGAAAATGTTTAACTCATGTGAATGTGAATGTCACCAGCTGAATTCATCTCTGATCTGGGATTTTGCTCAATAACTTTCTTTGATTTGATGATTAGTCTTTCAAATTTGGGGAGAGATTGATTGTTTTTTGAACTCTTAGGTCACAAATCAAGGAAGACTGTTGCAGTCCTCTTTTATGACATTATTATGTTTTCTGTTCTTATTATGGACTATTGCTAATGTATTTTTGTGCTGCCTTGGTTCTTTTTGAGGAGAAAGGCAGGACAGAAATATTTTAAATAAATTTGACTCATTTTTCTTTTAAAAATTTTGGATTCTCACCTTAATTCTTATTGTCAAGCAAAAACATCAGTTGCATTCATTTCCAAGTAGAAAGAAATAGGATTTTCTCTATTGATTTTTGCTAAAATCGCATATACTTACATATTCATTTACCTCTTACAAAAAGCCACAAGCAGTTACCAATGCAAGTGAGTGTCATCAATTTGCTTCCTTTTGGTGATCCTATGAATTAATAACTTTTAAAAAGTCCTATCATTAGGTGCCCAAATAAAATATTGATAATAAAGACCATGGCATTTTTTTACTGGGTGAAATCAATCTCATGGTAATCTTTATCTTTTCCTACTACCTTCAACTTTTACTTTTCCAGTGAGTTCGGTCTTTATATGGCATGTCTAAAGGACAAGAGTTGCAGCTGAATTCTTTTAGTCTCAGCGAGAGTTCAGCCTTGATTTGATTTAGGAATCACTGGTTGGACCGTCAGGGATCCTGGTCCCAAACCATATAGAGCTTTAAAGGATCGTAGCACGAAAATTAAGAACAGCCCATATCAGTGGTGGTGAATAGACATGGGCACGACTCGGCGAAATTGTTGTTTCCATTTTTGGTTATTGTTTCCGTTACGTAACAGAAACGGTAACGATAATTAAGCCGTCAGAACTGGAACTCAAACTGAAAAAAGAAAAAATTGGTCAGGTTTTTCGTTTCCGTTTGTGGCATCACGGCGATCACGCAATGCGAAGCACATAAAAAGTTTTTAAAAGTTTTTTTAAAAAAACCCAACTCCCGGCCAAAAAAGCAGGTGAAAATATGCCTGCCTGAGGCTTTGCCACCTACCAGAGGGGTGGTTTCTGGGGGGTCCCTGGCCTTTCCCCCCCTCTTCTCCTGTCCTGGGCTGCTTGCACCAGGCTGGGGGGGGGTCAACCTCGTCATCTCGCCACATGCCATGCGGTGGGGGGGGATCCAAAATGGTGACCGCATGTTTTCTTTTGAAATCGTGGTCAAAAAACACACCAAATCACCACAGAAACATGTGAAATTTATTTATTTTAAATGCCTGAATTTTAATAGTAGCAGCAGTGGGTTTTTTAATAGCAATAAAACGTCGTATTGATTTTATTTTATTTTAGCCTCGTGGCGCAGTGGTTAAATGCCTGTACTGCAGGTAAAACTGTGCTCACAACCTGGGTTCAATCCCTGGTAGCAGGCTCAAGGTTCACTCAGCCTTCCATCCTTCTGAGGTCGGTAAAATGAGTACCCAGCTTGCTGGGGGGGGCAATGTGTAGCCTGCACACTGTAATTAAAATTGTAAACCACCCAGAGACTACTTGTAGTGGTATGGGGCGGTATATAAGCAGAACACTTTGCTTTTTGCTTTGCTTTATTTTATTTTATATTGTTTTAGACCTGCCCATTTGGGCTGGGCATGGGATGGGACCATGCAAATTGTTTGAACCATTCCACCAATGGCATCACCAGGTTTTTGACTGACACTTCTGGATGTCTCGGAGGGCATAAAAAGCCGAGGCACCTTCCAGAAATCACAGTTGGGTGTATGGATGTGGTTGAGGGAGGAGGGCTGGCTGCTGGTGCTGGTGTGATCCGATCAAGATTGAGGAGGGAGGCTGGAGGCTTTAGGATTTAAGTTAGGCAGGCAGGGAGGGAACTGAATTTAGAAAATAATTTCTTTGATTCCCTGCAGCTTTGTCTGATGAAGGGAATAGCAGTTTATTTTTATTTCTTCTCCGGCAGTTTGTGAGGATTTTTTTCTGATATTAGATAAAGGGGGAGGTTCGACTGGGAGTGGGAGGTGTGGATTTATTTTAAAAATATATTATATACTACCATTTATTTTCTATTTTCCCAACTTCAATTTGCTTGCACACACACACATTTGGGGTGCAAGCCAAGAACTGAACCTCTATCCTAAATGATATCCTAACTGCCCACTTGCCCGTCCACCCACGCTGCCACCCGCCTGCGGCCCATGCTGCCGCCCGCCCACTCGCCCACCCATGGCCGCCGCCCATCCGCTCGCCCGCCCCCCACCCCGCCCGCAGCCTAGGGTGCAAAAACACCTAGCGCTGACCCTGATTGCGGGACGCCCCTATGCCCTGGGAAGTCAAATCACGCTAAATCGTGGTGGAAATGACAAACGACAAACGACAAATTTTTGAAAAATTTCGCGACAAACGGAAACGACCTGAAACGGACCCATTCCGACAAACGAAAACTCAAAACGTCATTTTTTCTGGTCATGCCCATGTCTAGTGGTGAACCTTTGGCACTCCAGATGTTTTGGACCACAACTCCCACAGTCCTTTGTCATTGGCAGCACAGGCTTGGAATTCTGAGAGTAGTGGTCCAAAACATCTGGAGTGCCAAAGGTTCACCGCCACTGGCCTATGTTGTCAGAATTCTAAAGTCACATCTAGGCATGGGCATTTCATTTCAGAGCCAGTAGGTTACGAAGTGAACCACACGAGCCCAGGTGGCCCTAGGAACTGGCTGATACATGCAGATCCAATTGCTATACCTTTCTCTCTCTCATGCAGGATTAAAATCTAACAAGGAAGCACTCTGTGACATCATCTTTCCTGCTTCATGCTGCTGGCCAATCAGAGAGGGAGGCGGGATGATACCTGTCCTTGCACAGCTCCTGATTGGCCAGCATTGCATCATTCTTCCTCATTGGATTTTCACTGCAGCATGCTTCCTCATTGAATTTTAACCCTGCATGAGACAGAGAAAGTTAAATCAATTGGATCTGTGTGTATCAGCCGGTTCCGAGGACAACTTGGGCTCATGTGGTTCGTTTTGTAACCTATGGGTTCCGAAATGAAATGCCCATCCCTACACTCACGTCTCTAAAACTGCATTGCCTTTTATAAAAATTGCTGTCTCTTCTTTTCTTGTCCTGGTTTCCCCTTCCTTCATTATCAAAATCATAGTATGATGGCAGCAGCAATAGCAGCAGTGGTGTAATAATGCTGCATCATCTGATGCAGTGAGTTGAAGGAGCCCAAGTGTCCTTAAGTTTTGCAACAGGGAAGATCCTAGATTCAAGTCTTTAAGTCTCCAGGAAAAAGAATACAGGATCAAGTTGTGTCAATGACCAGAAAACTGATCAGACTAGACCAGTGGTGGCTAACCTTCGGCACTCTAGATGTCTTGGACCCCACAACTCCCAGAATTCCTAGCCTTGATTGACAGTGACAAAGGACTGTGGGAGTTGTGGTCCAAAACATCTGGAGTCCCAAAGGTTCACCACCACTGGACTAGACAATACTGGGGGCAAGTCTAATCTGGAAAAGGCTTTCCGCCATGCCCATTCCTGGGCTTGAGGCTTGAACATGGTATATAAGTTTAGAGAATGTATCTTTGTTTTAGTCAGCACACTGGTTTCTCTTCTTCTTGCAGGCCTGGCTGGTACTGTCACTGGTTTTATTTCAGGAGCTAGTTACACACTTCTCCCCCTAACCCATAGCTTTACTCCTTGCTATGTCACTCTGTCTACCTCCAGCACACTGTATTTGTATAATATGTGCAAAATGTGTCCCTTGATGCTGTAGGGCAGGCATGTCCAAACTTTGGCCCTCCACATGTTTTGGATAGCAACTCCCACAGTCCTTTGCCATTGGCAATTAAGCTTAGAATTCTGGGAGTTGTGGTCCAAAACATCAGGAGGGCCGAAGTTTGGACATGCCTGCTGTAGGGCACTGAGATATATTTTGAAATACTGGGATGTCTCAGTGTTTGATAGATAAGGAGAAAAAAAAATCAGCTTCTTATTCATGCACCTAAGAGCAGGACATGTGAGGATTTAGCTCTTCATCTAAGCTTATGGGGTACAAACTGTAATTTGTGTTAGATCATTTTTTGCTGCTTTCAGATTTTCAAAGGACTTGCTTGCAGGGATCATCGGGTACAGAATGAGATGCAAAAAGTTTAATAGAAGAAATTAAAACAAGGAAGGAAATTGCTGCCATCCAGTTCTACATATAGCATTGTATAGGAGAAACAGAACTACTAGGCTATCATCTTGATCACCAGCCGCCTTAGACACTAAGGTACCATATTCTTCTGTTCTTGGATGGGCACACCAGTCTATTCCTGCCTGCGTTATTTGTGGCTATAGCTGTGCATGTGTGGTGATTAAGCCAGTTGCCTCATTTTCTGGAATCTTTGAAATAAAAATGTACAATGATTCACACTGAAAAATTCACATTTCCCTCATCAAATCTGCCCTTGGTGCACAATTTTCCCCTTTAAAAATGGATATTTTATATTTTGTATGCAGGGCACGATAGAGCCTTCCCTTGTGTGCACACATGTCCGCTCCTGCCACCACCAGTAATAATGACACACATCTCTCTAGCTAGGAATATTAACTAGCAGAAGCTCAGTGATTTAAAAGAGGGAAGTGTGTTAGCCTAACGGATATGACCCTGTCTTGTCCTGGATGCCCAGGTAGAATTGTGCAGAGCTATACCTAAAATACAGATAAGCGGGAAGGAAAAGTAAATGGGAGGAACCGATGAAGCTGTTTGGATGAACAGCGAAACATTTCTATCTCTCAAAAAAGAAGTCCAGTAGCCATGACTCAACTTCCAGATAAATGGGAGGAAAAGAAAAATCTGCAGAAAATGGGGAGAGAACAAAATGGAATAGGGGTTATTGCCAAACTATTTTTCAGCAGACAAAAAAGCAGAAACATGAGATTAAGAAGGAGAGGAAGAAGGAAAGAAAGAAAGAAACAGAGACACAAGAACCCTGAAATGAGATGCCAAGAGTTGTCAGAGTACGAAATGACTCAGAGGGTACAATGCTATTTCATCAGCTGGCTTCAGAGTTATCCAAGAAGTGTCAGGACTTAATAACAATGCAGATCCTCAATAAGGACATGCCAACCTGGGCATGACAGGAGGATGATAGGGCTGTCAGTGGTAATGGGAAAAGGAGGAGAGGGGGGAAGAAGATCTGAATGTTAAGATAAGTCCAGGTTTGGAACGTCTTGCTTGAATGGCTGTCCAAACAGTCTAAAGGAGACATTGGAAAGGTAGAGATGCTTCAGTGGTTACCGGGTGAGAGGTGACTCTGAGGGAGAGGTACCTTCAGGAACCTTCAGCGTACCGTTGACAAGTGAACCTAAACGATTGATCTTAGATGGCCCTGAAAAAGAAGTGATAAAAAATATTGCCGGAAAAAAAAGGGTAATTCCACTGAGTTTCTCCCACCTACTAAATGGCAGGACAACTAAGAAAGATAGTTTTCTGTGAAATTTCTGTTAAGAACCACCCTGGTTTGCATATATTCAGTGTTTTGCTATTTTGATTTTGATTGGAGTAACGAGGACACATGTCCTGTGGAATTTTTCCAGCCTCTCAAGTCAAGAAATGTGGTGTCCTTGTCCAAGGGTGAAAGGGTGAGTTGTACATCAAACTATGTACACAGGAGCAGTTTGTGGTCTGAACAGAATAGGATAACTCACATTAAAATTTAAGGGTGTTGTCCTCCCTTGCCTAATCATAAACCATATGTGTGTGCCTGTCAAGGTGAAAAAGATGTTGCCTCTATGGTATTTATTAGAGATGGGTGTTTCATTTCAGAAATGGTTCAGTTCCGAAATGAAACGCTGGAGCCCAGGTGGTGTTCGGAACCAGACCAACCCTCTGGAATAAAATCAGCCACTTCCTTACTTTGCTCTGGGGTTGTGTGGGGCTAAATTCCAACAAGGAAGAAGCCTCCAACGTCATCTTTCCTTCTCCCTGGTGCTGGCCAATCAGGAGCAATCAGGATGTTGACAGCTTCTTCCTCATTGGAGTTTAGCCCTGTGTGACCCCCAGAGCAAGGCAACGGATTGGCTGATTTCATTCGAGAGGGTTGGTCCAGTTCCCAATGCCAGCTGGGCTCCTGCATTTCATTTCAGAACCAGACCACTTCCAAAACAAAACACCCATCTCTAGTATTTATCACAGCATCAGCTGTTTAGGTCCACACTGGATCATTTTAGTGGATTTTATATAGAGGCGATCTTGAAGAGTTTCATTGGTAGAAAATGCAGCCGCTTTAACTACTGGACAGATTGTATTGCACCTATGCAGATCAAGTCATATAATGTGCAGGCCAAATTTAAACTATCGGGCTTTAAAAGAATTACTCCAGATTAGATGGGTTAACATCATGGCTGCAGATCACTGCCACCCCACCCTGAGATAGGCAATAGAGTCTTGATTGTCGTGAACACAAAGGCTTCCAATTTATTGCCTGTGGGAACTATTAAGCTGCTTGGTACAAGGGACGATCATCTTGCCAGTGACCTCTGTTTTGCAGAATCAATGGCAACAACTGGGCTCCATCATTACAGATTAGAAATGGGCACAAAACAAATTTTTTTTGTTCCATTATTCATTATTCATTTCGTTAGGTAACGAAACAAAGAACGAACCCCAGAGTAATTTAAGAACAAAATGAAACAAACCGGAAAAATTGGTTCAGTGAGGATTGTTTCATTCTTCCCCGCTGGCAATGACAGCCCGGCTGTCATTGCCCATGGGGAGGACTGTCTAGAGAGAGCCCGGTTCTCGCCTCCACATGCAGAAGCGGGACCAGGGCTCCCTCTAAGGGGATCTCCACCATGGGTGCATGAGAGCTGGCCCGGCTGTCATCCTCCAGCAGTGGAGATTGGCTGAGACAGGGCCGCGGTCTCTCCTCCGCACGCGGAAGCTGGATCACGGTTCTCTCCACCGCTGCCGCCAAACCGGTTCGGGTTCAAATGAATTTGTTTTTAAATTCATTCAAACCTGAACCTGAACCAAACTGAAGGATTTGTTTTGTTTGTCTGGACATGGATTTGAAGGCAGGCTGGGGATCCACAGAGGAGATTCCCCAAGCCAACTAGGTCAGACTGATCTTACACCCCTGAACATGAAGTCTTTAATGCTTGCAACAATCAGGAGGCCTGGATCAGTCACTGACAATGAATCATTAGGCAGCTGGCTGAAGAACTAGGCTTCAGAGCTTCTTACTAGGGATGAAAGGATGTGGAGGATGGAGGGTGAGGTCATGAGCTTACAATAGAAGAAGCCTCACTTCAGCTCTGGCTCTTGTTGAAGCAAAGTGTTCACTAGAAATTGACCTTGGTGCTGTGTCTTCTGGCTGCCCTTGACTGAGGGACTCTCCAGACCATGATGGGGGAAGATGTAATAGCTGAATGGTTTTGGTCTGCTATCTCCATTATCCTGGCTGCTGTGTCAATCAGGTTGAATCACCGTTATGAACTTCAAATTTATAGGGATGGATATATGGGTGAGGGGAGCTCCAATTTAGAACAGTTTATGGGGCCCTTTTTGCCATTGAAGCTTTCTATTATGTTGTGTTAAGTGCCAGCAAATTACAGAGACCCTAACAGGTCTTTCAAGGGAAGCGAGATATTTAACCAGTGTTTTTCCCAATGTTCCACAACACCCTGTGGGCTTTGATGGCTATGCAGAGATTGGAACCCAAGTCTCCTGAATAGTCTATCATTCTACAACTAAAGCAGGCATGTCCAAACTTCAGCCCTCCTGATGTTTTGGACCACAACTCCCAGAATTCTAAGCTTAGATTGCCAATGGCAAAGGACTGTGGAAGTTGCGGTCCAAAACATCTGGAGGGCCAAAGTTTGGGCATGCCTGTACTAAAGCATTCAGGCTGTCTTTTTTTTTTTTAAAGTTTGTGACACAGCAGCAAATTAGGCCATAGCAGGGCTGAAGAAAAATGACAGATAGTGGCTCACCCCTGCACTGAACGCCACATGTGGACCTCCCCTGAGTAGTGAGATTCTGCCCTTTGAAGTTTTTAAAAGGATATTATACCCTGCAATTCCAGAGAAGCATTCTTAGAATAGTGATAATAGAAGCAGAAGGCATTGTCGTAAAAAAAAAATCACGTCAAAGAATTTAAGAATCGTCAATAACAGTAAACCTATTCATGCACTTGGCACCACACATGAGTGATTTACAGTCTTTGAAATGTAGCTTAGATATGCTTTTTTGTTTAAAATATGAGCAATTAGAATGGAAGAAGATGGGGAATCTAAATGGTACCTGAGCAAAAAGGACAGTGACAGCTGAAAGAATCAAGAATACTTTTATTGCCTTTCTCTTTTCTTAAATCTGCACTTTCCCTGCAACTGTACATAACAGAGGCAAAAATAGTTTTGGTGTTTCTGTTTTTTTTTATGATAGTGGAACACATTTGTCAGCATGCTGGAGATTTTTTTTAAAAGCAGATGCTGGAGTGGGGTGGAGGCAAGGAACAAGGCTGCATGTACCAGTGGCAAACAATAGGATCAACTTATGGAACCAAAGCCACAGAAAATTATAGCCTTGTCAAAGAACGAACGAGTCAGATCTTTCTGACTTGCCATGCTATAAATATGAGAGGAGGGGGAGGGAAAAGATGAGTGGAAAAGGAAGAAAGATATAACTGGAGCCGAAAGAAAACATACAGTATATGCTCCACTCACTGCATTAAATGGGTAAACAACAGAAATGGAATGTTGCGTAGCAATTAACAGGGTTGTGAGTTAGATAGTGCAAACACTTATTATAAGTGGCTACTGTTGCCTCTTTTATTTTTATTGTCCTTTCATTCTAAATGCTCAGAAATTTCAAAACAAGGAAACAGAAGGCAAATTCAAACTCAATTTTGCATTGTCAGTGCTGTTTTGCTATTTCTTAGATTTTCCCCAGTGGGCTCAAGGGACCTGCTTGCTTGTTAGGGATGGGCATTTTGTTTCAGAACCAGTAGGTTACGAAGCAAACCATGCAAGCCCAGGTGGTCCTCAGAACCGGCTGATACACGCAGATCCAATTGCTTTAGCTTTCTCTGTCTTGTGTAGGGTTGAAATCCAACGAGGAAGCATGCTGTGCTAGATCTGTGATGCTGGCCAATCAGGAGCTGTGCAGAGACAGGCATCATCCCACCTCCCTCTCTGATTGGCCAGCAGCACGAAGCAGGAGAGATGATGTCACAGCGTGTTTCCTCATTTGATTTTAACCCTGCACAAGACAGAGAAAGGTAAAGCAATTGGATCTGTGTGTATCAGCCGGTTTCATGGACTACCTAGTGGTTGCAGTCTTGCCCTTTGTTGTTGAGAGTCCACGTGCCTCATTCCAGGTATGTGGGGAATGCTGGCTCTGTCTTGGTATTAGAGATGGGCACAAAATGAACAATTTTTCGTTTCCGTTTTCGTTTTTTCATTTCGTTACGTAACAAAACAACAAATGAATTTTGTCTCTAAAATGAAACGAAACAAACAGAAACACCGGAAATTTTGTCGTGTGTTTCCTTTCTGTTACTGCAATATGAGTGAATTGCTTAAAATCCTTTAAAAAATCACAAAAAATGAAAATAAATGGTAATGAAATAGTAACAAAATGAATGAAAATGAAAACAATTTTTTTGCAAAAATTCGCGAAAAATGGAAACGAACCGAAACGGACCCTACAAATGACAAACGACAAACGAAATGCCATTTTTTTGATTCGTGCTCATCTCTACTTGGTATCTTCACAATTCCATCAAAGCAAAAGAGTGGGGTTGAGCTGCATGGACATCACAAAACATAAATGCAAAACAAGGTAGGTTCAAAAAGGCTTTTGATGGGACCTAGAATATTGGGCAATTTGGCCCTAAATAAAGGGGTTGGGCTGGAGGGAGGAGAGAAGAAATTTTAATTCAATTACTGTAAGTTTTCCCCTCTTTCTCTTTCTCTTTCTCTTTCTCTTTCTCTTTCTCTTTCTCTTTCTCTTTCTCTTTCTCTTTCTTTCTTTCTTTGTTTTTGCATCAATATTGTACAGGTGGCAGCCTGGGCACAGCTGGCACTCTCACCCTGCCAAGACTTGTTCCCGACAATAAAAATATTTGCCAGGGCTGGCTTTTGCAACAGCCATCGTGACAATAGCCTTCCTTTGTGCCCTCTGCGTTTTCAGAGTAGCAGTCCTTCACTGCCCGCGATGTGGGAGTTCCTGGCACGCAGCAGTGTTCTGCAGGCCGTCGGCCAAGGTGTTTTGTTCAGACCAGCGCTGGCAACTGTTTCATTGCCAAAAAGGTTTGTCTTCCTCTGAGAGGCCAGATGCAGATCTCAGGGGAGGGAGCTGGAAATCATGCTTCGACTCTCCCTTCACCTGTCACATCATTATTTACTGAGCATCAGAAATAATGCTCTTCTTAATTAAATGTGTTCCAATATAACAGACCCATGGCCTTTCAACGCCGGTGCTGGGAGCCAGCCAGATTTGGTGGACGCCACATAGTTGGCTTCATTACTGGAGCTTTGAAAAATTATATTCTGAGATTCAAATGCCCAGATACCTCTATGGGCGAGACGTGGGGAGTTGGGGAATTGTTCTCCAAAAACCAGAGCAAGTTTGCAGGCTTAGTCTGTTACACCAGAAGCAACAAGGTTTAAGATAAACCAGTCCTTGCAAAGGAAGGGTGGCGGTGGGGGTGGGGGGAGAGAGGAGCAACCTGTTGCATTTCCAGCAGCTTAATTCATTTAAACAGGAGAATTCAATGCAGCAATTTGGAATTTATGGATTACAAATCCCATAATTCTGTACCCCAGGAGTTCCACCTGGCAGACAGATGCTACAGGCACCTAAAGTTAAAAAAGGTAAAGGTTCCCCCTGCACATGCATTCTAGTCATGTCCGACTCTAGGGGCAGTGCTCATCTCCGTATTCAACCCGAAGAGCCAGTGTTGTGCAAGTCCCTGGTCATGTGTTCAGTGTGGCTGCAAGGAAACACTGTTTTACCTTCTGGCTTTTTATGGTGGTATTCTTTATCTACTTGCATTATATGCTAGGTTGGCAGGAGCTGGGGTTAACACCGGGAGCTTGCTCTGCTGTGTGGCACCCAGGATTCGAACCGCTGAGCTGCCAACCATGCAGCCAACAGTTTTCAGTGCTCTAGCCCACAGAGCCACCATGCACACACCTATAGGGACCTAAATGTGGCTCACTTCAGATAATGGCCTAAGCTTTGAAGGCTTGGCTGCTTAGCAGGGCCAAACTCCTGGGTCTTTTCAGGGAGAAAATATTTCATGCGGGATAGAAATATTTTAAATATATAAATATAAATAAACTCCATCCATGGGAGCATCATTTCTAAAGACATTATTTTCAAGAGCTTTCTTTCTTTCTTTCTTTCTTTCTTTCTTTCTTTCTTTCTTTCTTTCTTTCTTTCTTTCTTGAATACATTTTGATAAACATTTTCCTGGAACACAAAGTGTAAGACAAATGCTATATGAATATTTTCAGTGAATAAAACTGCATAATGAGTAGAAACCAAAGGAACTCTCCACTATAGCCTAAGAATGTTTGGGTGGGGATTCTTTGTCTTCCTATCCTGGTGGGAGATGGACAGGTGGGGACACCAATAGATGTTACTCACAAGGATAGCAGGAGGTGGGACCAGACGGCCTTTATATGTACAACATGCACCCAGCAAGCCCTCTTTCATCTGCAGTGAGAGAGCTAACAACAGCTCGTCGCCTTGTATTGTCAGGCCTGATAGCATGCATGTGCTTTGTGCTCAAAGAAGGCAACCTGATTTGGCAGTGGTGGCTGCCAGAAGCAATGAACAGTGGCACTTTTCTATTGCCTCGGGAGATAAACAGTCCACAAATGGAGCCCCTTGGCCAGAAGCCATTTGTGAGGCTGCCTTGTTGGCTGCATGTGGGGCTGAGGGCCTCACTTACGCATGTAAAAAAGTGCACAAGGCAGTTTCTCCTCAGTCCCCCCCCTCACCAATCCTCAGCAGCAGGCATAGCCAGTGTGACTGATGTTCTTGAATCATATTCTATTCAATATTTTAAAAGGTCTAAGAGCATTTTATTTTGGTGAATGTGGAATAAATATACATACACATGTTAAAAAAATGAAAAACAAAAAAATGAACCAAAACAAAATACAAATTTTGTAATAAACAAAATGAAACAGGGAAAGAAACAAAAACTAAAAGTTGGGTGAGATTATTACAACTGGACCCAGGGGTCTCATTTTAATTTTCAGATCTTTCCCTTAGTATTACAAGTGGTTAAAATGAGCCTCCGTAGAGATGGACACAAAATGCCAAAATGGCATTTCATTTCTTTTTTTGTTTCTTTCCCTGTTTCATTTTGTTTATTACAAAATTTTGTATTTCTCATTTTTTGGTTCTTTTAACCTGTTGGGGTCGGGTGGCCGGTCAGCAGGTTTTTTTTAACTCCCACCGACCAGCTGGCCCGTGGGGAGGCTGGTCAGTGGTGTTTTTTTGACTCCCACCAACCAGCTGGCCCGCAGGGAGGCCAGCCAATGGTTTTTTATTATTTTTCCCACCAACCAACTGGTGCATGGCTCCATGTGCCAGCTGAATGGTGCTTATTTTTATTATTTATTTTGACAATTGCCGAGATTGGTGCTTGTCAAAATAAATAATCATTTTTTAAAAACGGAATGGAACGAAATGAAAATTTCAATTTTTTTTCATTTTGTTTTTTAAGGACACTTCATTTTTTGTTTTGTTAGGAAACAAAACAAATAACGAATAACAAAATAAAAAAATCATTTGTGCCCATCTCTAAGCCTGAGTATTGTAAAGATCCCCTGAACACATATTATCTTGCCTGATTTCAGAAGCTACACACGGTCAGGCCTGGCTAGTACTTGGATGGGAGACCACAAGGGAATATGTGGCACCTGGAGTAGGAACGGCAAGACACTCCAGTATTCCTGTCAATAAAACTTCATGGACATGAGGTCATGAAGGGTCAGTTATGTTCCTTCATGACTGTAATGACACCACCACCACCACCACCACCACCACCACCACCACCACCACTACTACTACTACTACTACTACTACTACTACTACTACTACTACTACTACTACTACTACTACTACTACTAAATGACCCTGAACTTCCTGTAGAGATCCAGGCATTTGGGACCCAACCCTTTTCTCTCTGATTTATGAAGCATTGCCTCAAAAACCTCCCTGAATTTGACCCTCAGGTTGCACTGAAGAGGCTCTCTGTGCTTCCTCTTCAGGGTTTGACAGCAAAGGTCTTTCCGGCACTACCTTTGAGATGCTAAGGACTGAGGACGGGAACCTTTCCTATTCAAAGCTCTGCCACCCCTCAGTAAATTGAGATTTATTTACTCCTTCCAGCTTTTGTAAGGTTTTCTCTTTGACAAAGGAAGTACATTATAATCAACCCATTCTTTTAGTCATTACAGAAGCCAGCAGCAAAAAGGGATGGATAGCTGAACCGCTTTTATACAGCTTGTAGGAACATAAAACATTTGGAGGCAAGACAGTTCATGTGCAACACCTTGTACTTGCTGTATTTCAAATGCCTTGTTCAAAATGGCAGTGTGTATCAAAATGCAGCTCATGTGGTGCCAAATGTCAAAATATTTAAAAATAGTTGAGGAATTTAGTTCATTTAATTTGACACAGTATAATTAATGCAACCCAGTTTCCGTTTTAACTTGATGTTTCCTTCGGCAAAAAAGTTAGAATTATAGTATTTAAACAGTGCAAATTAAGAACTAAAATTACCTCCCACTTTGCTAAAAGCGATTTCCCATGTACTAAAACGCAGTCTATAAACTGATCCCATCTATTCAATATCCAGAAATATTGGCCAGGATCCTGTTGGTTAGTTAGGCTGGTATAAATGCAATAGTATAAACTGTAGTGGCACATTGTGATGGAGTAACATGTCAATACCTGCATCCCTCATCACACACCAACCAACATTACTGGTGCATGGTAAGAAATGCTATTAGTAACTTTTTAATGAGTGGAAATTCATTGGTTTGTTTTATACACTGCGTTTGTCACAATATGGGAAGAAAGGCAGCTCACGATATCAAATAGAATAGAATTAACAACATAAAAATTAAACATTAAAAACAGAGTACACACTAATTAAAATATATTTGAATAATTAAAACTAAGGCAATATTAAAACATAGTGTCTCATCACTTCTTTCCTTGGGATTGATGAGTCTCTCTGTGAAGGACGTGCATCCTGTTGGACCAGGTGCTATCCATGCCCGTGGTCAGATCCACCTATTTCCATCTACGGTGGATCACCCAGCTGTCTCCCTATCTGGACACTGAGTCCCTCATTACATTGGATCATGGACTGGTAGTCTCAATATTAGACTACTGTAAAGGTCCTTGTATAGGACTGCGTATTAGGCTGGTGCAGAAGCTTCCACAGGTCTAGAATGCAGTGGCCAGATTACTAACTGGTGTAAAAAGCTATGAACATATTTCACCTACCCTGGCTGCTTGGCACCAGCTACTGATTCACTTCCACACCAACTTCAAGGTGTTAAAATATTTTAACACACAAAGTCCTAAATGGTCTGGGATCTTGGTTACTCGGCAGAATGCCTGCTTCTGCCAAGATCATCCTGGAATATCCATTCCTCTCAGACAGGGCAACTGAGATCCCTAACCCAAGAGAGGATCAGAAAGAAAAAACTAAAAATGGTGATTGCACCATCTCTACGAAATGACCTCCTGTCCAAGTTCTGCTTCATCCCCTCAATGGAGTCCTTCAAACAGTCTTTAAAACCTGGCACTATAGGCAGGCATTTCCAGAGCATCTACGAACACAACATTTTAGATGTTCAGCTAAAACCACCAGCTTGTCATCTAATTTTAACATGTAATGTTTAATTTCTATGTGTTTCATATTGTATAATGCCTAAATGCCCTGAGCACATCTGATCTCACCTGATCTCGGAAGCTAAGCAGGGGTCGGGCCTCGCTAATACTTGGATGGGTAACCACCAGGGAATACCAGGTGTTGTAGGCACCTGGAGTAGGAATTGGCAAGCCATACCAATATTCCTGCCAAGAAAAACTCAATGGACAAGGCATCACAAAGAGTCGGTCACAACAGTAACAACACAGCAACAAGTAACTTTGCAATTATTGACTATGTGTGCTGAGTTTTCCCACCCAACTTATGATGTTTATTTGTTTTTATTGTTGGATGTTGTAAACCACCCAGAGTGGCCATGTTGCCAGATAGGTGGGATAGACATTGAATCATCATCATCATCAAACAAAAACAGCAACATATGAAAGAGATATATTTATTTAGCTCATGGCAGGTGGAATGGTAAAACCACTCCTATGAGTTGTGTGAGATAAGAAAGAAGGAATGGACATTGATTTTTAAGAAAACGCAAAAAATAATAGGGGAAAGGATTCAAATGCCTCCTCAATTTGTACTGTTAAATACAGTTGCGAATACCCAATTGACAAAAGACGAGGTAGAGTTGGTAATTATAACAATAACAATGGCAAGGTTAATTTTTGCTAAAAACTGGAAATCCAATCGTCAAATAACATTGGAGGAATGGTATAGGGCAGTGTTGGTGAACCTATGGCACAGGTGCCAAAGGTGGCACTCAGAGCCCTTTTTGTGGGCACCCGACATCGCCCCTTCACAGCCAACTGTATTCAGGTTAAATTGCTGTATTGACAATTTGCGAAAAATTAGTGGGTTTTGAATCACACCTTGGGACACTCAATCTCCAAAAGGTTCACCATCACTGGTATAGTGATTGTGGAATATGGCTTTCAATGCTAAATTGACATGTGAAATTAAAATTAGAAAGGTAAATGTCCCCCCCCCCACACACACACACGTGTTCTAGTTGTGTCCGAATCTAAGGGCAGTGCTCATCTCCGTATTCAAGCCGAAGAGCCAGAGTTGTGTAAGTCCTTGACCATGTGACCGACATGGCTACAAGAAAACACTCTTTTACCTTCCTGCTTTTTATGGCAGTACCTAGTTATCTATTTGCATTGACATGCTTTCAAACTGCAAGTTTAACAGGAGCTGGGGTTAACAGTGGGAGCTCATTCTGCTGTGTGGCACCCGGGATTCAAACCGCTAAGCTGCCAACTTTGTAGCTGAGTTTTCATTGCTCTAGCCCCGGAGCCACCACACCCCTAAAATTTAAATTAAAATTAGGAAATGTCTCAAAAATATAATGGGATTTTCATGGAATATGGGATAAAATGTAAGCATATGTATTTCTAAAAGGTAAAGGGTACACACCAGGAGAAGACTCAATGTATATTAGAAGAGAAATGGGATGGTCTGCATCTTAAGACTTGTAAGCCTATTGTAAGTCCCGAGAGGAAGGTCAGTTGCACCAGCCTTGTTTTGTTTTGTTAAGACTAATTTTCTTTTCTTCCCTTGTCTATATGTTATTTGATTCTGTTTTAGGTTTTGTACTGTAGTTTTTATTAAATTTAATAAATAATTTAATATTTTTAATTTTTAATTGTTTTTAAACACTCCTTGAATATCACGCGTACCTTGAAAGTCCTGTTTGGGGCCACTATAAGTCAGTTACAACTTGACAGCACATAACAGAATACACGAGGAACAGCAGCATAGCCAAAAGTGGTTGGAGTAATTCTTTCTCCACTCTTGTTTTTTGCTAGCTCAACATTTCTGACATCATTCTTCTGCCCCAAGATCTGAATGGCTTGTGCTGCAGTTGTTAAATGCCTGTACTGCAGGTAAAACTGTGCTCACAACCTGGGGTTCAATCCTGATAGCTGGCTCATGGTTGACTCAGCCTTCCATCCTTCCAAGTCAGTAAATTGAGTACCCAGCTTGCTCGGGGGGGGGGGCAATGTGTAGCCTGCATAATTAAACTTTAAACCACTCAGAGACTACTTGAAGTGGTATGGGGCGATATATAAGCAGAACACTTTTTTTTTGTGGCCCAGCACTTACTTTTGAAATTAGATGAAATACTACATGCTGTCACCATCACTAACATTTATACATATTGATATCATTAATAAGTAGACATGGGCACGACTCGGCGAAATTGTCGTTTCTGTTTTCGGTTATCTTTTTTTTCTTATTTTTTTTTATTTTTTTATATTTTTTTTTTTTAATTTTTTTATTTTTTTTTTTTTTATTTTTTTATTTTTTTTTTTTTTTTTTTTATTTTTTTTTTTATTTATTTTTTATTTTATTTTTATTTTTTATTTTTTTTTTTTTTTTTTATATTATTTTTTTTTTAAATTTTATTTTTTTATTTTTTATATTTTTTATATTTATTTTAATTTATTTTTAAATTTTTTAAATTAATTTTTTAATTTAATTATTTATAATTATATTTTATATTTTTATTTTATTTTTAAAATTTTTTTAATATTATTTATTTTATTTTATTTGTTTCCGTTACGTAACGGAAACGGTAACGATAATTAAGCCGTCAGAACTCGAACTCGAATGGAAAAAAGAAAAATTTGGTTGGGTTTTTCATTTCCGTTTGTGGAATCGTGGCGATCGTGCAATCCGAAGCACAGAAAAAGTTTTTAAAAGTTTTTTTTTTTTAAAAAACCCCGACTCCCGGCCAAAAAAGCAGGTGAAAATATGCCTGCCTGAGGCTTTGCCACCTACCAGAGGGGTGGTTTCTGGGAGGTCTCCAGCCTTTCCCCCCTCTTCTCCTGTCCTGGGCTGCTTGCACCAGGCTGGGCGGGGGGTCATCCTCGTCGTCTCGCCATGCCATGTGGTGGGGGTGGGGGATCCAAAATGGTGACCGCATGTTTTCTTTTGAAATCGTGGTCAAAAAACACACCAAATCACCACAGAAACATGTGAAATTTATTTATTTTAAATGCCTGAATTTTAATAGTAGCAGCAGTGGGTTTTTTATAGCAATAAAATGTGGTATTGATTTTATTTTATTTTATTTTATTTTTTATTTTTTTAGACCTGCCCATTTGGGCTGGGCATGGGATGGGACCATGCAAATGTTTTGAACCATTCCACCAATGGCATCACCAGATTTTTGACTGTCATTTCTGGATGTCTCGGAGGGCATAAAAAGCCGAGGCACCTTCCAGAAATCGCAGTTGGGTGTATGGATGTGGTTGAGGGAGGAGGGCTGGCTGCTGGTGCTGGTGTGATCTGATGGAGATTGAGGAGGGAGGCTGGAGGCTTTAGGATTTAAGTTAGGCAGGCAGGGAGGGAATTGAATTTAGAAAATAATTTCTTTGATTCCCTGCAGCTTTGTTTGCTGAAGGGAATAGCAGTTTATTCTTTATTTCTTCTCTGGCAGTTTGTGAGGATTTTTTTCTGCTATTGGATAAAGGGGGAGGTTCGACTGGGAGTGGGAGGTGTGGATTTATTTTAAAAATATATTATATAGTACCATTTATTTTCTATTATTTGCTTGCACACACACACATTTGGGGTGCAAGCCAAGAACAGAACCTCTATCCTAAGTGATATCCTAACTGCCCACTCGCCCGTCCGCCTGCACCGCCACCCGCCTGCGGCCCACACCACCGCCCACCCACTTGCCCACCCGTGGCCACCTCCCACCCATGGCCCCCTGCTGCCGCCGCCCGCCTGCACCTCCCCCGCCATCTGCCACCCCGCCCCGCCCACCGCCTAGGGCGCAAAAACACCTAGCGCCGGCCCTGATTGCGGGATGCCCCTATGCTCTGGGAAGTCAAATCGCGGTGGAAATGACAAACGACAAATGACAAACAAAATGACAAATTTTTGAAAAATTTCACGACAAACGGAAACGACCCAAAATGGACCCGTTCCAACAAACGAAAACTCGAAACATCATTTTTTCTGGTCGAGCCCATGTCTATTAATAAGCATGATAAAGAAGTAAGAACCCAATGGCTGTGATTTGGTTTAGTACTCTTTACATGATAATACATATTTTGAGAAAATCTGAACATGGAAGTTTTTTTTTTTTTTTAGGAATGAAGAGTTACCTATTTTCAGTTGATGAATGTGGATTTAATTTATTGGCGAATTGCCTCTAACATTTTGTAGAGATAGGAACCGTTGCACACCATTAAAACTGTCAATAGAAGGAAAATTTGGGAAATGGGCAACTTAGGGGTGAATAGGAGTGATAAATGGTAGAAGTAAAAGATTTTTTTCTACAGGTAGAATGAAGGTAACCCAAATGTCTTTCTGGGGAAAGTGAAATACTGGGGTTTCACCTCCACAAAGAAGAAAGATTTTCTACTAGGAAGAATGCACTTTTGAAAATAGTATTATGCATGCTGACCATGTCAGCTTATTTAGTAAGCGTTCTCCACGTGAAAACTATGTAGCTATGGAGTTTAATTGGGCTACAGTGGGTGTTGATTGGTATGGGCATTTATTTTTCAAAACCTCTTAAAATACTAAAGAGTACCTGAGGAAGTGTTCTTTGAATAAAACCCCTTGTGTACAATATTGCTTGCCAGCTGCAGGTGATCAGCGGAAATACTTGAATATTAATTTCTTTCCAATCTTGTCCACTGAATGGGCAAACGGCGTGCATGTTAGATAAAACACAAGTGTTCTACACTACTGAAATGTACCAACTGAATTTTTTTCCTTCAAAGCTCCACACAGGAAGTATAGAATCCAAAGAAGTGGATTACATGTCCCTTCTGCGGGGAGCATCCTGGGACTGGGTTGTTTCTCCTAGAACAATGGATGTGCAGAAAGCTTTCATGTCCATAGAGAAGAACAAGAAAAGCACAGCACGTGGAGGCTCCAGAGTCTGATACAGGCAATCTGAACGCATGTGGAAAGCACCATATTTAAGGGAGAATTAAAACTGCACCCTCTGTCATTGCTGTCCACACAGAGAAGTAGCACTCTGAAGAGGAAGAGGTCATTGTGTCCATATGGGGTCTTCACATGTCTCTTGTTTTCTTGAGTTCTGGGTCATTGGTGTGCCTATAGGGGCCGTTACTTCACATCCCTTTCATCACGGTTCACTGTCCCGCTTGGAACCGGTATGAAGAAATGTTACTCCACAACCATTGCGTGACGATGGGAGTTTGTCCTGACCATGTCCCCTGAACTGGGATTTAAGCGGGATAAGCGATTCCCCTCCCTGGCCTCTGGAATCTGCTCGTCTCGGTTCTCATTCCAAGATGAGTGCCTGTGAGGTAATGCTCATCACGCAACGTGCCATTCTCCATCTAGTGGCAGGAGTGTGAAGTGTCATTCGCCAGTACATTCCCTATGGAGTCAGCAACACAGTGCAGAGAGATTAAAAAAACAAATGCCTCGAACTTAGCTCCATAACACATTGAAGGCAAAGTTGAGGAGATTCAAAAGATCGAAAAACAGAAGGTTGGACCAAAGAAAAAAATAAGAACGAAGGCTGAGAAGTTCAGATGTTGTCGCGAAACAAGGACGTGCAGTAACAGTCATCACGATACCATCAATCACATCTGTGGGTACACGGGAACAGGGACAGTACTGGGACAAGACCAGGTGACCGTGAGTGATGTGATCATGGAACGAACGTCAACTCAGAATGAGGCAAGATGTGAAGTAACCGTATGGGATAAAAAAGCATCCCCTTTTCAGAGAGTCAGTTTTGTATGATTAAAGCAATGAAGGAGGAAGCAAGGAAGCATGCTAGACAGAAGACAGCAGCATACCATATTTTTCCATCTATAAACACCCCCATGTATAAGACAACCCTCCATTTTCCAGCCCGAAATAACAGTTTCTGTACTGTGTGGTTCTCTCATTGGCTTGCTTCCGTGTATAAGATGACTCTAAGTTTTTAGTCTAAGAGTTTTAGTAAAAAAAATAGTCTTATACATGGAACAATACAGTATTTGTCCTTGTGTGTCCCACTCCACATGTCTTTATAATACCTGAAAAGGATTGTGCAATTTATGGAACAGCTGGCCCACAGCCTGCAGGTGGACTCACTGATATCTGCCTTGCAGATATGAATTTAATTTCATAACTTAGATATGGATTTATTCCACTAAGGGAGCTCATCTAAGTGCAGATAAGAATGACTTGCTACAAATATTACCTGGCTGAAGTAAGCAAGCGACCTAGACAAACAAGACAGCTGTAGGAAAACACATTTAATGAGGTGAGAAATGAAATTGGGTGAGATTTAGTGATGTTCAGAGGATTATCCCAAAGGATAATCAGAACCAGCCTTCTGATTCACCTGTGTGACCCAGTTGTTACTTTAAATTAGACTGCAAATTGCTTTGCATACCAAAGGAGATAGATAACTGATGAGGCAAAATTTAAATATAAGCATGTCTTGTGTTTTTAAAAAATACAAGGAAAATACCTTTTGTAAAATACTTTGCAGCATTTAAACACTGATTAAAACCTGAAGCATTTAGCATTTGCTTTTATAAGGGTTTTCTATATAAGCACAATGTCATTTCGACAACAATTCTGTAAGCTTCATTTTCATCTAACATGTGTTTTTTTGAATTAATGCTATCATTGTACCTTCTCTCTTGTTTTAATCTGATGGGATTGTCTCATCACACAGATTTTGAAGGATGAATATTGACAAGTGGTTTGCCACTGCATCCCTCTGCACAATACAACCAAGAGTTACCCCAAGAGTCAAAATTATTGACTAGAGATTGGCACGACCAGAAAAAATTACGTTTCGAGTTGTCGTTTTTCGGGACGGGCCCGTTTCAGGTTGTTTCCGTTTGTCACGAAATTTTTCAAAAATTTGTTGTTTCCGTTTGTCGTCTGTCGTTTGTACAGTGGTTTAGGGAGCGTAACGTGTAGCCGCCGTTATACATTATGTTGGGGTTGTTAGTGTGACAGGAAACCTAATCGGCACTTCTCTGTCTCACTAAGAACATTATGTTAGGGTGGGGGTTAGTGTGTCAGAGGAAGGGATAGAGAGGGGCGGGTTGGAGGAGGAGTGGCCATCTATGTCAAAGAAGGGGTAAAATCCAGCAGAATGGAGATGGACAGAGGGTCTGACTCCACCATAGAATCACTTTGGGTTAAACTACCAGGTCCAAGGAGTGATGTGATAGTTGGAGTATTCTATCGTCCACCAGATCAAAAACTTGAGGGGGAACTTGAAATGAGGAGAGAAATCATGGAGGTGGCTAAGAAGGATAGGATAGTAATCATGGGGGACTTCAATTATCCCCACATTGACTGGGTCAATGCGAGCTCCGGGCAAGAAAGAGAAACTGGGTTTCTCGACTTGCTGAATGACTGTGCCTTAGAGCAACTTGTCATGGAGCCCACCCGAGAACAGGCAACTCTGGATCTAATACTGTGCAATACTCAGGACCTGGTCAGGGATGTGAATGTCACTGAGCCTCTGGGGAACAGTGACCATGCTGCAATTTCCTTTGCCATGTATGTCGGAGGAAGAGTGTCAACCAAATCAGACATAAAAACCCTTGATTTTCGAAGGGCAAACTTCCCTCAGATGAGGAAACTAGTTAGAGAGAAACTGAAGGGGAAGGTTAGAAGAATCCAATCTCTTCAGAGTGCATGGAGCCTGTTTAAAACAACAATAATAGAGGCCCAGCACAAATGCATACCACAAAGAAAGAAGAGCTCATTTAAGTCCAAGAGGACACCGGCATGGTTAACGAGTGGAGTTAGAGAGGCTCTAAAGCACAAGGAGAGGTCTTTCTGTAAATGGAAATCCTCCCCAAATGAGGAAAATAAAAAGGAACACAAACTCTGGCAAAAGAAATGTAAGAAGATGATAAGGGAGGCAAAGAAAGATTTTGAGGAACGCATGGCTAGCAATATAAAGGGTAATAATAAAAGCTTCTTTAAATATGTTAGAAGTAGAAAACCTGCCAGAGAACCAGTTGGCCCTCTGGATGGTGAGGGAGGAAAAGGGGAGGTTAAGGAGGACTTGGACATTGCAGAGAAATTGAATGAGTTCTTTGCGTCTATCTTCACGACAGAGGACCTTGAGCGGATTCCGCTGCCTGAGCCGCCCCTCTTGACTAAAGAATTAAATCAAATACAGGTTAAAAGAGAGGAGGTTTTAGGACTAATTGATAAATTGAGGATTAACAAGTCACCGGGCCCAGATGGCATCCACCCAAGGGTTATTAGGGAACTGAGAAACGAAATTGCAGATCTCTTAACGGTTATATGCAACTTGTCTCTTAAAATGGCCACAGTGCCGGAGGACTGGAGGATAGCAGATGTCACACCAATTTTTAAAAAAGGAAGGAGGGGGGACCCGGGAAACTACAGGCCAGTTAGCCTTACATCTGTCCCAGGGAAGATGGTGGAAAGCCTCATCCAAGAGAAAATCTTAAAACACATAAAAGAACAAATCTTCTGAGAGAAAATCAGCATGGCTTCTGTAAGGGTAAATCTTGTCTGACAAACTTTTTAGAATTTTTTGAAAAGGTCAACAGGCACATGGATTTGGGTGAACCGGTGGATATAGTCTATCTGGATTTTCAAAAGGCTTTTGACACAGTCCCTCACCAAAGGCTGCTGAGAAAATTGCACAGTCAGGGGATAAGAGGGCAGGTCCTCTTATGGATTGAGAACTGGTTGAGATCCAGGAAACAAAGAGTAGGTGTCAATGGGAAATTTTCACAATGGAGAGAGGTGAAAAGCGGTGTGCCCCAGGGCTCTGTCCTGGGACTGGTGCTTTTCAATCTGTTCATAAATGACCTGGAGACAGGGATAAACAATGAGGTGGCCAAGTTTGCCGATGACACAAAACTTTTCAGTGTGGTAAAAACCAGAGAAGATTGTGAAGAGCTCCAGAAGGATCTCTCCAAACTGGGGGAATGGGCTGAGAAATGGCAAATGCGTTTTAATGTAACTAAATGTAAAGTAATGCATAATGGGGCAAAAAATCCAAACTTCATCTATCAACTCATGGGCTCTGAGTTATCCATGACGGATCAGGTGTGTGTTGGTGGACAGCTCCATGAAGGTGGCTCCCCAATGTGTGGCAGCGGTGAAGAAGGCCAATTCCATGCTAGGGATTATCAAAAAGGGGATTGAAAATAAAACAGCGAACATTATAATGCCTTTATACAAAAGAATAGTAAGGCCCCACCTGGAGTATTGTGTAGTACAATTCTGGTCACCGCATCTCAAGAAAGACATAGTGGAACTGGAAAAGGTGCAGAAGAGAGCGACTAAAATGATTACTGGGCTGGGGCACCTCCCTTATGAAGAAAGGCTAAAACATTTGGGCCTCTTTAGTCTGGAAAAAAGGCGCTTGAGGGGGGATATGATTGAGACATACAAAATTATGCAGGGTATGATTAAAGTGGATAGAGGGAAGCTCTTCTCTCTCTCCCAAAATGCCAGAACTAGGGGACATACACTCAAATTGAGGGCTGGGAGAGTAAGAACTGACAAAAGAAAATATTTTTTCACCCAGCGCGTTGTAAGTCTATGGAACTCCCTGCCACAGGATGTGGTGATGGCATCTGGCCTGGATGCCTTCAAAAGGGGATTGGACAGATTCCTGGAGGAAAAGTCCATCACAGGTTACAAACCATGATGGAGATGTGTAATCTCCAGGCTTAAAACCAGGGTACTTTAAGGGCCAGATGCAGGGGAGTGGTATCAGGAGACAGATATCTAGTCTCATGCGCTCCCAAACGCATCTGGTGGAGCCGCTGTGAGATACAGGAAGCTGGACTAGATGGGCCTTTGGCCTGATCCAGCATGGCTCTTCTTATGTTCTTATGTTCTTATGAACCTCGTTGGCGCTTCTCTGACTCACTAAGAAGGAAAGCATACTGGCATACTGCCGTACAGTTTACGCTTAGGGAGGGAGGGAGTGGGTCTCTGGAGTTGAAGGCACCTCTCTGGGTGCATCACTCTGACCCACTAAGAAGGGAAGTGTACTTGCGTACGAATCTGGGTTAGGGTTGGGGTTAGGGTAAGGGCTAGGCTTAGGGTAACGGTTCAGGTTAGGGTTAGGGTTAGGGTTAGGGTTGGTGGGCTTTTTATGCCCTCTCTGGCACATCCAGAAGTCTCAGCATACCTGGCCATGCGATTGGTCGAATGACTCCAAAAATTTGCATGGTCCCATCCCATGGCCAGCCCATCATTGCGCGTGCGCAGGTGTAAAAAAATAAAAATAAAAATAAAATAAAATAAAATAAAATCAATACAACATTTTATTGCTATAAAAAAAACCACTGCTGCTACTATAAAAATTCAGGCATTTAAAATACCTAATTTTCACATGTTTCTGTGGTGTTTTGGTTGGTTTTTGGACCACGATTTCAAAAGAAAAATTGCGGTCGCCATTTTGGATCCCCCCCACCGCATGGCAAATGGAGACGACGAGGATGACCCCCCCAGCCTGGTGCAAGCAACCCAGGACAAGAGGGGGGGGAAGGCTGGGGACCCCCCCCCAGAAACCACCCCTCGGTAGGTGCCCTCACTGAGGCAGGCATATTTTTGCCTGCTTTTATGGCCAGGAATCGGTTTTTTTATTTTTTAAACTTTTTTTCTGTGCTGCTTGGTATCGCGCGATCGCCGTGATGCAATGAACGACAACGAAAAATCAGACCCAATTTTTCTTTTTCGGTTCGGGTTCAAGCTGGAGTGGAGTAATTCCTGTTACCGTTACCCGTTACGTAACAATAACGAGAACCGAAAACGGAAACGACAATTTCGCCTAGTCGTGGCCATGTCTATTATTGACTATGCCACCTTCTAATATTGCTACAAACCAGTAACAATCCTTGATGGGTTTATATGTCCCTACCACCACTGGAGCTATCAATGTTCTTCTGTGCATGTGAGTGTCACTTTCTGGATGCATCTCAGTCTGGTGTCTCAGCGCTGACCCTTCTACTCTAGTGACCCTTTTAGGAACAGAGATTCTAAATAGTGTCTAGTCTTCTGATGACAGTCCTTCTAGCTTCTACTGTAGGACACACTCAGATTGGCTCACCTGAGGACTAAAGCTCCTTATCTAAAACCCTCTTTCTATTTTTTTGCTATCTGTCACCATCAAATACACTGAGTGATCAGTTTCCATCTTGAAAAAATGCATCACCAAAAGGCAAACAGAAAAAGATACAGATGTATAGATGAGATGTATAGGCTAGCTTATATGTGGAGAATCACAGCCTTAGAGGATTGAACGTAACATTAAAAATCCTAAAATGGTGGGTAGTACAAAAAGACCATGGATAAATCGGTATGACACTTGTCATGAAGCATAAACTCATAAGGTGATATAAGAGTGCCACATTTTGTGTTCTTATTTGAATTAATCAAAAAGAAAAAGCAATGACGATTTTGAGGCAAATTCTTCAAGTGTCTAGCAGGAAAATCCTTGAACTCTTTTTTTAAAACTTGGCAGCAATAATTGCTACTGTGTTCCTAAATGTCATGCATAACCATACACTACCCCCTGACCAAAATCACAGCAATTATATTTCCTGAAGTAAGTCAATGGAAAATGTGCAAATGGGGATGCAATAATACCTTGGTTTACGAGCATAATCCAGTCTGGAAACATGCTTGTAAACCAAAATACTCTTATATCAAAGCAGAATTCCCCATAAGAAATAATGGAAACTCAGATGATTCATTTGGGAGTCCCATAGACCACATACTATACACACAAAATACCAATACTCACAAAAAGTTGGCTAAAAGTCCACGTCCACACCATGGTTTAGGTACCTGTCTGTGAAATCTGATCCAAAACATCTGGAGTGTCAAAGGTTCTTCACCACTGCTCTATAGAGAGCACTTTGACATACTGTGTCTGTGCTTGGTTTTCCAGCTGCACAGCTGTGGACAAGGAAGCTCTTCAGAGGTTATTGGTCACCTTTTCCCATCATTGGAAGAACTATATAGTTCTCATTGTCTTGAAATGGCAAGAAACATCTTACAGCAGGCATCTCCAAACTTTGGCCCTCCAGATGTTTTGGACCACAACTCCCAGAATTTTAAGCTTAGATTGCCAATGGCAAAGGACTGTGGGAGTTGTGGTCCAAAACATCTGGAGGGCCAAAGTTTGGATATGCCTATCTTACAGGATCCATCTCACCCCAGACATTGTCTGTTTGCACTGCTGCCTTCAGGGAGGAGATAGAGGACAATTAAAACAAGAACAAACAGATTAAAATAGTTTTTAATCCAAGAACTATAGTCACCTTGAATACTGCTAAAATTTAATTGTAATCCTGGTGGATGGGTGTGTGTGTTTAATTTTTTTAAAGTTATATTTGTACTTGGGGTCAATTTTGTTGTACAATGTACAATGACTATAAGTTATATCTATCTAATGTGACAATAATAAAGTGGAAGTTTCAGAGAGGATCGCCGAGTTAGTCTTTTCAAGAATTGCAGGCAAAAATCAAAGAAAAACAAAAGAAAAGAAAAGACACAAAACATGTGGCACCTTAAATACTAACTTTCATATGTCAATGTATCGTTTCATAGACATGTCAAGTTCTTCAGACATCTGTCTGACATCTGTCTGCTATATGTCTGAAGAAGTGGAGGTGTCTACAAAATGTTACATTAAAATACATTAAAATATGAAAGTTAGTCTTTAAGGTGCCACATGTTTTATATCTTTTCTTTTGTTTTTCTTTGATTTTTGCCTGCAATAATAAAGTACAATTTGTAGCCATAGACACAGTTGACTAGTTGCCCCATGGCAAGAATTGGTTTGAAAAATAAAAATGAAATACAAGTACAAATAACATATCAAGAAAAATAAAACAATCCCCTAACCTACATTCACCTTTTGAAATCTTTGTGGCTGCTCCAAGGGAGACCTCCCTTTCTCTCTCCCCTCCCCCCCACTTTTGAGGCTTGCCTGAGATGGAACATTACAGACAATGACCTACAACCCAGCAGAGAGCGAGGGGAAGGGTGGAGAGCCACCACTGGCTCTGTTGTGATCATGTGATCTGCTCCAGTGCTTGTACATGAAGGTATTGCTTGTTGATCAAGGCAAAATGTAGAAGGAATTTTTGCTTGTCTTGCAAGGCACTCTTAAACCAAGTTACTCTTAAACCTATATATTACTGTATCTGCATTTCAATTGGGATTCAGTTCAGAATCAGATTGGAGTCCTGAATAGAGTTGGGTTTGAACTGAAAAATGAATCACATTTTCTGATGAATTTGGCCAATTTGTTAAAATTGTTGATTCGTATGCATCATATATGGAGTCCCTCAATGAATACAAATTGATGAATAAATGTTTGGATCATTAATTTGTGGGCCATAAAATGCCCCCCCCCCCAAGGTACATATAGTCACCACATTTAGAGGGAAGCATCCCCTCACTCTACTCCATAATGCCTCAATGTTTGGTGGTCGGTGGAGATTAGATTTTAGATGTCTGAGTTATGTGTCACTAAATGCCTCACCAGGAAAGTTGGTTTGGAAAACTTCAAGTGTTTTTCAAGAAATCAGTGATTTTTTTAAGGAAATTCCAGGTTTGTTTTTGTATTTGCGCCCACTTCTAGTTACTTACAGAGACCTCAATTGGCGATTCAATGTATATGGAATGTTTAGATATTTTATCAATGTCACACACACACACACACACACACACACACACACACACACACACACACACACACACACACACACACACGGCTGAGCACAAATTTGAACCAAGGGTCTTGAGTCCTAATCCACATTATATGCAGTATACCAAATTGGCTATTCAGTGCTTGAATTGGGTCCTTTCAGTAAGAAAGGTGGGACAGAAATATTTTAAATAAACAAACAGGTTTAATATTTTTTCTTCGGTTACACTGTGAAATGTAACTGAAAATTCTAAATGCCACACGAAACTACAAATCCCACTTTTTCTTACAATGGAAGTATATGATATCAAACCAATATAACTATAATGAAGTTACACCTTTGATCTTGTCTGTGAAGAGTCTCAGTCATCCAGGTGAGTTTATCTACAAATTGAGTCATGGCAAATGGACTTCTTTTTTTGAGAGAGATAGAAACGTTTCACTGCTCATCCAAACAGCTTCATCAATCTGAATAAAGCTAGTGTGAGTCCTCCATCTCATAGTCCACTCTGACCTCTTGTCACCTTGGTCTGAAATAGGCTCATAAGATGAACAATGACCTGAATAGTCTTGTTAGGTACTCAGACTGATGAAGCTGTTTGGATGAGCAGCGAAACATTTCTATCTTTCAAGAAAAATAAATCCAGTTGTCATGACTTAACTTCCAGAGCTTTGGTCTTGAAAAGGCAGGCATCTAAGCCAAGTGGAGAAAGATGTGGGCATGTGTGCACATGCCACTATATGTGATTTGAAGATTTTCTGAGCCACTTCGGCAATCTGCATTGCAACAAATGTGGAATATAAGCAATATTTATTAATATACACAAAATGTACACTGTACCATGTACTCCAGAATAGTTGAGTTGGACTGTATGACGTTAGCTGCCCTGAAAGGTGTGTGAAAACCAGGAAGGTATGTGTGTGTGTCTGTAAGTCAGGCATGTCCAAAATCAGGCCAGGGGGCCAAATGCAGCCTGTTTTCAAATTTCAAGTGGCCCGCGGCCTCTTCTCCCCACCAGCTCAGCCTATCACGCATCCCTGCCAGCTGACCCCTCCCCATATCAGATGGAGGCATCAGCTTGCAGTTTTATGGTTTGCCTGACATCCCTGTCTCTGTCCACCACCACCCAGCCACCTGCCCAGCCTACCCGGCCCCAGTTCCATTGCTGCAGCATCATCCCTGCCTCCTTGCATGTTATAGAGATATATCCAAAGACCGGCCCAGGGGCCAAATGCAGCTGAATGGTCGGCCCCCACAAGTTTTCACCTCACCAAATCTAGCCCTCCTTGCAAAAAGTTTGGACATCCCTGCTGTAAGCAAACATAAAAGAATTGTCCCATTGGCTTCACTAAAACCATTAGGTATACTATTTTGGTAAGAAAGGGCAAAGAAAACAAGGGGGACACTAAGCAGTACAGCCACAAAGGACTTTAGATTGTAATTTCTTTACACAAGGACTAGTTTAAGTGTGTAATAAACTACCAAGGTCATCAACAGGAGAAGTTAGCATAAACAGTTTTATGAAGGAGCTAGACAGGAATTTCAAAGTGGAAGAGAGGAGAGGGAAATGCTTCTGGAGTTTTATTGCTGCCGACACAACAAAGGAGATGAGATCAAGAGATCTGGCCAGAGTCTTCCCTCCCCTGCCACTCACTCCCAATATTTTATTTCTTTGTTGTCTTTCCGCAGAAGTAGTGGAATCTGAAAGCATATATGTTTTTCTTTTGCATAATTTATTTATTGAAAAAAATAGTTAATAGGGATAAGGAGTAGATCTTCAACCTTGTTTACAGTCACCACCACCACCACCTCTGGAAGCTGGTAGAAATGGCTCCTTGCTTTCTGAGAGAGATGCATACTCACTGCTCTTTCTTTTTCTTCTCCTTCTGTATCATGTGCATGCCTCTCTTGTGTACTTTACGTTTAACGAAATCAAACACTAGGAAATATGTAAACAGAACACTTGAACAAATAAAGGGAAACAATAGCCCTTCCCACATGAAGGGTAATTGCCGATAGCCTGCTTGTGGGATATGTATGTGAGGAGCAAAGATCCAACAATGAATTCTCAAGTGACGGCATGCGTTAGGATAGGGCTCATTAGCCCTACTCTGTCATTACTAACTGGAATATGCTGGGCACAGGTAGAAGGGAGTATGCTTCCACATTGCTCCCATTTCCACATTATTTCTTTACATGTGGAATGTTGAAAGTCTGAAAAGAAGGGCCAGTACCCTTGGAGGATGTACATGGGGATTAGAGCCCTAGAATATCAGCACCCTGATATTCATCTCTCATCTTCAGCTTCACCAAAAATCTCCATTATCAGGGGGCAACAACATTGAAAATAGAGGGAGTGGAGCACACCCTCTGTCTGTAGCAAGCATGTTGATGTTGTTACATGCCACCAGGTAACTTTTGTCTTATGGTGACCTTATGAATTATTGATCTCCATACTGTCCTGACATTATCAGCAGATTTTGCAAACTCAAGGTCTTCTTTATTGTGTGAATCTATCGCCTAGTTGACCTGTTTCTCTTCCTGCTGCCTCCAACTTTCCCCAGCATTGTCTACTTTTCCCAGCAAGTCTTGTCTTCTCATGATGTGTCCAAAGGGCAACAGGTTCAGTTTCATCACATTTGCTTATAGTGTGATTTGTAGGTCTTTGTGATGGCCCAAAGTTTCAGCAAAACTGTTCAGACATATGTCAAAAATAATAGATTTGTTATCCCGTCTGTTTCTTCCTGTTTTCTGAGAAGTATTTCTTCCGATTTAATAACAACTCAGTTGGGATTATAGCTACGTCCCAAGGAGAGTCCAGAAATGTAGACAGCTGTATTGGACCTCACCAAAAACACAAAGCAAAAGCGAAGCAAAATGTTCTGCTTATATACCGCCCCATACTGCTTCAACTAGTCTCTGGGCAGTTTACAGTTTAATTATGCAGGCTACACATTGCCCCCCACACCCAGGAAGGATGGAAGGCTAAGTCAACCATGAGCCTGCTACCTGAGATTGAACCCCAGATCATGAGCACATGTTTTAGCTGCAGTACAACTGTTTTTAACCATTGTGCCACAAGGCTCCAGAAGTCATAAGAGTGGGGGTAATGGTAGTAGGTAGAGTGAAAAAAATGGGCTGAAGCTCAACATCAAAAAGACTAAAATCATGGCCACTGGTCCCATCACCTCCTGGCAAATAGAAGGGGAAGAAATGGAGGCAATGACAGTGTTTAATTTCTTGGGCTCCTTGATCACTGCAGATGGCGACTACAGCAACAAAATAAAAAGATGCCTGCTTCTTGGGAG
The DNA here is from genome assembly GCA_037367245.1 of Phrynocephalus guinanensis. Taxonomy (NCBI): domain Eukaryota; kingdom Metazoa; phylum Chordata; class Lepidosauria; order Squamata; family Agamidae; genus Phrynocephalus; species Phrynocephalus guinanensis. The sequence continues at coordinate 95,298,052 of CM074738.1, read as the reverse complement.
GAAAGCAATGGCAAACCTAAGTAGCATCGTAAAGAGCAGAGACATCACTTTGCCAACTAAGGTCAGGATAGTCAAAGCTATGATTTTTCCAGTTGTGATGTATGGAAGTGAAAGCTGGACTATAAAGAAGGCTGATCGCTGCAGAATTGATGCTTTTGAGCTGTGGTGCTGGAGAAGAGTCTTGAGAGTCCCCTGGACTGCAAGGAGATCAAACCTATCCATCCTGAAAGAAATCAACCCCGGATGTTCACTGGAAGGACAGATTTTGAAGCTGAGGCTCCAGTACTTTGGCCACCTCATGAGGAGAGAGGACTCCTTGGAAAAGTTCCTGATGTTGAAAAAGATTGAAGGCAAAAGGAAAAGAGGACGGTAGAGAATGAGATGGTTGGACGGTGTCATCGATGCAACCAATATGGATTTGACAAAACTCCGGGAGGAAATGGAAGATAGGAAGGCCTGGTGAACTCTGGTCCATGGGGTCACGAAGAGTCGGACACGACTGAACTACTGAACAACAACAATGGTAGTAGGTTGTCAATGGGCTGAACTGCCCTTTCAAAACCAAGGTATCTGAAATATGTTTCAGTAGAACAGAGATATCGCACAACATAGTGTTCCTGGCAAAATTCATTTCTCTCAAGTATTTGGGGCAACTCCAGTTGGGCTGTAGGGCAACAGAGGATATTGAAGGAAGGAATGAAGGATGAGGTCAATGTCCCTTTTAATCACAGTTGGTGCTGGACTGAAAAGAACTGCTGGGTAGCTCAATGGTTTGGCATCAGAACTTGGGAGTTCAGTTACCCACTATATATCTTTGACAATGCAAATTCTCATTCAATTTGATTAATAAATTCTTGCCCCCCCCCAAAAAAAAATGAAAGAAAGAAACATTTTAAATAAATTTTCACAGGTGAACTTTAGGGTTTTTGTGCTTACTTTACATATGGAGTTGCTGGGGAATCATGAGCGGCTCGGATTCTGTCTCTTAGCGTACAGTGGATTCTATGGAAGCTGGCAGCTTCACTGTACTTTTTGAACTTTGATTAAAGCCCTGGGGAAGCTGTCATAAAATATGTCCTCCCACCAAGGTGTTTTAAACGAAGGTAGCCTGGGATGATGGAAAATGATGAATATGTAAAACATAAGTGTCGTGATATGTCTGTAAAATACAGCACCATGAACTAGCTTGTAACATTGTGGTAACTATTCAAGAGGCTGGAATATAAAGCAGGAAATTGGAAATCTTTTACAGTGGGAAATTAATCTTTTCAAAAATTGGAGGAAAAATTATGGCACAGTTTACCACTTTTGCTGAAACAGGTATGAGGAAGGACTGGACACCTCCCTTATACCCACAACATGGTTTACAGTGTTCCTAGGCCAGTGATGGTGAACCTTTTAGAGACCCAGTGCCCAAACTGCAATTCAAAACCCACTAATTTTTCACAAAGTGTCAATACAATAATTTAACCTGTATACAGTTGGCTGTGAAGGGGTAATGTCAGGTGGCCACAGAAAGGGCTCCGTGTGCCACCTTTGGCACCCATGCCATAGGTTCGCCAACAATGTCCTAGGCTTTAGAAATCTCCCTCAAGAATGTAAGATTTTGGCCACTTTGGGAAGAGTTTGCACTCTGAAGAAGAAGTAAGAAGCTGATTTTTTTTTCCACAAAGAGCAGCTGAATCAGGTGTGCAATATGATATGGGATGGGATATACATTTCACACCAAAATTTCTGCACTATTTTTTAATTGTCTGGCTTTCTGTCCCCACTGTCTCTATGCCTTAGAATGACTCTAGATAGATGACGTTGAGGGAAAACCCAAATGCTGGCTAAATGCTCTGATCCTGCAAATGTGATGACTCTGTTTGCCATGCTGTCCAGGGCGTATCTGGAGGAGGGGAGGGTACATCTGCCCCAGGTGCAGCAATCTGGGGACACCTGAAGGGGGAGCAGGAGGAGGAAACTGTGTGCCCTCCCGCCACCCAGCAGTCCTCCTTTCCCCTAAGACATAGTGAGGGCACACCCTCTGTAGCCTCCGCTCCGCACGCCAAGCAAACAGCAAAGCAGGCAGGCAGGAAGGCAGGTGTGCAGTGACCGTGGCACTCTCCTCCTCCACTTCCTCACCTTGGTGGGAGATGTGTAAGGCACACACATGCTACTGCATGCACGTGCACACACACATACACACACGTGTGCACATCCACCTGCGTGCCTGTGCATGCATGCACACATTCCACGTCCGCAGGGTTCGGCACCCTGTTGCTGAGTGGTTATGATGTGGGGTTGGGGGGGTAGCAGAAAGGATGCAAAAATGACCGTTGTCCCCAGGCTCTCCAAATCCTGGCCACGCCTCTGATGCTGTGTAATGAATTCTGGGAGTTCTAGGTGATAAAGACAACTCCTCAGCCCTTCCTTCTTTTTCTGGGAATAGAAGTTTGGAGTGATGTGCTGGAAGGGATTTAGCTGCACCATTTCCACAACTAGTCTACACTGGGTTCTAACTTTGTAATAATGATGATGATGATGATGATGACCTTAAAACTGCAGAGCCGGAAGGCACTCTAGGGATCATTGAGTCTAGCTCTATCAAGGAGGCAGAGCAGGGAACTGAACTCTGAAACACTTGGTCTGTAGCCAGATGCTTAAGTCAATGAGCTATCCAGCAATTCTCCCTCCTTTTGTGCAAAGTTACATCTTTTCCTGAGTCCTCTTTGTTTCATGAGTCCCCTTTATCCAGTATTTCCTACTTTCTGGACTTCAAGGATCTTGCCATCTCCTACCTCCACTCTTCACCATCTTGAATGTATTCCTTCCAAATATTTCAATTTGGTTAGTCCATTCCAACCACCAAAAGATTTATTTTTAAGAATAACAGGTTGGTTGGCTTAAAAAAACTGATTGACTAACTGGATGGAAGAGGCAGACAACCATTGCAAAGCTACCATCCTACTGGGAGTGATCTCCCTTAAAAACTGAAAATCCATCTACTGAGGAATTGCTCCAACCAGGCCTGGCGAAACAGTAACCCCCACACTAAACCAAAAAGGTGCAGCTTGGGCACAAATCAGGCTGGGGCACTATGGTTTGTTCACATGATCACTGGGAGATGGTTTGCACTGGACTTGTGCCATATTCAGTCCAAAATGTGAGGTTTAATTCAGGAGTGGAGAACCTACAGCTGTCCAGATGTTTTGGATGGTAACATGCAGAATTCTGATCCTATATAACCAATGATAAAGGACTGTGGGAATTGTGGTCATCTGGAGGGACAAAGGTCCCCACCCCATCCTAAATGAATGACCTCGTATTAGGGATCCTTACGAAAAATGACACACTGTTTCATCATTATGTAAGCTTATGAAACCTTACGAAACAAAACAAAGGAGCAAATAGGTGTGTTGCCAAGAAATGAAATGAAACACCATTTTTTGTTTCAGAAATGAAATGATTTGTCCTAGCCTTTCGAGCCAGTCATCTTGAGAACAGGAGCTTTATTTTTTCTTAAACAGATTAATTTGATTTCCTTTCAACCCACACCTCAGCTGTTGAGATAGCTTATCTTGATCTGCCTGAAGCTAGCCAGCCAAGGGGTTGAGGTGTTCTCTTCACTGGCTGTGTCTGCAAGTTGATTTAAACTGATTGTTTTCCCTTCCTTTTTAAGTAGGACTGTGGAGGTTATTTATTAAAATATTTTCTTTCCTTCCCTCATTGCACCAATCAGCTGTTCAGTTTATCTCCCCGGTTTCTCCATGGAGCAGCTAGCTATTAGTTTTCTAGCTTGTTTACAGAAGGATCTGTGTTCAAAAGCAAATTGATTGGAAGATTTGAGGATCTTTGATTTAGGGCAGTGGGCTCCCTGTTTAAAAAAAAAGGAAAGCTCCCCGTTATTTATAGCCTTATGAAGCATTTCATTTCATGACAAAAATTCTTTTTAAAAATCAGTTATTAATGACACACAATGAAATGAAGACTGAAACAAAATGAAACTAAAGGGAACATTATATGTTGGTGCCCATCGCTTTGTTCTATCTTTCCTAGGAACAAATGAAAAGCCATTAATCATTAATCACCCAAGTACAAATTTTCTACAGAATATTACTTCCAAAGATTATTCCAGTAGACCTTACTCTTCACTAAGCAATCCCCTAGAAATTTTTTCCCAATAAGAGATTCCCCTCTTGTTCGTACCTGATAATTTGTGGGCCACAGAGAGAGTCTCTCTCATATCGCTTCATCTTTTTCTCATAAACATGATCTGAGGCTCAGCACAACAGTGGAGGGCTATAAAATTATTCCATGGCTTTCATCAGCAAGGAAAATTTTGTTGTCGTTGTTTTACCTATTATTGTTTGTAGTACCAGGTCTCATGTCCTGGTCCTTCTGAAGGCAGAGGATTTTCTTTTACATAAAAGAAAAACATAATTGTACTGATAATGCTGGGTGCGTAAGAAAAGATGGACCTGCCTTATTTATGAGGACAAAGCACTTTGTAACAGCAAACTGACTGAACCTTCCAAAGGATGCTATAAAAGAGTGTAACAGCAACATTTCTGAAGCCTTTGAAGGAGAAACAAATTGGGCAGAACAAAACAGTGTCATCGTGACACTTCACTTCTAACAAATGTTTGAAGGAATAATGTTTTTGTTTTGTGAAATGTTATTAGTGTACTCTATTTTTATGAGTTCAATTCATTTCATAATGCCATGAATAAATATAAGAGCAGCCAACAAAACTATATCTATTTTTTTCAGAGTTTTGCTCAAATAAATTCATTTCTAAAGCAAAGTGTTCTGGTTATATACCGCCCCATACCACTTCAAGTAACCTCTGGGCGGTTTACAGTTTTTAATTACAGTATGCAGGCTGAATCACAAGCCTGAATCACAAGCCAAAATTAAGATTGCCAGAAGAAATATCAACAACCTCAGATACACAGATGATACTACTCTGATAGCAGAAAGTGGGGAGGAATTAAAGAACCTCTTAATGAGGGTGAAAGAGGAGAGTGAAAAAATGGGCTGAAGCTCAACATCAAAAAAACTAAGATCATGGCCACCGGTCCCATCACCTCCTGGCAAATAGAAGGGGAAGAAATGGAGGCAATGACAGAGTTTATTTTCTTGGGCTCCTTGATCACTGCAGATGGTGACTGCAGCAATGAATTAAAAAGATGCCTGCTTCTTGGGAGGAAAGCAATGGCAAACCTAGATAGCATCGTAAAGAGCAGACACATCACACAATGACTGAACAACAACAAAAATGCAGGCTACACGGTGCCCTCCCCCAGCAAGCTGGGTATTCATTTTACCAACCTCAGAAGGATGGAAGGCTGAGTCAACCATAATCCCCGGCTACCTGGGATTAATAATAGAGAGCTTTTCCATTCTTTACAAAGCTCTGGGTTGAGGGTGAAGCTATAAATAGGGCCCACCATGGGTTGGGGAGGTGAGAGAGAAGTATGCAGTAGTCTCCTTTAAAAGACCCAGAAAGTCTATCACTTTTGATACATTCTCTTATCTTTTCACAGAATTTTCTCTCTGTAGGTGCTTCAGGTTGCTTCCGAAATTGCGCATTCAGAGTCCTCCAGCAAGTCATACCTTGAGGAATGAGAGGCAAAGGTGCACAAAGAAAAACAGTTAAGGAAATATTAGATAAAATTAGATAACAGACAGATATTGCTTAATCTTGAGATAACAGATGAAACATAACCACTGTTAGGAAAGCCTTAAAGACCTGGCTTTTTGTGGAAGCTTTTGGGTGATCACTGAGCATACATCTGTGAGTTGTTGTTGGTTGTTTCATCCTGTCCCTGCCCTTTTTCTTGCCGGATTCTTTGTTGTCGTATTACTTGTGCAGTTTATCATTTTTCTGTTTCTTTAGTTTGATATTTGTTTGTTTGTCATGTGGGTTTAGGTTGGGTTCTTGTATTTGTTATTTGCTGTATACCGCCCAGAGTTCCCATGGGAAAATTGGGTGGTTAACAAGTACAAATATAAATAAATATAAATAAATAAACTGGATAACATACAGAGCCTAAAGAAAGAGTTCAGAGAGAAATTGAACTGGATCAAGCAGCTCCCCATGCTTATTTCAGGGAGGAAGCTGAATCGTTGAATTAAAGAGACACCAAAAGAGACATTACTGAAGTTCAGTGATCAATTAAAAAAATAACATGTCACCAAAATGTGAATCATTTTAGATGATAGAATCATAGATTAGTGGAGTTGGAATGCGGCCTATAAGGCCACTGAGTCCAGCCCCTGCTTAGTGCAGGGTAGAGATGGGCACGAAACGAACAATTTTGTGTTTCCGTTTTTGTTTTTTTGTTTTGTTATGCAATGAAACGACAAACGAATTTTATCTCTAAAATTAAATGAAACGAACAGAAACACCAGAAATTTTGTCGTCTGTTTTGTTTTCGTTACGGCAATACATTGAACTGCTTTAAAAGCTAAAAAAATCACAAAAATTGAAATAAAATGGTAACAAAACGGTAATGAAACAACAAAAACGAAAACGATTTTTTTTTGCAAAAAATTCACGAAAAATGGAAACGAACCGAAACGGACCCCCTAAACGACAAACGACAAACGAAATGCCATTTTTTTGATTCATGCCCATCTCTAGTGCAGGGATTCAAGTCAAAGCAGATCTGACAGGTGGTCATTCTATTTTCTCTTGAATGCCTCCAGTGTTGGAGGGCTCTCCACCTCCCAGGGTAGCAGGTTCCATTGTTGTATTGCTTGGAGAGTAAATATGGTTTCCCAGATATTTAATTTAATTTAATTACCAAATTTTTTACTGACCATCTAACTACAGACAGTCTAAATCTGGCTTTTTGTGTCTTGAGGCCATTATTGTATGTCCTATACCAGGGATGGTGAACCTTTTAGAGACCGAGTGCCCAAAATGCAATTCAAAACCCATTCATTTTCCGCAAAGTGCCAGCCAGTACAGCAATTTAACCTGAGTACAGGTGGCTGTTAAAATTGATGGTGGGATTAGGAATTAGAAATAATAAGATAATGCAAGAAAAGACATCAAGTAATGTTGGGAAAGAGGGCTGCTCAGGCTTAATAGAGACCTAGAGTTTTGGGAGGGTGCTGAAGAGTTGGGCAGAACCCTTTCGAAGTAGGAAGGCACTGAATTCAGAGATGAGTTGGAAGTCAACATGATTCCAGACAGTCACCTCCTTGCAGTACATGCAGGACCCGGACCTGGCCATTCTAAAGAAAGTTAACAAGTTGCTGTTAATAAAATTATGGCCCAATTTAAACCCAACTATCTTGTCTTGCCTCTTTATTATTAGAGATGGGCACGACCAGGGAAAATGACGTTTTTGAGTTGTCGTGTGTCGGAGCCGGCCCGTTTCGGCTCGTTTCCGTTTTTTGTGAAATTTTTCAAAAATTTGTTGTTTCGTTTGTCATTTTTTCATCTGTCATTAGTACTGGTTTGGGGGGGGAGCGGGCTCCTGGAGGCACCTCTCTGGGGTGGGTGCCTCCTCTGGCCCGCTATGAAGGAAAGCGGGCTCCTGGAGGCACCTCTCTGGGGTGGGTGCCTCCTCTGGCCCGCTACAAAATGGCATGCATAGCCAATTGGATATGCATACCAAGTTGAGACTCGAGGCACCTTTTTTGGGTGCCTCTCTCTGTTGACCACAGGCCCACTGCTAACTGCAGTGTCATGCGCACACTGGGGGAAGGCTCCTCCTCAGTCTCGGCGCTCTGTGGTTCACCAAGAAGGGAACTGTACTTGCGTGAGTGCAATGCGAGTACAGATTTGGCTTAGGGTTAGGGGGGTTAGTGCAAGGGCTAGGCTTAGGGTTGTTACGGGTAAGGTTAGGGTGCGTTCGTGGGGTGCACCTCTGGGTGCCTCTCTGACCCACTAAGAAGGACAGTGTACTGGCATATGGGTTAGGGTTAGGGTTAGGGTTAGGGTTCGGGCTATGGTTAGTGGGCTTTTTATGCCCGACAGGCACATCCCAGAAGTCTCGGTCAAAACCTGGTCAAGTGGCCATGCAATTGGTGGAATGGCTCCCGAAATTTGCATGGTCCACTCCTATGGCCAGCCCATCATTGCGCAAAAAAATAAAAATAAAAATAAAAATAAAATAAAATCAATGGAGCCGTTTTGTTGCAAGAAAAACCCACTGCTGCTACTGTAAAAATTCAGGCAGTTTTAAAATAGCTATTTTCACATGTTTCTGTGGTGCTTTGGTGTGTTTTTGGACCACCACGATTTCAAAATAAATAAATATTGCTTGCGGTCGCCCCATTTTGGATCCCCCGCCCACACCGCATGGCATGGCGAGTTGGTGAGACGACGAGGATGCGCAGCCCAGGAGAGGAGGGGGGGAGGCCGGGGACACCCCCCCAGAAACCACCCCTCTGATAGGTGCCCTCACTCAGGCAGGCATATTTTTGCCTGCTTTTTTGGCCAGGAATCGGGGGTTTTTTATTTTTAAAACTTTTTTTCTGTGCCGCACCGCTTGGAGAGTTGGCGAGACGACAAGGATGTGCAGCCCAGGAGAGGAGGGGGGAGGCCGGGACACCCCCCCAGAAACCACCCCTCTGGTAGGTGCCCTCACTCAGGCAGGCATATTTTCGCCTGCTTTTTTGGCCGGGAATCGGTTTTTTTATTTGTAAAACTTTTTTTCTGTGCCGCGCCGCTTGGTGAGTTGGCGAGACGAGGAGGATGCACAGCCCAGGAGAGGAGGGTGGTGAGGCCGGTGATCCCCCCCAGAAACCACCCCTCTGGTAGGTGCCCTCAGGCAGGCATATTTTCGCCTGCTTTTTTGGCCGGGAATTGGGTTTTTTAATTTTAAAAACTTTTTTCCTGAGCCGCTTGGCATCACGCGATCGCTGCGATGCCGCCAGGAATGACCACGACAAATCAGACCCAATTTTTCTTTAGTCGGTTCGCGTTCGAGTTCTGGCGAAGTAATTGTCATTCTTCATTTCGTTACGTAACGGAAACGAGGAACGGAAACGGAAACAAGGATTTCACTGAGTCGTGCCCATGTCTATTTATTATGATCTGGGGATCCCCAAAGCACTTTTAATTGAGTTAATGAGAAAATAAAACCTGAAGGATGAGTCTATGTGGTTTCCACAATGTTTAGGTCACAAGCTTCTTACCTTTCAATGAGAGAACCAAGGAGAAGAATGGATTTCATTAATATGTGGAAAATTTATTTTTGAGAATTTATCTCCCAGAATTCCCTAGCCAGAACAGCCATGGTATCTGTTGGCTAGGAGATTCTGGGTACAATAGTCTAAAAAGTAAGTTTTCAAAGCTCTGGGTTTGAAACCCATTACAAACCTAGATTAAATGCTTTTGTGGTTAAGAAGACAAGTTGTCATATAGGAAAATTGTGGATAAAAATAAATCTACAAAACACTATCTACAAGAAAATTAGATTTTACTCAAGTGATGAACTGGTTGCCACAAATCTATTCAAGAAAGCAAAAAGAGAGCAGCAAAGCTGGAGAAGAGTTACCAACAGATTCTTCTGATGGGGATGGAGGACTTCTAACCCTCTGGGTTTTTTAAAAAAATATGGCTTCCATCTTATTTTGCTATGTATGGGGCTTGCTGACTGCAACTGGAGGCTAGTGTTTCACTAACTCCTCTCCAAGCTTTACTTCAAGCTGAACACACACCCATTTTAGGCCCTCCTGTGCTAGTAGTGGCGGTCTCAGAATCACTAGGCTGGCCAATTTGGGAGACAGACTTTTTAGACTGTCTGCATGTTTGTTTACTTAATTTACATCTCACATTTCGCCCAGGGAAAGGACTTAAGGCAGAGCACCATTGTCTGTTCCAACAGCACAGTCTTTCTTTCATGCGTAAGGAGTTTTCACGCTGCTAGCAGTGCTCCAACCTCTAGATTCTTTCAACATGACATACAGAGCTCTAACCAGTATAGCCAGTGATGAAGAAAGCTAGGAATTGCATCCCCAGGTTATACCTTGCCCACTCCATTCTACTTGAATGAGCTTTACTTATGCCAATGGTACAGCAGCAGGCATGATCCATTCTCCCCTTTATGCGCATTCACTGCAACAGGAAAAGCATCCTAAACTGCTTTTTCGGAACCAAGTATTAGACAAGTCTGTTGCCAGGATAAACTTGTAATCTAGTGATCTCCTCCCATTACTAAATACCCACCCTTTCCCCATTGCAAATATTAATGGTGAATGGTCTCTGAGTTTATGGCTCAAATTGAAATATTCAGCAAATATCTGAGATGCAGTGCCAGCATTTTTCATTATCCAGTTTTGCAATAAAATACTTAATACCACATGGTAATGGATGGTTGACATGCAACATCAGCCAGGATCTGACAGTATCTGGTATGTTGTCATCACTATGTGGTCATAATTAACAATTGATATTAAATAGCAATAATTATTTGACAGAAATCAAGATTTGATAGCTGTGAGCTAGCTATTAATGTTGAACAGTACCTGGCATTTATCTCTGTCTGTCTCTCTTCAATATTTGGCACCAGGCATGCCAGTTGATCTCAATATTTGACAGCATCAAATATTTGACAGTATCAAATATATGGCGATTAACATTTGACCATCTCTGGCAGCTGTCTTCCGATGTTATCCACAATATTTTATAGTGCTACATATCTAGTTTTTTTAAAAAGCATAATTTGAACCCAGGCAGCAGATTTTGCTCCAGGAATTCAAATATCAAGTTTCATAATCCGAATCCAGTTTTTGAGTTGTGAAATGTTGTAAAAATATTGAGGGGGGAGCTGATTATGCAAAACAGCATTTCAGGTCTGAGAGAATTCTTTTGATAGAGATGAACCAATACAAATGTGACAATGTGGCCAAAATCGCAACAATAATAAAATCAACTACCATTTACCAGTTTCTTCAGAGACTTTAAAAAAATCTGCAAGAGCATTAGTCCAGTTATTTTCTGAAATGAAAACCAGGAAACATGAACCACAATCATGCAGATTAGACACAAGCATGGGTCGTGGGGAAGCAGGATATTTTGGGCATGTAGATCTTTATACAGCTGTCTCTAAAATATTATCATTTTTTAGGAGTGGAGCAACAAATAGATTTTGGCCTGCACCTGCCAGCAGTTATGTGCTGCTAATCATAGCTTTAGATGATAATGATGGTGGTGGTGGTGACTCCATCATTAGTGTACCTGTCACTGTGCTTGTCATAATATCTAATGAAGATGTTTATTATGAGTCACATAATTATTGTGTGGATTTATGGCACAGTGCTGTTATCACCAGGAGGGTGTTCAAAGGAATGAGATCTCTCTTCAGAGTGGAAGATGTAAATATGCACATCTTGTTTGTGTGGCTGTGAAAATATTTCTACAGCGATGGCAGAGAAACACAAGGTGACCTGCCAAAAGTGTGGCAAGAGAAGCTGTAAATCTAGAGGAACTGAGCCCTTGGAATGAGGAGAAGTCTTTGCCCCCCAGCCCGAAATAAAGAGGTGAGACAACTGCTTTTGTGTCAAACAAGGGCCACAACTTTATTAACCTCTTATTAAACTATGCGGAGATAAGGGAGCCTACGTAGTGCCAAAGGTAGTGATCTTTCTTACTTAATAGAGCCTACATCCAGGTGACACTCGGTGAGATCCCCATTAAGTGTCTATGTACATCAGGGCTGCCCTCTGCCGATTCCTCAACCTAATTTATCTCCATCATTTGACGGTGTCTGCTACCAATCCTATTTCTGGCCAGAGGGCTACCAAGCACCAATTGGATGCCAAGAACTGGGATCTCAACTGACTCTATTGACCTAGGCACTACCTGCTGTTAATCTGCCCAGTAGTATTCATTTGCCAGATCCCTGCATTTTCACTTTTTGCATGCATAAATAGACCCAATGCAATGTAGAGAAGTGGAGCACTTGGATTTTAGCAGTACAGACTTATGTCCCCTTTGAGCCACTATAAATACAGTGGGCAACTTCAGCCAATTGCTCAATGAAGAAAGCAATGCCCAATGCCAAGAACTTCTCCCATGAGAATATCAACCATTGATGAACCATTTAGCATAAAAGAAATTCTCATCAAACTGAATTCCAAAGGAGGAAATTTTTTGGGTTTCTCTTGCTTACTTACAACATGGTAGAAAAATGTACAGGTGAAACTCAAAAAATTCGAATATCATGCAAATGTTCATTGATTTCAGTAAGTCAACTCAAAAGGTGAAACTAATATATGAGATAGACTCATTACTAGAGATGGGCACAAAACGAACAATTTTTCATTTCTGTTTTCGTTTTTTTGTTTCATTACGTAACGAAACGACAAATGAATTTTGTCTCTAAAATGAAACGAAACGAACAGAAACACCGGAAATTTTGTCATGCATTTCGTTTCCGTTACTGCAATATGAGTGAATTGCTTAAAATCCTAAAAAAAATCACAAAAATTGAAATAAATGGTAATGAAATGGTAACGAAATGAATGAAAACAAAAATGAATTTTTTGCAAAAATTCACGAAAAACTGGAAATGAAACAAAACGGACCCTCCAAACGACAAACGACAAACGAAATGCCATTTTTTTTATTTGTGCCCATCTCTACTCATTACATGCTCAGCAAGAGATGTCAAGCCTTACTTTGGTATGATTGTGATGATTACGGCATACAGCTTATGAAAACCCCGAATTCACAATCTTAGAAAATTATAATAATGTGAAAATGTTCCCTATTCACACTAGTGCATCAAGAGCCCCCGCACAGAGACATGGGCTTCAAATGTCATATTTCTCTTGTCAAGCCCCCCCCCCGAACAACAAACAACATTAGAAGCATCATTGTACCTGGGCTACAGGGGGGGGGGGGGGAAACTGGTCTGTTGATCAGTGGTCCAAAGTCCTCTTTTCTGATGAGAGAAACTTTTGCATCTCATTTGGGAACCAAGGACCCAGAGCTTCTATGTTGATTTGGGGAGCCATGTCATCTACTGGTGTTGGTCCACTGTTGCTTCATTAAGTCCAGGGTCAATGCAGACATCTACCAGGAGATTTTGGAGCACTTCATGCTGCCTTCCACAGAAGAGCTATATGGGGATGCTAAGTACATATGCATTCTTAGACTTTTCAGAGGTTCGATATTGTTCTATTTCCAATGCTTGTGTTATTGATTTCATGTAGTATTCAAATTTTTTGAGATTGTGGATTTGGGATTCTCATAAGCTGTATGCCATAATCATCACAATTATACCAAAGGAAGGCTTGACATATCTCATTCAGCATGTAATGAGTCTATCTCATATATTAGTTTCACCTTTTGAGTTGACTTACTGACATTTGAACGATATTCTAATTTTTTGAATTTCACCTGTATGTGAGTATTTTGCCTTTTACTTTATAATCATCTTGTGGCAGGTAGCACCTGCACCTCCCACTTTTCACACTTCAATTAAAAGTCAGGCTGAGATGTCAGAAGATAATTCTTTCCACAAGCTACAGAGTGAGGAAAAGATCAATATATGTATAATAGAAAAGAAAATATGCAGCTCTCTCATCTGCCTTGCAATGTTACAGAAAGCTAAAAAATGGCCACAAGAGAAAGTTTAAAGGGACCTGAGACTGAGGCAAAAAAGCAAGATCCTTTTATGGAGAAATAAAACTTTTACAAGCTTAGAGGACAAATACATGTTTTTCCTGGGACTGAATGTAACACTGCCCACTAGAGATGGGCACGAAATGCCCAAATGACATTTCATTGTCATTCGGGCCCTGGGCCCCACTTTGTTTCGTTGTCATTATTCGGGCCCCTGGAGCCCGCTTCATTTTGTTTGTTTTGTTTCATTTTTGGGGCAGCAAGCCTGCCAGGAGAGCATTCCCGTGGCGGCGGGGAGCCCTCCTGGGCCCAGGTGCTGCAGGAGCCAGCAGCAAGCCTCCTGGGAGAGCCACCCTGTACCCGCGGGGAGCTCTCCCGGGGCGGGGCGCCACCAGAGCCAGCAAGAAGCCTCCTGGGAGAGCCATCCCACAGCTACAGGGAGCCCTCCTGGGGCCGGGTGCCACCGGAGCTGGCAGAAATCCTGCCGAGAGAGCGATTCCATGGCCACAGGGAGCCCTCCTGGAGCTGGGCGCTGCTGGAGCCGCCAGCAAGCCAGCCAGGAGAAAAGTCCGGCAGCCATGGGAGCACTCTCCTGGCCTGCTTGACAGGGCCGGTGGTGAGTTCAGTTCGTCTCCGACTCTTCAAGTTGTGTTGCTGTTCGTTGGAAGACAGGGCCGGTGGTGCCTGGGAGGGCTGGGGGGGGGAGATTTAAAAAGCCCACTCTTTCGCCACCCCATCAGGTGGGAGGAGAGAGCGGGCTTTTTAAATCTTCTCCCCTCCCGAAGCTAGCACCGAGCGGCTACTGTGCACTGGCTCTGGGAGGGAGGAAGTGGGGGGGACAGCATGCTCTTCTTCCCTCCACCCCATGTGGTTGTTGGGAGAGGACGCTGTTTAATCTCCTTTCCAGGCTCCCGAAAGTAGCAGCAAGCAGCTGCTTGTTGCTATCGTTGGGACCCTGGAAACAATTTTAAACAGCACACTCTCCCCACCACCACACGGTGTGGATGGAAGAGTGAGCTTTAAACTCATTTCCAGTCTCCCAAAGGTAGCAGCAAGCTCTGTCCCTTAGGGACGAAGGCTGGAAACAAGTTTAAACAGCGCGGAGGGAAGAACGAGCTATTTAAATCTCCCCCCAGCCCTCTCTGGGGTCTCTTCTTCCACGTGCTGGATGACAGCGCTGGACGTGCTGTCATCTGGCGTGGCGAAGATCCCTTTAGAGAGACCCCCGTTGATGCCTCTGCATCCAGAGGCACAAATGGGGGTCTCTCTAAAGGGATCTTCCCTGTGCGGGATAACAGTGCCAGGTGCGCTGTTATCCAGCGCGGGGAAGAAGAGACCACCATTCATGCCTCTGCATGCAGAGGCATGAATGGGGGTCTCTCTAAAGGGATCTTCCCCACGCAGGATGACAGTGTGCCTGGCGCTGTTATCTGGCGCAGGGAAGAAGAGACCCCCCATTCGAACCTCTGCATTCAGAGGCACGAATGGGGGTCCCTCTAAAAGGATCTTCCTGTGACAAAACCCTGGAAACAGGAGTAATGAATATACAAATCATCAGCCAATCCCAGCAGGAGGGCGGGGAATGGTATGATATAAAAAATGTGGAGCCTAGGCAGTTGAGGCAGTTGAGTTAAGTTGAGGTTTTGAGTGAGTGCTGGGATAGAGCAATGCTCTGTTGGAGTTCTGTCACGCAGTGAGGGCTATACTGTTTACTAGTTATTAAAGACAGGGAGGCTTGTAGAGTTGACTAAAGCTATTGTATGTTAAAGGCAACACATACCATCCTCAGACATTGTTATATTTATTATTTTCTCAATAAACTTTGTCATTATTTTTATATTATACATCTGAGTCGGTCCCAATTCATAAGGCGATGATCTAAAAGGTGGCAGCATTACCAAGTGAATAAAAGGTGGCAGCATTACAATTTCCATCACAATTACACGTGTAAAAGGGAGGTGTCATCACACTTCCCCATGCTGGATGACAGTGCTGGGCACACTGTCATCTGGCGCGGGGAACAAGAAACCACCGTTTGAGCCTCTGCATGCAGAGGCACAAAGGGGGGTCTCTATAAAGGGATCTTTCCCACACCGGATGACAGTGCCGGGCACGCTGTCATCCGTCACGGGGAAGAAGAGACCGCCATTCGAACCGCTGCATGCAGAGGCACGAACAGGGGTCTCTCTACAGGGATCTCCCCCATGCTGGGTGACAGCGCACCTGCTGCTGTCATCCGCGCAGGGAATGAGACCCCCGTTTGCCTCTGGATGCAGAGGTGCGAACAGGGGTCTCTTCTTCTTCTCCCTTGGAAGAAAGCCGTGGCCAAGGCTCTGCTTACGGTGGCGAAACTGCGCCCCTCTCTGGACCAATCTCTGCAGCACGGAGGTGATAGCCCAGCCCTGCTGGGGCAGTGGCTCCCCGGGCGCTCCCAGGGCGGAGTGGTTCCCAGGGAAAAGGGCCCCAGTTAGGGCAGCACTGCGCAGGGCTCCAAGGATAGCAAGCTGATGGGGGTGCTGGACGGCACAGCGGATCGGTCCTTGGGGAGGGGGCCCAAGGGAGGGAGGTACTTGGCGGTGCTCCGGGGTGGCGGCCTGTTGGGGGTGGTGATTGGAGCAGCGCCTGTCTCCTGGAGGACTCCCCGTGACCACGGGATTGCTCTCCTGCTGACAGGCTTGCCACCGGTTCTGGTGGTGCCCGGCCCCGGGAGGGCTCCCCATGGCTGCGGGATGGCTCTACCAGGAGGCTTGCCCCAGCCCCAGAAGGGCTCCCCGCGGCTGTGGGAATGCTCTCCCGGCCTGCATGCCACCGGCTCTGGTGGCGCCTGGCCCTGGGAAGGCTCCTTGTGGCTGCAGCTTGCCGCACCCGAAAAACGAAGAAATGGAAACAAAGTGGGCCCTGGGGCCCTGAAAAACAGAAACGGAATGAAGCAAACTCCGGGGCCTGAATAACGACCACAAAATGCCATTTTGGCGTTTTGTGCCCATCTCTAATCAGGAAGAAACACTTCCAGAACACAGCCAAACAGCCCAAAAACTCACAAGAACTAACATATGCTCCCATTTTCTGCAGTTGCACCACATTTCTCCCCATCAATTTGAATTGAAAAACAAACCAAAGTTAAAGGAAGCATTCCTTCATTCAGTTAGCAAGACAGAGGGATTATCAAATATTCCTTTAGCATAATAGGGTGAATCTAAAGGCTAGCAACATTTTTATTTAGCTACGAAATACTTCTCATGTCACCATCCTTCCACTTTTTCTGGTATTTTAAAAGCCTGGTGATCTAAGAGTACACACATTTACTTATCTTCCAAAGACATAATAACACTGTCATCCATTTCTGGATCACAAAAGATGAACAGCCTAACACAGACTCAAAATGGGTTCATCTATTATCAAAAAAGATAAGTGCTTCATCAGGTATATATATATCAGATAATATTTATCTTTTCTCACGGAAGAAAGAAAGATTAAAGTAATGCTTAGACACATCGTGCAAAAATAAGTGGCTGTATCACTGGGTGTTTCATAAATTGAGAACAGATAATACAGTACACTCTGCCACTACAGATAGTGGCTGAATTTCTGTTGTGCTGTTACACAAAAGGCATCACTTTTAGCTGCAAAATTGACGTAAGCAAAGAAACCTCCATAGGTATTCTGTGTTATACACTGCATCTTGCTACTCAGTATGTAACTGCTAACAACTTCAGAAATTTCTTAACTTCTTAACAGCAATTCACTGTTAAAAGCTACACATCAGGATCTCACACGTGAACTGTCCGAGTGGGACACTAAACCAGTGGTTCTCAACCTGTGGGTCCCCAGATGTTCCTGAACTGCAACTCCCATAAATCCCTTACAGCACAGCAAGTGGTGGAGGCTTCTGGGAGTTGCAGTCCAGGAACATATGGGGACCCACAGGTTGAGAACCACTGCACTAAACCTTCAGGGAAGCACCCTCTGCAACTCCTCTACAGGCTTTGCAACTTTAGTGAAATTTGAGTTCCAATGTCTGATTTATGCACCCACAAAGAGGTCCCTTCAGGAAAGTGCTATTTAGCAACTGTCTTGGGGAAACCCAATCTTCACCAAATTTAGAAAGATTGTAGAGGAAAGTCACAGGCAACCTCTCTGCAGGGTTGGTGTCTCTAGGTCAGTGATGGCAAACTTTTGGCACTCCAGGTGTTTTGGACCACAATTCCCAGAATTCCAAGCCTGTACTGCCAGTGACTAAGGACTGTGGGTGTTGTGGTCCAAGACATCTGGAGTGCTGAAGGTTCATCACCACTGCTGTAGGCGTCTGGAGAAACCTTCCTGGTGGACCCTCTTTGGATGTGTATCATTTGGGCATCCGATATCCAGTCCTCACCAAACTTGGAGGAATGTTAGAGGAGAGCAATGTGAAGTTTTTCTGCATTTTGGTGTCTCTAGTTTCCTTGGGGGCTATTTTATAGCCTGACAAACTGAAACATTAAAAAACACTAACAATTCATTAATTTGTATTCATCGGGGTATATATTTGTACAAATATGAATCAATGAATTTTGCAATTCATTTTAAAATTTGCACCCATCTGTAAATGAAAGGGCTTTTAAAGAAATAAACAGAAGGTACTTGTTTCATTGACCTGTTTGTGCCAAAAGGCAACAACTAAAGACTACTTCCAAGTTAATCTGGCCAATACTTTTTTCAGACTGCAGTTGGCCTTAAAATCTGGATCTCAGCGGAAACATTGCAGTTGAAAGCTGATTTGCGTGCAGTTGGAAAAATTAGGCACATGTTGTCAATTGACAATTGGGCCTAAGAATATTCATAACAGAATGAAAACACAAAAAGCCTAGCAGTACTTCCAAAAGCATTGAATGGTTATTATGAACCTGGAAGGAAACAGATTTTGAGAGGTAATAACTTTGTTCAGCCCAACTTTGATGGGGCAACAGAAAGAGACAGGCAACTCTATTAACTCAACAAAGTCAGGTTCATAAATGAATTTTAGCTGTGATAAAGAACAACTCTGAAGAAACCAGGACTGATATACCATATAGGCAAGATGCAAAACACATGTTGTCTACCCCACCCTCTTTGGTAATGGATATATGGCTGGATATTTATGCAAATAGGAAATCTAATCTAGAAGAACTCTTTCTTCCCTAAAGGCAATGCCAGGTGGGATGTGTCATTATTACAATATTACAATCTTCTGCACACCAGAATACAGAGGTTTTTAAATTGTAAGTTTAGTTTTAACTGGAATAATAAATTTTATCTAAGGTCAGTTAAGGTCACTTTGAAGAAGCCAGGCTCAACCTGCTTAGCCATTCATTGTTTCAAAAAATGTTCCATTGTGGTCTTAAAGAAATATCCCTCAACATTTGAGTGTTCATACATGCATAAAAAGTAGAGGACCACTGAACCTTCTCCCCCCAAACAACAACAGCAGCAGCAACAACAACAGCAGCAGCAGCAGCAACAACAACAACCAGGCTCCCTTTGTACCCGGTTGAAGGGCATACCAATTGGGTTTGAACTGCTTTGTGTCTTGAGGAGAAATTCCGACCCACTGTGTCACCAGGTCACCACAACATGATCTGTGAGTTTTTAGAACTTAGTTTAGAATAAATGCTCACAAATAGAGATGGGCACGAAATGAGCAATTTTTCGTTTTTGTTTTTTTGTTTCATTACATAACAAAACAAAAAACAAATTTTGTCTCCAAAATGAAACGAAGCAAACCAAAACAACAGAAATTTTGTTGTGCGTTTCGTTTTCGTTGCTGCAAATACATTTAACTGTAATGAATGCTAACGAAACAGCAATTTTTTTTCGTTTTCATGTTTTCGTTTCATTACGTAACGAAACAAAAACGAAATTTTTTGCAAAAAATTCACAAAAAACAAAAATGAACCGAAACGGACCCCCTAAACGACAAACGACAAACGAAACACCATTTTTATGAGTCGTGCCCATCTCTACTCACAAATGAGGTATGGCACAAAGAGCTGTGAGCTGTAGGGGCTACAGAGGTCAGCCGTATGACCTATCCACTCAAAGCCTATGAAACCATCATCCTTCCCCAAGCACAAAGATGCTTAATGCTAACAATAAAATTTTCAGAAAAATATTAGTAAACTGAGTGTGACCACAAAGAAAAAGAAGAATATTATAGAATGCAAAAAAGGGCCCTGACAACAGTGACACAGTTCTTTCTCTTCACGCTACACATCTGTGAGAAGAAGAATCTGGGAGAACATGTCTATACTGTACATTTACCTGAAGTCATTGCATGGTACCTCCAGGTTTGGTTGGTCCAGAAGAAATCTGATTTTTTTGGAGTGTTGAGCCACTCAGTTTACTATATTATTCCATTTTCCCTATCCTCAGTTCAAATTGGCAACTGCATCTGCCAAAGCAAGATTGAGAGATAAGCCTCAGTGGAAAGATGAAAAGCATTAGATAATTTCATAAAGCAATAAATTAAAGACTAGTTCAGAGTACATCTGAACAAGCCCAGCTGAACAGAGTATATCATTTGCCTAACCTGTTCTGTAAATTTCAAGTCTGTCACTGCCGTCCCATTATAGCTCACTTGGTATTGGTGCTACATAATGGTATAGTTTCTGATAAACATGTGAACCAAAATGAGTTGAAGCAACAATTCAATTCAAAATATATTCCATTAGAATCTAGTTTGGACACAATTTCAAAGCTTTTTGAAAAAAGAAACCAGCAGAAACATATAATTTGCAAAAAAAATTCAATGATGGTGGTAATGGTGATTATTATCAGTTTTCCATATCAACTTATAGAAAAAACCACAAAGCCTGCAACTGAGCCAGAAAGAAAGAAAGAAAGAAAGAAAGAAAGAAAGAAAGAAAGAAAGAAAGAAAGAAAGAAAGAAAGAAAGAAAGAAAGAAAGAAAGAAAGAAAGAAAGAAAGAAAATGCAGACAATGAAATGTTTTGCTGATCATCCAAGCAGCTTCATCAGACTTTGCTTGGACAAGTAGCAAAATATTTTAATCTCACAAGAAAAGAACTCCAATTGCCATGAGTCAACTTCCAGATAAATGAACCCTTGTCTTCAGAAATAATAAATGTAGTAAGCAAAAAATAAAAAATAAAAAATAAAAAATAAAAAAATAACATGCTTATTTCCCATAGGTAGCCTTAGTCAAATGGTATTGGAGAATTTGATTTACTAGTGAAGTATAGCATAAGTATATGCTGATTCAGAAGTCTCACAGTGTTAATCTGAGTGCTATCCCCCCCAAAACAGCAAAAATATTGGAGGTTACATGGAACAAAGTACTTTTGGAAAAAGAAGAGATTTACTTTTGGACAAAGAAGAGATTTATAGCACAATCCTGTTCAGTGAAAGTAATTTCAGATGCCAAACCTGGATTTGGGACAAATTATGCTTAGGTAAGCTGCCTAGATGCCCTAAACACATCCGATCTCGCCTGATTTCGGAAGCTAAGCAGGTTCGGCACTGGTTAGTACTTGGATGGGAGACCACCAGGGAATACCAGGTGCTGTAGGCGCCTGGAGTAGGAGCTGGCAAACCACTCCAGTATTCCTGCCAAGAAAACTCCATGAATGTGGAGTCACGAAGAGTCGGTCACGACTGTAATGACATATGACACTCACAAGTGTTTGCAAGATTGCAGTTGTTTCATTTTTGACCCCCCGTCAGCCCAAGTAAATTTTTCTCTCTTACTTGGCTTATCTCAAACATGCGTTGGAGAAAGAAGTAAAGGCAGAAAATGGCACTACTATAGCAAAATCCACTTTCTTCTAAAACGTTTGGCATGTGTTTGGCCAAACATTTTGACAACAAACATTTGCCAAAATGTTGTGAAGACAGCTGGTATTTTCACGAGCTTCCATAAATTGCTATAATGGCATGTAAAGGCAAAATGGGAGGTTAAGATTAAGAAAATTCTGTTTTGGGGGGCATTAGAACTCCCCCAGACCATGGAGGTAAATGTTTTTATCTTTTTTGTTGTTGTTGTTGTTCAAAACACAGACCTACTCCTAGGAATTATTTGGGGTAGTGGTGGGGGAGGGATAGACAGCATATAGGTTTAAGTGAGAGCTGGACTATAAAAGGCTGATGCCGCAGAATCGATGCTTTTGAGCTGTGGTGCTGGAGGAGAGTCTTGAGAGTCCCCTGGACTGCAAGGAGATCAAACCTATCCATTCTGAAAGAAATCAACCCCGAATGCTCACTGGAAGGACAGATTTTGAAGGATGCAACCAAAATGATAGAAATCCCTACTCTTGGCAGCTGAGGCTCCAGTACCTATCCATTCTGAAAGAAATCAACCCCGAATGCCACTGGGAAAATCCCCTGAAAAGAGGACTCCCTGGAAAAGGCTGATGCTGGGAAAAATCATATAGGATTGAATTACATTTAACTACAAATGGGTGAATGGTGCTGTAGGCGCCTGGAGTAAACCACTTTTCCACGAAGAGTCGGTCACGACTGTAATCATATAAACTCACAAGTGTTTGCAAGATTGCAGTTAATCAAAGTTTTTTCTCAACTTGGCTTATCATTTCGTTGGAGAAAGAGTAAAGCAAAAATGGCACTACTATAGCCCAATAAACATCAACTCTGTCAGCTGGTAACGAGGCTAATACACAGTGCTTGACTGGAGCACTGTGTATGTTCCTTTAAGCATGTGAAGTGTCGAGAAGTGCCTGTGAGAAGTAATTAATAGAGATGGGCACGACTCGGGAAAATGACGTTTTCGAGTTGTCGTGTGTCGGAGGCAGTCCGTTTCAGCTCGTTTCCGTTTTTCGTGAAATTTCACAAAAATTAGTCGGTTCATTTTTTCGTTTTTTCGTTGTCGTTAGTACTGGTTTGGGGGGGGGAGCGGGCTCCTGGAGGGAGCTGCAGGAGTCAGCCAGAGCCACAAGTGACGGACTGGCAGACTCTTTGCACCCGCTGTGTCTCACGTACTTGCATGTAGTGCAATGCAAGTAGATCTGGCTTAGGGTTAAGACGGGTTAGCGCAAGGGCTAGGGTTAGGCTAGTTAGGGGTGAGGTTAGGGTGAGTATTGGGCTGCATCTGGTTGCCTCTCTGACCCACTTAGAAGGACAGTGTACTGGCGTATGGGTTAGGCTTAGGGTTCGGGTTTGGGCTAAGATTAGTGGGCTGTTTATGCCCGATTGGCACATCCCAGAAGTCTCTGTGGTCAACCTGGCCAAGTGGCCATGTGATTGGTGGAAAATTTGCATGGTCCACTCCCATGGGCGAGCCCATCATTGCGAATGTGCAGGTGTAAAAAAATAAAATAAAATAAAATAAAATAAAATAAAATCAACGGAGACTTTTTTTTGCAAGAAAAACCCACTGCTGCTCCTGTAAAAATTCAAGCATTTAAAATAGCTAATTTTCGCATGTTTCTGTGGTGCTTTGGTGGGGTTTTGGGCAACGATTTCAAAAAAAAATATTGTGGTCGCCATTTTGGATCCCCCCCACCCGCATGGCAAATGGATGCGCCCTCCCAGCCTGGTACAGTCAGCAAAACCTGGCCATGCGATTGGTGGAATGGCTCCAAAACTTTGCATGGTCCACTCCCATGGGCGAGCCCATCATTGCGAATGCGCAGGTGTAAAAAAATAAAATAAAATAAAATAAAATAAAATCAACGGAGACTTTTTTTTTTGCAAGAAAAACCCACTGCTGCTACTGTAAAAATTCAAGCATTTAAAATAGCTAATTTTCGCATGTTTCTGTGGTGCTTTGGTGGGGTTTTGGGCAACGATTTCAAAAAAAATATTGCGGTCACCATTTTGGATCCTCCGCACTGCATGGCAAATGGATGCACCCTCCCAGCCTGGTACCAGCAGCGCAGCAGTAGCAATAGCCAAGGAGAGGGTGGCAGGGAACCCCCCCCCAAATAAAACACCCTTCTGGCCTGGTAGGTGCCCTCAGACAGTTTTCGCCTACTTTTAGGGCCGGGAATCAGGGTTTTTTTTACTTTTAAAAACTTTTTTTCTGTGCCGCTTGGCATTGTGCGATCGCCGCAATGCAAGTAACGAGCACGACAAATCAGACCAAAATTGTTCGTTCGTCAGTTCGAGCTCGAAGTCTGGTGGAGTAATTCCCGTTACCGTTTCCGTAGAGTAACGGAAATGAGTAACGGAAACGGGAATACCGCTAAGTCGTGCCCATCTCTAGTAATTAACATATTAATTGGTCAGGGCAATCTTCAGTGTAGCAGCCATAATTTCCAAAGCATTACCATTATTTATCTTACGAAACACGTGGCACAAAATTAGAATAAAAATCAGTTTTCCTTTTCTAAAAAAGCATAACCCCATATGTTTAGTTAGGAACCATTGTTATCCCGAAGAAAACTACAAAGACATTGGAGGGGCTGGGAATCAAAACTCTTTCATTTTATGTTTGCAAAATCTTTCCATTGCTCTTAAACCACCCAGAGGGGTCTTTTAGGCCAGATGAGTGAGGTATAAACAAACAAACAAACACATTGATCAAAGGAGGTTAGCCCTTGGGGCCTGGATGGAATTTAGTCTCCAGTAAAGATTGTGTGAATGCTATGGTTTATTATTTTTCTTCTTCACCACAGATTATGCAAAATGTTAAAACACTTTTCAAATGTTAGTTATTGGGGGGTGGGCCTGAAAATTAGCTTTACTCCTTACATGCATGAACAGCCACCTGTCCTGGCTCCAATTTGACTACCTGGGAAACCTTAAAACATGGCAACATCAGTAGTATCCGTATATCCTGGTAGCTCAGTAGAAGGCAAGGGAGCAAAGGGAAATGGTAATCTGTGTTCTGATCAGCACTTTACTCTGCATTACTCAGGATTAAACCAGTGACTCCTCTTTAAGATAGTGAATGTCTTCTTCCAGGGCCTTTATTTGGCAATCAGTTCCTCTCATAAATTAGATTACCTGACAAGCCTTTTCACTCTCCATTTTTGGCTCCCCAAAGGTTTTCATTTGCGATCTCTCTCTCTCTCTCTCTCTCTCTCTCTCTCTCTCTCTCTCTCTCTGTTCTCCTTCTCCTGTCCCCCTCCCCCCCCAAAAAAGACTAGATCCAGTATAATCTCTGGAAAACTGAACTTTTCCCTTGGAAAAACTGGTAGCCCTTTCCCCCTTTTTAAACTGAGATAGTTAAGGCACTGGTTATCCTATTGATTTTTATTTTGTGTAACTTCCTCCAAGATATGAGACATTTCCTTACTGGTCAAACATCCAGGCTATATTAGCTTGTGTTTGGTTTTTAATATTTAAACTTCTCAACCCCCTTGTTCTGAAATCCTTGTTCATCCCTAACATTAAATAGCTCAGTTGATACCCTGTAGAGTAAAGGCTTATTTCTTTGCCGAGCTAATCTAGACACTGTCTACCGTTGAGTACAGTTGTCTGATTCAAATCTTCTGTTACAAAGCAGATGACATCTCGCTAGATGTCACGGAAAGACACTAACAATGACAATTCACTTATCCCTTAGAAAGGATCAATTCTCCCACAATGCATTTGTCAGAGGACTCTCACTCAGTAAAGCAATTTTTCTAGCTGTCTGACACCGTAATTGCTCTTAAATTTTCAATGAACGTTTTACAAGAACTCCCCTGAACCATGATGAAAAACTTAACTTTTTCTCAAAAATGAGAAGCTGACAGAATGAAAGAGGTCTTTCTCTTTTAAAGGCTCACTTGCTTGGGTAGGAATTCGTTCATATCATCAACAAGCTGTTGAATAGAGGATAGATTACTTTCCATTTATTTCATCAATCAGATTAAAGGCTCTCCTTCACAATGCCCTTTAAACAAGAGCTGTTTATGATGCCCTCCTGGGTTCTACTTTAATGTAGTATTAAATCACTTTGGGCCAAAAGGTAAGTGAGGCATATAAATATGATGACTCTATGACAATATTTACATATTGTACACCTCAAGCGGGACTCCCTACTTATTGTCGGAGTTCAAAGCAACATTCACAATCAGAGGGATATGTAGATTTCTCACTTTCCTGAGCAGTATCTGTAAGTGAAAAAAATATGTATGGCTTGCTGATTTTTGCTTTGTAATTAACAACATATCCAGATATATGACCAAGAAAATCTTACAAATGCACGTGAGCTTACTAATGGCAAAAAGAGATGATTGCTGTAACAGACAGCAATGAGAATACCCGCCTTTGGTAACCTGCTTCTCACAATTAAAGTCCAGAAGATTAATTTATATGGAGGTGTAGCGTAGAGATGGACACCTTACAAAATGACATGCTGTTTCATCATTTCGTAAGCTTTCAAAACATTATGAGACAAAACAAAATGGGAAACAGTGCTTTGCTACAAAATGAAGCAAAACATTTCTTTTTCCCTTTGAAAATGAAACATTTAATTACTCTGTAAATTGACTCCCTTGTAAAAAGCTACCCATCAAATGTGTTGCATCTAGCACCCATGGGAACCATTTTATAGAGTAACGAATCATTTTGTTATTGTTTCATTTTGTTATTTTTTTAACAAAAATTCATTTAATTCATCTAAATTCATTTAGAAAAAAAAATCATTTTTCTGTTTTGTGTCCATTCCTAGTGTAGACCAGTTCTATTTTTATTCCATATCCCTAAGAAAACACAAGACTCACAACTGCCGATCCTTATTTCATTCTGGACACAACCGATGGATTTTTATTAGACTGAGAAGCATGTCCACACTATACTTGATTGCTGAGGAAAAATCAATCTGACTTTTGGCTTTGTTATTGACTACCCCATTAAAGCCACTACCCGTTTGTATATGGATAATAATGCCTTCATTCAATAATATTAAGCATGCTAAAAACCTATCATTTTGGCCTGGTAGCAACTGCGGAATTACACTACACAAAAAGATGCATTCTGAAATTGTTTAAGATGATGCTTAAGTTTAATACAACATATAGACCTCCTAAATACCTATTATGTCCAACAACAAAAAGGAGGGATTATAAATCAGGCATTAAACAAATATGTATCCACATAAATATCAGCCTTGTTCGTCAGACAGCATTTAATGTTTCTGAAAACACACACACCAGCAATGTATGTGACTCACGCAATACAGCATCATGTTCACTTGGTTGTTCTTATTTAGAACATTTCTAGAGAAATGAAAATTATATTGGATTATTTTTCCCTGTCAAAATGGTACCTCTCTTTTCACAACATACCAAAAAAGCTACATTCTGCATCATTGGAGAGGTATTCTACTCTCCTGTTAATAGTTTAGGGGTTGAACATGTATCATTTGGGGAGGGGGATTTGTGGTGGGAGATTTATGGTTTTATATTAGGGAATTGGGTTATTACCTTTGTCAGCAGAGGATATGGCAAGAAAACAAAACACAGAAAGGTAAATAGATTTACCCCCCCCCCCTTAACAGCCCTCTCTCAAAGTACAATTTTAGCCTTTCTTTATTTAAAAATGCCTCTAGATTTAGCTTTAAGTATAAAAATAAATTTATTCAAGCTAACATCCATGCAGTTACAGTCAAAATGGTAAAAATAGAATTTCCTATTTAGGATTCTATTAGAAGCTCTAATCTAGCCCTAATGGAGGTCAGAGAAGGAGGCAATCAACAAAACAAGAGGAATTTCAAGTAAACAGGACAATGACCTCTATGCTAGAGGAGGTAGAATCTCTACCAATAAAACCAGGGACAATAATAATAATAATTTCAGAGTGCAAAGCCCCTCCTACTAATACCTAGTGTTAGCGCACACAAGACCACTATTTTTTCAGTACTTTCCTACAACCACTTTCTGTCTCATATCTCCATCATAAAATGAGGTATGAGCGGGGTTCTCTGTTATGGAGCAAATGGGCTGAGAATATTCAACTTTGTCCAACAGTTGAGTTCCCTGCTAAATCCATGTTTGGCAAAGGATATGAAAATACAGTGGTACCTTGTATAAAGGAATTAATTTGTTCCCAATGAAACTCTGTTAAGCAAATTTTCCTTTGTACAAATTTTCCATAGGAATGCATTGAAAACTGATTAATCCCTAATTGCGACCATTTTTCTGTTGTGCGGATTCGCCCCATAGGTGGTTTTGTTAAGCGATATCCCCATCTCTGGAAATTTTTTCCTTTAAGCAGATTTTATGTTAAACAAACCACTTGTTATACAAGGGTCCACTGTACTGATTTTATCTGTTTCTTTTATTTGGAAAAAGGGATGTGACTATCTTGATTTCATTGTATTTTTCTCTATTCTACTAGCATTTCACCGGGTCCGCCTATTGGGAGAAAAGAGGCCTATAAAACTAACTAACTAACTAACTAACTAACTAACTAAATAAAACTAAATAAATAAATAAATAAATAAATAAATAAATAAATAAATTTCTTTTCCTCCTCCTTTGCTGTCAGAACATGAGATTGAAAAATATATCACATGGAAATTCATGACCATTAATGCGTTTTTCCCCAGTATGTACATCTATTTATAAATTTATTTAATTTATCAATTCTGGGCTTTCAATGAAGCATTCATATGCATAGTTTTCACTATTATGTATGGCACTGCATAATTTATCTAGTAGTTTTTAAAATTGGCAACTATTTCATTGATTTACGTTTGTATATTTGTATACTCAAACTCATGCAGTATCATGAAGTCCAGTGGGATTGCTCAAAATAGTTTGGAAAGAAAGGGTAAGAACATACTGATTGAATGTCATGCTTGTTGATGTGTGACACAATAGAAAACAAGACTGCATTCCTGTACATAATTACTCAGAGATAAGTACAGTGGTACTTTGTATAAAGGAATTAATTTGTTCCAAATGAAATTCTGTTAAGCAAATTTTCCTTTATATAAATTCCCCATAGGAATGCATTGAAAAGAGAGTAATACCCAATCGTGACCATTTTTATGTTGTACAGATTAGACCCATAGGCGAATCTGTTAAGAAAATTTCCCCCATCTCCAAATTTTTCTTGTTGTACAGATTTTATGTTATAAAAATCGTTTGTTATAGAAGGGCCCACTGTAATTGAACTTGACTGTCATGGGCAGTGGCAGATCCCTCTATCACCCACCCACTCTCTCCAAATATTATTTTTCCTCTTGGTTTGTTCTAGAATGCTACTGGTGGGGTTTCTTTTTTTTGGGGGGGTATTTTCTGTGCTTCTTTTTTTACTTTTTTTTTTTTTAATTTAATGCTTCATTAACATTATATTATATTATTAATATAATATAAGCCACTCATATTATAATGATACTGGGAGGACCCCCTGAGTGGAACCAGGCCTAGCAAAATTTCATAGCCTTCTAGCTGAGGCCTTAGATCAGCCACATTATTTATTTATTTATTTTATACAGCGTATACGCTACCCACTACCTGAAGGTCTCTGGGCAGCTTACAATTCAAAATTAAAATGAAAAATTAAAAGCATTTAAAACATTAAAATACAGTACAATACAGTACAAATATGTCAAAATACAATACACTAAAATTGCCACCAGCACCCACAATCTATGTTGTAGCAGTTAAAAAACTTCTGCAATGAGAAGGTTTTTACCTGCACCAAAATGTCATCAATGGCAGTGCCAGACGGGTCTCAGTTGGGAGGGTGTTCCATAGCCCGGAGTCAGCTGCAGAAAAGACCCTATATCTACAGGCCATCCCTATCAACTCCTTGAGGGATGGCTCTTTCAAAAGAGCTCCCTGACTATTTATTTATTATTGTTTTTGTACCCCTCCCATCTTCCCATAGGAACTCTGGGCAGCTTACAAAGGCTGACAAGTTCAGCTGATATACAGTGCAATGAACAAAGACAAATTAGACAAATATAACAGACATAGTAAAAAGGCACCCTTGTCATAAAAGCATAAGACTAGATCTAAACTGCTAGGTAGGTTCATAAGGAATGAGGCAGTCCTTCAGGTAACTATGGCCTAAACCATTTAGGGCTTTATATGTTAGCACAACCACTTTGAATTGGGCTTGGACAGCAACTGGTAACTAATGCAGCTGGTAAAGAATTGGCGTGATATGGTCTCTGGCGACCTCACCACTTACCAACCGTGCTACATGTTTCTGGACCAGTTGCAATTGCCGGACTGCCTTCAAGGGCTGCCCCACATAAAACACATTGCAGTAATCAATACTGGATGTTACCAGTGAATGTGTAACTGTCATGAGGCTCTGCTCATCCAGGTAGGGACACAGCTGGTATAATTTGAACAACTGAAGAAAGGCACCCTTGGCCACTGAGTCTACCTGAGCTTCCAGAATTAAACCAGGATCCAGGAGCACTCCCAAGCTGTGGACCCTGTCCCTTAGGTGTCCCTTAGGTGTCTACATTTAGGTGCCTGTCTCTTAGATAGGACTCTTAGTATCCCATCCCTAGTGATTGTGCAGTTGAGCATGCAATCATACACATAACAGAGAGAAACTCCAACAAGACTATCAATTAGCAGCAATTACCTCCCGCAAGTTACACAAACATATGTGAACACAGGGCAATAATGCAGAAGTGGAACAGAAAACACTAGTGAATGTACATAGTGTGCAAAACTGATATACAATATAAACTGATCAGGCCATCGATTGTCTGTTTATGAAGACATTGCAAAGAAACAAACATGGCCTATCATTCATAATACAGTGGACCCTCATATAACAAACAGTTTGTATAACATAAAATCTGTACGATATAAAAAATTCTGGAGAGAGGGGAAATTTGTTTAACAGAATTCCTATGGGATGAATCTGTACACCATAAAAATGGTCGTGATTAGGGATTACTCTGTTTTCAATGCATTCCTATGGGAAATTTGTATAAAGGAACATTTCCTTAACAGAATTTCATTCAGAACGAATTAATTTCTTTATACAAGGTACAACTGTACTGTTATATAAGCCATATTACAGCAGAATAAAAAAAGAGTGGGTTCATGATTAGCTTATCTTTGCACAAGGAGGACTAACTTTGAATTTCCTGCCTTAGCTGATAGGAATTGTGGCCAAAAGGGAGGGGGGGACTTTCTACCATGTGGTAGTAACATACAAAAGGATGAAAGTATAAGTAGGAAAATAGCTGAACTCTAAATTGCTTCCTTGAATTTAACTCCAAACTTCCTTTCGATTCTAACTCACCTTATGCTCCAGGAAGGCATCATAATAGTCGGCAATTAAGATGCTTTCAATTTCAACCTTCACATATGAATGAAGCTATATTTCCACCACAGTCAACTGATTTTACATCTGGCAGGTTAAGGGGATTTATGAAGCCTTGAATGTTGCCTTTGTCTAGCCTTTAACACTTTTCTTCATCTGCAAGGAAGAGGTGAGAGCCATCGTTTCTTTACATCATCTGCTAAGTCTACAGAGCCAAAAGGTTAGAGAAGAAAGAAACGGAATTTATGATCAAGCAATGCCACTGGAAAATTTAGATGAAAATAGTTACTGTGAAGCTTCTGAGGATCGAGTCAGGTAATGAGTATCAGCAGTGAAACTTGGCATTGTGTGTTTTACCAGACTTGCTTTTTGTGGTAAATCTAGAAAGTGTGGGAGATTAACATATTGCTCCTGACCTCACTTCCTCCCGAAGTCAACTGCTCTAAAATTGTCTTTAAGAGACAGAAACACCAAGTCCTTGTCAAATGGTTGTAGGTTGGGTTGAGTGTACTTTAAAAACTCATGGAGGATGGGGCTACTTGTTTACTAACACCACCCCCAGAATTCTGCTCCAGAGGAATTATGAGTGGGGGGACTACAGGATCCAGAGATAGGAAAGTGAAAATAAATTGTGCTGCTGAAGCAGACGTCTAGCTATGGAAGGAGAGGTTGTTCTTTGGTCCAAATCCAAATCCATGTCTGAGTCTTTGGTACCAAGTCCCAAGATTTAACACCCCCCCCCAAGTTACATACAAAACAACAGTAAGGCCGCACCTGGAGTATTGTGTACAATTCTGGTCACCGCATCCCAAGAAAGACATAGTGGAACTGGAAAAGGTGCAAAAGAGAGCGATTAAAATGATTACTGGGCTGGGGACCTCCCTTATGAGGAAAGGCTAAAACATTTGGGGCTCTTTAGTCTGGAAAAAAGGCGCCTGAGGGGGGATATGATTGAGACGTACAAAATAGTGCAGGGCATGAGTCAAGTGGATAGAGGGACACTCTTCTCCCTCTCACAAAATACCAGAACTAGGGGACATACACTCAAAATGAGGGCTGGGAGAGAGTAAGACAAAAGGAAATATTTTTTCATCCAGTGTGTTGTTAGTCTGTGGAACTCCCTGCCGCAGGATGTGGTGATGGCATCTGGCCTGGATGCCTTCAAAAGGGGATTGGACAGATTCCTGGAGGAAAAGTCCATCACAGGTTACAAACCATGATGGAGATATGTAATCTCCAGTCTTAAAACCATGGTACTTCAAGGGCCAGATGCAGGGGAGTGGTGTCAGGAGAAAGATATCTAGTCTCATGCACTCCCAAACGCATCTGGTGGGGCCACTGTGAGATACAGGAAGCTGGACTAGATGGGCCTTTGGTCTGATCCAGCATGGCTCTCCTTATGTACTTATGTTTTTATATCCTTAAGTTCGAGTCCCTATTAAAAACAAACCTTTTCCCTCAGAAAAACAGTGAGTGTGTTCCAAGTTGTGAATTGCATCTAAGTCATAAAAGAAGAAGAAGAAGAAGAAGAAGAAGAAGAAGAAGAAGAAGAAGAAGAAGAAGAAGAAGAAGAAGAAGAAGAAGAAGAAGAAGAAGAAGAAGAAGAAAACTCGAGTTGAACACCTAATGGAGTTGCCAATGTGTCTTAAATCTGATTTCACTCAAGTCCTCATCCTCAAGTTATAGGTCTTCAGTTTTTTATTTTAAAAGCTTTCATTTAGGAGCAAGATATTTAATTAGTTTAGTCAATTTATTGAAATGATAACAATTAGGTTTATGGGAAAGTATTGTCAGCAGTAGTTAGTCTGTGGAACTCCCTGCCACAAGATGTGGTGATGGCATCTAGCCTGGATGCCTTCAAAAGGGGACTGGACAGATTCCTGAAGGAAAAGTCAATTACAGGGTACAAACCATGATGGAGAAAATGCTGAGACTTAAAACTGGGTTACTTCAAGGACCAGATGCAGTGGAGTGGTATCAGGAGACAAATATCTAGTCGGACACATTTGGTGGGGCCACTGTGAGATACAGGAAGCTGGACTAGATGGGCCTTTGGCCTGATCCAACAGCATGACTCTCCTTATGTGCTTATGTTCTTATAAGATTGTTTTAATCCAGAGTCATCTGCCATGTACAATTCTAAGCATGTCTGTTAGAAAAAGGTCACAAAAGGAAGCTAATCTACTTTTGAGTTTATTTCAGCCTCTTTTCTACCTGTGCCGCCTTCTACTCAGCATTGCATTTTTCAAATGCTCTGAGCTGGACTGGACACAGCATTCCAGGTGTGGTTGCACCATATATTTGCACATAAACATTATGTTATTGGCAGTTCGCTTTCCTGTTCCACGGCCACCACATATTTACAGTGGAATTCCAGATGTTGTGTATTGATCTGTGTTCCTATTATCTGTAATTGCTTATGTTGAAGTAACTGCCTTCCTGTTCCAAAGGGAACAGGCCTATTGGTTATTTCCAGTTGCTGCATTTGGATCCTCAATCCTATTGGTTTCTGCCAAAAGGCAGCTTTGTGATTGCTTGTAATTGTTCCCTCCAAAATGTATCTTTTCCTAGCCTGTCCTCGTTCCTATAAATGTAGCTCCCTCTCCCCAGTCCCCAGTCTTGTTCTCTCCCTGAATAAAGAGTTGTTACAAAAGAAGTTGTCTCCAGCCTACTATGTCACAGAGCTGAAATCATTTGCTGAAATCACTAAACCCCACACTTTTACACCAGAATCCTGACCTTTTCTGTTGTCTGCATAGATTGAGAGGAGGGAATGGTCCAGGGCCTGTCCAGACGTCTATGGTTTAATTAAAATCAAATTACAACATCCACAGTGTTTCTGATATCATGGTTAGGCACCACAACCGATGGGCATTTTAGACCTATCTATCTCTATGAATGGTTTTCACTTCCTTTGGAAAATAACCTGCTGTTCTGCTTACATTGTGGAGGCACCTTAGTTTAAACATTTTTTAGAAGCACAATGTGCTACCATAGTAGTTCTTACTGCCTGTAGAGCCAATGACTGGGACACACACTCTTGATATAGTACTGGACCATTGAATATGGGTGGTGGTGTTTTAAAATTCACCCTACATCTGGTTTTAATTTCAAAAGCCACTTCTCACATACATGGTGTTAAGAAATGCAAGCCTTCAGCACCAAAAAAGCTATTGGGGTAGAGGGGGTGGGCATCCCAGATTGTGGCTGCACACACTTGCTTTAGTGCAAAGGAGAGATGGATATTAAATATTCATGCTACATGTTTAATGTAACTTGTATTTTAACAGTTAGCCAAGAGTCTAATCTTGGGAGTGTCTACTAACAACCAGGATTTGAAGTCCATATGACAAAATAGAGTTTTGAAAATATTGGCGTACGTGGGTGGGTTGTTGGGTTAGATTCTTTAGAACAGGGGTGCCCAAACTTTTTGTAAGGAGGGCCAGATTTGGAGGCTGAGAATGTGTCAGGGGCTGGTTGCACCCCGACCCTGCCACCCCACTGTAAGCCCCACCCACTGACCAATAAGCCCCACCCACTGACCCCTTGCAACCCCACCTGCAGGAAGGAAGGCGGGGACCAAGGGAGGGAGGGAGGGAGGGAGGTGGAACCCAAGAGAGCAAGGAAGGAAGGTGGGGAACAAGGAAGGGAGGAAAGAAGGAAGGTGGGGACCAAAGGAAGCACAGGGAGTAGAGATGGGCACGACTTAGCGGTATTCCCGTTTCCGTTTCCGTTACTCGTATCCGTTACTCTACGGAAACGGAAACGGGAATTACTCCACCAGAATTCGAGCTCGAACGAACAAACGAACAATTTGGTCTGATTTGTCGTGCTCGTTACTTGCATCGCGCAATGCCAAGCGGCACAGAAAAAAAGTTTTTAAAAGTTTAAAAAAACCCGATTCCCGGCCCTAAAAGTAGGCGAAAACTGTCTGAGGGCACCTACCAGGCCAGAAGGGTGTTTTATTTGGGGGGGGGGTTTCCCCGCCCCCCTCTCCTTGGCTATTGCTACTGCTGCACTGCTGGTACCAGGCTGGGAGGGCGCATCCATTTGCTATGCAGTGCGGGGGATCCAAAATGGCGACCGCAATATTTTTTTGAAATCGTTGCCCAAAACCCCACCAAAGCACCACAGAAACATGCGAAAATTAGCTATTTTAAATGCTTGAATTTTTACAGTAGCAGCAGTGGGTTTTTCTTGCAAAAAAAAAGTCTCCGTTGATTTTATTTTATTTTATTTTTTTACACCTGCACATTTGCAATGATGGGCTCGCCCATGGGAGTAGACCATGCAAATTTTCCACCAATCGCATGGCCACTTGGCCAGGTTGACCACAGAGACTTCTGGGATGTGCCAATCGGGCATAAACAGCCCACTAATCATAGCCCAAACCCGAACCCTAAGCCTAACCCATACGCCAGTACACTGTCCTTCTAAGTGGGTCAGAGAGGCACCCAGAGGTGCACCCCAATACTCACCCTAACCTCACCCGTAACTAGCCTAACCCTAGCCGTTCCGCTAACCCGTCTTAACCCTAAGCCAGATCTACTTGCATTGCACTACATGCAAGTACGTGAGACACAGCGGGTGCAAAGAGTCTGCCAGTCCGTCACTTGTGGCTCTGGCTGACTCCTGCAGCTCCCTCCAGGAGCCCGCTACCCCCTCCCCAAACCAGTACTAACGACAACGAAAAAACGAAAAAATGAACCGACTAATTTTTGCAAATTTTCGCGAAAAACGGAAATGAGCCGAAACGGAACCGGCCCGACTAACGACAACTCGAAAAAATTTTTTTTTCAAGTCGTGCCCATCTCTAACAGGGAGCTCTGGCCACCACAGGGGATTGTGTGGGTGAAGGAGGGGGAGGGAGGGGCGGGCCAGCCAGCTGCGGGCCACTCAGAATGGCCTGACAGGGCAGATTTGGCCCCCGGGCCGGACTTTGGGCAGGCCTGCTTTAGAACTTCCAGGGTTAGTAAACCAAGATAGCCAGTGGAAAATTATGGGAGATGTGCTTTCAAACAGAGCAACACAGGTACGGGCAAGGTGGGGGAGATAATAAAATCAACTGTGTGCCATATGATCCACTTTTTAAACACCAATGCAATTGCTGCTAAACATGATTCATATACCAGTTCTTTTACCAGTAAAATCAGGACTAGTCTTTCAAATCCAAACACTGATACAGCAAAATAGAGTCCAAACAAACCAAGAGAGGTAATTCAGTTTGTGTGTATGGATTTCTGCTTTGGGGGACAGCGCTGAACCTGGCTTGGAGCTGTCATAAATAAATGCTGACTCAAATATTAAATAATCAATGTCTAGAGATGTCAGCTCTACCGGCTTCTATTTTATTTTAGCTCTTGGCATATTGCTACATAGAAAGATGTTTGAATTTCAGATATGTAAAACATAAATCAGTAGCTATTTGTTTAAACAAATTTTTAATTTCAGGATCAGATCTGGGCTCTCACAGAGGAATGTAATCTTCTGCAGTGATGATCACACCAGATCTTTGGCTGTTTAATTATTCTGGCTGGGAGGGAGAGGGGGGGATGCTTTTTATATACTTATTTGGCACCTGTGTGGTTTCAGATGTGTAAAGGACACTGGCACTGTCAGCAAAAGTGGTTGCAGAACTAAAGCAAGGACATCTAGAGGTGGGAGAAAATGCCCAACTAATTGAAGGGATGTGCAAAAGACTGGAATAAAAGACAACTGTTTCCCCTTGGCTAAAAAATTGGGTTTTCCAGATACATTCACCCCCCGCCATTTCACCGTTCAGGTACTGCGGTCCCACTACATTGCGGGATCGCAGTACCTGCACCTCGGAGCCGCGTGGGGGGGGCGGCAGGGGCGATCCGGTCACTCCGCGCTGCCCCCGCGCTCCTCCGAGAAGCCTCAGACAGGCGCGCGATCGCCCCCCTGCCCAAGGCCCCACCCCACCTGCTTCTGTATATCGCGGATTTTCATGCATCACGGGTGGGGTGGGTCCCTAACCCCCACGATCGGCAGGGGGTGACTGTAATGCTTCTGAAATTTCATTGAAATTGCATTGATTCTGCAAGTAGCCTTAGACTTAAGAGCAATTTGACTTAAGTGTGGAAAACTGTTGGCATTTTAACTGCCACCTTACAAATTTTAGATATGGTCTGCTCGACTTACAAATATTTTTTTCATTTTTTTATTTTTTAAATTATTTTTTCAATTTTAACATAGGTACCCTGACTTAAGAGTAGTTCGACTTAAGAGCATGCATTCGGAACAGATTAAATTTGTACGTCGAGGTACCATTGTGTGTGTGTGTGTGTGTGTGTGTGTGTGTGTGTGTGTGTGTGTGTGTGTGTGTGTGTGTGTGTGTGTGTAAGGCAGGCATGACGAAACTTTCGCCCTCCTGATGTTTTGGACCACAACTCCCAGAATTCCAAGCCTCTGTTTCCAATGGCAAAGGACTGTGTGTGTTGTCCAAAACATCTGGAGGGCCAAAGTTTGGGCATGCCTGGTGTAAGGGAAGGAAGCATATAAGTCTGAGGCTTGGTGAGGTAATGCTGAATCATGATAGCACAGTGAGGAACAGTGGTATCATGTACCATTGGGTGGACAATGAAGTCGTCTAGATGGGACTCAGCATTTCCATAACAATGACTAATAATTCAGTCTCCATTAATGCCCACGTCACCCTGCAACTATGGCATACCACCTCTTACGGCCCTACCCATCACCAAGTATCAACTTGTACAACCTTTTGTCCTCACCTGTAATACTATGTATTGACATTTGGTGTTTCTTCTAGGCTCTTGTTTATTTCCCTACCAATTTATTGTAAATTATTTTTTAAAAAAGAATAGAATGTCTCCAAGAAAGAACAGACATAAACTTTCTTGTTAGTATAATCAAGATTTGAGCTGTGGATCATGCTATTCAGAAGGCATACATCTAAAGCAAAAAAAAAAAAAAGGCCTTTAGTTTCAACGTCTGCAACACGAAACAAGTTTTTAAAATCAAAGCCAGAGATCTGGGTTTTTTTCCTCCCAAATGTTGTAGTCCAAACCCCTTCATCTGCAAGCATCGTGAGCAGGAAGGCAGTTCAACAATATTTGGAAGGTTTCTTGCCCTTCATCTTTGTTCTAGATTAAAAAGAGAAAGGTAGTTATAGCAACAGCCTATTTTGTAAGTATTATAGCTAATTTATAAATCCAGTGGAAAATTTGAAGTCAACACACGTATTGTGAGGATCTGAGTAAAGTGGAGCTGAGACCTGAACTGGCCAGAAGGAAAGAAAAATGCTAAAGATTATTCAGAGCCAGTCATACAAAAAGAATTAAGTTGTCAATGTCATGTAAACTAAACTCAAGATGCATCAAAAATTGCTGTGCAAATCTATTGGTGGTGCAGATTTTTAGGTAGATAGATATATGAAGACTAAAGACGATGCATGCTTGGGTTAGCAGTTCTACTGTCTACTTACAGGTAGATTCATAGATTTCCATTTAATGTAGTTCAATTAGCAGGCTCATTTATTACCCACCAAGATGTGAAATTGCAGGGTGAGGTTAAAGTATCACTAAGGGTATCTCCATCACTTCAGTATCATTGCCTTAAAAAGCACTGACCAGGAGAAGTAGATGACCTCATTTCAAAATTATTATGGTGCAGAGAACTCAGTTTCAACATTATAATTCATTTTCTTACAGAATATTTCAAATTTATTATCAGCTTCCTGACAAATAATGGCTAATCGTTAAGGACAGCCACTTTAACATAATATGAATACGCATTTCTCTCTAGGTAGTACAATGGTTCCTACATTAGCATTATTGACTAAGGTGCATTTAACTTCTTCCCTAATACTTAATGGAAGGTTAATGTATAAGTCAGAGATTAAATGGCTTTTACTTAAAACAAGTATATTGATTAAAATAACTTAGGAGGGGTTTTTAAAAGCTGATGCTATAAAAGAAGTCACACTTTTAAATATTTTTATTCCACATTATGTGCAAAATGTGGTTGATAGCTTACCAAAATTACGGGAAGTTATCATACTAATTGTACCTTGAGCTAATTATTGCTTGCAGTTACCAAATGGATCCTTTACATGGAAAGGCGACAGATCACCTTTAGTAAATTTAATGCCTCTGAATTAAACTCTGTCCTGTCCATCTGCAAATTATCTTAATTTCAACAGTAATGCCAAAGAATGTCCTTCAGCTACAACCTCCTGAGAACTTCAGGCCTTCCATGTTGGTAAAAACCTAACTTTGAATCCAAAATAAGGCACATAATTTAAACATGATAGTGTAGCAGGTTTCAAGCTTTGCTCCTCCAGATAACTTGGCTTCAGTGGCCAGAACTATTGAACCCTGGTTGTAGCGTTTGTGGTGCCTGGGAGTTGCAATCCACAACATCTGGAAGACCAAAGTTTAAAATTTACTGTGACAGACATGTTAATTCTTATCTCTTGTCCTCAGCAGCTGCTGAATGCAGATTTGGGATCTGATCATAGGTTGTAAATGGGGAACTATTTATTACCATCATGTCTTGTCATTAACAAGTGCAGACTAATGGGGGTTGGAGCTTAGTTTCTGGTGAGCCGTACGTTCCCCAGTACAAATTTAGAAGTCAACATTTTAACCCATATATCAAATGAAGATATATCTACCCTTCATTAATCTGTCTGAGCCTTTTAAAAGAAACCCATGTCTCTGGTTGCTATCACAGTTTTCCTCTCTGCATTAACACCCAGAACATACCGGAAGCCATTGATTTTTCACGGATACAATGTAAATAGTAGAAGAAATTTGTTTAGTTAGCACTTTAATGCGAACACAGCTGATCCATACTTATCCCTGAACCCATTCTACAAGGGGAAATGTAATTACATTTCAACATTCACATTTTTCTGTATTTTAAGATACAGTTCTCCAATGAAAACACACATGCAAACTGCATATATGGGGGAAATGCACACAAATGTATATATTGATGAATACAAATACATAACTTTGCTATGTTAGAGAAAATGTCTTCCATTCCATAAGTATTAGACATGGGCACGACCAGAAAAAATGACGTTTCAAGTTTTCGTTTGTGAGAACGGGTCCGTTTTGGGTCGTTTCCGTTTCTCGTGAAATTTTTCAAAAATTTGTCGTTTCCATTTGTCATTTGTCATTTCCACCACGATTTAGCGCGATTTGACTTCCCAGAGCATAGGGGCGTCCCGCAATCAGGGCCGGCGCTAGGAGTTTTTGTGCCCTAGGCAGCGGGCGGGGTGGGGGGTGGGCGGGCCAGTGGGCGGAGGCCGCGGGCGGGCCAGTGGGCGGGCGGTGGCACAGGTGGACGGGCGAGTGGGCAGTTAGGATATCACTTAGGATAGAGGTTCTGTTCTTGGCTTGCACCCCAAATGTGTGTGTGTGCAAGCAAATTGAAGTTGGGAAAATAGAAAATAAATGGTAGTATATAATATATATTTAAATAAATCCACACCTCCCACTCCCAGTTGAACCTCCCCCTTTATCCAATATCAGAAAAAAATCCTCACAAACTGCCAGAGAAGAAATATAGAATAAACTGCTATTCCCTTCAGCAGAGAAAGCTGCAGGGAATCAAAGAAATTATTTTCTAAATTCAATTCCCTCCCTGCCTGTCTAACTTAAATCCTAAAGCCTCCAGCCTCCCTTCTCAATCTCGATCGGATCACACCAGCACCAGCAGCCAGCCCTCCTCCCTCAACCACATCCATACAACCCAACTGCGATTTCTGGAAGGTGCCTCGGCTTTTTATGCCCTCCAAGACATCCAGAAGTGTCAGTCAAAAACCTGGCAATGCCATTGGTGGAATGGTTCAAAAAATTTGCATGGTCCCATCCCATGCCCAGCCCAAATGGGCAGGTCTAAAAAAATAAAAAATAAAATAAAATAAAATAAAATAAATACGACGTTTTATTGCTTTAAAAATACCCACTTGCTGCTACTATTAAAATTCAGGCATTTAAAATAAATAAATTTCACATGTTTCTGTGGTGATTTGGTGTGTTTTTTTTTACCATGATTTCAAAAGAAAAATTGCCGTCGCCATTTTGGATCCCCCCCACTGCATGGCATGGCGAGACGACGAGGATGACCCCCCCCCCAGCCTGGTGCAAGCAGCCCAGGACAGGAAAAGAGGGGGGAAAGGCCAGGGACCCCCCAGAAACCACCCCTCTGGTAGGTGGCAAAGCCTCAGGCAGGCATATTTTCGCCTGCTTTTTTGGCCGGGAGTCGGGTTTTTTTTAAAAAAAAAACTTTTAAAAACTTTTTCTGTGCTTCGCATTGCGCGATCGCCATGATGCCACAAACAGAAACGAAAAACCCGACCAAATTTTTCTTTTTTCGGTTCGAGTTTGAGTTCCGACGGCTTAATTATCATTACCGTTTCCATTACGTAACGGAAAATGGAAACGACAATTGCGCCGAGTCGTGCCCATGTCTAATAAGTATGTTTGGCAAAATTATAGACAAACATAGGTATTTGAAAATGTGTATGAATGCATATGAATATGTGTATGAACATCCAGGCAGGCTTTGCAAAACTTACAAGTAAGATGAAATTGCAAAACTGAAGGTCAAATTAGACAGTAGTACATTTCAACCTCTAGCTAGCAGAAACACTCCTTTAAATAGGAAAA
This sequence comes from Phrynocephalus guinanensis, assembly GCA_037367245.1. NCBI lineage: Eukaryota > Metazoa > Chordata > Lepidosauria > Squamata > Agamidae > Phrynocephalus > Phrynocephalus guinanensis. Next base: position 95,256,650 of record CM074738.1, on the reverse strand, counting down.
AAGATATTTATTTTGTGCTAGCTCAAGATTTTCCCATTTCCATGGCTTGCATTTCAGAGTGTTTCCATTGACAATTGCAGGAGATAAAAAGGCTGAATTTGGAAGACCGATTGCTAATGGGCTTATCTTTGAGGAAATGGTACTGTAGGAGGGAGAACAGACTCAAATGGAATAAGCATTTAACACTGAACTTGATTCTGAGCAAAAGAACAATTGACAGATTTTTCCTTGGTTAACCATATTTACGGTACATTAGCATCCTATCTGCACTGGTACCCTTGCTCTAGGAGCTAAAGGATCCCTGCAATTCAAAGTACATGTTTTGGGGCTATATTGACAGATATTGTAATTTAACTGGAAACAAGGCAATGTCTTAGGCACACAACCACAAACATACAGGAAATAGCACTCCATCAAATGGACTGGATGGGACTAAATCCTAAAGAATAATTTCTGTCCTGCTATTCACTCTCTCCACACCTTTTGTAATTCCATGAGCTCTTTTCTGTTTTCATATACCAGCCACAATGAATGGATAGAGTAACTCTGCAAGTACAGAATGACTATTCAGAGCACCTGAAATGCAGTCCTATGTTCTTTTCATGTTTCCCTTCCTTTATTATTATTGAAATGTGTGTGTTAAATTTAATACGCTCCTTACATCCAGTGGCTTAACTAAAGTTACAGGGCTATTCGTAGGCAAATTTCAATGTTGTTGTTTCTTTTCTCTCTTTATTTAAACTCAGTATCCCCCCCCCCTCAAGCATACAATGCATAGGGATTGACCTTGCATTCATGTGAAACAGGACGCCTGGGGGTCATTCACCTTCTCTGCATCAGTTTCAGGTTTGCAAAGGGTTCATCCTGAGAATTTTTGCTTTAAGAAATGAGGGGCTTTTGCTCTTTTTTCCTCAGAGTCTTTTCAGTGGTAAGGATAGGAATAGTTCCTATCCACGGGGGAAAAATATGAGCAGTTAGAGTTGTGTGGGTTGGGGAAATAAAGCAACAATTATAGTGAACACAGGTAGGCAACATCCTCAGGTATTAATGGCAGTAGATTGGGTTTCCTGAGGTAGTTAGTGAATGTCATGCATTGGAAATGTGCATGCTCCTTAGTTAACTGCCAGGATCAAGGAAGGCAAAAGAGAGAAAATTTAGCTCAAAATAAAGCCATTTAAGAAGATATTCCTTCTTTATGCCCAAAAGCCAGAGGCACCCACCATATTATTTATTCATTTGCTTCTGTAAAGATGGTAAAAGATGATGGGGGGGGGGGGAAATGGATAGGAAGAATATTTCCTGTCTCTTATAAACCCGCAGGAAAGAGTCAGCAAAGAAAATGTACTCCTGCACTGGTGGTGTAAATTAGAGATGGGCACAAATAAAAAAAAGGTGTTTCATTTGTTGTTTGTTGTTTAGGGGGTCCGTTTCGGTTCGTTTCCATTTTTCACAAATTTTTGCAAAAAAAATCATTTTCGTGTTCGTTCATTTTGTTACCATTTCATTACCATTCATTTCAATTTTTTGTGATTTTTTTTAGCATTTAGAGTAGTTCACTGCATTGCCGTAACGGAAACGAAACACACAACAAAATGTCCGGTGTTTCTGTTCGCTTTGTTTTATTTTAGAGATAAAATTCGTTTGTCGTTTCATTGCATAATGAAATGAAAAAACAAAAATGAAAATGAAAAAATTTTTCATTTCGTGCCCATCTCTAGTGTAAATCCTAAGTTATTTTGCCCTCATGGACATGGACCTGCTACATCAGAGCTTCAAAATAATGTGTTCGGTTATTGTATTAAGATAAAATGGATTTTTTGACATTAAGCAAAAAAAGAAAGAAAGAAAGAAAGAAAGAAAGAAAGAAAGAAAGAAAGAAAGAAAGAAAGAAAGAAAGAAAGAAAGAAAGAAAGGAGTCAGCTTCTGGGATATTCCTTTTCATTGTGTCTCTTTGTAAATGGTAATGAGCATAAGAGGGTAGCCATCCTGCCAGGCATGTCCAAACTTCAGCCCTCCAGATGTTTTGGACCACAACTCCCACAGTCCTTTGTCAATGGCAATTTAAGCTTAGAATTCTGGGAGTTGTGGTCCGAAACATCTGGAGGGCCAAAGTTTGGACAGGGATGCTGTAAGACCATTCTGATTGCTGCCATTGATGTCAATATTCAGACTGCCCTTTCTTATGTACAACATTTTTCCTGCTGGCAATGCAGACATGATGTTGTGCAACAATACTGAACCATTTCCTGGCTTTTTAAAGTGTGAATACTAAAGCACAATATCCCACATTCAAAACTGGATTTTTTTTTGGGGGGGGGGAAGAATTGAATCTATATATAAATCTAGTTTGCAAGTTCCACTTTGGGAACTGTCATTCTGTTAAGAACACTGTTTGTTATGATGCTAACAGTATAATTTTGCCCTGGCAGTAGGGTGTATAAACTTGCAAAGATTAAAACAACACAGGCAGCCTCATGGACAGCTCACAAGAGTTTGATATTATACATTTAATGAAATTAACTTGTTGAACATGTATAAAACATTTGGCTTTGCGCCTTCCCTTTTAAACCTTTTATATTTTGTACTTTAAAAATATCTTCTAGTAGAGAAATGACATTAAATAATGTTAAACTTCCAATCTCTTCACAACGTTATTCATCATCTCAAAAATATCAGGGGTGTTTCAGTGTTCCCTGCTAGAAAAGAGAATAAGAATAACAGCAATTTTCTTTGTCCAGTTTTATTGCATTAGTAACACAAATAATGTTGTGGTGCAAATAACTGTACAAAGCAATATCTGTTAATTTATTACATGGAAAGTTCGGAAGTGATGTGGACTTTTGTGTCTTCTTTTTTAAAAAACAGTGAGTTGTTCTGTGTTTGTTGTGTATGTTAGCATGAGAGAGGAGCTTTGCTTCTCCAAGGGAAAAGGCACTTTTTTAACAAAGAGGTGTTTTGAAGAAGAATGATGGAGATCCCATTGGATAAGAAGACAGCCCTTCTTATCTTGGCCTCATGGAGCGACAAAGAATCTTGCAATGATCAAAAGCTTTTCGTTGGGATGACATATTTTGTAGGGACATCACAAACCAAAAAGAACAAAAAAAATTCAGCTAGTATTCCCTATATCTTTTTCACCCATTGAACAATCATGCAATATAATTTGCCATTAGTAATATACGGTTTGCTGCTCTTTCTCAGAATGCCTGTTTTTTGTTTTGCTTTGTTTGTTTGTTTTTAAAATCAGGATCATTTATGGAGGAGAAAACCACCAAGGATCATTTGTCATGGTAGCTACTCTGCCACCAGAGAAGTATGCCTCCATAGATAGTATTGCTTGGGAAACACAGATAAGAGAAACATGCTAAATAGTTCAGTGGTTTAGATATCTGGTTGCAGAGCCAGATGTTGGGAATTCAGTTCCCTACAGTGCCTCCTTGACAGGAGATGGACTTGATGAACCATTGGGTCCCTTCCCAACTCTGCAGTCGAAGAAGAAGAAGAAGAAGAAGAAGAAGAAGAAGAAGAAGAAGAAGAAGAAGAAGAAGAAGAAGAAGAAGAAGAAGAAGAAGAAGAAGAAGAAGAAGAAGAAGAAGAAGAAGAAGAAGAAGAAAGAAAGTTATTGCATTCCTATTCCCCTTGTGAGCTTTTCAGGAAAATGTGTAATAGAACATTGAATGAGATAGGTGTGTGTGGTGTAAGGAATGGAAAATAAATTCCACGGTTGTCAGATCTGCATTTTATGTATTTCAACTTCAAGGCACATTCACTTGGTCTCAGAAATTATCAAACCATCTTTGCTGGGGTTTTGTAGGTAGAATTGATATAGCTCCCTACCTGACTCCATGATTTAGGAAAAGCCATTTCTCTGGTTTCCTACCCCTAAAATTCCTGTCCACTGAAAGCCTGGGAAACTCACTGCATATATTTGTATGCATATACCCGTGGCACTTCAAAGAGCTTTATAATGTTTGTCATGCCAGACTGAGGTTTGTGAAAGCCATATCAATTCTCGTTTGACAAAACATGTCCTTCCACAGAATATGCTTGATTATTTCATTCTTAAGAGTGCTATTCATGGATTTATTCCAAACAGATGTTAAACCTCCAGCCCTGCTCTGGAATGTCCTGGATCTAGATCACTTTCAAAATGCTGATGTCACACTAGGAGTGTCTCCCATCTTATCTTAGGGAACACATCATCCATTTAAAATCTCAATTCTTTTCAATGAATAGTATCCAATTGCAGTCAAGATTTTTTTTTTTAGTTAATGTCTAAAATGTGATTGGTTCCACAAGTATTGTAAGGCTATCAGCCTATAATTTCTTTTCTTTCCTCTGTGTATTTTTTTATTAAATTGTGAATTTGTATGTATGTATGTATGTATGTATGTATGTATGTATGTATGTATGTATGTATGTATGTATGTATGTATGTATTAGAGATGGGCACGAAATGACCATTTTTTGTTACCGTTCTCCGTTATTCGTTCCGTTATGTAACGGAACGACTAAGGGAGAATGGTGTAATTTAGGAACGAACTGAACAGAACCAGAACAAATGAGTTCTGTTCTGTTCTGTTCGTTCCTCCCTGCTGGCGATGACAGCGGGGGAGGATTGAGAAAGCCCTGTTCTCGTCTCCACAAGTGCAGGCCAGGCCACGGCTATCTCAATCTCCGATCTCCGCAGCGAGGGGGTGACAGCTGGCTCAGCTGTCACATCCCCACTGCGGAGATCGGATCGCTGCCGGAGAGGGGCCTGCGATCTGGACTCTGCGAGGGGAAGCCGGATCTCAGCCCCCTCTCACCGCCCTCCGCCCCACAGCGTGACAGCCCACTGGGCTATCAGGCTCTGGGGCAGAGAAGGAAGGGGCTGCGTGATCTGATCTCCACGCAGAGCCCAGATCAGAGCCCCCTCTCGCCGCCCTCCACCCCACAGCCTGACAGCCTACCGGTGGGCTGCCAGGCTCCGGGGTGGAGTCCAGAAGGAAGGGCCTGTGATCCAGTGTCCGCAGTGGGAACACAAATCGCAGACCCCTCCCGATCAGCCTCCGCCTTCCCTGCGCCGGATGACAGCACCGGGCGCTGTCATGGCCGGCGTGGGGAAGGCGGGACCCCTGTTCAGCCCCTCTGCAAGCAGAGGGGCTGAATGGGAGTCTCTCTCAAGTGGATCTTCCCCGTGCGGGCCATTACAGGTGCGCCTTTCATGGATGGCGCGGGGAAGGCGGGACCCCCGTTCAGCCCCTCTGCAAGTGGATCTTCCCCGTGGGGGTCATGACAGGTGCACCTGTCATGGCCCGCACGGGGAAGGCGGGACCCCCGTTCAGCCCCTCTGCATGCAGAGGGACTGAACGGAGGTCTCTCTCAAGTGGATCTTCCCCGGTAGGCTGCAGGCTCTGGGGCGGAGGGCGGCAGGAGGGGGCTCCGATCCAGCCTCTGTGCGCAGGGACCAGATCAGAGCCCCTTCCTTCCCGACTCCGCCCAGAGCCTGCAGCCCACCAGGTTGTCAGGCTGTGGGGCAGAGGGCAGCGAGAGGGGGCTTCGATCCGGTCTCCGCACGCAGAGACCGGATCGGAGCCCCTTCCTTCTTGACTCCAGCTCTGGGGCGGAGTGGAGAAGGAAAGGGCTGCAAGACTGTGGCTCCATCTCCTCCGCCCCGGGTGGCGGCTGGGCAGCTGTCACCCAGGTTGGAGGAGATCGGCTGAGCCTCGCAAGGAAGCCAAGTCCCCCCTTCTCCCCTCTGCATGCAGAGGGGTGAAGGGGGGTCTGAAAGGGATCTTCCCCACCCGTGCTCTCTCCCCCTCTTCCCCGCTCCTGAAGCCAGCGCCCAGTAGCCGCTGGGTGCTAGCTTCGGGAGGGGAGAAGATTTAAAAAGCCCGCTCTCTCCTCCCACATGATGGGATGGGGGAAGAGCTGGCTTTTAAAATCTCCCCCTAGCCTCAGGCACCAGAGCCGCCGGCAAGCCCGGGCAGGAGAAAAGTCCCGCAGCCATGGGAGCACTCTCCTGGCCGGCTTGATGGCAGCTCCAGTGGAGCCCCAGCCCGGGACGGCTCCCCGCGGCTGTGAGAGGGCTCTCCCAGGAGGCTTGCTGCCACCTCTGGTGGCTCCCAGCCCTGGGAACGCTCCCCACAGCTGTGGGAACAATTTCCTGGCGGGTGCCGAAAAACAGCACCCGAAAAACGAAGCAGGCCCTGGGGTCTGAAAAACGGTAACAGAACGAAGAGGACCCCAGGGCCCGAAAAACGAGCATGAAACACCATTTTGGCGTTTCGTGCCCATCTCTAATATGTATGTATGTATTTAAAAACATACCTATTAGCTCCTGTTAACCCTTACACCTAAATATAAGTATAGCATGTTAGGAAACTAACATTTCTGCTTATTTGACATTGGAAATATGAATGGCCTTCCATTAAAACCAGTGGTTGGGATGCTACAGTGGACACCTGGAGATGCTAAAGGTCTTTTGGAGGTGAGCTCTTTTGAAGGTGAGCCATAGAACACAGGTTGCAAAATAAGTGAATTCTACCTACCAGTTGGTTGGATCCACCCTGAAATTACTTGGATAATAGTAGAAACCCTCTAAGGAGAGTATCAAACTACCAAAACATAACAATAAAAGGTTATTAGGATTGGCTTAATGCTTGTGGTTTCATTCCCATGTCGTATTATGAAGAACACTCAGGAAGTAGAATTGTGCGCTTTTAAAAGCAACGTAAATTGCATAAGCTTTGTGCAAATAATTTGAAACATGCCTTTTAACATTCATGGCAAGAGTGATGCAGCTTTTAAATGCTCTTGAAATCTATGCTATGCATGAATAATTGCTATTTAACAAAATTATAGGTAGTAAGATAAATGGAAACCAATACTCGTGCTATAAACCAAACCTAACTGATAGCACAGAAGGATACCATATGAGGATACATATTCAAAGTATGTTTACTAAAGTTCAAAAGACATTCAGTTCCAACAGTTATGTAAAAAATGGACTGTAAATTTTTTTGTCATGTAGCATTGTAGTCATATTTGAAAGGTGATTACAATAGAGTTTCTTCAAAGACAGAGGATGATCAAGGAGGCAAGAGACCTCTTGGTAGTGGGGCAGCTAATTTTTTTGTAAATAAATACACAAATAAATAAAGGGAGATATATGGAAGAAGACACCATATAGGATATGGTGAAATCCCTTTGAACTTCCATAAAAAATTAAGCCAAACCAACTAGTCCTCCCTAATACCTGTGGACAACCTATGCCTATGGTGAGCCATTTTCATCCCCGTCATAGCCTCACACAGCCTGCCCAGAAAATGATCTTGCACGCAAAGTTTAGATGTCCAACCAAAACCTGCAATTCCCTGAAAGTCATCTTTTTCTGCCCTAACATGGAGGCTATCCTATCCTGAAGGTCCTCCAGCTTATCCTTGGGCAACCTGCATGTCTATTGGTGTGTATCAAGCTCAATGCCCAAAAAGGTAAGCCTGATTGCAGGACTCTCCATCTTCTCTTATGCCAGGGGAACCCTTAGTTCCCTGATCACCTGAGCGAAGGTTCCCATCAACCTACCACATTGGCCAGTCCCAGACCATCCACAAAACAAAAGAAATAATCATCTAAATAATGGACAATCTTCCTGGACCTCACCCGCACCCGCACTACCCATTCCAAAAAGGAGCTGAAACACTCAAACACCACACAAGACTGAACATCCCATGGAAAAAAAAACCATGTAGAACTGGCTATAAACTGGCCACTGTGAAACCTAACAAGTTAAAATCACCAGGATAAATGGGCAACAGCCTAAATGCTGACTTAATGTCACATTTGCCCATCCCAGTGCCAAACCCACATGCCTTAACCATGCGTACAGCAGAATCGAAAGACGTAGAATTAACACTACACAAATCCTTGGGAATCATGTCATTCACCGACTTTCCACCTGGGTAGGACTGATGGTGGATTAACCTAAACTCCCCTGGAATCTTCTTAGGAACCAATCCTAGTGGGGACACCATGAGATTGGCAAAAGGGGGGTCCCTAAATAGTCCCACCACCCTGCCCTCCTTGATTTCTTTACCGTATGGCTAGCAATATAAAGGGAAATAATAAAAGCTTCTTTAAATATGTTAGAAGTAGAAAACCTGCCAGAGAACCAGTTGGCCCTCTGGATGGTGAGGGAGGAAAAGGGGAGGTAAAAGAGGACTCGGAAATTGCAGAGAAATTAAATGAGTTCTTTGCATTTATCTTCACGGAAGAAGACCTCGGGCAGATTCCGCTGCCCGAACGGCCCCTCTTGACTAAAGAATTAAATCAAATACAGGTTAAAAGAGGGGATGTTTTACATTTAATTGATAAATTGAAGACCCACAAGTCACCAGGCCCAGATGGCATCCACCCAAGGGTTATTAAGGAACTGAGAAATGAAATTGTGGATCTCTTACTGGTAATATGTAACTGCCAAGTGAGCTTTGTTTGTCTCGATGGCACCAGCAAGAAGACCCAGAGCTGGTTGGGACTGCCCCTTATATAGACTGCCTGACCACAAAATGGATCCTGGCACCTCCATTTCATGCCTCTTCATGCGGAAGAGGCAAAGAACCCCTGTACTGGATCTGGAAGGACCATTACAGGGACCAAATTCCCCCAGCCCTTTCAGCAGTTTCCACTGGTTGTGGATCTGTTTCTGTACTGAATGCAAGGTGTGAGTTCCAATCTATAAAACCCTAAATAGCTTGGCCTAAAGCTATCTCAAGGACAGTATCTCCCTTCAGAAGCCTACCTGAGCTTTCCTTGAGTGACTGGTCTGCCTAAGTGGGGTTTTAAATGGAATGTGGTAGCATACGGCTTTAAATGCATTTTGGAAGTGCTTGTGCTTTTTGTATGGCATTCATTAGATCCTTTTTAGTAGTTGTGTTGTAAACTTTTATATTGTCTTTTTAATTATGTAAGTTGCCTTGGCTCCTTTTAAGGCAAAAGGAAGGAAGGAAGGTTTTGCAATGTACATGTATGTGTCCAAGGAGTGAACAAGTAACAATATTTTTAAATGGTGTGTCACATTTTAGCAAAAGTTGATTTACTGAATCATTTTTTGGCACAATACATCCTTTTCTCATGATGCTAGATCTGCAACACATTCTTCTTGGCCAGGGACAGTGTTCAAATCTGTGTGGGTCCCAAATGGAGTCATAAATATCACTGTTGTTTTGTCAGTCTATGTTACACCACAATTATACCCAAAAAATTATCTACCAGATTATTTGGTACCATTTCAATGAGGAGAAATAAAACTTGGAGAGATTTCTTAATACCAATGGCATGAAACTTCTGGGTGTATTCTGGAGGGAAAATACTGTACCTTTTATAAGGTACACGCTGGACTTGAGGCCAGGCCAGTAGTTAAAGGAGAGCCTTGAAACAGCTATTAATGTACAGCAGGAAAGCATATGCATGAAACTGCACATAACATTGGAAAATTGCACGTGGATCATACAATATTGACAACAAAATATTGCAGCATTGAACCAAGTTTTAGACCAAATGCTGGCTGGCTAGAAGAAAATGTGATGCAAAAAAATTAAAAAATGGGAACAATTGAAAAATATGTACTTACACACTTTCATGAGCTTAAGTTTTAGAAAAGCAACCAATCAATGTGAACATTATCCAAATGTGTACTAATTTCCATGGAAAAGGGGGAATACACCCAGTGTACTGCAACCATCTATTCCTTCTTGAAGGAAGGGATGGGAAAACAGATGAGATTTAAGAAATGCAACGAAACTGAGTATTTTTCATTAGCAGAACAGGAGCCCGTTTCATGACAGTAACCATGCTATATGGGATGGATATTTAACCCTTTGCCACTCAATCACCTTTCTGATCGTATTTGCTCATGGGCATAAATACAAGAACTGTATGCAATCTAATCAGCAACACACCTTCCCAGGTCATGTGCATTTTAAACGAGAAGAATGTTGGGTGATCCAAGTCCATTTCTTCTATATCATTTCTTCTATATTTTCCTGCTGCACAGTGGTAGCTGTTCCAAGGGTCTTCTTTCATTGTTGGCCTGGACTCCTATTTAAGCACACCAAGTCCAAAGTGTGCCTAAACGTGCAGAAAGAAGAGTCATAAATAGCAGGCTTCTGTCTCTGATGACCAAAATGTACTCTATCCCTTCTTTGCTCGCTGACGGGAACAAAAGCAACAATACTGACTGATCATCATTTTCCACAAGCTGTAAATATTTGCTGTTAGAGAACCTGCTGTGAGGCCTCAGACACTGAAAATGAAGAAATAAATCGGCTATTAATTATTGCTTTCAGGCAAAGGAAATGGACAAGGTTTTTATTATTAAAGTAACAATAACAACAAGAACATGTAAATCTGTGAACTTTAAACGTGACCTGGAAACAAAAGATTGCCAAACAGTTTACTGTTAAGCAATACATTAGGAGATCAATTAAACAGAAGTTCTTCCTAATGAGAGAGCCTTAGGAGCGTCTCCATGGAAACCTGGAATGAGTGGGATTCAGAATGCAAACTGCCGAAAAGAAACAAATAATATTTTGTAAACATCCACCTTGAAATTGGTATAATCAGAAAACTGATGAAAGGCAAATTCAATGCTTCTCTTCCCCTGTAGATGATGAAGAAGGAGACAGCAACAAAAGCTGCCATTTTAGTCACTCTTTGGCTGGCATGAAACACCGAAGTGCCAGTATTATCCTTATGCACCCCCTGTAATAATCATGTTTGCAATTTATAATTTTCACAGAAATAAAGACATTGGCTTGAATCCAGATCTCTGCGGGTGGCTGTACACTGACAAAGAGCCCTCTTGTTTCAACAAGCCATTGGATTGGAGTGTCTGGCATCAAGAGTTTTTGTGAAGGACTGCACAGTTAACATTTTTTTTTGAAAAACCATGCATGAAGAGGGGTTTCCCCATTGCTCATTGTGAGTCTAATTAAGCCAAATGTCTAAATCACATTCATGGCCTCACTTAAAGTAGACCCAATGACTCTGTTGCTGATGAGTGAGTCAACACTTGTGCAAATACCAGTCTTTCAGTAGGCCTACTCTAGTTGGAGGTACTAACTAGACATGGGCACGGAGCGGCAAAATTCTCGTTTCCGTTTTCGGTTATCGTTATCATTACGTAATGGGTAACGGTAATGAGAATTACTCCGCTCCAGCTCGAACCCGACCCGATAAAGATAAATTGGGTCTGATTTTTCGTTGTCGTTCATGGCATCGTGGCGATCGCGCGATGCCAAGCAGCACAGAAAAAAAGTTTTAACAATAAAAAACCCCGATTCCCGGCCATAAAAGCAGGCGAAAATATGCCTGCCTCAGTGAGGGCACCTACAAGAGAGGGGTGGTTTCTGGGGGGGTCCCCGCCCCCCTCTCCTGTCCTGGGCTGCTGGTACCAGGCTGGGGGGGGGCATCCTCGTCGTCTCCATTTGCCATGCGGTGGGGGGGATCCAAAATGGCGACCGCAATATTTATTTTTAAATTGTGGTCCAAAAACCCACCAAAGCACCACAGAAACATTGGAAAATTAGGTATTTTTAATGCCTGATTTTTTATATAGTAGCAGCAGTGGGTTTTTCTTGCAATAAAACGTCTCCATTGATTTTATTTTATTTTATTTTTATTTTTATTTTTTTACACCTGCAAAATGATGGGCTGGCCATGGGATGGGACCATGCAAATTTTTGGACCCATTCCACCAATTGCATGGCCAGGTTTTGACTGAGACTTCTGGATGTGCCAGAGGGCATAAAAAGCCCACTAACACTAAACCTAACCCTAACCCTAACCCTAAGCCTAGCCCTAACCCTAACCCCAACCCTAACCCAGATCCATACGCAAGTACGCTTCCCTTCTTAGTGAGTCAGAGGCACCCAGAGAGGTGCCTCTGCCACTTACCACCCAACCCTAACATAATGTAATGTATGGTACGCGGCGGCTACACGAAATGCTTCCCTTCCCTTCTTAGTGGGTCAGATGTCAGAGGTACCCAGAAAGGTGCTTCCCAGAGCCCACTTACCCCAACCCCAACCCCAACACAAACGACAAACGACAAACGGAAACAGAAATAACAAATTTTTGAAAATTTCCACGACAAATGGAAACGACCCAAAACGGACTCATCCCGACAAACAACAACTCGAAACGTCATTTTTCCTGGTCGTGCCCATCTCTAGTACTAACTTGTCTTGGGCCAAGGAGTTTTGCATTTTGGGCAGAGTCAATACCAGGTGGCGTTTGAATGAATCTGTGAACATTTAAATGTGACTGGGTATATTTTAATTCAGTGTGGTTCAATGGCTAAAGGGCTTGGAAAGCGTGGATTCAAGTTCTACCTTTACCATCTTGGTCACACCCCTCTGGACACATTTCAGCATATCAGTACCATCTACCACAGCACATTGCTGATGTGTATTTATCTCCTGGTATATTAAGACCCCTAGCTCCTTTTCACATGTGGTACTACCAAACCACGTGGCATCCATCCTCCATATATGCATATTAAATTACAATGATTTTTATAATTTGGAGTTTACTCTTTTGCCATTGCCTATAGTGATGAGGCAAGGCATAAACACTAGAGATGGGCATGAAACGTTCCATTTTTCAGAATGAACTTTTAAATTGTTTTTCATTGTTTCAGAAACGGGAGTCTTGCCTTCCCTACGCTGGATGACAGCGCCGGGAGCCCTGTCATCAGGTGAGAGGAAGATCCCTTTGAGACCGCTCTTCGCCCCTCTGCATGCAGAGGGGCAAACGGGGGGGGGTCTTGGCTTCCCCATGTCAGATGACAGCACCTGGCGCCCTCTCATCCAGTGCAGGGAAGATCCCTCTCACCGCCCTCCACCCCGGTGCATGACAGCCCACTGGGCTGTCATGCACCGGGGTGGAGATCGCTGGAGAGGGGGCTGTGATCCCACCTCCATGTGTGGAGGGCGGATCGCAGCCCCCTCTTGCCGCCCACCACCTTCCCTGCGTTGGATGACAGCGACGGGCGCCCTGTCATCCGGGACGGGGAAGATACCTTTTAGACCCCTGCTCGCCCTCATTCAGAGGGGCAAGCAGGGGTCTCTGCATCCCCGTTCACCCCTGGCAGGCTGCTATGCACCGAGGCAGAGGGCGGTGAGAGGGGGCTGCGATCTGAGCCGGCTGTCATCCCCGAGCTGCGGAGATTGGAGATTGAGATAACTGTGGCCTCGCCTCCGCTTGTGGTGGCGAGACCATTGCCCTCAGTCTGGAGTCTGGAATCTGGACCAATCTCCGCAGCGGGGAGGTGATAGCTGAGTTGGCTGTCACCTCCCCGTGGCAGAGATCTGCTTAGAGAGAACCCTGGTCTCGCCTCTGTGTGCAGAGGTGAGAACGGGGCTCTCACAGCCCTCCCCCGCTGGCGATGACAGCCGGGCTGTAATCGCTAGCGGAAAAGAATGAACTGAACCTAACCGAACTAATTTGTTCTGGTTCTGTTCAGTTCATTCCTAAATTACTCTGGGCTTCTATATTCGTTCTGTTACGTAACGGAACGAATAATGGATAACAGAAAAAAAATTTTTTCATTTCGTGCCCATCTCTAATAAACACTCAACAATTCCAGTATAATTATCAACATATCAAACAGCAGTTTATTAACATGATCGGAGAAGAAGCTTCTAAGGTTCTTTTGACCTTAGCAAATTCACAAGAGTAAACAGAGTAAGTCCTTAGCAAATTCACAAGAGTAAACAGAGAAGCCAGTATTTTTTTCAGTGGTTCCAGAAGTTAATCCCCACCAGTGTATCACTTCATATGGCCTCTGATTGCCATTATGAAGCCAGAGCTTATTCTGTTAAAATGAGCAGGGCTTCTCACTTGTGCAATATAGCAGTGGATATCCCACAGCATGAACTCAGGAGGAGTCTGGTAACTAGCACAAGGGAATGTTGTGTGAACAGGATGGGCAACAAGGGCAGTGGGCAGATAATCTCATCTGATTGAATTGAAGTTCAACTAAAACATGCAGGATTATACACATTTGTAGCCATTATATATACTGTCAAATTGCTTCAAAATCATGGCATTCCATGAATTAGTGACCTTTAAAGGTCCTATCATTAATAGCCCTACTCAGGTCATGCAAATTTAGTACCATGGCTTTAGTACTCAGTCTACCCTTATCTTAGATGGTCTTCCTCTTTTTTTCCTTTCTTTTTTGCTATCTTATTTATTTATTTATTTGATTTATATACCGCAACCATCTAGCAGAAAGCTACTCTGGGCAGTTTACAAATATAAACAAAATACAATAAAGCACATTATACAACTTAAAATAGTAAATAAACAAACTAATCAATCAAAACCAACTTAACAAAAATCAAAGAAGGGCAAGTAAGGACAAATAAATCAAAACCATTCAGCAATTCAAAATAAAAAGCAAATGAAAAGAAGAAGAGCTAATAAAGAATTATCATAAGGCAGAAAATTAGCATCCTATTTATATTAAGTTGAAATGGAATGATCAGGGAAGGCTGGCCTATAAAGCTAGGTTTGTAGTAAGTTCTTAAAGGCTTGCAGTGAGGGCACCAGGCAAATCCTTTGCAGAACCTGCTTCCGCAAGTGGGGTGCTGCCACTGAGAAGGCCCGATTCCTTGTTGCTACTTTCCAGACCTCCCTTGAGGTCAGCACCTGCTGATGGCTAGCCTGGGTCAAATGTGTGATTGGGGTAGTTCTTCTTGGGTGGAGCCATTCTGTCAGATACTGAGGTCCCAACCCATCTAGGCCTTCAACATTTACCAACAATATTATCTATTCTCGCTAGTCTTGTTTTCTCGGAATTAACCCAAAGCGTGAAAGCTTTGGTTTCATTATTTTTGTTTCTAGTTCTAAAAAAAATGCTTAATGTAATCTAGCACCCATTTGTTGGTCTTTCGAGGTGTCCATGCTATCCCTGGGTTAGTATACTAAATACTTTTTTCTTGGTTCATTTGAGATGACATCCCATGGAGGACTTGAATGCTCATCTGTATTCTTGTGAATCAAGAACTCTAGATCTATTTATTTAATTTAATTATTTTAGAGTATTTTTACCCCTCCTTTCTGATTGGAAAAGCTTTTGGTTACTCAAATAACTGATTGAATTCCAGGGGACTTGCTTCCAGCTACATCTGCAAAGGACTACAGTGTAAGTGATTTGCTATACATTACTAGAATTGGGGCCCTTTTCATATAAAAACAATTCATCTTAGATTGCCCAATTTTAAAAAATTATACAATTTTGTTAGTGATAAGTACTCCACCACTGGATGTATTTCAAACATAATGAAAATCGTTTGCCCCAGTTCCTGAAACAAAGTGCAACACAACTAAATAGTAGTTGGGCATGCTGTTTTTCTGATCATCTTCAATGCCAGCTAGTGTTTAGGAAGAAAGTGAAAACAAGAGAAGTAGAGAAGTAGAATATTTAACTTAACTAAAAATCAGTATGTAAAGAAGAAGAGAGATTATTTCTAAAAAGAAATGCATTTTGTCTTTCATGTGGTACAGGAAGGCCATTCTGAGTAACTCGGTTCAGTGAGTCTGTGAAGATTCTCAGTCATCCAGGTTCGTTTAACTGGGAGTTGAGTCATGGCTACTGGACTTCTTTTTTGAGAGATAGAAACGTTTCGCTGTTCATCCAAACAGCTTCATCGGTCTGAGAGATAATCAAGAAATCCAATTAGCCTGACATAATGTTTACAAAGCTATTCTCACTGAAGGACACATGGCTGTAAAGAAATACAAAACAGCACAATCAGTCTAACTACTTAGAAGGCAACAACAGTGCACTGTTAATATAAACAAATTTAAACCACAATGAATTTTGTGTGCTTGTAAGGCAGGATTTGGATTTGGGAACATTTGGAATTCACCAAATAATACCATATAGGGATGATTCCAAATACTGTATATCTGAATCTGATCGTCCCAAATATATGTAATATTTCCTAATACAGTGGTACCTCTACTTACTTGGCCTTGGTCTCTATCAACTTATCATTACTTTTCCAATATTTCTAACCTCTGCTCTGTCAGGCAGGGTTGGTGGGAGTTTCAATTCAACATCTGGAAGACCAGAGCCTGCCCATTCCTTCCCTAGTTCTTGTCCTCTTTGAAGGAGGAAACTCACAGGTGATTTATTCAAACAGGAATGAATAGGTTGGGAAATTCAAATACAATAATACCTTGGTTTATGAGCATAATTCGTTCCAGAAACATGCTTGAAAACCCAAACACTCTTATATCAAAGCAAATTTCACCTTAAGAAATCACGGAAACTTAGATGATTCATTCTGGGGACCTATAGACCATGTACTGTACGCACAAAAGGCCAAAACTCACAGAAGTTGGCTAGAAGTCCATATCCACACCATGGTTTAGGTACCTGGATGTGGAATTTACTCTTATTGGGACTAACACCTGGATTCTACTGTGTGTTTTTAATGTGACAATAATAAAGTGCAATTTGTAGCCATATACACACTTAACTAGCCACACCACGACTAGAAATGGTTTGAAAAATAAGAAAGGATGTTGAAAACAGATTAACTAAAAAGATAAAAAAAGATAAAACCCTAAAACGTCACTCCTCTTTGAAAATGTTTGTGGCTGATGCAAGAGAGACCTCACTTCCTCTCTCCTTCCTCTGCTTTGGAGGTTGCCTAAGACAAAATGTTCCAGACAATCACCCAAAATCTAATTGGGGGGGGGGAGCCACCATTGACTCACTTGTGATCATGTGACCTGCTCCAGTGCTTGTATTGCAAGACATTGCTTGTTGATCAAGGCAAAATTTAGAAGAGATGTTCACTTGTCTTGCAAAATACTCTTAAAGCAAGGCATTACTGTAGCTTGTGAATAGAATTCATAGGAGCACATGGTGGCTATTATGACCTGGTCTCATCACATCACATATTGTTTATGATACCTTCAGCCAGGTGAATGACTGAATTTGTTATGCTCAGAGCAAATGAATAAAACAAATAAATTTGCCTGATGGATTTTACAGATGATATACTGTATTACCCCTATACCAGATATGAAGAGAGAGGGGATACACAGTGCCATGGGACACTCCTCCATTAGAAGCTTACCAAGTATGTTTTCTGGAACATCCAAATTGCTGCCTAAGATGATCTTAAAGGACTGGGATAGTGAACCACAGAAATGTTCATTTGTCTTCTGCATGAATAAACATCTTGATTCCATATAACAACTTCTGTTGAATACCAGTTAGTGTTCATGTGAAATATCCTTTTCCTAATTCATGGCTAGCCACAAAAACATCCAGTGTAATTTGTTGTTGTTCAGTCGTTCAGTCGTCCAGTGTAATACATGCACATAAAACTATTTAACTTAAAAGTTGGATTATTTTTGGTGCACTGACTCTTTTTTTAAAAAAAAACCCATTCAAAACACATAGTTTAGTTCTTATCCTGATGCTTTTAAAAATATGAAAAAATATGTTTCTTCCTCTTCCTTTGAATAATCAGCTCCCAACTACCACAAGATAAGCACTTCTTTTGTCCTATTTATCTTAGTGGGGGCAAGTCATGGAAACATTTTCATGACAAACGAGGAGCTATGTTTTGCACAAATCAGAGAGACAAGCTGTCAATGCTTCCTAATGCAACCTTATATAACAAATCCCACCTCCTGTGGCAGTTGTCAAGAGAAGGGAAGTCCTTGTCATTCCTGAGCTTGCAATTTGGGACCTTCATTCACACCTAGTTAGAATCTTATTTGCAATTAAGTGATGATTTCCTTTTAAGAAGACCCAGAGTAATTCCTTCTGCGACTGAGGAGGCTGCTTTGAATGGAATTCCCAGAAGAAACATCTTCTTCTCTTTCCTCTTGTCCTGGTCCTGTAGAGGGTCTCTATGGCCCTACCTCATGCAAGTTGACCAGACAGCTGGGAAAGTGTGCCTCTGGTGGCACCAGAAAGGGTTGTTTTCAGGGCGTTGCTCCTGTAAAGCAACCCTTCTATCTGCCAGGGAAGCTCTTCAGCATGGCCCCAAAAAGTTACAATCCCACTTCAACATTCATGTATTTGTACAGTGGTACCTCCACTTGCGAGTTTAATCCATTCCAAATGCATGCTCATAAATTGAAGAACTCCTAAGTAGAGCAGCCATATCTAAAAAAATAAAATAAAATAAATAAAATAAAATAAAAATAATTTTAACAAATTGTAAGTAGAGAAGACCACATCTAAAATTTGTAAGGCAGCAGTTAAAAAGCCAATGGTTCTCTGCTCTTAAGTCGAATTGCTTGTAAGTAGAGCTGCTCATAAGTAGAGGCACCACTGTACTTTCACATGACTGTGCACAAAACTGGTGGCACTTAACAGTAATTTGGGTTCCCATTGTACGAGCACACAAAACTCTTGCCCCCCAAGCCCTGGAAATAAAGAGGCGAGACAACTTAATTTTTTGGGATACATTGGGCCACAACTTTATTTATAACATATTTACTTAAATCTACTAACCTGCCTGTAATCTGTTAAGGGGACCTGAGACCGTAGTGCAAGCAGGAAAGGGCAGAAATAATCCTCTATTGGCCCATTATGTATTCAGGGAGATTCACCCCTGGCAAGATGCTGCCCACCTGTTCAGCATCGTGCCAACCTGAGTGAATCTGCTATTCCACCACAGCCCTCGCTTCGGCCTAATATTAACTTGCTGACTTTATTTTACTCCTAAACATACCAATGATTATTAACTTTATTCGAGGGCTGTCTAGCATCTTAAGGATGACTTATTTGGGCCTACCTGAATACCACTACCTCTTGCACTACCCGCCTACCGGGGTTGTGACCAGTGAGAAGGATGATACCCATCCCATGCAAAAAAGAGAATGGGATGGGTAAAAAAGCATGGCTACTCAATGCCAATCCGAGTAGCCACCAAAAATTCCAATCCGCCCCCCGTAGCGACCAGCTAATCTCATTCTCCTTTTGATAGGGTGGGAGGGTGGGGCTGACGATCTTGCTGAGAAGAGGCTGGGGAAGGGAGGGAGCCACCTTATGTAGGCTCCCATCCCCGGGCAAAAATACCCGGATCAGCACGAAGTCTTTGCACCAAATGTCCGGGGCGAGAGGGCAAATGTGCCCCGCCCCCGAACTTTGTCGGGCTCGGAGCTGCCCATAGGAAGGCAACAGGTTGTAATTAGTGATGGGCACAAATTGAAAAAAATGACATTTTGGTTTTTCATTTTCCGTTGTGGGTCCCATTTCGGTTCGTATTCGTTTTTCATGAATTTTTTGAAAAAACCTTCATATTTTTTTTTTCATTTTTACCCACTTTTTGCACAATTTAAAGGATTTCCGTGTGCGGGCATCCCCCAACACCCCAGACCAGAGGGAAAACACTTAAAAATGATGCTGGCAGAGACACAGTATAAACTAGGTACACAGGGAGGCTGCAAAGGCAGCGGCAGGCATTGCTCATAGTGTAAGGCAGCCACAGAGTGACTGCACTGCGGGGCAGGGGAAGGTACTCACTGAGAGGTATGCATGCACACAGGTAGGCTGCAAGAGAAATCTCTTCTTTCTCTCCCCTAAGAGCCAGGCTGCAGTCAGCAGGAACACAGAGACACACACCTGCCAGGCTGGCCTAAAGTAATGAGTTGCAGAGACAGCAATTCCACCCTAGCTCCCACCACAGACTGCAAGGAGGACGGGGGCTGCCAGAGCTTTTTATGCCCCCTGTGGCTGCCGCACCTACCCGGTCTGCAACCTGGGCATGCTATTGGTTGAAATTGTCCAAGAATTTACATGATCCCATCATATGGCTTGCATCCATTTTTTGGCTGGAATCCATTCTGTGTCATCCTTAAAGGGAAAAGAAAAAATACATTGCGATGGGAGAAAGACAAAAACAAACATTTTAAGGAACGCCACCCCCTGGTAGGTAATAATATTAAATAATTATCACTGCATTTTTACGGATGTCCAGGGCGTTTGAATTCCCAAGAAATCAATATTAGGCATCTGGGAGCCATTTTGGGTCAATGTCCCCTAACTCCCCTTAAAGGAAAAAAATACAGTGATCTGAGAAAAGACATAAATGCACGTTTTAAGGGCCCCAACCCCCCTGGTAGGTATTATCAGGCAGAATAAATAATTATTGCTTGGTTTTTACAGATATTCAGGACGTTTTTTAACATTTAAAAACAACTTGTTTCATTGCGCGTCGCCATTAACAAAAATGAAATGTAACAAACCTAATTTTTGTGGTTCTGTTCGGTTCATTCCAATTTTATCACAATTTTCGTTATTCGTTTCATAACAAAATGAAATGAATAATGAATAACGGAACAAAAAATTTGTCATGCCCATCTCTAGTTGTAATGAAGAGACAAACAAAGAAGGAATGGACAAACCTGGAAGATTGGGAGATTGAGAACAGACAAAAGAAAATGCTTCTTCACCCAGTGTGTTGTTAGACTGTGGAACTCCCTGCTACACAATGTGGTGATGGCATCTGGTCTGGATGCCTTCAAAAGGGGATAGGACAGATTCCTGGAGGAAAAGTCCATCACAGGTTACTAACCATGATGGGAATGTATAATCTCCAACAGGGTATTTCAAAGGCCCGATGCAGGTGGGTGGTATCAGGAGACAGATATCTAGTTGTCTCATGGGTTCCCAGAAGCATTTGGCAGGGTCGTTATGAGATACAGGAAACTGGATTAGATGGGCCTTTGGCCTGATCCAGCATGGCTCTTCTTATGTTCTTATGTTCTTATGTTCTTGAAATGGATAAGGCAGCTTTTGATTCAGATTAGCTGTGAGCAACCACCATCTGGGTATGTCAGAGTTGAACTATAGACTTGGTGGCATGTCTCCCAGCTGGACCAATGACAAAAACAAGTGTGATTATCAAGACTGAGCCTAAGTAGGGCACTGTGCTACCTAATCTTGTTAAGGACAATTATGCATGTAAACAGTAGTCACTGAGGTCTAATTTCCCACAGACATAGGATTGCCTCAGTTGAATCAGAGAACTATTTGAGGAATTTTCAACCCACATGAGGTTTGTCACCTCCAGGGAAATGTGCAACAATGAGTATTGGTTTTTAAAATTACTTCCATTATTTGTGCAGATTGCCATGAGAAGCAAAGCCAAAACAGAGGAAATCAGGGAAACCCTTAATAGCCCATGCAGCAAAGCAGCAGCCATGGTCATCAGACCATGTTCTTTGCATTAAAAGCATTGTTTAACAATTGCAACAAAATTATTCTTATTCACCTCTGTTGTTGAGAAGCTATAGATTCTCTACCCCTTTCTAAAGTGAGGAGAATACAGTGGTTCCCCGCCCATTCGCAGTTCATATACTGCAGTCTCGCTATATCGAGGGACTAGAGATGGGCACGACTTGAAATTTTTTTTTTCGAGTTGTCGTTAGTTGGGCCGGTTCTGTTTCGGGTCATCTCCGTTTTTCGTGAAAATTCGCAAAAATTAGTCGGTTCGTTTTTTGTTTTTTTGTTTTCGTTAGTACTGGTTTTTTGGGGGGGGGAGCAGGCTCCTGGAGGCACCTCTGTGGGGTGGATGCCTCCTCAGGCCTGCTATAAGGGAAAGTGGGCACCCGTGGGTGCCTCCTATCCTCACCCACTAGGAAAGGGGAAGCAGGCTCCAAGAGACCCCTCAACATGGGGGTCTCCCCTCCTCACCTGCTGCTGCTGCAAAAATGCTATGCAATAGCCATATGGATATTGCATAACAGAATGTGCAGACAGTGACTGTGAAGACTAGTGGATGGCACTGAACCCAGAGCCATAGCGAGATGCCTAACTAAGGCTCTCGCACCACCATGTCTCACACAGAAGGGAATTGTACTTGCATGTAGTGCAATGCAAGTACATCTGGCTTAGGGTTAAGGTGGGTTAGGGTTAGGGCTAGGGTTAGGCTAGTGACGGGTAAGGTTACGGTGGGCTAGTGGGTTGCACCTCTGGGTGCCTCTCTGACCCACTAAGAAGACAGTCTGTGACGTATGGGTACGGAGTCAAGGGTTAGGGTTAGGGTTAGGGGGCTATGGCAGGTTTTAGGGGGCTTTTTGGCACATCCCAGAAGTCTCCATGGCCAAGTGGCCATGCGATTGGTGGGATGGCTCCAAAAATTTGCATGGTCGTCCACTCCCACATGGCTGGCCACTCGGCCAGCCCATCATTGCGCAGGTGTAAATAAAATAAAATAAAATAAAATCAATGGAGGACAGAGGAGGAGAGGAGAGATATTTTGTTGCAAGAAAAAACCCACTGCTACTGTGAAAAATCTGGCAGTTTATAAATTTTCGTGTGTTTCTGTTGTGCTTGTGTGTTTTTGGACCACGATTTCAAAAACAATATTGTGTTCGCCACCCCATTTTGGATCCCCCACCCTCACCGCATGGCATGGTGACTCGAGTCTGGCTGCCCAGGACGGGGGGGAGGCGGGACCCCCCCTCCAGAAACCACCCCTCCGGTAGGTGCCCTGCGCACTTAGTCAAGCAGGCATTTTTCCGCCTGCTTTTTTGGCCCGGGAATGGGTGGGGGGAGAGTTTAAAAGTTTTTTCCTGTGCCGTCCGTGCCACTTGCTTGCGCTTTAATTCCGGCAGCCGGCGGCGAGACTGGGCTTTTTGCTGGCTGCGAGCCTGCGGCGAGTCCCACCAGAGCAGCCCAGGACGGGGGATGGGGGGGAGGCCGGGGACCTCCAGAAACAACCCCTCTGGTAGGTGCCCTGAGGCACGGCAGGCATTTTTCCGCCTGCTTTTTGGCCGGGAACCGGGTTTTTTTAACTTTTAAAAACTTTTTTTTCTGTGCCGCGTGGCATCGCGCGATTGCGCGATGCAAGGAACGAGCACAACAAATCAGACCAAAATTGTTCGTTTGTCAGTTCGAGCTCGAAGTCTGGCGGAGTAATTCCCGTTACCGTTTCCGTAGAGTAACGGAAACGAGTAACGGAAACGGAAACGGGAATACCGCTAAGTCGTGCCCATCTCTACGCGGGACCATAGAATCATAGAATCATAGAATCATAGAGCTGGAAGAGACCTCAAGGGCCATCTAGTCCAACCCCCTGCCATGCAGGAACCCCATCACAATATTTTTGACAGATGGCCATCCAGCCTCTGCTTGAAAACCTCAAAAGAAGGAGACTCCACCACCCTTTGTGGACTAGAGACTTGGTGGCATGTCTGCCAGCCAGGCCGAGACCTCAGTATATGAAAAAAAGGCCCCTTAGAGTAACGGAACCAAGTAACGGAAACGGAAACGGGAATACCGTTAAGTCGTGCCCATCTCTAGTATACATAGTCACTTCCCTGGTATGCAATACTGTGGTTTCCAAAGACTTCATGACTTCTGGTGGCCTTCTTTCATCATGCACTCTACATGTTTTTAATGCAGATCAAAGAAGGTCTAGATCTTCCAAACAATGTTCCTTTAATTCATATGGGAGAGCAGGTGGGAACCACATTCACTTTACCTCTGTGTCATTAAGCATCAGTTCCCAGCAGCCATCCTGCATAGCCAAAGCTCCACAGTGACAGAAATCACAATATAAAAATATTCAGAGGACCATAGGTTAGCCATTCTTGTTTCAATGGCAGAATAACATATGGGGTGGGTGGGAACACATCTTTCCCCCTCAACACCAATTCCCGACTAACCTGACAAGATCATTTAGAACTCAACCAATCAGAAGGCTGATCTTGCTAAGACTCACAATGTCCCTCCAATAGCATGAAAAGATGGGATGGTTCTATTCTTTCTTCACCTTCAATTGGAGAAGTGACTCGGATATACACACTTTCGACTCAAAGGACCTACTAAGGACCTACATCAGATCAGGGGTGGGGGACCTTCAGCCCTACAGATGTTTTGGACCACAGTTCTCGCAGTCCTTTATCACTGGTCATTTAGGCTCAGAATTCTGGGAGTTAACTATCCAAAATATCTGGAGGGCCAGATATTCCCCACCGCTGCTTAATTCAGGGGAAATGGAAAGTGTCCCTATGTTGTTGCATTCTTAGCATTAATCATGAGTGCCACACAACCCAAGTAGTATTGAAACTGCTACAAAACAAATAGGGGAGAGAAGCTGTTAGTTATGGTAGCATGGAAGCAGTTATGAAAACATGATTTCCTGTGGGATTAAAAACATGAAAATTGTGTCTTGAGTCACAATGATTTACTGCTAAATTACAGGAATAGTTGAAATGTCCAAACTAGGCGGATGCTTCTCTCATTCTTGAGGGTTGCAAAAGCACCAGAGTGGTTGACAAATACATTTAAATATTGTTAATGCCACTAAACCTGGAAAAGCAATTAGTGGCAATAAAATTTGTATTGAATTTGGATAAATTTTAGACAATTAGCCTTCTTTGAAATGTAATTTCTGGCCTAGAAATCCATAGGGACACATGACTTATCTACATTTATTACTCATTATAGCAGAGTACTCCTGTCACAGCTGAACAGCCAGGGATGTATCATCATAAATTCAGATCTGCTAATGGACTGAAGCACAAATCCCCAGGCAACAGATATGAAATATAAATTGACCACAGGGAAAAAAAGGACAATGTTGTGCAACGAGGATGTTTATATGTGCTTTCACTGTCTGGTTGAAAAGAATTGCACGCAAGAATGTCACACGCCAAAGAGGGGCAGTGAAGCAACAGCTTTAGGAGAACACGTTACAAAGGTGCCACCATCTTCCATAGACCTCCTCCTTTGGTGTGATGCTAAACAAAATAGCAGCAATGAACAGTAGCAGCAACAACACAAAAGGGAACAGGTAGAGGAAAAAACAGAAAGCAACAGTACACTGAAGCCTGAACATCCATGATTCTCTTTCCAAGACACTTGGCTTTCTGTTCCTATCCGATCAACAAAGGAGGTGGAGGTAGGAGCTGCAAGTATGAGCCCTACCACACTTAGGTTTTGAATAGCCTTTCGCTTAAAGTCAAGTCGCCTTAAAAATCACCTACTGCATTTCTAATAGGTTTTTCTGTGAAGCCCCCTTGGCCACGCCCCTTTTCAGCCACTGTGTCAGTTTTTCTTGTGACCGCCATCAGGGGTGGTGTTTTTTTAAACCGTTTTCTAGACCGCTTTTTGAAGCGATGTGGCTGAAACTGCAGACACCAAGCACCGTTTTTTTCTGGGTTTCCCCCTCTGTATGCCTTATCCTGCCATAGGAAAAGTGGAAAATTAGCTACATTACTTAGACTAGAAGAACAACAGCATGACATTACCCTAAAAAAAAAATCCAAAATAGAAGCAGATGATGGGGAAATGATGAACAAAATCAGAACAAAAAGCGGTTTAGCAAAGTGCGGACGGGGAAACCAGTTCATGAGAAAACGCCAAGTGCGGAATGCTGAATCGCTTCAGTGACCACATGACCAGGGGAAGGCAGAAGGTGATTTAAAACAAAAAGCTGTTGTTGTTTGAAGTGCGGTAGCGGTGATTCTGTGTTACTGGTGATTTTGTTACTGGTGATTCTGTGTTGTCACTCAAATATTTGGTCTCTAAAATCAAAAGAAATATCTCTAAAGTCAAAAGAAATATCTGCTCAATGTTTGATTCTGTCTGTTTCAACTCTATTTATTGTGTCAAGAATGAATATTTCACACACACACACACACACACACACACACACACACACACACACACACAGAGAGAGAGAGAGAGAGAGAGAGAGAGAGAGAGAGAGAGAGAGAGAGAGAGAGAGAGAGAGAGAGAGAGATTTAAATATGGATTGCCAGGTAATATTGATTTATAATTTATCTCTTTATTGAACTTTTATACCGCCCATTTGGCTAATCACTACTCTGGACAGTTTATCAACCAAATAAATAATACCCAAAAGGAATAAACAATTTCAAAAACATAAGAACGGAAATATTAGTGCATGGATGATCTTGGTCTTGTCTCCAATGACATGTCCAGACTAGGGATGGGCACAAAACGGAAAAATAGAGTTTCGTTTCACTTCATTTCTACTAGCAGTTTGTTTCTTTTTTTTTAAATGAATTTTTGTAAAAAAAAAAAAAGTAACAAAATGAAACAATAACAAAAGGATTTGTTACTCTATAAAATGGCTCCCCTGGGTCGCACAGGCACAAAATTTGGTGGGTAGCTTTTTACAAGGGAGCCATTTTACAGAATAATGAAACATTTTGTTTTCAAAGGGAAAAAGAAGTGTTTCATTTCATAACAAAATGCTGTTTACCATTTCGTTTCATTTTGCAACATTTTGAAAGCTTACAAAATGACAAAACAGTGTGTCGTTTTTCGCAAGGTGGCCATCTCTAGTTCCAGACACTTAATGTTTTTTTTTTCCAATTCCTTTATTGCTGCCATTCCAACACATTGTTTTTATGAGACATTCTGGCTACTATAAAGCTGCTTTGGAGTTTTTTTATATATCTACATACAACCATAGAGAAATACAGATATATGACTGACATGTAAAACAGAGCCCTTGTTTGATCCACCAGGTGATCTCATTTCAAGAGGCAGGACATTGGCCACCTGATCCAAGGCTGTCCCTTGGGTTATATCCCACATGAAAAGCGAATGTATGCTGCAGGAAAATTTCTTTGTCTCTGGACTGTCTTCAACAGTGTCATAAAACTATGTTAATTGCAATAGCATATATTTTATGGTCTTTGTGTCAAGGAGCTACCAGAGGCTGATTGTTTCTTGTGCCTACTTTACCCTTGGCATCAAACACAGCCTTTGGTTTGGATTTTTAGGACACGTGGTGCAATTTGTTCTTGCATCCAACATAGGATGCAGGTTAAAATAAAAGATGAAAATACTGAATTTCTGTGCCAACTCTTTAAAGTAACCTTGATTTTTATTAATTAGTTGATGGCCAAACATCCTCAGTTTACATTTGTCATGAACAAATTCTGCTGGTTTGGTAAAGATAAGGTTAAATACTCCCTCAGCGCTTGCCAGCAGCAAAAAAAAAAAATGGACTATTTCTGACAGTGTAACAGGCTGCCATGTGAGCTCATTGATTTAAACATGTAGGATTTCCATGCACACACTTGAAGATATAACCTGTAAATGCAATAAAGTGTTGTTTGGAAAGATGTGCATCAAACAGACTTACTGATAGGGAGGCAGGGGCTGCCTGCATTTCCTAGTTTAGGGATCACAGTGGAAATGTGGGTGTTTTTACAGAAAAGAAGAGGAAGAAGGAAGACACAAGTCATAGTCAACCATTAATGAGAATTTTATGTATGTATGTATGTATGTATGTATGTATGTATGTATGTATGTATGTATGTATGTATGTATGTATGTATGTATTTAAAATGTTTTCTTCTCTAAAGCAATTCAGGTAGCTTACACCACTGAAAGACAATATTTAAAAGTTAAAAACCATAGGTATAAACAAATTAAAAGGAAACAAACAAATACCACACAATAAATGGTACACAAACTCAATGCTAAAAACAGATTGAAAGCAACAAGGCAGAACACTCAACTGAATATCATAGGAAGTAGAGATGGGCAAGAAATGAACGTTTGATTTGTTTCGTTTTTCATTATTCATTTCATTAGCTAATGAAACAAATAATGAAACAACCCATCAAAGAAAAATGAAATGAAACGAAACTGAAATTTCCATTTCATTCGCTTCATTTTTCGTTACCCCTCCTACCTTGTTCTCATTGCTGCAGTCCTCCTGGTCCTAGCAGGAATGTAGGCCTCTAGAGGCCCTGGCCCCAAGACAGTGCCTCAAAAGCCCTTACTGGGGACTTTTAAAAGACAAAAGAAAAGAAAAGAAAAGAAAAAGAACGAAAGAAAAGAAAATAATAAAAAAGACTGCTGAACCAGCCCCAGGGGTGGCCCGATCGGCACTCTAAAATAAAGAAGAAAAAAAAAGAATCAGCACTGACCCGGCCCCAGGGGCCATGAGGTCGGCACTTAAAAAAAAACACCAGCGCCGACCCAGCCCCAGGAACTGTGTGGTTGGTGCTGTAAAACAAATAAATAAATTTTTAAAACCAGCACCGACCCAGCCCCAGGGGACGCACGGTCGGTGCTTGAAGAAAAAAACAACAAAAAACCCACGAGGTGCTGGCCCCAAGCCAATGCCTCTCAGCTGAGAAGCTCTGGCTTGGGGCCAGCGCCTCAAAAACCCTTGCCACTGGGGCCAGGATCGCCCCCGCCACTGCCACTGCTGCCTGGTAAGTCGACCCGAACCAGTTCAGATTGGTTTGGGTTCATACAATTTTTTAAAAAATTCATACCAACCCGAACTGAACTGAACCAAGGGTGGGCACAAAACAGAAGAACCTGAACCATGGGTTTTCTGTTTCGGGCCCACCTCTAATAGGAAGCCTAGCCTCCTATAGTAGAGAGACCCTGGGTCTGAATGAGACATCAGAGAAGACCCTCTTCTGTGTCCCTACCAAACACACTTGTAAATGTGGTGGCTGGTGGGACTTGTATTTGACTCCTACACTGATTGAGGGTATTGCATTAGCTCCATCCCGGCATCATTGGATTGACAATAGCAGTAGGATTAATTTGAGATGATAGCCATTGATCTTTGTTCTCCATGAACGTGTCTAATCCTTTCTTAAAGCTGTCAATGCTGAGTTGTCACCACTTCTGGCAGGGAGTTCCATAGACCAGTGTTCCTCTGGGTGAAAAAGTACTTTTTCTTATTTGTTTGAGATCTAGCACCCCAAAGTTTCATTTAGTTCCCCCTCGCTCTAGTGTTATGCGATAGGGAAAACAGCTTTTCCTTATCTACTTTGTCCACACCATGTATGATTTTATAAACTTCAGTCAGGTCACCTCTTAGGTACTGTTGTTCAAGAGTGAACAGTGAAGAAAGCCAACCAGCACCACATTTCAAACGAATCAATTATTTGTACTGTTGGCTTTCTTTACTGTCCTGCTGTCCAGCAGGGAAAGCTTGCTTGGATAGCCATGTTTTTAATTGGTGTTTAAAAATTCCTAGTGAAGGGGCCAGACTGATCTCTGGGAGCATCCGATTACACAAACAGGAGGCCACCCCCAAGAAGGCCCAGTCCTTCATTTCAGTCTCCTTAGCCTCCCTTGGGGTCAGCACCCTATAGGAGCCCCGTGCTGCAGTGGTTAAATGCCTGTAGTCCTGGTAAACCTGTGCTCATGACCCAGGGTTCAATCCCAGATAGCAGGCTCATGGTTGACTCAGCTTTCCATCCTTCCGAGGTCCATAAAATGCTCGGGGGGGGGTGCAATGTGTAGCCTGCATATTGAAATTAAGCTGTAAACCAACCAGAAATGATGACTTGAAGTGGTATGGGGCGGTATATAAGCAGAACACTTTGCATTTGCTTTGGCTTTGCCTGAAAAGAACAAGTAAGATTATGTTAAAGGTAGTGAATGTAACACCAATCTTCAAAAAAGAACTGATTCAGAAAAGTGTGATCCTGGTGGTTGGCACAATGGCACACCATTGTCCTTAACCCTGCCAGAATTTTTTAATGTATAAAACTAGACCAGGTGCTGTAGGCGCCAGGAGTAGGAACTGGCAAACCACTCCAGTACTCTTCATGACCCCATGTACATGGGGTCATGAAGAGTCGGTCACGACTGCAATGACACAAAACACACACACACACACACACACACACACACACACACACACACACACACACACACACACACACACACACACACACACACACACACACCATTATCATTGCTTGAGCTTTCACTATGCATCATGTCGCACAGGATACCAAATTGGATTTCCTTTTTTTAAAAAAAAAATCTGTGAAAGTTTACCATTCATCAGAAGAATCATACACTATTCAACTTCTCGCAGGGATTAATTTATTAGCTTAGCATGCCAGGAATCTTCAGCAGGAACAAGATTTATTTCTGAATTATGCCTGAAAACCCTATGGATGTGTGACTGACCCTACAGGTGAGGATGTTAAAACAGCTTTCTTTGATTAAAGGGTAACTAAAGTTGAAAGTGTGAATGGAAGTACTGTGTTGAAATGGGGTCACGGGAACTTTGATGTTTGTCAAATAGAACAGGAAAGCTGGGTTTAGTGACATGAGAGATCGGTTGCATCTGGACAAGTGAACTGCAATGAAGTCACCAATGTATTATGGCTTTATCCATTTCCCCCCCTTCTGTTCTGCCAATGAATCAAGGCAGAGAATATAAACATAGTGGTGGGACAAGCAGCTATCACTTCCTCGGCCTTTAAATGGTAACTACTTTTGCAAATACTGAACAATTATTGGTTATACAGTTGTCATATGCACAATCCAACTGACTACCTGTGAAGCCGCATATGAAGTCAGTGGGCAACCTTAGGGCTAAGTTCAATGGTTAGTACCTGAGTTAAATCCTTCAATACTTTTGTAAATCCTTCATTGGATTTGTTTGATTGGGATGGTAACTGGATTTAGGCCTTAAATTTCACAAAGCACCCAACTATATCTGTTTACAAAAGTAAGCCTTATTGTGTTCAACAAGAGCTATCTTTTGATTAATGTTATGGAATGTCACAAACATTTAAGAGGTCCAGGATGTATCTGCCCTTTTTGTGGTCTTTAATCCTTGTTTGTAACAATAGCCTCCTGCTGGGAACAATAGGAACCGCAATGACAAAGCAACATTTCTCTGGAATTCTTTTTTAAAAATTATTTTATTTTATAAAACAATGCAAAATACAAAATACAAAAAAAGAAAATACAAATACAAAACATATATTTAAAAATTAAAATAAAACTAAACAACAGTGCTCCCCTCCACCAAGGGGACCTCTTAAACAATGCTGTCCTTTGTTATCCTCCCTTCCAGAACTAAATTGATTGTTGCACTGGAACTTTACCCTTCTTTCTTACAAGCACATGTTCAGTAAATCTACCCCATATATCATAAAAATATCTCTTTTTAACTCTCCTTTCTTAATCTTTAAATTACACGTCAATTTGTCACTGACGGCAATATTCCAAACTTCGTTCTACCATTCCTCCATACATATTTCTCAGGAATTCCTTCCTTCTTTTCTTCCTTATTGTTTGCCAACTTTATCTGAAATACAAAGGGAAGATATGCACATATGCACCATAATTGCAAATATACCTGCCAACTGTATTGTATTTTCCATTGCAGAATTCATAGAAGCTACTTAGATAAAGAAATGACTTGTTCCTTTGGTGGTGGAGACCTCTGCAGCAAAACCAGACAAACCAAGGTTCAACTGCATTCTGTTTTCCCTACATGTGTGAGTATCAGTTGTGTGAATCACTGCCTTCAGAGTTTTTCTTTTCTTTTCTTTTTTACTTGAAATACTCAAAAATAGTTTTATGTTGCAAAGAAGCAGCAGCAGCTTTAATTAGAGTCAGATCCTTTACTGCTGGAAATGCATTATATTACAAAGGCATTTAAGCTGACAGAATTTTACATCTGGTTTCTCAATGGATGGGCAAATATAGGCCAACAGCAACAGGATTTCACAACCAGTTTTAGCTCTCCTCTGCATTAAATCAACCAACAAACTCTACACTTGAAGGACAGAAAGGTCTAGCAGAATGTTGTTGTGTTCTAAACACTTACCACTGGATCGTCTCAGCACTCAACCTGTTTCACGGAGAGTTCCTACTAACTATGGTCGCGGCATCACCACCATTTTCTGTGCATTTATGCTGCGGAGAACTGGACAGTAAAAGATTGCATCCTAACTGCTAAGGGAAGTAATTTGGTGCCCTGACCGACCATGCCCCCAGAAGTGCACTTTCGCCGAAGTATATTAAACCATCGCTAGGGGTTGGTTTAAAAAATCTTCCCTTAATGATGCGCAGTTCTTTGCTGCTCTAACGAGGTTCGAACCCATAAAATACGTGGTAATTAGCTTCGTACCCCATTTCCTGCCACTTCCTGTGGGTCTGGGTTATTATATGCAATGTAGATTTAGAAAATCAACCCAGAAAAAAGGGGAAAGATATGCAGTAATCAACTAGAGATGGGCACAGAGCAGTAAAATACAACTCTGTCAACAGGACACTAACTGCACATCAAACACCATGTGACCGCCCAGAATAAACTATGCATCAAATTAAGATGCGCAGAAAACTTTAGTGAGACGGCAGCCTATCTCTGTGGCTGAAAAGACCCTGTCATATTCCTTGGTCATGTTTCCTACATACCTGCTGATAATGTCAGCATAGCAACCTCAGGGGTAAAAGCACACAATGGCTCAAATCCACTTACCTGCTGACAGTGGCACAGCACAAATAGCATAACCTTTGGAGAAGAAGTTACCCAAGATTAAAAGCCACCATAGACACTATCATTTGCATACTGGGCTGTAAGGCGTAGAGTGGAAGTCACAATGTATATGGTAACTTATTGACCTGCAGCAGCTTACCTTCAGAGTTATACGAGTTGCATAGCTATGGAAGAGGATTTTAGTCAGAAACGTAGATTAGCAAAGAAAATTTTAGCAAAACAAGCTACAGGTAGGGAACCATAAAAGTATGACTTGCCTCATCATCATAAGATGGTGACTTCTTGCTTGTTTTTGATTGTTTTGTTTTACCAGATAACCACATGTGTCCATTCCCCTTCTTCTCTGTGTGTGTATGTTGTGTTGTTACAGTCGTGACTGACTCCTTGTGACTCCATGTCCATGGAGTTTTCTTGGCAGTAATACTGGAGTGGTTTGCCAGTTTCTACTCCAGGCACCCAGTTTCTACTCCCATCCAAGTACTAACCAGAGCTGACCCTGCTTAGCTTCCGAAATCAGGTGAGATATTGGATGTGCTTAGGGCATTTTTTGAAAAAATGATGTTTTGTTTGTTGTTTGTCGTTTGGAGGGTCCATTTTGGTTCGTTTCTGTTTTTTTGCGAATTTTTGCAAAAAAATTGTTTTCGTTTTTGTTCGTTTCATTACCATTTTGTTACCATTTATTTCAATTTTTTGTGATTTTTTTTAGCATTTAAAGCAGTTCACTGTATTGCAGTAACGAAAACAAAATGCACGGCAAAAATTCCAGTGTTTCTGTTCATTTTGTTTCATTTTGGAGACAAAATTCCTTTGTCGTTTCATTGCGTAATGAAACAAAAAAACAAAAATGGAAACGAAAAATTGTTCATTTCGTGCCCATCTCTAGTCACCACAATTAGGCTTCCCTGTTCCTTTCGTATTCTATAATATCCATTGCGGGGCTGGTTTCTCAGATGTTATTCCTCCATGTGGCCAGAGTTCTCTGGCTCGACTGGGGAGGCCATGGGCGTTGCCTGCACCTTGTTATCCCTAGCCACCTTAGATATGGAGGATTAATCCCATGTTTGGAAAGGTCTAAGACAGAAAAACCTTTATGAGCCCAACAAGTGTTCCCGTGGGGCAATCCTCACCCTCAGCTCACTGTGTTGAATACGTGAAATTTATTTTCATACAGTGAAATTTCAGTGAAATTTATTTTCATCAGTGAAATTTATTTTCCTACAGAGATGAAGAGCTAAATGACTCTGTTGCTTAGGTACAAGTCACAACAGCCTACCATAGCTAATAATCTTCATAATAATTGTAACAGAGGTTGAATATTATCATGGCTCTTCATTGTTGGGTATTGCTGATCTAAACAATGGAATTCAGTCTTCTATGTTCTTTGGCAAACAATGTCTCTATCTTGCACCTCTTTTTACCTTGAGTGATCAGCTATCAGAATATGCAGGTTCCATTTCTTATTACATGATCAAAGAGCAAAAAGCTTTCTGCATTGTGCATCATTACTATTATTGTCTTGCTTTGGTATTGGACTTGATTCAATCTGTTTAGTACTTTTGTTTTCTCTGGCCAGTTTATTGGTCCAAGAAATGTTTTGCATCCTTTAATAAATCCACATTTCAAAAGCTTTTCTCTCTCCCCCCACAAGTCTGTTAGCATCCACATTATTTATTAGCAGTAGCTCCAGTGAATATAGAGCCACCACCTGGCATGTTGTTTTGGAACATAAGTATGATTGTCTATGACCTGAAGGATTTACAAACTAAAAGTCAAGGCAAGGGAAACAAAGAGATGAGAAATATTAAGGCAAGGTTGTCGGTGCATTTTTGAATATACAAAGACACTATTCAATGGGGAAAATGAATGCAAAAATCAGAACAAGAAATATGTACATGTGTATAGACATGTGTCTGAATTTCTACAAGGGAAGAAACTCAAAGTCTAGTAACCCAATAACACAAGTAATATGAGAATGCACATAGAAATCAGAGAAAGGTGGCAAAAATGAGACTTAAGATAATCTCTCTTAATAAAACACTTCTGAATTTTATTATTTCTTTCCATTACTGTCCTTTCTAGAGTTGTTACTGTTGACCAGAAAGTTGATATGCAATGTTGGAAAAAGGTTTAATACTAAATCAGCAATATCTTCTCTGATGATGGTTAGGAGGGAAAGGAGTGAACAATCAAAATTCTGAATTGTGCGTTTAATAATACATACTAATCTTATATAATTAGTCATTTGCCCATTGTTGCCTTGTAGTAATTAGCACATTAAACTTTGATAATAACTAGAGGTCGGCACGAATTAGAGATGGGCACGAAATGATTTTTTTGTTTCATTATTTGTTATTCGTTTCATTACGTAACAAAATGAATAATGACCCTAGGGGCAAATTTAACACGAAATGAACTGAACCGAGAAAAATTGGTTCAGTTAGATTTGTTTCGTTAATAGAGGGGGCAGAGATGTCTCCTACCTGGTGCTGGTCCAGAGGTCTGGTCTTCCTGGCTTCTGGGATAGTGACCTGGAAAAAAAAGCCAATGGCCTTGCTAAAGCTGTAGCATGGCCATGTGGTTGGCAGTAAAAAAAGAAAAGAAAAGAAAAGAAATAAAAATAATAAAACGGAGCACTGACGAGGCCCCAAGGATGGCCTGGTTGGCACTCTAAAATAATAATAATAAATAATAAAAAACCAGCACCGACTCGGCCCCAGGAGCCATGCGGTCGGTGCTGAAAGAAAAGGAAAAAAAGCCCCGCGCTACAGCTGTAGCATGGGAACTGAACCCAGAAGGGGGGATAAAATAAAAATAAAAATAAATAAATAAAAAGGGATTGTCTACTGGACCCCAAGGGTGGCCTGGTTGGCACCCTAAAATAAAAAATAAAATAAAATAAAATAACCAGCACCAACTGGGCCCCAGGGGCCGCAGAGTCGGTGCTGAAAGAAAAGAAAAAAATCCCTGCGCTACAGCTGTAGCGTGGGGCCTGAACCCGGAAGGGGGAGATAAAATAAAAATAGATATAAATAAATAAATAAATAAATAAATAAATAAATAAATAAATAAATAAATAAATAAATAAATAAGGGACCAGGTGGCCTGGTCAGCACCCTAAAATAAAAAAATTAAATTAAATTAAATTAAAAAAAAAACAGTGCCAACGAGACCCCAGGGGTGCTCGGCGCTAAAAGAAAAGAAAAAAAGCCCCGCGCTACAGCTGTAGTGTGGGGCAAACCCGGAAGTGAAAAAATAAAATACGATAAAATAATTTTAAAAATTAAAAAGGAGTGCCGACCGGACCCAAGGGTGACCTGGTTGACTGGGCACCTTAAAATAAAGGAGAAAACAACAACAACAAAAAAACCCAGCACCGACCAGTGGTAAAAATGAAAAATGAATTAATGAAACAATAAAATATTTTTTCCGCAAAAATCACAAAAAATGAAACAAAACAAAACAACCTCCTTAACTAAACTAAACGAAATGAAACACCATTTTTTCGATTTGTGCCCATCTCTAGCACGAATCAAAAAAATGGTGTTTCATTTTGTTTCATTTAGTTAAGGCAGTCGTTTTGTTTTGTTTCATTTTTTGTGACTTCTTTCAGCACTGACCGTGTGGCCCCTGGGACCCAGTTGGTGCTGGGTTTTTTAATTTAATTTTATTTTATTTTTTATTTTAGGGTGCCGACCAGGCCACCCTTGGGGTCCTGTCAGTGCTCCCTTATATATATAAATCCCCCCTTTCTGGGTTCAGTCCCTGCACTACAGCTGTAGCGTGGGGCTTTTTTTCCCTTTTCTTTCAGCACCGACCGCACAGCCCATGGGGCCCAGTCGGCACTGTTTTTTTTTATCATTTATTATTATTATTTTAGGGTGCCGGCCAGGCCATCCTTGGGGCCTTGTCGGAGCTCCTTTTTATTATTTTTATTTCTTTTCTTTTCTTTTTACTGCCAACCACATGGCCGTGCTACAGCTGTAGTGCGGCTGTTGGCTTTCCCCCCCTGGTCGCTGTCCCAGAAGCCAGGAAGATGGGACCTCCAGACCAGCACCAGGTAGGAGACATCTCCACCCCCTCCATTAAAGAAATGGATCTAACTGAACCAATTTTTCTTGGTTCAGTTCGTTTTGTGTTAGATTTGCCTCCGGGTCATTATTCGTTTCATTATGTAATGAAATGAATAATGAATAATGAAACAAAAAAATTTGTTTCGTGGCCATCTCTAATAATAACACATTTCCTCCCCTTGTATATTGCTGAACATTTTAATTGTCTCCTTTTCAGTAACATGTTGTTAATTTTGTTGCTTGTATTGACTAGGCTTCCAGTAATCTTTACATCTGCTGCTTTAAAAAGCAAAATAAAACAGTCCCCTTAAGGGACTGCTTCTGTAATGTATTAGTTCTGTCTGGATCCTGAAGAATAAATTTAGTACATTTTCAAAAGAAGATGAATTTTTACAGAGTAGGAGTCCAAATGGATTTTCAGCTAGGCTTCAACCTTTTGAAACCTACTGATGTTGAATAGTCTTGTGCTGGTTGCCATGCCAACTGATACCAGAGGTACACTCTGCTGGGTGTTTGTCTTCTAGAAACCTTCACCAGATGTCTTCAACAAATTGCCATGGAAAGACTTCATGATGTCAGGGTTGTAAAGAGGATGTCTAAAAAATAATCAGCCAAAGAGATGTCCCTCCCTTCATGATGGACAAGGCAGAGCCATAAAATATGTAGACTTGGGCTAGTCTCTGAGTAAACCAGTAAAATCTCTCTCCTTTTCACTCCCTCGCTTTCTAACCCCCACTCCCCTCACTTCCTGTAGCAGGATTTTTAAAATATTTATGTTCCTTATTTCTTCATGCTGCACAGGGCCATTATGCTCTACAGCTGACATCGGCTGGCAATGGAAACCTAGAAGCATCTGGCTGGCAGCGGAGAACGAGAACAAGTTGATAAATTATTGATTTATATAAATCAACACCCTTTAAATATTGGTCTTTTGAAGAGAGAGAGAGAGAGAGAGAGAGAGAGAGAGAGAGAGAGAGAGAGAGAGAGAGAGAGAGAGAGAGAGAGAGAGAGAGAGAGAGAGAATGAGAGGAAGGGGGGCTACGTATTGTTTCCCACTGAAATAAATTAATCTGGACAGCCTACCTTTTGGACTATACAACTTATTCACATATCATCATAGAGGTTTATGTGATTTTGCAAAAAAAGATGGTTCTAATTTTTGAAGATGCTTTACAACTGCAGATAAAACATTTTGATGTCCAGATACTCACACAGCTACCTGTAAATACTGCCAGCCATCATAAGTTTAAACAGTGTTTATTTTGGGATTTTTATTTTTGGCTGGGTTTGTTGTCACTCCTCAGCTGCAAACAATAACACGTTTCCAAATCTGAAACACGGTAAGTAACCTAGTGATATAATATAAATCTTGACCTGGCTTTGTCCTCATGTGGTAAATGAAACAATACAAGAATTTTATCTGCATCTATGTAGTAAGTTGGCAGGTGGTGTTTTGAGAGTGTTGGGGGAGGTGTGTGTGTGTGTGTGTGTGTGTGTGTGTGTGTGTGTGTGTGTGTGTGTGTGTGTGTGTGTGTGTGTGTGTGTGTGTGTGTCCAATCTTTACATATTTGCACATTTTCAATTGATTTGTATGAGTGCTAGTGCACACAAAACTTAAAACTATGATAATTTGCTTGGTGGCAAAGAATATTAAGGATGAAAAGAGCTGAGGGGTTTTGTGCCTTTTCATTCAATCAGCCTGTCCTTTTCTGCTCACTTTCTGTCCCTCCCTACCTCCCTCTCTCTGACTGTGTGTATGGGTGGCTTTATGGCTTGTTTGAACAAGAGGAAAAAAATGCTACCAGCTGGCCTGGAGGCCGGATCAGTGAGTTTTTAATTTTTTAAAATTATTTGCTGTTTTTTCATGTGCCAACCAGCTGGTCCGCAGGCCGGGTTGGTGTGTTTTTTAGTTTTTTTTTTTTAATTCACTTATCGCACCAACCAGATGACCCACAGGCTGGGTCGGTGTGTGTTTTTTGTAATTATTTTTTTTATCCCCCACCTGATCGGGTGGGGGAAATGGCGGGATTTTAAAACTTTTTCCCCACCAAAGCCCCATGCTACAGCTGATTGGCAGTGGCTTTGGTGGGGAAAAAAGTCCTGTCGTTTCCCCTGTGTTGGTAGGGAACCACCGGCTTTTCCCCATAGGAACACATTGCTTCAATGCATTTTCCTATGGGAAAACAAAAAACGAAGTGAATGAAATGGAAATTTCCATTTTGTTTCATTTCATTTTGTTTTTCTTTGATGGGTCTCTTCCTTGTTCGTTTTGTTCCATAATGAAATGAATAACGAATAATGAAACAAATTAAAAATTCATTTCATGCCCATCTCTATACAGGATATTTTTCTCTTCACACAGAGAAACAGTAAACTTTTTCTCCTGTCTGGGCTTTTTGGTTTGAATTTGATGAATGAACACCAGGCAGCCACTCTGCACTCCAGTTTTGGTGCCCTGGGGCAAAACCTCAGTTAACCTAATACAGTATGTATTTTCTTTTATTTGTATGCCTCCTACATAGCCTAAGGCCAGTCCACAACATAATCAACAATAAAATAATAGTACAAATATAAAATAAAATCAACAGATGGACAACATAAAATAAAGCAGTATATAATTATAAAATTAACCATTGCACATTGAGTATTAGATATTTAAAAGGCTGCAGAGTTGACTCAGTGGCTAAAACCTTCAACAGGCTTCCACTGATGGAAAGGCCTATCTGAATAACCAGGTTTTAAGAGATTATTTAAAGGTAATCAGCGAGGAGGCCAGGCAGATGTCCAGAGGTAGTTAGAACATAAGAACTTAAGAACAGCCTTGCTGGAACAGGCTACATCCTATCCAGTCCAGCATTCTGTCTCACACAGTGGCTCACCGTGTATGATTTTATAAACATCAATCAGGTCACCTCTTAGGAGCTATCATTCAAGAGTGAAGTGGCCCAGCCATTGCAACCTCAGATACCCTGTTTCCCTGAAAATAAGACCTCCCCCAAAAATAAGCCCTAGCAGGATTTCTATGCATTTGTTAAATATAAGCCCTACCCTGATAATAAGACCTAGTGATGGGCGTGGCTATGGTTGTGTGCAGGGCTGATATTCAAGCATATTATACTTAGTAAAATAAGACATCCCCTGAAAATAAGTCCTAGTGTGTCTTCTTGAGAAAAAATAAATATAAGACAGTGTCTTATTTTCGGGGAAACACGGTAGTAATAAAGGTGTTCCAGTCCCCTAATCATTCTGGTTGCCCTTCTCTGCACTCTTTCCATTTCCATAACATCCTTCTGAGATATGGTGACCAGAACTGTACACAGTACTCCAGATGGTGCCTCACCATAGATTTATTAAGAGGCAAAACGACACTTGTTGACTTATTTTCTATATCCTTCCTAATGATCCCTAGCATTGAGTTTGCTTTTCTCACTACTGTGGCAGACTGGGTTGACACTAGAGATGGGCACAACTTGAAAAAAAAATTTTTCGAGTTGTCGTTAGTCGGGCCAGTCCCGTTTCGGGTCGTTTCCGGTTTTCGCGAAAATTCGCAAAAATTAGTCGGTTCGTTTTTTCGTTTTTTTGTTGTCGTTAGTACTGGTTTTTTTTTGGGGGGGAGCAGGCTCCTGGAGGCACCTCTGTGGGGTGGGTGCCTCCTCTGGCCCGCTATAAAGGGAAAGTGGGCTCCTGGAGGCACCCGTGGGTGCCTCCTGCCACTAGGAAGGGGAAGCAGGCTCCAAGAGACCGTTCTACATGGGGGTCTGCACATTATGTTATTGCATAACATAATGTGCAGACGTGAGACCAGTGTGAGAATGATAGGGTAATGCCCGCCCTTCACAAGGCTCTGGCACCACCATGTCTCACACAGAAGGGAATTGTACTTGCTGCGTGTAGTGCAATGCAAGCAAGTAGATCTGGCTTTAAGGTGGCTTAGTGCAAGAGCTAGGGTTAGGCTAGTGACGGGTAAGGTTACGGTGGGCTAGTGGGTTGCACCTCTGGGTGCCTCTCTGACCCACTAAGAAGACAGTCTGTGACGTATGGGTACGGAGTCAAGGGTTAGGGTTAGGGCTAGGGCAGGTTTTAGGGGGCTTTTTGGCACATCCCAGAAGTCTCCATGGCCAAGTGGCCATGCGACTGGTGGGATGGCTCCAAAAATTTGCATGGTCGTCCACTCCCACATGGCTGGCCACTTGGCCAGCCCATCATTGCGCAGGTGTAAAAAAATAAAATAAAATAAAATCAATGGAGGACAGAGGAGGAGAGGAGAGACATTTTGTTGCAAGAAAAACCCCACTGCTACTGTGAAAAATCTGGCAGTTTATAAATTTTCGCGTGTTTCTGTTGTGCTTGTGTGTTTTTGGACCACGATTTCAAAAACAATATTGCGTTTGCCGCCCCATTTTGGATCCCCCGCCCGCACCGCATGGCATGGCGATGGCGACTCGCGAGTCCGGCTGCCCAGGACGGGGGGGAGGCGGGACCCCCCCTCCAGAAACCACTCCTCCGGTAGGTGCCCTGCGCCCTTAGTCAAGCAGGCATTTTTCCACCTGCTTTTTTGGCCCGGGAATGGGTGGGGGGAGAGTTTAAAAGTTTTTTCCTGTGCCGTCCGTGCCGCTTGCTTGCGCTTTAATTGCGGCGGCGGCCGGCGGCGAGACTGGGCTTTTTGCTGGCTGCGAGCCTGCGGCGAGTCCCACAGAGCAGCCCACTAGGAGGGGGGATGGGGGGGAGGCCGGGGACCTCCAGAAACCACCCCTCCGCTAGGTGCCCTGCGCCCTTAGTCAAGCAGGCATTTTTCCGCCTGCTTTTTTGGCCCGGGAATGGGTGGGGGGATAGTTTAAAAGTTTTTTCCTGTGCCGTCCGTGCCGCTTGCTTGCGCTTTAATTGCGGGCGGCCGGCAGCGAGACTGGGCATTTTGGTGGCTGCGAGCCTGCGGCGAGTCCCACCAGAGCAGCCGAGGACGGGGGATGAGGGGGGAGGCCGGGGACCTCCAAAAACAACCCCTCTGGTAGGTGCCCTGAGGCACGGCAGGCATTTTCCCGCCTGCTTTTTGGCCGGGAACCGGGTTTTTTTAACTTTTAAAAACTTTTTTTCTGTGCCGCGTGTGGGATCGCGCGATCTCGCGATGCAAGGAACGAGCACGACAAATCAGACCAAAATTGTTCGTTCGTCGGTTCGAGCTCGAAGTCTGGGGGAGTAATTCCCGTTACCGTTTCCGTAGAGTAACGGAACCGAGTAACGGAAACGGAAACGGAAATACCGCTAAGTCGTGCCCATCTCTAGTTGACACGTTAATTGAGCTGTCCACCAGGACACCAAAGTTCCTTTTTGGTTTGTTGCAGAGAGTTCAGAACCCATCAGTTTATAAATGTAATTGGGGATTTTTTTTGCCCCAACATGCATCACTCTGCAGTTACTAGTGTCAAGAGATCCCTCTGGAGCGCCTCACAATCTCTCTCAGTTTTTACTACCCTGTATAATTTAGTTGGCAAATTTGGCTACCTTCTATTTACTCATACTTCTCAATCATTTATGAAGAGGTTGACAAGCAGGGGTCCCAGGACTAAACCTTGGGAGACCCCATTCTTTACCTCCCTCCACTTGGAGAATTGTCCATTTAGTGCTACCCTCTGTTTCCTGTCGCTTAGCCAGTTGTTGATCCAGGGCAAGACCTGTCTCTTGATTCCATGACTGGCAAGTTTATTCAAAAGCCTTTGGTGTGGGACCTTGTCAAAAGCCTTCTGAAAGTCCAGATAAACAATGTTCAGAACTGGATCTCCCTTATTCACATGCTTGTTGACACTCTCAAATAATTCCAATAGATTAGTGAGGCATGATTTGTCCTTGCAGAAGCCATGTTGGCCCTCCTTCAGAAGTGCCTTCTCTTCTATGTGCCTATTAATTTTAACTTTTAGGATGGTTTCCATCAGTTTACTTAGGACACATGTCAAACTCTCTGGTCAGTAATTTCCTGGATCATCTCTGGATCCTTTTTTGAAGACTGGTGTTACATTTGCTATCTTACAGTCATCAGGTACAACACCTGATTTGAGTTGATTCCAGATTCTAGGTGTGACTCTTGAGAAGGATTAACTTCTAGTTTTCTCCCTTTGGGCCTTCCTTTGGATCAGCATACACTGACATCCCACTTGTGATGAAAAGGTAGAACTGGCAATTCTTGCCAAAAGGAGGCATTCTGTCAGGCAAGCCAATCAAAATTCCACAATGTGATGTAATGAGTGAGAAGAAGCCTTTCTTTCTGGAAGTGGTATACAGGCAAGGCAGAAAGTGTGAAACCTTATCATGACAACTTCCTCCAACAAGGAAAGGCCCAAACATCAAGCGGCTAGGTTGGCCTGTATCCTCAAAGTAGAAGCAGGTCTTTTATACAGTTAATAGCTCTTAACTGCTTATTCCAGACCAAACCACCATTCAAATCCCACTTTGCAATGCCATTTTACATTAAATCAGAAGTGCCTTGCAGTAATGTGCTGATTCTTAGGGGAGGGGAATTAATTCTTTTACAACTTTTGTGATCATTGGTAGACAAACTTAGAGGGAAACTGAAAGCTGGGCAGAAGGAAGAAGAAATAGACAATGTCATTGTCCCAAGTACTCTAAAGGCCCCTTGGGTTCACCCTTGCAAATCCTGTCTCCAGTACCCCACTGGTCGCTAGCCAAAACCTGTTTTACTTCAGAGAAACCTAGAGGATGGCCAGCATACATGTTGTCAGTACACGGGTGGATATGTTAGGAAAGAAAAATTGTGAGCTGATGTTGGATTTTGATATTGAAATTTCCTTTCATTTTCATTATGTTATTTTCTACTAACAGGAATATCACTTCTCATTTACAGATAAATATTTTCAGCTATAAGACAAAGGGTGTAGGGCACTGTTGTTTACATGGATTCCATCAATGTCATCACGACCTCCATGTAGTTGAGCCCATATCTAGAGTGTCTTCAGCTGATGGTAGGGCATAGGAATATATATGGGTAGCCCTGGTGGACTGCTCTCCCCATGACCCATTGCTCTCCCTCCTGGGGCTGACTGAGTTCATCTCCACAGGGCTATTGAAGTCACCTAGACTATTGATAGCCAGGGGCTTTAATATTCAAGCTGAGGTTGAACTTTCCGGCATGGCCCTGGAGTTCATGGATTCCATGACTTCTATGAGCCTACCAAACTCGTCATTGGCCCCATGCATATAGTGGGACACATTCTGGCCCTCGTGTTCTCATCTGTATGACTTAGATGTGATCTGACAGTGATTAACATAAGTGTATCCCCATTGTTATGATCAGCTTACTTTCTGATGGCATTTAACCTGTTTGTGGTTACATCTTGGCCACTTGTGAAGAAGGTCTTCCCCTGGAGACCTCTTCATTCCAATAGGTTTTGGAAGGCCTTGGTATGCTGTTGGAGCCCAGCTTAGTAAGTGATATAC
Organism: Phrynocephalus guinanensis; assembly: GCA_037367245.1. Classification (NCBI taxonomy): domain Eukaryota; kingdom Metazoa; phylum Chordata; class Lepidosauria; order Squamata; family Agamidae; genus Phrynocephalus; species Phrynocephalus guinanensis. Next base: position 95,212,840 of record CM074738.1, on the reverse strand, counting down.
TGATGTGACTTGGGTGGTTGACTCAATTGCTTCCAAAGACCCTCTCACCTTCAGCTTTCAGCCCTCCCCCAACTTTAAAAAGGAGCTTCAAGCTATGAAGAAAGCAAGGAGATAGCTAGAGAGTAGAGATGGGCATGACTTGAAAAAAACTTTTTTTGAGTTGTCGTTAGTTGGGCCGGTTCCGTTTCGGGTCGTTTCCGTTTTTCGCGAAAATTCGCAAAAAATAGTCAGTTCGTTTTTTTGTTTTTTTGTTTTCGTTAGTACTGGTTTTTTTGGGGGGGTAGCGGGCTCCTGGAGGCACCTCTGTGGGGTGGGTGCCTCCTCTGGCCCGCTATAAAGGGAAAGCGGGCTCCTGGAGGCACCCGTGGGTGCCTCCTATCCTCACCCACTAGGAAGAGGAAGCAGGCTCCAAGAGACCCCTCAACATGGGGGTCTCCCCTCCTCACCTGCTGCTGCAAAATGGCATGCATAGCCATATGGATATGCATACCAGTTGCAGACAGTGAGACCAGTGAGTGAACCCAGAGCCATAGGGTGATGTCTAAGGCTCTCGCACCGCCATGTCTCACAAAGAAGGGAATCGTACTTGCGTGTAGTGCAATGCAAGTAGATCTGGCTTAGGGTTAAGGTGGGTTAGTGCAAGGGCTAGGGTTAGGCTAGTGACAGGTAAGGTTATGGTGGGCTAGTGGGTTGCACCTCTGGGTGCTTCTCTGACCCACTAAGAAGACAGTCTGTGACGTATGGGTAAGGAGTCAAGGATTAGGGTTAGGGCTAGGGGGCTAGGGCAGGCTTTAGGGGGCTTTTTGGCACATCCCAGAAGTCTCCATGGCCAAGTGGCCATGCGATTGGTGGGATGGCTCCAAAAATTTGCATGGTCGTCCACTCCCACATGGCTGGCCACTCGGCCAGCCCATCATTGCGCAGGTGTAAATAAAATAAAATAAAATAAAATCAATGGAGGACAGAGGAGGAGAGGAGAGACATTTTGTTGCAAGAAAAAACCCACTGCTACTGTGAAAAATCTGGCAGTTTATAAATTTTTGCGTGTTTCTGTTGTGCTTGTGTGTTTTTGGACCACGATTTCAAAAACAATATTGCGTTCGCCGCCCCATTTTGGATCCCCCGCCCGCACCGCATGGCATGGCGAGTCCGGCTGCCCAGGACGGGGGGGAGGCGGGACCCCCCCTCCAGAAACCACCCCTCCGGTAGGTGCCCTGCACCCTTAGTCAAGGAGGCGTTTTTCCGCCTGCTTTTTTGGCCCGGGAATGGGTGGGGGGAGAGTTTAAAAGTTTTTTCCTGTGCCGTCCCTGTCGCTTGCTTGTGCTTTAATTGTGGCGGCCGGCGGCTAGACTGGGCTTTTTGCTGGCTGCGAGCCTGCGGCGAGTCCCACCAGAGCAGCCCAGGACGGGGGATGGGGGGGGGAGGCCGGGGACCTCCAGAAACAACCCCTCTGGTAGGTGCCCTGCGGCATGGCAGGCATTTTTCCGCCTGCTTTTTGGCCAGGAACCGGGTTTTTTTAACTTTTAAAAACTTTTTTTCTGTGCCGCGTGGCATCGCGCAATCGCGCGATGCAAGGAACGAGCATGACAAATCAGACCAAAATTGTTCGTTCGTCAGTTCGTGCTCGAAGTCTGGCGGAGTAATTCCCGTTACCGTTACCGTAGAGTAACGGAACCGAGTAACGGAAACGGAAACGGGAATACCGCTAAGTCGTGCCCATCTCTACTAGAGAGTAAGTAAAGAAGAGATTCATTGGAGCATAACTTGGTTGCATTAAAAACCCTGACCAGGAGATACCCCCAGGAGATACCTTAAAATCAGTGGAATAGCCTTCAATATCAAGATCATTTGTCAACAATGGTCTCACCCTGGTGACTTCACTAGTGATCAATTCACAGCTTTTTAACATTCTAAAAGTGAAGCCATCCAAAGTGATCTAGACTCCATGGACAATTTGGTTGATCAGGTTGAGATCACTGGTGCACCATCTACCTCTGCTCATTTCATTCAGGTTAACAGACTGAAACTGAATCCAGAATGGAGATCCTTCTTCTGGGAGACTTTTCTTAGGGAACAAGTTCATAATCGGGTGTGCCTCTCTCATGCGATCCCTAGATTACAGCTGTGTCCAGGTTGGCCTTTAAGCAACTGAAATTCAGCTCTGTCCCAAACTAGATGAGCACCCTGCCCCCGGACAGGACCGGCGCGTCCATTAAGGTGAACTAGGCAGTTGCCTAGGGCACCAAAATGGAGAGGGGGCACTGGCCAGCCTGCTGCCCCTGCTGCCCCCCGCCGCTGGCCACTGACATACATCCCCCGCCGCCTGCCCCCATCCGCCCGCCGCCCGCCCCCCATCGCCCCCCATGCCCATTGCCATCCCCTGTCATCTGCCCCCCCTGCCCCCCCCTGCCCCCCCTGCCCCCCGCCCCTGCCACCCCACCCTGCCGCTGCCCACCCACCTGCCCCACTCCCCGCCCCTCGCCTAGGGTGCAAAAAAACCTAGCGCCGGCCCTGCCCCTGGACATGTTGGCACACGCCTTTTCAGTTCCTCAGCAAGATCAACTAGTTTAATGCTCTCTATGTGGGGCTTCCCTTGAAACTGGTCTGTTTTGAACTGGTTGGAAGTTTGATTCTCCACTGTACATCCTTGACAGGGGCTGAACTTGGTGATCCATAGGCTCCTTTCCAGCTTTCCAGTTCTAAGATTATCACTGTTATTGCTTTCATCTGGATAACAGCACAACCATATGCACGTAGTCTCCTAAATAACTATTATCCAGAAGGTTATAAGATGATACATACTTGCTATTGCACTCAATGGGGTAAATGCATTGTAAAATTTGTAAAAGTAGCGGATCGGCGTATTTGTTTGGTTGCTGTTACAACAACATTTCTTTGGGCACCCCTCTGCCCTGCTGCTTGTTTCAAAACCTTTTCTGCCTTATGTTTGTACACTAAATGTGCAGTGTTATTCAAATCAATAGTTTAGAATAGAACAATTAAAGCATGGTTGCCTTTATTTTGCAACAAAATAAACCCCTGAATTATTTAACTTTTGTATGGGTTAAAGCAATGCTTAATGGGTTCGTTTAATTGATATATGGTACACAAAGTCACATTAAAACCACTTTCATGACCATTATACAGATCCTACCTATGCTTTTTTTGCTGCTAAAGTAAAGATGCTTGTCTGCTGAAAATTTATTGCTGCACACAAATTATTTCTGTTTATATGTAGAAAAGATATGGTCAATTTTTGTAATTCTAGCATAATTAAAACATGAGTTTCTGCATTGTGTGTCTATTTTGAATTACAATAGTGTCAACGGCAAGTGAAATATTCTTTGCTCTTCCCTCTGTATTGATGCATAAAGCTGGTGATAACATTCTTTTTTTTAAAAAATAAGTCACAAGAGTAAAACATTGGAAGAATTAGTGGTATCATTAAAAATTAACTATGGTCTATGATTTAGTTCTCATTAAAAAAAACTTTTTTAAAACCATCATTAAGTAACATTTCCAAGGAACAGTGTTTCTGCATGGCACTACTACTCTTGAGTAAACTGTGATAAAGCTTAAATAAAGTCCCTGATGGTTTCATTCATTGTTTGCAAATTGAAGCTGAAATCCTGTCTGTTCAACTACGCATGTGGAATGCTGATTATGTCATCTACATTTTTTTTTAATAAAAAAACACTGCTACTTCAGTCCTATGGTTCCCATTTCTCCTAGCTAATCCCTTTTATTATCTGGAAGCTATGGGAGTCTTCGTATGAAAGGAGGAAGGCATTAAAAACTAAAACTGCAGAGATGGGCACAAGTCAGAAAAATGGTGACATTTCCACTGGTGCTCTGTCAAGTTTGACGAATTACAAATAACAAAGTAATATTTTTTCTTATGAATTGATGAGTCAACTTGTTGGTTCATTCTTGAGCATAAAACTCTATAAAATGGCCCCAAGACACTTAGAGACAGCAAAAGTGCAGAAAAGCAATTTCATATTCTCTACGAACCCACCAAGTTTGGTGAAGTTTGGGTTCTGGGTGTCTGAGTTGTCCACCCCAATAGGGTCTTCCCAGGAAAGTGTCCCCAAGAACCCCAAGATATCTAATTTTCAGAAATGCTTCTTGCAACCCTCCTCTACAATTCCTCCAGGTTTGGTGAAGATTGGATTTCAGACAATAGAGTTGTATACCTACAAAAAAAAAAACCCACCACCACTAGGAAACTGCCCCTTAGCAATTGGCTTGGCGGGATTATAGAAGAGAGTCAAATAAAGCTTCACTGAAATTTTGGTGTTTCTAGTTGCCTTTGGTGCCATTTTATGGCCCAACAAATTGATGGGTCAAAAATTCCCAAAACATTCATCAATTTGTATTCATGGGTGTTATTAATTCTTACAATTACAAATCAACAAATTAGGAATTTATGAAGAAATATTGGAATTCATTTTTAAATCTGTGCCATTTCTAGTGGTAATGCCATAATTCTATTTATTTGCAGTTTTTTAAAATGGGAGATTTTTCATAGAGAGTCCATTTTGCTTTTAAAAAGTGTAAGGCTGAAGTCCTATAAGCTCTATTACATTCTAGAAGGCTCAGCTCTGAGCATATATGCATAGAATAGGAAATGGGAATTTTTTTTAATCAGTGTCTAATTTCTCAGCCAGAACAGACTGAGTAGAGTCTCATGGAGCCTATAAGAGCCTCATGGAGCAGTGGGTAAATGCTTGTACTTCAGGTAAACTGTGCTCACGGCCCCGGGTTCAATCCCAGGTAGCCAGCTCATGGTTGATTCAGCCTTCTATCCTTCCGAGGTCGGTAAAAGCTTGCTGGGGAGGGCAATGTGTAGACTGTATACTGTAATTTTAAAAAGCCCAGAAACTATTTGAAGTAGTATGTGGGGGTATATAAGCAGAACACTTTACTTTTGCTTTTTTTGCGTTGAGTTAAGCAGATGAATCTCAACATGAACTCTATGGCTTCTAAAAAATGTTATTGGCTCCAAAATCAAGAATAGTCATATTCCTCTCCAACACCACCCCATATACTTTGTACAATTTGTACAAAAATCTGCATTTGTTTTTTTGTTGATTGATTGATTGATTGATTGATTGATTGATTGATTGATTGATTGATTGATTGATTGATTTGTGTTTGATACACTGTCCCATTAGTGCAAGCATTACACTGAGTGCTTTACACAGGATTAAAACTTACAAACTGCTGGATAATTCAGTATCTGCCTGTAGAGCCAAAGGCTGGGGAATTTGGCTTCCCGCTAGACTTGATGATCTAGAGCAGTGTTTTTCAACCTTTTTTGGGCAAAGGCACACTTGTTTCATGAAAAAAATCACGAGGCACACCACCATTAGAAAATGTTAAAAAAATTAACTCTGCGCCTTTTGGTGACTCGAGTCGCGATGTCTTCTTCTCTCTGCTGCTGCGCACACTGTGCTCGCGCGGGAAGGAAGTCGGAAGATGATGTCCTACTGTGATAGGTCCAGGCTGGAGTCTTGACCAATCAGAGCCTGGACATCAGAAAACTGGAGGGTGTCCCCCTGAGGAGCGCCAATCGGTGCCCCTGCTGGCCGAGGGTGGGGTCAAAAACCCCACTCCTTCATACCCAGGACACAGTCCGGTGCCCGCCTAGTGGGTGAAAATTCGACATTTTTAAAAAAATATTTCAATTTTTTCAATTTTTCCAACGGCACACCAGGCAACATCTCGCGGCACACTAGTGTGCCACGGAACAGTGGTTGAAAAACACTGATCTAGAGCAGTGATGGCAAACCTTTTAGAGACTGAGTGCCCAAACTGTGATTCAAAACCCACTATTTTTTTTTTTTGCAAAGGGCCAGTATAGCAATTTAACCTGAATACAGGTGACTATGAAGGGGCGATGTCAGGTGTCCACAGAAAGGGCTCCGAGTGCCACCTTTGACACCCGTGCCATAGGTTCGCCAACACTGGTCTAGAAGGTCCCTTCCAGCTCAGCAGTTCTAAGATTAATAATGACAATGATAATAACCCACCAAAACAGAAAAAAAAATCATTCAAGAACAATACGGTGGAACAACATTACAAGCATGTAATTTAATAATTCTATACAAATCCAAAATTAATTTTAAAATGTTATTATTGACCGCATCCTGGAGATTCAGTTATTAAAGGGAGAGTCCAATAATTTTGTTTTCAGCAACATTCTGGATACAAAAAGGATTGAAGCATCTATTGACATTTTATTTCCGAGACTAGGGGGGCACAATAAAAAAGGCACATTTCCTTTTTATTCATCTCATTGGTCTCCCTTGGTCTATCAACCTTTTATATCAGGGACTGAGAGGAGCAGGTGGGATGTACAGCCAATTTCTGGGAGAGGCATTATGACAGGTATTGAGGCCCTAAACTAGCATCTCAAATTGAGCACAGAAACTAACAGGGAGCTGATGAAGGCATGCCATGGCTATATACAATCGAAATTCAATCAGTCAGACTGTTGCATTTTGGACCTGTTGAAGTTTCTGTGCTATTCTCAAGGGCAGTCCTATGTAAAGAGTAGAAATTGGCATGAAATGAAAAATGAAACACTCTTTCATTGTTTCATTAGGTAACACATTATTTTGTTACCTAACTAAACGGTAGGATGCATTTTGTTTCATTTTGTCACAAAACACCATTTTCCCTCTAGAATGAAACTATTCATCATGGAGGAATCAATGGCAGGGGAGCTAAAGCTCTTCCCTGTAAGCACACCAAATTTGGAGAGGTTTGGGTTTCATGGGGATGAGTTATAAAGCTCCAAAGGGGGTGCCCCTAGGAAAAAATATTTCTAATTGAATTCAGAATGGAAGCTAAGCCCTGGCAGTGCTAATCGCTCACCCACGGCTTGGCTTCCAAATCAAATTAGAAATATTTTCTTCCTAGGGGCACCCCCTTTTGGACCTTAATAACCCATCCCCTTGAGTCCAAAAGCTTTCCAAATTTGGGGAGCTTACAGGGAAGAGCTTGAGGAAGCTCCCCTGGCATTTTGGTGCCTCTAAGACCCAGGGGAGCATAGCATTTTGTTTCATTTCATGTTGTTTTGTAACAAAACTACTTTAAAAATTCATTACAAATGAAACTACTAAAGAAACAAAATGAAATGAAATGCTATTTTTATGTGCATGCCCATCTCTAGTAAAGAGCATTAGAGTAGCCTCGTTTTGATATTATCAATGCATGAACCACAGTTGCTAGTCATTTCTTATCCAGCTATGGCTGCAACTGAGGTATATAAGGTTATCTTTTCCCTTTTAGAACCTAAGCATACAGACAGCATGCATAAGAGCAAAGCAAAGTGTTCTGCTTATATACTGCCCCATAGTGCTTAAGAATCAGAATCAGAATCAGAATCCTTTTATTGGCCAAGTGTGGTTGGACACACCCAGAATTTGTTTTGGTAAAATATGCTCTCCATATATAAAAGGATATATAAGAATAATGTATTCAACAATAAAAACATGCACTCTCTTGGGGGGGGGGGGTTTACAATTTAATTATACAGGCTACACATTGCTCCCAGTGAGCTGGGTACTCATTTTACTGACCTCGGAAGGATGGAAGGCTGTGTGAACCTTATTTATTCCTTTATTTATTTATACAATTTATATGTCACCAACTACCCAAAGGTCTCTAGTCCTTGAGCCTGCTACCTGGAATTGAACCCTAGGTTGTGAGCACAGTATTAGTTGCAGTACAGCAATTTAACCATTGTGCCACAAGGCTCCTTGTGTAAAAAAGGCTGATGACTCACAAAAAAAGCAAAAAAAAAAAAGCAAAGTGTTCTGCTTATATACCGCCCCATACTACTACAAGTAGTCTCTGGTTGGTTTACAATTTTAATTACAGTGCAGGCTACACATTGCCCCCCCCCAGCAAGCTGGGTACTCATTTTACCGACCTCGGAAGGCTGAGTGAACCTTGAGCCTGCTACCTGGGATTGAACCCCAGGTCGTGAGCACAGTTTTACTTGCAGTACAGGCATTTAACCACTGCGCCACGAGGCTCTGTAAACACCCATTGAATATTTCTTTTTAACAGCCCATGCAATTAACAGTGAAATTTGCCAAATTCATAACTACTCTTTCTCACTCTTTTCCCAAGACCATCACATGTGTAAATAGGTTCCCTTTTCATTTTTACATTTATATTTTACATATTTTTCAAGAGATAAAGACTAAGTTGGGCAAGGAAATGCCTATGTTTCCAAAGGCCGCCCTGTTGAACATGACTAATAATAAACAAATACGCAACGAAAAATAATTAATAATTATTATGGTGACTGTAGCAAGGTTAATCATGGTGTTCTGTTCTGCTTATATACCACTCCATACCACTTCAAGTAGTCTCTGGGCGGTTTAAAGTTTTTAATTACATTATTCAGGCTACATACTGCCCCCCAGCAAGCTGGGTACTCATTTTACTGACCTCAGAAGGATGGGAGTCTGAGTCAACCATGAGCCTGCTACCTGGAATTGAACCCCAGGTTGTGAGCACAGTTTTACCTGCAGTACAGGCATTTAACCACTGCGCCACAGGGCTCCTATAATCAACTTAAAATAGAAGAGTGGTTTTAAAAAGATGGTACATGGCTATCAATGACAAATTACCTTGTAACTTGAAAATAAGCAAAGGTGTATCTCACCAATGACATTTAAGATATTTATATTTGAGAAAGGAAAAGGGATACTCCTGGTGAAGATTCAATGTACTTCTAAAGAGCACCAGTTAAATTTGTTTAGCCAGAATAAAAATTTGACCAGATATTTTTGATGTCACCACTGCAAGGACTCTTCTTTTGAACTTAGAAGGACCAAATATCTGAGTGACCACACAGATTCACTAGTAAAATACTTCCAGCTCCTTTGTTGATCAGATAAGAGCAGAACGCCAGGTGTCTTCATATCTGTCCTGATCAAAGTGATCAACATAGAGCAGGGTTTCAGATATTGTTCTACTGAAATTCCTATCAACCAGGTCAGGCGGTAATAGAGGCTGATGAGAATGGCAGCCTAAATCCCTCAAGCGCTTAAGGGGCAACTTCATATTACCTGTCAATCACAAGAACTGTCTTCATTCAGCAGATGGACAACTCACAGCATGGACCAGTTCACTGCAGTCATCATGGTCCTGGCCATAGCTGTTAGTTACTTGACAAAACCAATCTTGGTCACCTTTCTTTCAGACCCAGTGGAGCCTTGCATTTGTGATGACCTTTTCCAAGCAGTACAAGTGTCTGCCTGTCTGATCTTGACCCGTCGTTTCCATGTTCTAGTGCGGCACAGGACTACGCCAGCTTAACATGTCAAAAAGAGAGACAAAAACTTGGCAACACAGCATTTCAATCATGTGACTGTCTTCTGCACATCCAGTTCCTCCCACCATTCAAACAGGCCACCGTCTCAATCCACTTTCAGGGTTTTGTGAACGGGCCTCGTCACTGCCCCTAAAATTAGCAAGAATGACTCCACCACATCCTGCAGAAACTTGGTGTTATGTGTGTTACACAAAAAGAGGGGGAGGGGATGAGGCACTCATTATAATCCAACCTTTAAATGCCCATAAAGAAAATGTCATTTTCTTTATGATGGATGTAGGCTCTACCTCCCCATCCCTCCCCCCACCCCCACCCCATATTAGAGATGAAACCTCGGATTAGGGAGTCCGAACAACAAAGTCTAAGTTAATTAGTCCCAACTAGCAGCCAAGTTGTAAATGACAAGAGGTCAGCTCCACCCTCAGGAAAATGAACATTAGTGAGACATTTTAAAGCACTGTCTGTTTTTATAGGAAGTGCAAGGAAAGGCTAAACCAATAAAATGTGATCTTTCCATTCTCCATTTTAATAGTGGCCTCTAAAAGATGGAGTACATCCCCCCTGCTTTGATGACAAAACCTTGCACCAAGTTAATAATGATACATGAGTAAAGAAAATTACTGTCATTTCACTTTGATCCTGGCCACCAAATGTAACAAGCAAACAGCAATCAAGCCTGTGTCAATCACTGGCATCTTTCAGGAGGTCATGTCCTAGCATGGGCAAGAGAGAAGTCCCCAAAGATCACTTTGAGGCTTCCTCAGTTTACCTAAACTGATAAATCACAATGATCTCCTGTGATTTGGTCCTGTGGGTGGGAGGCATAAAGGTTGATGGGGGGGGGGGAGGAATAAGTAAATAATTAAATAAATAAATAGAAGCCAGAGAAGTTTGCTTGGGGAATGCTCGGCACGAGCAGCTGTTGTTGATTATGACTTCATTTTCTTTTCCCCTTCATCTTTGGTTCCACGCCATCACTACATGGGGCCATGGAGGTTTATGGCTTCAGAACAGCTTTGTCATTTGGTGAAGTCAAACAGAGCAAAAGGGCTCAATGAATGGAAAAAGAAAGAAAGAAAGAAAGAAAGAAAGAAAGAAAGAAAGAAAGAAAGAAAGAAAGAAAGAAAGAAAGAAAGAAAGAAAGAAAGAAAGAAAGAAAGAAAGAAAGAAAGAAAAATGGATTAGTTTTTCCACACCAAAGAAATTTAGCTCTATCATGGTAATTCTTAGATCTTCCAGTAGGATGATTTTCACTTGAGTAAGGCCCAAAGCAACAAATGGCAGAAAGAGAAAAAAAGCAAAGTGTTCTGCTTATATACCGCCCCATACCACTTCAAGTAGTCTCTGGGTGGTTTACTGTTTTCAATTACAGTATGCAGGCTACACATTGCCCCCCCCCCCGAGCAAGCTGGGTACTCATTTTACTGACCTCAGAAGGATGGAAGGCTGAGTCAACCATGAGCCTGCTACCTGGGATCGAACCCCAGGTTGTGAGCACAGTTTTACCTGCAGTACAGGCATTTAACCACTGCGCCAAGAGGGTCCTCAAATGTGGGCTGAACTTCTTGTGCTTATTTCAGTCCTATCATACTCACTATGGGACTAGTGCTTTTTAAAGCAGCAAAATGTACAGTAGGATCCTTATTCATTAACCACTGATTCAGTTATCCATTGTTGGCAGAGGGGGGAAAATAATTCAGCAGCCACAAAACAAGCTACTGTCATAAAAGAGCAACTGTAAAGAAAGCCACTGTCACAAACTGCAGCCGTAAAGCAAACTACTGTTGCAAAACAGCTGCTCTAAAGCAAGCAGTTTCGGGGTGTTTTCCTCATTCTGTCTTATCAATGGTTTTCATTATCCACGGGAAGACCTGGAACCAATCCCCAGCACATACTGGGTTCCTACTGTACATCCAAGTAGCAATGTGCATGACTGTGCTTTAAGATCAAAGGCCTACTTTCAGCAGTAAATCCTAACAGGAGTACACCTAGCAAATCATGAATTTACAAATGTATTGACTTACTGAAATCCATTTGGTTAGTTTGAGTTACAACTTGAGTTGGTCCACTGACACAATGAAACTTATAGAGGACTTAACTCACCAAATCTCCAATGGATCTTCTCTAGTTGTAAATTACAGTGCTTAGCGACAGGATATCAGCCATTTATAAAAGGAGTGTTCTCTAATTAGCACTGATCTGATAATCTTTTGGACTGCAAAAACTTTAGCTGTGACCTAAATATGAGGGAGTGCCATCCTCAACTAGTAGAGAAGAAAAATTGAGAAAGAAGAGGAGACACAGAAAGAAACACATAAACAGAATGGAAAGTTGAGGGGAGGGATTAATTTAATTTAATGTAATTTAATTATACATTTATGCCACCAGTTTTCCAGCATGAACTCTGAGCAGTTTACAACAATCACAAAGTATAAAGCATAAAATAGTCAATTCTAAAATAAACAACTTACAACAATAAAAACAAACTGGCAAGGCAAACTTATAACCCCCAGGACATGAGCAACATAACATTCTGTAGTCAGCATACCAAACACCCATGCTATGTAGATAATTATGGGTGTCGCAGTCCAGAAAATGTCTCTCCCAACTAGAGATGGGCACGACATGCCAAAATGGTGTTCATTTCTGTTCTTCGGCCCCTGGGCCCCCGCTTCAGTTCTTTACCTTTTTTGGCCCCTGGGGGCCACTTCATTTTTTGTTTTTCAATTTTTGGGGGAAGCGGGCTGCCCACTGACTTCTCCACTCAGTGCTGGGACGTCTTCCCCACCCACCAGTCAGGCCAGTGGCAGCGGCGAGGAAACGGAAGTCCCAGCAGCGGAAGTTCAAGCCAACGCTGCCCTCCGCCTTCCCAGCGCCTTAAAGGGACCTTCTCCATGCTGGATGACAGAGTGCCTGGGGCAGAGGGGCGAAGGGGAGACTCTGCTGCCCTGCACGCTGTCAAGACCCGCATGGGGAAGATCCCTTTGGGACCCCCATTCAGTCCCTCTGCACGGGGAAAGAGTCCCGCCTTCCCCGCACCGGTCATGACAGGCGCGCTGTCAAGACCCGCACGGGGAAGATCCCTTTGGGATCCCAGTTCAGCCCCTCTGCATGCAGAGGGGCTGAACTGGAGTCCCGCCTTCCCCGCGCCGGTCATGACAGGTGCGCTGTCAAGACCTGCACAGGGAAGATCCCTTTGGGACCCCCGTTCAGTCCCTCTGCATGCATCCTGTGCTGTCATCCGGCACGGGGAAGGTGGAGGCTGGTTGGGAGGGGGCTGCAATCTGTCTTCCGCATGGCGGAGACCAGATCACAGCCCCTTCCTTCTCGACCCCGCCCCGGAGCCTGACAGCCCAACGGTGGGCTGTCAGGCTGTGAGGTGGAGGGCGGCGAGACGAGGCTCCGATCTGGGCTCCGTGCACAGAGACCAGATCGCGCAGCCCCTTCCTTCTCCGCCCCAGAGCCTGATAGCCCAGTGGGCTGTCAGGCTGTGGGGTAGAGGGGGCGAGAGGGGGCTGAGATCCGGGTTCCGCACGTGGAGTCCAGATCGTAGGCCCCTCTCTGGCAGCGATCCGATCACAGCAGCTGGGATGTGACAGCTGAGCTGGCTGTCACCCCCTCGCTGCGGAGATCGGAGATTGAGATAGCCGCGGCTTCGCCTCCGCAAGTGGAGGCGAGAACGGGGCTCTCACAATCCTCCCCCGCTGCTGGCAATGACAGCTGGGCTGTCATCACCAGCAGGGAGGAACAAACCGAACATAACCGAACTCATTTGTTCTGGTTCTGTTCTGTTCGTTCCTAAATTACACCATTCTCCGTTAGTCGTTCCGTTACGTAACAGAACGAATAATGGAGAACGGTAATGAAAAAAGGGTTGTTTCGTGCCCAACTCTACTCCCAACCTTTGATTGTAGATAGACACAGAATTATATCCCATTCAATGTTTCCCTGAGCAAATGAAGGATGTAAGGTGGCCTCACTTCCCTTTTCTTATTTTCTTATTTCCCTTTTTTATTTCAGAAGAAGGTGGCATAAGAACGATTTCAGACCCTTGTGCTCAGTATGGGGAGTCCTGGGATGGAGATGATCAGAACAAAGGGTGATGTAGGGAGGGAGGACTGCCCTTCTGTCCATTTAGAACACTCACAGGTTCAAACAAGCATTTCTGAATAAATCAGGTTGACCAGAATACCCAATAAGGTTGCCATCAATTGACACAGTATGATCTAAATATTTAATGCCAATGCTAGTCATTAAAGCATTAGCTGTGAGCTGCTCAAGAAGGAACCCTTTAAAAAATCTTAAATGGCTTGAAATCAAGTTAAGCTGAAGGTGTGTCTCATCCGATTTATATCTACCAGACCCTAACTTGATGTTGGAACCCTTCCTCAACTGCTTCACTGAAAAACTACAAAGAATACGTCTTTATTGTTGGCCTTGCAATTATAAAAGGCCCTTCCTGGGGAAGCCCACCTGCTCAGAGATGTTCATTTATCTAAACTGTAGCCTTTTCAGCATGAAGTGTACATTTCTGTATTTGCACAGTCCTCTGAATTATTCCACCCAGGTTGGTAAAATGTGGTGGTGGTGGTGGGGGGGGCAATGTGTACCCTGCATAATTAAATTATAAACCACCCAGAGAATGCTTTAATCACTATGGGACAAAGCAGAACACTTTAATTTTGATTTTTGATTTTTGATTTTTGATTTTTAATTATTTTCCCAGAAAATTATTTCCAAGAAAAGAACATTTCTGTTTATTATAGAAATACATTTGAGATAGGAAAGGTGATAGGCATCAAAGTTCTGTCTCTGGATATATTCTGGTGCTGATATCCGGAGCCACGGCTATTTCTTCCATTTCTAAAGAAGAAAGCTGGGATGTTTTTCATCACGGGGACAAAAGAAAGGAGTGAGAAGTCAGGAAAGACATTGGCAGCTTGAAGAATAAAAATCTAAGGTGGAAGGAAGGTTGAGGCAGGCCAGAACAGGCAAAGGGCACCGGAAACCTGAGGAGATCTATTCTTGATCCTCAAGAGGGTGTCTGGTTGAGTACTTCTTGAGTGCTTCTTGCACCCCATCACCAACGGCAACCAGAAAAGAGAGCTGTAAGACTAAGGGCGCTTTTAAACGACCTCTAAAATCCACTGGCAACTTAAATTCGGACCAGAGATCGTGGGGGTTTGTTCTGCTTCCTGTGTTCCCACACTTCTGCACTCCATTGCTCCTGTCTGCGTGAGGGGAGGGAGAAAAAAATGAAGAAAAGAATGCAGGCTCACCTCTGCTCACCTCCGCCTGCCGTTGGAGCAGCCCCGTAGGGATTCCAGGCTGTTAAAGGGGCAGCGGGGACAAAAAACAAACAAACAGAAGGCGAGGAGAGCTGGCATCCACAGCTTTATAATCTGCATCGGAATTTTTTTAACCTATGGAGACCAGGTGCTTGTAAAATGTGCTGGGGTGCGTTTAGGTGGGCGTGGTCTTACTTAATTTTTTTTAAAAGTCCGCAGCTGGTGGGAAAACATTTTTAAGCTCCACATCTGTGAGCCCTTTGCCTCGGATTTTAGGGGTTGTGTAAAAGCAGCCTAAGATGTCTATGAGATGGCTTGGAACAACTGGACATCTGTTAAAAAAACTGGGTAAAAGTTTGCCTTTCTGTTTCCTAGATCCTGAAATGTTGACAGCCACACCATAATTACCAAATAAAGTACTTTTCAAGAGAGCTCTTTAAAAGTCCATTATCTCATTTTCATTTACTTCCCCTATTTAAATAAATGTTGAATTTAAATTATGTGTGTGTGCATGTCTGTTTTTTCTATGTACATGGAAGGCACACACACATGCATTGCAATCATAGACTCCTGATAATAAGGAAGGGGTTGGGGTGGGGGAACCCTGTGACTAATTTGCTGCTTGAAAAGGCAGAAGCAACAGGGCCTCCTCCCCTGGTGTTCAAAGTAATTGTAAGAGTGATAGGACACCTACTGTCCTCCATGTGAAATATATCTTTCATCCAATCAGCAGGAACAACTAATGCACTGGATGGGGTATTAGATCACATCTACTTCCCAATAAAGCCAGTGGTGTCCAATCAGACACCTATTGTTAGTAGAGGACCTGAAATTGATACAATCATCACAGTGACCCACAGTGGTGGATAGGAGCCCACAGCTTCATTGCCATCCTCCTCCTCTCCTAACAAAATGAGATTTCCGTAAAGATGACAGCATATATTTCACCTAAATGTACTGGACAAATAATCAGTCTAAAGTGTAGGTTTTGTTTTGTTTTCATTTTCAAATGACTTTTCTGTATCAGATGTTCATTCGCATTCTCATACACATTCACTTTAGGAATGCAGGACTCTTAGGAGATAAATGGTCCATCTAGCCCAGTATTGTTGTCACCACCTAGCAGTGACAAGATCTTTGGTGTTTCCTTGTAATCACCCCTCCAAGTACAAACCCAACCTGACTTGGCTTAGCAGTCAAAATCAGATGCAATTGGATGATTTCTGGACAGTGTGGCAGAATATTAATATAGCCACATATTCATTATACTACTCAGATAAAACAAACCTGTTGCTTAAAAACTCCACACCCCCCCAAATGTCAATCACACACTCTAGTGCAAGAGCTGTTCTCTCTGCTAATTTCCACAACAAGTGCACTATCCAAGCCTGTATTGCCAATGACAAAGGACTGTGGGAGTTCTGGTCCAAAACATCTGGCGTGCCAAAGGTTTGCCACCACCTAGGCCTTGCATACTGTCTAAAACAGGCTTTTAAAAAACAAGGATTACTGTGCTTTTATTGTTGTCACTTCAAATGTGTTTTTATTACTGTTTTATCTACTAGTTTTCATATTATATAATTTAATTCTTTCCTAAACACTGTGATAATGTATTGTTTAAGCTCTTAATATTGTTTCTTTTAATATTCTAAGCTGTCTTGGATCCTTTTTAGGAAAGAATAATTAAGTAACACAGGATGGTGTTCTTTTTTTAAAAAAAACATAACAATTCTGTGAATTATAAGGTTCAGTAAAATTCCATACACTCTCATTAGTTGAGCTAATTTTTATCTCTTTGTGTCATGAACTTTGGGGATTAAATAGGGGGTTAAACTTTATTTTAGTCAGATCTAATTGTTCTATGCTTTGACAAATACCTGAACTGGCTAAAGGCTGATATAAAGGCACTGAAAGTTACGAAGTCTGAGAACTACTTATTTACCTCCAGCATCAGATGCAAGATCAGAATAACTGTTGCTTGGCTAGGATGAATGTGATGATTTTTTGTGTGTCTCTGTCTGTGGTGGAAATAAATGGAAATATGGTTCTCAACAAAAATATCCCTTGCGAACCTCCTAAAATGTACTATGCACCTTGCTCTGGAAAATCCATGTGACTAGGTGGCTTGCTGTGCATTGTGGAGAAATAAAATAACTGTTCCTAGATCACTGGAAAAATGTGAATGGCTAACAATGTGGCCAACGGAAAAATATAGAGAAATCATATAGAGAGGTGCTGTGAATCCAAACCGGGTGTCCTGTGTACTTTGCAGGAGCTTTCCAAGGTTCTGAACTCTACCCTCTGAATAGGTTCAGTAGCTTGAATAACCCCTGTTAATGTGCTGCAGACTAAAACTCAGAGTGGACTCCAGGCTGGAGGAGATGTAGTCAATAGTGGACTGGAGGATGTGTAGGCTGGAGGAGATAGTGTAAGGTCATGGTGGACCTCAAGATGATGTAAAGAGGCAATGGTGGGCAGGCGGAGATGAGAAGATCTGACAGGACACGGGAAAGGAGGAGATGGTAATAGTAAGAGCAAAAAACAGGAGAGGTGAAAGGGAAGGAGGAGAGGACATGCGAAGGGAGAAGGGGGAAGCATTTAGGAGCAGGAGGTGAAGCAGATGGGAAGGTGGTTGCAATGTGATGGGGTCAGGGGCAGAATTGTCCTTCTTGCTTCAGGTGGTGGCTTGGCTTAATAATAGTATAAATAAGGAACTTGAATTACACATGGTAGGTATAGTATGTGCCATATGAATACTCCATGCACATTATGGTGACAAAGCATCTGTGAGTAACTGGGAGTTATATGAAGAAGAACCAAAATAAAAAGCTTACAAAACAAACAAACAAACAAAAAACAGCCATAAAGTCAGTAACAAGTGTACACAAATGAGGTCATTGAATATTAAAGTAATTAGCCTGAAAGAACAGTTCACACAAAATGCAGTATTTCCCAAGGGGTAGAGACTTTGGTTATGTAATTAGAAGTGACAGAAAATGACTGGAGTAATTAGACCAGAGTTCCCTTAGCAATTTGCCTCATTAAGGGGTTTACAGTTCTGCATCTATATCAAAGTTGTTCAGTGCTTAGTTTAACTTATAGAGGATGGGGGAGAAATCAAGGTTAATTGACATTTTAATAATGAGTATCTCAGCTGAAATTATCTGCCGGGAAACAGCAAGCCTTGAGAGGGTTTTATTTATTATACAGTTAGGAGAATAAAGTACAATCTGAGTTGATAATCAACAACTCTGTATGAGTGCTGCTGATATACTGCTACCCATTTCCATTATTACCACATTTTTGTTAGTAGTGAAATTCAGTCTATCACCAGCAAAATGAAGCATCCATTCTTTATGCATGACACAATAATGCTGTGGAACATTACTTCTGGTTTAGAGTTCATATCCTATTTGGAGCAATTCCAATAATACGTCAATTGTTGAATCACTAACATAACAGTTGCTTATTTGAACTTCAACTCACCTCATTCTGAAGGTAACATGGCAGTGACTTCCATCTCTGCAGCAGACATGCTATGCTACTCCATATATGACTTCAGAGGTGACTCTTCCAAAGTAGAAGTGGGGGGGGGGAGTTCACTACATCACTGTCGGCACAGTGTAATGACCCCCATGCATGAATGGCTCACAGGGGTACATGGGTTAACCCTGACTTCCCCCGCCCCAACACACACACAAAGATACTGCTGTGTACAGAGTTTAGAAAAAAAAATTTTAAGACTACAATTTCCAAAATTATTCAACCAGTAGGGCCAATTAAACAGAGTCTTCTTGTTGCTGTGCGCTACCAAGTCACTTCAAATTTATTGCAACCCTATGAATTTGAACTTCCCAAAGGACCTTTTCTTCACAGCCCTGCTCAGATCCTGCAGACTGAGGCACATCTTGAGGGTGCAAAATGCACTCTTCTCAGACCAATGCTTGACATATATTTTGTTTGGCAACATTTTGCCAATTGCCTGATAACTGATAGTGCCGTTTTTGAACAGCAATGATAATGCAAGATTGGACATGATTTTGCCTCCCCCACCCCCAGCCCGGAAATAGCGAGGCGAGACAACTTCAGCTTTGGGTAGAATGGGCCACAACTTCATTTATAACTTATTTAACTTGTTTAACTGTAATATTTAGAACCTTTAAAGGGGGCCTGACCTGTAGTGCAAACAGGTAATATTAAGGGATGAAATCCCGAAGCCAAAACGCTCTGTATTCAGAGAGATTGACCTGTAGGGATATGCTGCCCACCTGTTCAGCATCGCCCAATAGGGCCAATCTGCTAGCCAGACACAGCCCTCGGGAGGCCTAATGTCAACTTGCTAACTTTAACTGTTTCCTGAAATTGCCAATGGTGTTAGATTTATTTCGAGGGCTGCCTGGTGCCTTAAAGGCAACTTATTAGGGCTTACCTGGATACGATTACCTGTTGCACTACCTGCATTAGTGGCCGGGATAGAAGGGAAAATGCCCATCCCCCGCAGAAAAGAGAATGGGATGGGTGAAAACGCGTGGCCACGCAGAGCCAATTAGAGTGGCCACCAAAAATTCCCATCCAGCCCCAAATGGTGACCAGCTAATCTCATTCTCTTACCATAGGGAGGGAGGGAGGGTGGGGCTGCCAGTCTCACTGAGAAGGAGGTAGGGGTGGGGGAGGGAGCCCTCTTTATTGGCTCCCATCCCCGGGCAGAAGTCCCTGGATGGGCACGAAGTTTTCGCACCCAAAGTCCGGGGCTGCGGGGGCAAACTCGCCCTGCCCCCCTACGAAGTGGGGCTCGGAGCTGCCCTTGGCATTGAGCCCTTGGAGAGCAACCCAGGACATCTTTAACACAAAATAGGGATTCCCAGATATACTGCCTAGGCCAGTGGTGGGAAACCTTCAGTACTCCAGATCCTTTGTCATTGGCAATCAAGGCTTGGAATTCTGGGAGTTGTGGTCCAAAATATCTGCAGTTCCAACGGCCGTGGGTCTCATGGATGCATGAGAGAAAAAGTACTAGTTGGTTCTGAGTTGGTTTCAGAAGGCTTAAGGGACACAAAGAATTGGAACTTAGACACTTGAAGGGGACAAACATATGGGCTGTTTTGGAACACTAGAATATGACTTCCTTTGAACCATCTAGCCCAGGATTATCATCGCTGTCTGGAAGTAGCTATTCAACCTTTCAGACTGCAGTCTTCCTTAGACCTATGTGAACATCTCTGCTGTACCTTGGTGACCTTCCACCTCACCCAGCCCTGCCTGGTTCCTGATATCATTTTGAGTGGATGTGTTTAGGGTAGTGGTTTAGTCTCTAACTGGGCCAAGTATCCCCATATTACTTTACCTACTAAAGCTATAAAGGTTACACCACTGCAGATCTTGTGTTCATAATTAAATAAAGTTGTGACCCTAGTGTATCTAAACTAAATTAATCTACCCCTGTTGTTTTGTAGGAATTTGGCCCCAATTATCTTGCTTATTTGAGCTCCTTGGTTGAGATGTGGATTGTTACTTCTTGTGTGATCTATGCTTTGAATCTGAACAATAATTAGTAAATATAAAACCAATCTGATATCTGAGCTGGATAATAGACTCTTTATAGAGTTACTTTTCCTCGGTCTGTTTCCCCTAGCTTGCGTACTTTTCATCTGTCCTATTTAGGGTAGAAGTAAAAATAAATGGCTTCAAGTGAGTTACAAATGAAGAATGAATATGTTGATAATGCTTATCTGGAAAGTGAGGTGTGGCAACTGGACTTCTTTTCTTGAGAGACTGAAATATTTCGCTGCTCATCCAAGCAGCTTTGTCAGTCTGACGATAAAATAACCTCACCTGGATGACCGAGAATCTTCACAGACATGTTGACAATGCTTGAAAACTTAGTCATGATTGAAACAAAAACGATCAGCCTAGTTTTTTTCCAGCTATAACAAAATTCAAATTCCTAATAACATTCATACCTCAAAGATTCTAGAAAATTCTTTTTTATTGATATATTTGTTTGCATATTTATTTGTCGTTAAGAACTTCTGAAATGGCAAATGCTTGAAAATTCTAGACGTTTGCACAGATACTACATCCTATGGTTACAAGTTAGCTTTCCCAATTAGTTCTGTTACATCCTTAACTAGGTCCATAGAAAAATGTTCTTTTAGTAGCACCCAATCATAGACATTTAATAGACTCATCCATACACTGTGTAATAGAAACTGCATTTGTGTGATTCTTTCATTCTGGCTAATGGATAGGGAAAAGTATCACCACAAGACCTATATCCCCATTGAAGCTGTTTGGAAGCTTACTGTGGGTTGGGAACCTCAAGATAGTGGACAATGGAGATGCGCATTTTGGGATGCACCTGAAGAGTTCTGGCACCCAAATTGTTTTCATTTAGAGATAAGGCCCAGATGACAGGTTTCATAATTTGGATAGGCCTACTTTCCTTTTTGAAAAAGAAGCTTCAAATTGTCCCTAGTGGACCACATCTAGAAGAGGTGTCTGGCTAATTCTTAGTCCTACCTTCCATGACATGAGAGGGGAAGGCTGAAGACCTGTCAGGCAAGGCTGGTGTATCTATGTATAGCTCCTGAGGCCTTCTTTAGCCCAAAGTAAATGTCTGCAAGAATACAAGAATAGGTTAATATCAGCAGAAGATGTTTATTCTAAGGCTGAGAAGGCAAAAAAGATCCCTGTAGGCACAATTGTATACAACCCAAATGGTTGTCCTCCTGTATGTATCGTTTGGCTGGCAACCTGTCACCAAAAAGAAGGACATGAACCAGCTTCAAGGAGAAGAAAAGAAGGCACGGATAGAGATGGGCACGAATCGAAAAAATGACATTTCGTTTTGTTTCATTTCGTTAAGGAGTTCATTTCATTTCATTTTGTTTTTCACAATTTTTGTGAAAAAAATTCATTTTGTTGTTTTGCTAATTCATTATTCATTTTTACCCACTTTTTCCCACAGCGCCCACTGCATGGCCCCTGGGGTCCGGTTGGAGCTGGGGGGTGGCTAAGTGCGGCCTCCTTATCTCCCTTCCCGATTGGCCCCACGATAACGGGCTGCAGGAGGGAGGCACAAGGGTGCGGCGGCTTTGAAGCCGCACTCCTCTGGCCGCCTAAGCGCAGCCTCCTTATGTCCCCTCCCAATCGGTCCCGCGATTACAGGCCACGGGAGGGAAGTGCAAGGGGGCGGCTTTGAAGCTGCGCTGCTCTGGCTGCCTAAGCACAGCCTGCTTATCTCTCCTCCTGGGGCTGAGCTGAGGCTCGAGCCCGCCACGTCCCTTGATGGCACCAACGAGGTGCCTGCTCCCTCCGTGCAGCTCAGTGTGAAAGGACCTCCAGACCAGCACCAGGTAGCAGACATCTCCACTCTCCATTAATGAAACGTACCTAACCGAACCAATTTTTCTCGGTTCGATTCAGTTCGTGTTAAATTTGCCCCTAGGGTCATTATTCATTTTGTTACATAATGAAATGAATAATGAAAAAGAAAACAAAACAAAATCATTTTGTGCCCATCTCTAGTAGAGACGGATCAGCATGAGATTTCAGCTGCTACTTTATAGGTACCGGTAGTAGTGCAAAAGTAAGAATGAGTGTTATAATTTAATCAGAATCATACTGTAGCTCATCTGGACATAAAACAAAAACAGTGACAAGGGGGTCTATAAAGGTATCACCTACTGCACCTATTGCAGGTGACTTGTGGGCACGTGGAATCTGCTATCCAGGTG
The DNA here is from genome assembly GCA_037367245.1 of Phrynocephalus guinanensis. Classification (NCBI taxonomy): domain Eukaryota; kingdom Metazoa; phylum Chordata; class Lepidosauria; order Squamata; family Agamidae; genus Phrynocephalus; species Phrynocephalus guinanensis. The sequence goes on along the minus strand of CM074738.1, from coordinate 95,190,458 downwards.
CTAATTAGGGATGTGTAATTTTAAAGTCCTTAAACCAGAGTTGATGTGGGCAGTTCTCAAACGAGGACACCTTCAAAGGGGGGTTGTTCTTGGACAGTTCTTTGAATAGAGAACTGCCTATTAAAAAGAGGGGGACGTGATCATTGGAATTGCAGATTGACTGCCCATCAACCCTTCTAGGTCAACTGGTCTTCCAACATTTCAAAAGCAAACACTGGTGTTCCAACATTTTCTTCATTGAAACTGGAAGGTAACACGTTTGCGTTGCCAGCTAACTTGCCACCAAAATCTCTAAATTCAGTGAGTTGGCTAGTTAACAGCAAGAACCATGCACCATTTGTTAATGTCCCCATTAAGTCAAACTCAAAATGTGCTTCCTTCTTCCTATCTACCACCCACTCCTGCCAGTTTTCCTCTTTGTGGAATTTAACATCATTTATAAATGGGAGCAAGCAGGGAGGAAGCCTTACCATAAAGATGGGCTCTGTTGAATCACAAAAGAGAATTCTTGATTGAGCTTGTTTCCATATGAAAGTAGCAATATAAATGGCCCGCAAGGCTCATCTCTTTCTCTCCTTGTCTCTTTTTTTATGAATTGTGTCCTACATGCTTATGATTGTCCCCACTATTCAGTGTTCAGTCATTAAATAGCTTTGAAACAACAGGAGGAGAAAAAGGAACCCTTTTGTATCAGTGCCACTCACTTGGGCAACACTGTTTTAGTGAAACCCCATTTCCCTGTTCGCATCAAAATTATGCAAGGACACAATGATCTGTGGATTGATGAAAAGGTAAATAACATATTTCTAAGCCATTAATAGTCAATTCCTCTTTCCAGTTACAGGTGTGTGGTGGTGAAAAGAGAATTGCATTGATTTTTTCTGGTCAGAATTGTATTCTCCTTCCCCACTTTTGCCAAACTGATTGCTGCTTTGACAGAGTCAGGCTGTGTGGAAAAAGAGTTGATTCTCTTCAGATTTCAAGATAAATAAGCCATGCTTCATCTGACTGCACAATAATAACCCCCATCTTGAGAGAGAGAGACCTGCCTGTGCACCCTGCCTACATATTCAGGGAAAATGGCCGCGGTTCACAAAAGATTCTTTTTAGTATGTATTACAGGAATGTCCCATTGAGAGGAAAAGAGGATGATGCTGTCATTATCTCCATCTTCTTAACTTATTTCCCACCCTCTGATAGTCCAGGGAAAAACTTGGTTGCTGATCTAAATGAGGCATACAAGACCTAAGGAAAAGTATCTATCTATCTATCTATCTATCTATCTATCTATCTATCTATCTATCTATCTATATACATTTTAAACAATCAATATACAGATAATAAAATCATGATGCTTATGAGCCCAGCTAAAAATATTGCTATCTAATTAAAATCCTGGCTGAACAGGAAGGTCTTTGCCTGGCACTGACTGAAAAGCCAAAAGCATGTGCCAGGCAGATCTCTGTTGGGAGGGTATTCCAAAGTTGGGGAGGGGCAGCTGCACCATGCACTTTTCCTTCCAGGTGAATCTGATAGATCCAGATGTAAGAGGCTCATGACGACAGTGGAGCTGCATCCCCTAAATTTGGGAGCAAGGCATGTCCCCGCTTGGTCTATGAACTACCTTTTCTCACAAGAGTGCACTGTCTGTCTGGGCTTGGTCAGACTGGTAATAAGAATCACTGGTGAGTCGGGTTTTGCAAAAATAAAATCGATATTAAATCCAGCCTACATGAAGCACATGGAAACATGGGATTTATTTATTTATTTATTTATTTATTTATTTATTTATTTATTTATTTATTTATTTATTTATTGAGGAATTGTGGGGGTTTTTTTTAAAAAAAATGGAAGCAAAATATTCTACTGGGCTTGGCAAAAGATCATTCATTTCAAAATCAATGTAAAATAAATTTATTGTTCATTAGTTTGGCATATATGAATGCCTCTGTGGGGATAAACTGTACCTATCTCCTTGTGCTGGCTGCCTATCATAGCTACTCACTGATTTTGATTGTCTTTAATATTTTTAATTTTTTTCCACACTGAAAGGACAGTGGAAATTTATGAGCCAGAAGGGAGAGAAAGGGGGAAAGTACACACTCCTCCTTCACAAAATGAAACCTTCCACTGTCGTGTCAGACGACCACTATCCCAGTTAGAAATAAAATTAAAATGATCCCAGAGTAGAAGTAACGATTGGCTGTCAGAAGCAACCAGCACAAAGGCAGGTGGGTTCAGGGCAAAGCCTCAAATGCAACAATTGTACGTGGAATATAACACCGAAACATCTGCAGTGCAGACGTGCTGGTTAAGGAAATCATTGCATTTCTTTTTTTTTTTTTTTTTTTCATTTTGTGCCCATCTCTACTATCCTCTCTCTCTCTTTTTTTTGCAATTTATTTATAGTTTTCAAACAAAAAAGTTATCAAAGAAAAAGAAAAAAACATTGGAGCGATTCTAATCTTCTCAAACAAAGTTTGCATCTCATCTTAACAATGTATGATCCTTTACTATCTCAATTACTCATAAATTAAACAGGAAACTTAATTGTCTTGTAATATTCGTCTAAAAATTTGTAGAAATCATGCCATCTTTCTTCGAAGTCTTCATAGCATCCTTCTGGTTTCATTAGTGGTGAGATCTTGTCCATTTCTGCGCAGTTTAACACCTTCATAATTAACTGATTTTTGTCTGGAATATTGTCTGTCTTCCATAATTGTGCATACAACATTCTAGGGACAGAACCAGGACAAGACCATGTGACCGTGAACAACATTATCATGAAACGAACGTAATCTTGGAACGAGGAAGGAAGTGAAGTAACCATCTTTGAAACAGGCATCGTTTGTGAGCTAGACAGGTAAATTGCCAGGGTCTCTATCCACTACACCACACTGGATATCCCAATCATTCCCTTAGTAGTTGCAAATTGTGATAGCATTTCTATGAATTTTTGCTGGTACGCTAGCTGAAGAATGTAATCTTACTGCCTCAATATTTGTCAATCCCTTTAAAAATTCATGTCACACTTGCAGCAAGGCAATGAGAATTGTGAGAACTTGTGAGAACTGCTACAAAAGCCCTGTGGTTTGAGGTAAACCATTTCAATGCCCCACTGGTGTTTTGTCTTCCACCAGTAGAAAACTACTGGTTTTGCCAAGGTTGGAAAAAAGTGGGGCATTTGTTTTAAGCATGAAATATGTTCCCAGGGTACAGTTAGAGGCCCGTCTCTTCCATTCAGCAGCCAGGAAATGGACCCACTCTCGTACCATCCGGAGACCCAGTTCCCTATGGCCGTTTTGGCCCCCAGCCTTTTAGATTTGGCTCATGGATTGTTCCTCTCGGGTGGCACCTCGGCTGCTGGCATGGGGTCCCGCTCGGGCGGCATGTCGGCCGACGGCGTGGGGTTCTCTGAGTCTCTCTGACGCTCGGGCGGCTTGTCGGCCGTGGGAGCCCCCTCTCCGTCTTGTTGACACTCGGGCGGCACGTCGGCTGCCGGCGTGAGGTCTCACTCAGGTGGCATGTCGGCCGCCGGTGGGGGGTTTTCTCCCTCCTCTCCCCCCCCCAGTCTGGAGGCTCCCTGACGCTCGGGCGGCTTGTCGGCCATAGGAGCCTCCTCTCCGTCCTGCTGAGCTGGATGCCAGCCTGGTTTGTGTGCCCGCCTTTTGGCCTGCTCCCCCGGGTCTTCTGCTCGGATGGTGAGCTGGCCGCCACCCCTCTCTTCTTTTCCATCTGGCGCCCGGGAGGCCTGTCTCATGTGTTGCCCCTGTTGGCTGGAGGCTCCTTTCACCCATTGCCTCCGCGTCATCCCCTCCCCTGTCCTGGAGATTTTATTCCTAGGCGACTATTACCATCTAGGTCGGAGGGGAGACGCTGAAGACCCGTCTGCCTCGATGGCCCTGGCAGCGGAGTACCTGCCCGTGTGTTCCTTCCCCCCCTCTGGGTATTTGGAGCCCGGTTTGATTGATCTAGGGGGACGTGCGGTGCCGGGGATGCCCCGTTGGCGGGAGGAATGGTGGCGCGCCGCAGAGAGAGGAGGCGGGTCTGCTCCATCATTCCCACTTGCGGGCTTCCCCGCCGAGGCCAGTTTAGCTGCTTCCAGCTGGACGTGAGGAAGGTGGCAGCTATTATGCCATTAAGACTGCTCATCTCCCTACGATCTTGATTCTGACTCTCGCTGGGACCTTCAGCTATATAATTTTACACCTATTCGGATCTGGGACGTAGAGTTTGGATGAGGGGGGGTTGGACGCGACCTGGGTGGGAGGGTAGGGGAGTGCGGTTTCCCTTCCAGCTCTCTTCCGCCCCCTGTTTAGCTGCATTGACATCGCAGCTGTTCCGTTTAACCTGTCCCCCCACATGGCTACCTATAGTCCTCCTGGCTTTGCCCGTCTTATATATATATATATATATTTACTTTTTTTTTCTTTCTCCCCCCTTTTTTATTGTTGATTGTATTGCTTTGCATTGTGCTACTTTGTATTTTACTAGCTGCGTATTGTTTGCTGTATCTGTTTAGTTTTGTTCTCTTTTAGGTCATGGTGGTTTACGCAATCTTAGTTTGGCTAGTTGCGCCCCTGGTCGTCTGCAGGGTGCTGCATTAGGGTGGTGTCGGGCCGTGGGAGGTACGCTTGGGGCCGGCGGGTCGATCGGACAAGAAGAACCTGGGACAGGCATTTACGGCCTGTCCCACGTTCTGACCCGCCAGCTCACTGCCACATGTCACAGATCCACGCCGTCCGTACCCCCGGTCTGTCCTGTTTGCTGATAAATGCCAGGTCGGTACATAATAAGATCCCGGTCATCCACGACTTGATCGTGGATGGGCGAGCCGACCTGGCATTTCTCACGGAGACCTGGGTGGGCGAAGGGGGAGGGGCCTCCCTCTCGCTACTTTGCCCCCCGGGCAACTGTGTGCAGCACCTGGGCAGGCCGGGCGGGCGGGGTGGGGGTGGGGTGGCCATTGTGTATAGGGACTCTTATCATATCAGCAGATCCGCGGTATTGGTGAGTCCAGGTTTAGAATGCCTACACCTTGTGGTGGGACAGAGGGACAGGTTTGGGATAGTGCTAGTGTACTGTGCTCCCCGCGACCCTGCACTCTCCCTGCCAGAGCTCTCCGAGTTCACCTCGGCGGCACTTGTGAGATCCCCCCACCTTTTGGTGTTGGGGGATTTCAACATGCATGCCGAGGCTGAACTGTTGGGAGCAGCTCTGGAATTCATGGAGTCCATGGCCTCCATGAACCTGTCCCAGTTTGTCATCGGCCCCACTCACAAGGGTGGACATACCTTGGACCTGGTTTTTTCTTCCACATCGGCGGGTTTTGATCTGGGGGTTGGGAGTTTGCTGACCCAACCCGTGTCATGGTCAGATCACTATCTGCTGACCTTCTCCCTGTCAATCGCCACCCCACCTCGCGGGAAGCAGGGCCCTTCTATCTGGGCCCATCCCTGGGGGCTCCTGGACCCTGAGCGGTTTTCGGAGACCCTCGGGGCTGTGCCGGACAGTCTGGATGACGATCCGGTGGACTCCCTGGTCAAAAGATGGTATGATGAGGTGACCAGGGCAGCCGACCGGATCGCCCCCAAGCGCATGATCTGATGCCGAGACCATTCTTCCCCTTGGTTCACCGAGGAGCTGAGGGCTATGAAGCAAGAGCGGAGAAGGCTAGAGAGCAGATGGCGGAATGCTCAGACGGCTACGAATTGGGCTGCGGTTAAGGCGTCGACCGGTCGCTACTCTCGGGTGATAAGGGCAGCTAGGAGATCTTTTGCTGCCCTGAGAATTGGTGAGGCCTCGAATTGCCAGGCGGAATTGTTCCGGGTGGTTCGAGACCTCACCAATCCCGGTCCGTCTGGGCCTCCTCCTAGTGATTTCACTAGTGAGTCCTTCACAGCCCACTTTAACTCCAAGATAGAGGCCATCCGCTCCAGGCTGGATGCCGGTTGCCCTGACCCAGCTCCAGCCGTGGCCGGAACTGGGCCGCCTCGGTCGCCCCGGTCCGTTGAGTTTGGGCCTGTTACATCTGAGGATGCCTTCAGGGCCCTGGGACATTGCAGGCCTGCAGCTTCTCCGTTTGACCCTTGCCCGTCCTGGTTGATTAAGATCACAGGGGGGAGCATCCCAAAATGGGCTTCGCTAATTGCCTCAGCCTCCTTCAGAGATGGGATTTTTCCCAGTCTTCTGAAGGAGACGGTGGTGAAGCCCATTATTAAAAGACCTGGCCTAGCTGTGGATGATATGTCTAACTATCGCCCCATAGCCAATGTTCCCTTTTTGGGCAAGGTGATCGAGCGAGTCGCTGCCCTGTGTCTCCAGTCGTTCCTGGAGGAGAACCATGTCCTGGATCCTTTCCAGTCTGGGTTTAGGCCGCGCCATGGGACTGAGACGGCCCTGGTCGCTCTGCACAATGATCTGTTGAGGAGGGCCGACGGGGGTTGCTCTACCCTGTTGGTCCTTCTCGACCTGTCAGCGGCTTTTGATACCGTCGACCACGGTATCCTCCTGGAGTGGCTCTCGGAGGTGGGGATTGGGGGTCTGGACTTCGGCTGGCTCCAGTCCTTCCTTGAGGGCCGCATCCAGCAAGTGAGCTTGGGGGTGAGTTGTCGGCTCCCTGGACACTCTCTTGTGGGGTGCCTCAGGGGTCGTCCCTCTCCCCCATGCTCTTCAACATCTATATGAAGCCGCTGGCTGAGATCATCCGGAATTTTGGAGTCTGCTGTCATCAGTACGCTGATGACACGCAGCTCTATCTCTCCTTCTCCACCAGTGCAGTGGAGGCTGTCAAGACCCTGGATCGCTGCCTGGCCGCGGTTTTGGATTGGACCAGGACCCACAGACTCAGGCTCAACCCCGGAAAGACCGAGGTTATGTTCTTCGGGGGCGGCCCGGATGGGTACTGTGGCCCTCTTCCCAGTCTGGGCGGGTCCGCCCTCCAGCTGGCGCAAAGAGCTGGTGCAAAGAGTGATGAATCTGGGTGTCGTCCTGGATCCGGATCTGTCCCTGGAGTCTCAGGTGTCAACCGTGACCACGTCAGCCTTTTACCAACTAAGGCTTATCGCCCAGATTCGCCTGTACCTTGACGGGAGCTCCCTGAGGGCTGTGGTCATGTCGAGGCTGGATTATTGCAACACTCTCTACATGGGGCTTCCCTTGAACCTTGTTCGGTGATTGCAGCGGGTCCAGAATGCGGTGGCCAGGTTGGTGGTGGGCGCGTGCCGTTTCGACCGCGTCATCCCCATCCTGGCTCGCCTCCACTGGTTGCCCGTTGCCTCCTAAATAAGGTTCAAGGTGCTGGTTTTGGTTTACAAAACCCTCCATGGCTTGGCCCCTGATTATCTGGCAGAGTGCCTATCCCGACAATTAGATCCAGCCCGACCCACCCGCGCATCCTTGGCCCTGTCGTTCCGGACTGTCCCCCCGAGGCTAGCCCACAAGACGAGCACGCGCGGGCGTGCCTTCTCAGTGGTGGGGCCGTCCGCCTGGAACAGTCTACCAAGCGTCTTGCGGCAGGCCCCTTCCCTGGCGTCATTTAAGCAAGGGTTGAAGACGTTGCTCTTCAGGGAAGCTTTTAACATCAACTAGTCTTTTTCTCTCTCTTTCCCAATGCAAGTTTGGATTGCTGCTGTCCTTGTCCGCCTTTTAACTTTTTAACTTTTTTTTAACCTTTTAACTACTTATGTTAACCGCCTTGAGTTCCCGGTCTGGGAAGAAGGTGCGGTATATAAATATAAAAATAAATAAATAAATAAATAAATAAATAAATAAATGTCTGGAGAGCTAATGTTTCTGCTGTGCTTTTACTGAAATAACCTGCAAACATCATGATCTTGCCTGCAGGAGCAGGATGTAAACTGCTGCTTTTATGAATGAAACATATCCCTTGAACAGTAAGGTTTGAAATCCAGAGAGACTTTCCTTACAGGAGGTTGGGAGGAGGAATCAGAGTCTGCAGTTCCTCCTGCATCTTTCCGCGTCATCTCCAGCACTACCCTGGAGGGCCTTGCAATCCAATGAAGCAGCTTTTCAGAGAACAGGAGAGGAAGAAGAGGAAGAAGTGGTAGTAGAGAAGGGAATGGTGGGAATCGAGGAATTTCTTCTTCTTCTTCTTCTTCTTCTTCTTCTTCTTCTTCTTCTTCTTCTTCTTCTTCTTCTTCTTCTTCTTCTTCTTCTTCTTCTTCTTCTTCTTCTTCTTCTTCCTTCCTTCCTTCCTTCCTTCCTTCCTTCCTTCCTTTCTGCTGTTGCTAGTCTTTTGTTACTTGATAAAGAAAAAAGTCACATCTTTGTAAGTTCATTACGTTTGCAATGTTCATGCAAAGAAGACAGCCCCATAGAGTTGAGGGAGTGGTATACAAGTATATCTGCATGTAGTATTTTGCTGTGTACAACTTGTTTGGGTTTTTTATTGTTGTTTAAATTTGGGGGATTCTTCTTCTTCCTTCCTTCCTTCTTTCCTTCTTTCCTTCCTTCCTTCCTTTTTCCTCTTTCTTTCTTTCTTTCTTTCTTTCTTTCTTTTTTTTTGGCTTCAACATAGAATTCAATGGCCATGCTGCTTACTTTTAAGGGGCATCAGAACCAACCATTTTGTTAAAATTCCCAAGTAATTTAAATAGCACAGTGAGAGGACAGGCATCAATACGGATTGAAGGGGCGGGGGAAGAAAAAGGAAGAAAGTCTATAATGGACACTAAAGAACCTGCAGGTGAGAAGTGCTAGAAAAATCAGAGTAGCTAGAAAAAGCTTAAGGGAATTTGCCATTCATTTAAAAAATAAATCAATTGGAACTCCTTTAGTCTGTTGCCACTGGTTATGTTGACTGTAAGTAGTGTTGCTAAACCTCTGGAAGGATGAAGTTTCCTCATTCTCAATCTACAATATAACAATCACCACAAAAACATGGCAACCGCCAGTGGAGTCTAAATTTCAGTGGAATCAATGTTGTGTAGCTGTGAGTGAAGTTTTTCCCATCCCCTGGGAGGGGGGTGTTTTCCACCATTTCTTCTGTAACTAGAGTAGATTGTTAGAGACACGGTGTTATCTGAAATTTCCAAGCCTTACAAAATAAAATGGAAAAGATTGCATGATTCATTCCGCTGCCCCCCCCTTTTAAGTTTTAGTATCTCCATTTTCTCCATGACAAAATGTATGTGTTAATCAGAGTGATTGGGAAAGGGACAACTCAGAGAAAAAAGAATTAATTTTGAAAAAGCTTCATTCATCATTGAGACTTCTCTTATCAATTAACACTTCTTTTTTCTTTGTTAAACAAAAGTTTGCTCAGGAATTTATAACGCTGAACGCACATCTGTTGAATGAATTACAGCATGACCAAAGTAACCACAAATTGGCACAGTGACCACTATCTGTCAGTTCCTCCTCTAGCGTCGGCCCCGTAAACCTGGTTTAGATGGAATGAGTGGGCTAAGATTCTTATCTTTTATTTCTCCTAAAAGGTACCTGTGCTTCCCATGAAGCCCTTTCATTGAAACAACTGTGTGGAAAAGCTCTAGAAGTTAAGAAATCTGTAACTTATAAATATGCCAGCAAGGAACAGATGATAGCATGGACTGTCTCAATTTTTCCAATTAAAAAAATAGTTTTAATGTCGATTGTTCCTCATTTCAGATGTTCTCAAGATATGATCCTCTAGCGATGAGTATCTATAAGGGGAAAAGAACCACATAGCACTCTGGGTCAGCTTCATTCCCATGAAACAAGCCATGCATAATAACTGATAGCTGAGAACTGAGATGGGAATCCCAATTTGTATAACAAACATGCATCCCTATGAATTATAAGGGACCAGATGAACAATGGTGTGGATAAAAATAACACAGCCAGATACAGCATTGGTTGCACATATGGTGGAGTGAGGTGACATGTTCCAAAGGGGGAAAAACCATCCTTCCAGCCACAGCCGGGATGGCTTTTTAAGGTAGACTTGAAAATTTTGGGACAATTGGAATTAATTAAACATGACTTTGTATCACAGAGCTGATGGTTGCTGTGTGCCATCAAGTCAAGTCACTTCCAGCTTATTGCCACTCTATGAATTACCTTAATGAACTTGAACAGTAAAGGGAATGGCTTTCATTTTTAGTCAATCCATATCATACTAGGTTTCTCTTTCTTCCTACTGCCTTTCACATTTTCTAGCATTCTTGTCTTTTCTAGGTGGTCTTGTCTTCTTATGAGATGTCCAAAGCACAATAGCTTCAGTTTAATCATTTTAGCATTTAGTGCAGTGGTTCTCAACCTGTGGGTCCCCAGATGTTCCTGGACTGCAACTCCCAGAAGTATTTATCACTAGCTGAGCTGGCCAGGATTTCTGAGAGGTGCAGTCCAGGAACATCTGGGGACCCACAGGTTGAGAACCACTGATTTAGTGGGAGCTCAGACTTAATCTGTAGAATCCACTTATTTGTCTTTTCTAGTGATCCACGGAATCCCTAAAGTTCTTCACCATGTGTCACAGAAAATCTGTAAAATATCCGAGAGAGGGAAAAATACTATCTTTGAACTCCTCGTCCTGGAATCAAACAACCAACATGAACAATAGTTATTCTGGTTTTAGGAGTCTAGATACGGCATCGCATACGTTTCGCATCTCAGCTTTGTATATTGATAAGTGGTGAGATAGGACAAGGTCAGCCTAGACCAAACTTTGTTGAGACATCCTCCGCATCCTAAACCTAAACATGTTTACTCTGAAGTTTGTACCAGAAAATCTAGTGAACTCGATTCAAAGTATGTTCCTGTGTGATTACAACCACAGAGCAAACGTGCAAGTCACAGACAATAAATAGGGCAGGAGTTGGTTCTCAAATAAAAATGAATGTTTTGCAACCCTCAAACTTGAACTCTCCTTCTGGTATACCAAGTGCCACAAGATCAGAATCTTGGGGGGGGGGGTCTTTTTCTAAAATGGATCAAAAGAGAATGGGAATTACATACAATTCAATTTGCGCTCAGATTGGGATTTGCATATGCATTAGAATGGGTTTCTCTAACCTATTTTATTAAGTATAAATCTCTGTATTTATGTTAAAGATAATATTACCCTTACCCTTACCATTAATATTACCATTTGACCTTTAATTTAGAGGTAGCTTATTAATTGCAATCTGGAGCTGCAACATATGCCACTTCACTTACATAAATGTAATTTGCCACTTGAGTTTTGTCTTAAATAAATACATTGGCATGGCTGGAGAGTTAGAGTCCAGAGTTAGTTAGAACAGGGTTAGAACTGAATAATTTTGGAGTGGGGAATCAATCCCTTTTCGACACCTGTCCTGTGAAGAACCTGAGATCTGAAATCACTCTTGCCAAAAAGCCAGCAAAGTAGGGAGAAGCAAAGAATTCCACAACACTGAGTAGCAAAACATTAGTGTTGCAATGAGGAAGGTCATTAATGAAGAGCCTAATAGATATATAGATTGCTGTGTAGAAAAGGTGGCTCTTCAAATACTCTAATAGATAGTGATGATTAATTGACACTTACTTCCATCCAAAACCAAGGTGTCCAACAACTAGAATGGAATATGAAGGGAGAAATTTACTCCATCTCAGCAAGGAAATATGTGTCTATGTGCTTCAAACATGATAACAGAGCCCACAATATTGTATCAATACAGTACATCACCATACTTAACTTAATTAGGTTGACTCATGTTATTCAGCCTTCAGGAATGTAGAGCAGAATGCCATCTGCTTAAATCTCAGTTGCTTCAAAGACGGTGCTGTTTGTTCTTATTTACTGCTTATGCTCAACAACAATTTTGTCACTGGCTGCAATCTTAAACACAATTTTTCACACAACTTAGGCAGATTGCCCAGTTTCACCTGAATGAGGTACCCTGAGCCCACTGATACATGAGCTGTTTATCTGAAAGGTCAACTACTGTAACTTTCAACATGGGACGTCCCTTGAGACTGACCCAGAAACGACAGCAGTTGAAAAATGCAGCTGCCAAACGGGTGCCAAGTGTGAACAAATTTGATTGCATTTCCCCAGTCCTGGCAAGCCTATACATCTCTTTATGGTTTGGGGACCTCATTAAGTACTGGAGAAGCTTTCCCTAAGAAGATCAGCTCACACCACCCAATCCATGCTTTTATGGATTTCTTCTAGAGATGGACATGAACCTGAAAATATGTGGCTTGTAATGGCTCATGGTGAAACAGGAACCACCACAACCCAACCAGAAAATGAAACAGGTTTGTGGTCCATTTTTTTGGTTCCCTGTCCAAGGGGAGGGGAAGTTACTTACCTCTGCCATGCTGTTGTGCTGGTACTGTCTTGGCACCTTCAATGAACTTGGTGCAGCACATGGGCTTCACCTCTAGCTGATTGCCCTGATTAGCTGAGAGGTGGACACTTTCACAGAAGGCAACAGTTGGCTTTACTGCAAGGAGCCTGGGCAATTCCTCTGCACATACACCCAACCTCCTGATCACTTTTATCAACTGTGTAGTGGGCACATGTGTGGAGACAGCAGGCCCAGCTCCTGGAAGGGAAAGCTGGCTCATTGTCTTGGGTGATGGTTGTCAAGGAATTATGAGAAGTTAGGTGCCCTAAGCTCATCCAATCTTGCCTCATTTCAGAAGCTAAGCAGGGCCGGCCCTGGTTAGTACTTGGATGGGCGACCACCAGGGAATACCAGGTGCTGTAGGCGCCTGGAGTAGGAATTGGCAAGCCACTCCAGTATTCCTGCCAAGAAAACTCCATGGACATGGAGTCATGAAGAGTCAGTCACAACTGTAACAACACAACACACACACACACACACACACACACACACACACAAACCTCAATAAGTAGAGTTGCAGCAATGTCAAGGATTAGAGGCAAAAATATGACAGACTCTGTTGCTAGTTTTCTATTTCAGTCTATTTACAAAATATATACAGGTTCCATTAGTTTCCAGAGACTTTCATCCAGTAGCATAAATAATCCAGCTACTCTTTCTGTTCACATCCTACAGATCAGGCTTGCTGGCTAAACAGCCCTGGCTAAACAGCAAGAACATATTGCAATACATAAGGTATATATAACATCTCTTTCCAATCAATTCTTTACTTTCACATCACATGTCACAGTGCTTCTCTCATCCAGGCTTCTGGATGTCCTTGGACATTAGCCTTCTTGTCAAAGCCACTTTACCGAGCTTGCTTCAGTCCACAGCTGGACTCCATATCTCTAATTGCAAGTTGAAAAACTCACTCATACAAGAATATTCTTGACAATGGTGACAGTGACATAGGCGGAGACAGAAGCAGCAGTGGCAGCACCAGGTAAGTAGCTGATTCAGGCAGTGAAGACGGGCTGGGATTCCTTTTTTATAAAGCAAAATGAAGCACCAAGAGGAAAAAAAATTGCAGCTTCGTTTTCCTTCAGCAAAACAAGATCCAAACCCTGATTCACCAAAAGCCTGATTCATTGGCTTTTCAGGTTTGTAGCTTGGTTCATGCTCCTCTCTAGTTGCCACACTGAGAGAGGCCAGGAAGACATCCACAAGAAATCGAGCCTTCTCATTTGTGGCACCATCATTAATGGCCTTAATGGCCTCCTGATGGAGCTGCCCCAGGCCCCCTCCCTCTCGGCTTTTAAGAGGATGCTCAGTGCAAGGCTGTTCACCAAAGTCTTTAAGGTTTTTGAGTCCCATCTCTTGTATGCTGCCTGCCTTGATATTGCCTAAGATCAGCTCGCATCACCCAATCCATGGTTTTATGGATATCTTCTAGAGATGGGCATGGACCTGAAAATATCAGGAACCACAATTACCCAACCGAGAGTTAAACTGGTTTGTGGTCCAGTTTTTGGTTCCCCACCTGAGGGGAGGGGAAGCTACTTACCTCTGTCATGCTGTTGTGCTGCTGCTGCCGCGCCACCTTCCAGGAGCCTGGGTGCAGCACATGGGCCCCACCGCTATCCAAACCATACACCTGCTCAAAGAAGTGCCCAACACTTCTGATGGTATACAAATGAATGAATGAATGTGTGAGACAGCTGAAAGCAGCTGGGAGTGTGGTCAGCCTCCCGAGGCAGCAAGGCAATTAGGGAGAAATGTAACACCTGTCTGGGGGGAGGAGAGAGCTCGGGCGGGCCTAGAGATAAGGGGAGAAAACATCATCGTGGGGGAGGAGGAAGGAGAGACGGAGGTTTGGGAGGATGCAAGGGACACCCTGGATAAGGAGGAAGCCTGGCCAGTCGGACAACCTGGAGGAGGTGAGCATTAAAGGCCGGGGCCAAGGAGTATAAGGGATAAAGTCTCCTCTATGCAACCCAGGAGCAGAGCGAAGGAAGACATTTCATGGGCTCAGCCCCTCCCTGAGGCAGCCCAGTGTTTGAGAACTAAGAATAAAGGGAGACAACGCGGGCCGGCCTGATGAAGACTGTGTTGTTTAACTGACCAGGACATTCGTTGGCTTCTGGAGTGAGGGAGTGAGGTAACTCCCCACTCTATGGGAATTACACAGGCACAGAGTAAAACCTGTAAGGAAGAGTGAGAACTGAGAGGCTGTGTCTTGGGACTTTGGGAGAAACACAAGTTATTTGTGCTCTGAAGTTAAAAGACAGTCTACCCAGGCACTACTACCAGATGGAGAGACTTCTGACAGGGCCTGCTCCAAAGAAGAAGAAGCCTTATTAATTCCCAGAGGGGGCAAAGCACCACTGAACTGTGCTGAGGTGTGTTTTCTGTCTGTGTTGAACTCCAGTGAACATAATAAAAGCCTATCTTACATCATTTTTAAGCACCTCATTATGGAGGGGGCGGCGGGGGTCGCTCACATTGGCGCCCAACGTGGGGCTCTTCCAGATGCCCCAGCGACCTCCGCCCAGTTGTTGGCCTGGGCCACCGAGAGGCAAGAACACTTGTTACGGCAGATGGCAGAAAACCAGCGCGTTTTGATGGAGCAAATGTTGGTGGGGCAACAACAAATGGCTGAAGTCTTGAGAGCCACCCCAACGGCTTCGGGTACCTGGGTGGCTGGTCCTCCACCCATTCGCATGCAAAAAATGACACCTGAGGATGACCCAGAAGCTTTCCTCAACACCTTTGAGAGAGTGGCCACAGCTGCGGCTTGGCCAAAGGAGCAGTGGGCCCTGATCCTCACACCTTGCCTCACAGGGGTGTCCCAAGAAGTAGTTGATGCCTTAGATGCCCGGGACGCTGCCAATTACGATAAGGTGAGGCAAGCCATCCTGAGTACGTTGAATTTGTCAGACGAGGCCTATCGCAGGCGTTTTCGGGAGTTACGTCTTAAGGCTAATGGTCATCCCAGGGCGGTGGCCCAGAAGATGCGGGCTTATGCTACCCGTTGGCTCAAGCCTGATAGTAACTCAGGGGAGAAGATAATTGAGCTGTTGGTGGTAGAGCAGTTGGTAACCACCTTGCCTCCAGGCCCCCGGAACTGGGTGACACGATTACGTCCGGATTCCATTGAAGAAGCAGTCTCTGCCTTAGAAGCCTATTGGTGTGCTGAGGAAACCTGGGATTCTAGGAGCCTGTCGCCGAAGGACCGGAATTCTTCTAAGGAACAGATGCCAAGGAATGCTGGATCCCCTCCGAAGGAGTCATCTTTAGGGAGACACCGGTTGTTAGTTCATCATGCGGTTCCTAACAGAGGCAACTCACCTGGTTTGGAGGCCTCCCAGAGGACTCAATCAAACCCAAGCCAGTCAGCTCCGGCCCAGGCTAGCAAAGGAGGGGGATCTCAGGGAACCCAAAGCCGGACCCCCAAAAGTATGGCCTGTTTTACCTGTGGGAAGGAAGGCCATCTGAAACGGGACTGCCCACTCATGGACTGTTCGTGGGCTAATGCCTATGTTGCAGCGATGCAGGTAGGCGAGGTCACCGGCCCTGAGTGGCAGGTGGATGTTTTGGTAAATGGGAAACCAGTCAGGGCCTTAATAGATACAGGTTGTAGTACTACCTTGCTCCGATCTCAAGCAGGGGGGTCACAGGAAGGCTTGGTAAAAATTCGTTGTATTCATGGGGATGTGAAGCCATATGCCACTACACAGGTATGGGTCACCATAGGGGCCGAGAGAAGACGGTTGAGGGTGGGATTGGTACCAAACTTGGCATGGCCCATGCTGTTGGGGAGGAATTGGCAGGGGGTGGAAAAATTGGTGACATCCCCACAGCTAGCAGTAGGAGCTGCAGGGGAGTCAGAAGGGGAGCTGGAGTTAGGGAAGGTCTCCCGAGCTCAGGTGAGGGCATGGCAGCAGGAAGACCCTGCTTTAACCCATGCTCTTGCAGGGGCTAGGCCGGAAGGGGAAACGCCGGCAGGGCAAGTGGGTTTCGAGATGCGGGATGGTCTTCTTTACCGGATTGACCCAAACCCACCCTTTCCAGGGGCTCAACTGGTAGTTCCTCAACGACTTCGGGGGTTTGTGTTAAAGTTAGCCCATGACCCACCCCTTGCTGGGCATTTAGCAGCAGACAAGATGAACGCCCGCATACGCCAACGGTTCTTTTGGCCCGGTCTGTATACAGAGGTAGAACAGTATTGCAGGTCGTGTCCAGTGTGCCAGAGAACACAGATCCGGCCTCGTCCTGGAGGGGAACTTGTGTCCTTGCCCCTAGTGGACAAACCCTTTGACCGAGTAGCCATGGATCTGGTAGGACCCCTCCCTAAATCAGCTGGAGGACACTCTCACATTCTGGTAGTGATTGACTATGCCACCCGTTATCCAGAGGCGGTGGCTCTCCGGTCCACTACAGCCAAGGTTTTGGCTAGGGAACTTCTGGGCATATTTTCTCGAGTGGGTTTCCCCAGTACTATCCTCACAGATCAGGGCACCAACTTCCTTAGTCAAACCTTAAAGCAAATGTGGAAGCTCTTGGGCATAAGGCCTTTGAGAACCTCAGTTTACCACCCACAGACTAATGGTCTGGTAGAAAGGTTCAACAAAACCCTTAAAACTATGTTACGCAGGATAGCACAAGATAGGCCCACTCAGTGGCACCAAATGTTGGCACCATTGATGTTTGCTATCCGTGAGGTGCCCCAGGCATCCTTAGGATTTTCCCCTTTTGAGTTACTCTATGGAAGGCAACCTCGGGGACTTCTTGATTTGGTGCGAGAGCAGTGGGAATCAGGGGAAGACCAGGCCCAGAGTACAGTACAGCAGGTCCTGGAGATGCGAGAACGATTGCGTACGGCCACCGAATTAGCCCAGGGACATTTGAGGGAAGCACAGATGGCTCAAAGGCGTCGGTACAATGCCCGAGTTCAACTGCGGGAGTTCACCCCTGGACAGAAAGTGCTCCTGCTTTTACCCTCCGAACCAACTAAGCTGTTTGCACAATGGCAGGGACCTTATGAAGTAATACGTCGGGTTGGACCTGTAGATTACGAAGTTAGGATGCCAGACCGGAGGAGGCCAACCCAAATCTTTCATGTCAATCTCTTGAAGGAATGGAAGGATAGGGAAGCCCTCTTGGGAGAAGTAGAAGAGGTAGAATTGGGACCAGAGACTAAAGGGTCCTCCACCGACCTAGAGGATAGGTGGAAACTAGATGAGGGCCTTGAACCTCAAAAGCAGCAGGAGTTGAGGATCCTGGAACAGGAGTTTCCAGATGTCATAGTCAGCCGGCCGGGGCGCACAACCCTGGTTGAACACCCAATTGAGACTGAGCCAGGAGTGGTGGTAAGATCGGCAGCCCGAACCTGGCCTCAGCACCTCAAACAGGTCATAATAGATGAAGTCAGGTCTATGCTAGACCTGGGAGTCATTGAACCGTCTAGCAGTCCATGGCGGAGCCATCCCGTCCTGGTGCCCAAACCAGACGGTAGTACCCGGTTTTGCATTGATTTTCGCCGGGTTAATGAGGTATCAAAATTTGATGCCTACCCTATGCCAAGGGTGGATGAGTTGATAGAGAGATTAGGGAAAGCCACCTACCTGTCCTCCTTGGATCTAACCAAAGGTTATTGGCAGATCCCACTCCGGAAGGCGGATAGGGAGAAAACAGCGTTTACCACCCCAGTAGGGCTCTATCAATTCACCTATATGCCCTTTGGCCTGCATGGGGCTGCAGCAACATTTCAGCGGCTGATGGATAGGGTATTGGCACCAGTGCAAGATTTTGCGGCCGCATACATAGATGATATCATCATCTTTAGTCAGTCTTGGGGAGAACACCTGGAGCACCTAAGAGCAGTATTAAGGGAATTAAGGAAGGCGGGGTTAACCGTGAACCCTCGAAAATGTAAGCTGGCGCAGGCTCACGTGCCTTATCTGGGATTCCTGGTAGGTGGGGGAGAAATCCGGACAATGGCGGACAAAGTGACTAAAGTGTCAAAGTGGTGTCCACCCCGTACTAAGAAGGAAGTGCAGCAGTTTTTGGGGCTTGCCGGTTATTATCGCCAGTTCATAGCGAACTTCTCGGACATTGCGGCACCCTTAACAGACCTTACACGCCGGAAGGCTCCAAGGATGGTGCGGTGGGGACCCAGGGAGCAACAGGCCTTTGAAAGGCTAAAGCAGCGGCTCTGTGAAGCCCCTGTCCGACGAGCCCCTGATTTTTCACGGCCCTTCATTCTCCTAACTGACGCATCAGAGCGGGGACTAGGTGCCATCTTAGCCCAACATTATGAGGATGGAGAGCATCCTGTCCTGTTTCTAAGTCGGAAACTATCCCCCCGAGAACAAAAATATGCAGTGATTGAACGGGAGGCTTTGGCCATCAAATGGGCAGTGGAGGCGTTGAGCTACTACCTGTTAGGGGCCCCTTTCCTGCTCGTCACGGACCATGCACCCCTGCAATGGCTCCAACGCATGAAGGATACCAACCCTCGGCTAACCCGCTGGTATCTGGCCCTTCAGCCTTTTGCGTTTCGGGTGCGGTACCGCAAGGGTCGCCAGCATGCTAATGTGGACTATTTCTCTCGCCAGGGCCCTTGGACAGAAGACCCTGCTGAGGAGGCTGCCCACTTGGAAGGGGGGATGTGTGAGACAGCTGAAAGCAGCTGGGAGTGTGGTCAGCCTCCCGAGGCAGCAAGGCAATTAGGGAGAAATGTAACACCTGTCTGGGGGGAGGAGAGAGCTCGGGCGGGCCTAGAGATAAGGGGAGAAAACATCATCGTGGGGGAGGAGGAAGGAGAGACGGAGGTTTGGGAGGATGCAAGGGACACCCTGGATAAGGAGGAAGCCTGGCCAGTCGGACAACCTGGAGGAGGTGAGCATTAAAGGCCGGGGCCAAGGAGTATAAGGGATAAAGTCTCCTCTATGCAACCCAGGAGCAGAGCGAAGGAAGACAGTTCATGGGCTCAGCCCCTCCCTGAGGCAGCCCAGTGTTTGAGAACTAAGAATAAAGGGAGACAACGCGGGCCGGCCTGATGAAGACTGTGTTGTTTAACTGACCAGGACATTCGTTGGCTTCTGGAGTGAGGGAGTGAGGTAACTCCCCACTCTATGGGAATTACACAGGCACAGAGTAAAACCTGTAAGGAAGAGTGAGAACTGAGAGGCTGTGTCTTGGGACTTTGGGAGAAACACAAGTTATTTGTGCTCTGAAGTTAAAAGACAGTCTACCCAGGCACTACTACCAGATGGAGAGACTTCTGACAGGGCCTGCTCCAAAGAAGAAGAAGCCTTATTAATTCCCAGAGGGGGCAAAGCACCACTGAACTGTGCTGAGGTGTTTTCTGTCTGTGTTGAACTCCAGTGAACATAATAAAAGCCTATCTTACATCATTTTTAAGCACCTCATTATGGAGGGGGCGGCGGGGGTCGCTCACAGAATGAATGAACAAATGAATGAACCAACCAACAAACAGTCAATCTCCTTGAACTCCCTTATAAATAATCATGTTGCTATTGATTCACATTTCTCAGCTATCCCATTCTGAAAACTCTGAGTGTGGGTACATTCATGTAAACAAACACACATATATGTATCTACTGAAGTATTCTAAGTACATAAAACATGCTCTTATCTACCTCTGCACAAAAAACAGTAAGATAAACCCTCTCTAGCTTTATGGTGACCTTTAAATCCTTATCCCAATAGAACAAAAACTTTATTACTCAGCAGTAGTCTATCCATTGATGCTGCATAGTAGGAACCAATGCAAGGATGTCACACAGTGGCCAAGAAAGAAAAAGTGTGGAAGATTTATGGTGTTTGAGTTCCCTTCTGAGAGCAAGGGCTACCTGCCTAGTGAAAGGTGCAGTGGACTGGACTGGCATAGCAAAAGGATGTCACTGACCTGCTGCACACAAGCAGATCATTGAATGATTTAAATTCAGAATGCACCCATGGATATATTTGCTGATGTGGTGCCAGTGTAGTATGAAGCTGGCTCAAATCCCTGCCTACACATGGAAACTTAATGGGTGAGGATGGCACTTGTAAAACCACTGCTTAAATAGCACACATACCTTGAAAATCCAGTGATCACCATAAGTCAGATGCAACCTGACAACATGTAACAAACAAGCATAACTGCCACTGGAACACCAGTATTAGCTTCACAAGGTATCGTTTGCCAGGCACACTGAGTAATGTTGAGACAGAAGTACCCAGCCAGAGAGTTGTTTGTCAAAATATAATGTTAAAGATTTGCCTCCAAGTTACTAACAGAAATGGACCAGCAACAAAATGTGGGGCAGGCATGGCAGTGGACATTGAGGTCTGACAGATAAATGGGAGGTGGCTTCTAGAGAAACCCCTCTTATGGTTGGCTGGGGAGTCTCAGAAAGTCACCTCCCATTGGTCCACCTGACCACCAATAATCCCTCTAAGACAGGCATGTCCAAACGTTGGCCCTCCTGATGTTTTGGACCACAACTCCCAGAATTCTAAGCTTAGATTGCCAATGGCAAAGGACTATGGGAGTTGTGGTCCAAAACATCTGGAAGGGTGAAGTTTGGACATGCCTGGTCTACGGTATACATGTGTGCCTAGCTTTAGGTCCAGAGCTGTTTTTCTTTGTGCTTTGGATCTTCAGTTTAGGGCAAAAAAGTTGTCTATTCCCATCCTGTTTTGCTTTAAAGAGAAATTTGCACTATTACCATTTTTCCTGCAAGCAATTCCCACTTTTGTACAGTGTAGGTTAAGGAACTCAGAGATATATAATTAGGAGCAACTAGTTTGTGTTGTGTTTCTACTGCTGTTGCTAGTCTTTCATTACTTGATAAATAAAAGTCACATCTTTGTAAGTTCATTATGTTTGCAACGTTCATGTAAAGAAGAGAGTCAAGGGAGTGGTATACATGTATCTCTGCGTTTTGCTGTGTACAACCTGTTTGGGGTTTTGTTGTTGTTGTTGTTGTTGTTGTTGTTGTTGTTGTTGTTGTTTAAATTTGGGGAATTCATCAGCAGGCTTGTATTTCTCCCCTACTTTTGCAAATCTGAAGTGCAAATTCACCACTATCAGGAGTCATTTTGAAATCTTCCCACTTCTTCTTCTTCTTCTTCTTCTTCTTCTTCTTCTTCTTCTTCTTCTTCTTCTTCTTCTTCTTCTTCTTCTTCTTCTTCTTCTTCTTCACTTTTGTCCCACTTGGAGGTGCGGGTCTGCTATTCTTGTCTTAGCCCTCCACTTTGCGCACTCATGGGCTAGGTTGGGGGAAACCTGGGACAACTTCATGTCACTCTCAAGGGTGTTCATCCAGTGCTGTTTTGGACAACCCCTTGGTCAGGACTAGACATGGGCACGACTTGGCGAAATTCTCGTTTCCGTTTCTGTTTCTCGTTTCCGTTACGGAACGGAAACGGTAACGACAATTACTCTGCCAGAACTCGAACCCGAACAGACTAAAGAAAAATTGGGTCTGATTTTTCGTGTTGTCATTCCTGGGCATCGCAGCGATCACGCGATGCCAAGCAGCACAGGAAGAAAGTTTTTTAAAAAATAACCCAGATTCCCGGCCAAAAAAGCAGGCGAAAATATGCCTGCTTGAGTGAGGGCACCCACCAGAGGGGTGGTTTCTGGGGGGGTCCCAGCCTCCCTCCCCTCCTCTCCTGGGCTGCGCAAAGTGCGCATGCTCGTCGTCAAGTCGCACTCGCCCACGCCAACTCACCAAGCAGCACGGCACAGGAAAAAAGTTTTTTTAAAAAAACCGATTCCCAGCCAAAAAAGCAGGCGAAAATATGCCTGCCTCAGTGAGGGCACCAACCAGAAGGGTGGTTTCTGGGGGGGGGGTCCCTGGCCTCCCCCCCTCTCCTCTCCTGGGCTGCGCATCCTCGTCGTCTCGCCAACTCGCCATGTTGCCATGCCATGCGGTGCGGGCGGGGGATCCAAATATTTATTTTGAAATTGCGTGGTCCAAAAACACTCCAAAGCACCACAGAAACATGCGAAAATAGCTATTTTAAAACTGCCTGAATTTTTTCAGTAGCAGCAGTGGTTTTTTCTTGCAACAAAACGTCTCTCTCCATTGATTTTATTTTATTATTATTTTTATTTTTATTTCTTTACACCTGCGCAATGATGGGCTGGCCATGGGAGTGGACCATGCAAATTTTTGGAGCCGTTCCACCAATTGCATGGCCACTTGGCCAGGTTTTGACCGAGACTTCTGGGATGTGCCAGTCGGGCATAAAAAGCCACTAACCGTAGCCCGAACCCGAACCCGAACCCTAACCCTAACCCATACGCCAGTACACTGTCCTTCTTAGTGGGTCAGAGAGGCACCCAGAGGTGCACCCCAGTAACTCACCCTAACCTTACCAGTAACCCTAATCCTAGCCCTTGCGCTAACCCCTAACCCCAAGCCAGATCTGTGTACTCGCATTGCACTACAGCAAGTACACTTCCCTTCTTCGTGAGTCACAGCGGGTGCCCTTAGGGGTCCCCAGTGACTCACTCCAGTCCTCTGTCACTTCGCTCTCCAGCAGGCAGTGAGGCACCCGAAAGAGGTGCCTCTGCCTGCTACTGCTGTTGCAACTTAATGGTATGTATGCATATCCAATTGGCTATGCATGCCATTTTGTAGCGGCTAGCGGGTGAGGAGAGGAGGCACCCACGAGGTGCCTCCAGGAGCCCGCTTTCCCTTCATGGCGAGCCAGAGAAGGCACCCACCCAGAGGTGCCTCCAGGAGCCCCCCCCCCAAAACCAGTACTAACGACAGACGAAAATCCGACAAACGAAGCGACAAATTTTTGGAAAATTTCGTGAAAAATGGAAACGAGTCAAAACGGGCCGGCTCCGACACACGACAACTCGGAAACGTCATTTTCCCTGGTCGTGCCCATCTCTAGTCAGGACCCAGTTATTTAAAAGAAGTCCCACAAATCATACATCTGAAATGTACTTCATTCTGGGGGTGAGGGAATCAAACCTCAAATCACTGTGACTCTTTGAAGACAAACAAATTTATTTTAGTATTACCTTTTGTGGATTGCAGTCCTGTTCTTTGGACATGTTTTAACTATAAAAGCTCACTCAGACAGAAATGTGCTGGTTCCACTGTACCTCTGTGTTATTTCTGGTTTTGCTGAAACAGCCTAATTCAGCTACCTCTTGGAAAGCTCCCCTTCTAGCGGACTTCAATGTCCTAAGGAATCAATCATTCAGAGGAATGAACTGTCAACTGTCCTGTCCCCCAAACCTCACCCTGTGCCAGTATTTGGGAATTTTCTTGTTCTGCAAGTAGATCAGACAAATCCAGACAGGCAAGCAATAAACAATGTAGACTGCCTCCCTTCCTCCCTGGCCCATGCAAGGAGAATTTCTGCTCAGATTATGAAAAAATAATAGTCACTTTTCAGGAAATATTGAACAGAAAGGAACTGACATCTGCATGACAACAGCTTCCGC
The DNA here is from genome assembly GCA_037367245.1 of Phrynocephalus guinanensis. Lineage (NCBI taxonomy): Eukaryota > Metazoa > Chordata > Lepidosauria > Squamata > Agamidae > Phrynocephalus > Phrynocephalus guinanensis. Next base: position 95,166,674 of record CM074738.1, on the reverse strand, counting down.
CAACAGCCAGAGAATTCCACATATCAAAAAACATTTGTGACACCAAGACATTCATAATTCATAATTCATTCATAATCAAGCTGCAGTTGCAGCCTATGTGAATGGTACATGCAGAAAGTGGGTGCAGGGAAAATGCATAAAATAAGGGAGTTCATTCTTACAGTTACACAGAATGTCAATGTACAACGCATGAACCATATTTAATAATTTAAATTATTTAGTAACTGGCCTGAATCTTGTTGCCAGTTTTCTCTTACATAATGGAAATCACATTAAGCTGTGATGGCCAACTGCTGCTTATTAAATGTATGCTGGCTGTGTTTCTGAGTCTGTGCCTAATCATGCAACTGGGCACATGGCCAGGGAAGCAACCATCCTCTCATTAATGGGCACCAATTTGCTCCCAAGATTTATTGTGACTGCCGTCACACAAGCATAAATTGGCAGGAGGATTCTGGCCACCTCCCGCGCCACTATCCTTGTCTATGTCTACTTGTTGTCCCCTTTCCCCTTCCTTGCACTTACCATCTTAATTCATTTTGATTCCTATACATTGCACTAATAAGAACAACAACATAACAATTGCATACTACTAATAAAAATGGGAAGCATAAGCAAAAATGTGTGATATCACTGATAATCCCTGAATATTGCCCATTATCTGTGGGCATTTGGGAAAGACGTCAACAAGTTGTTGAAAACCACTATTTTTAATAGGGCCATTTCCAGGATGAAAGGGTTACAGTGTTCACTTTAAAAAACAGCTCCTTTATGATAAAGGTTGTCTTCTTTCCTCCAGCTGCAGATGTTCTAGATCAGTGAACTGATTGTAACAGGACAGATAAGCTGCAGGAAAACCAAACCTCTAGATAATCAGTCCTCTCATCAGGCTGATTTCATTGCTGACACCACTGGTCTCCTTTAAGTAGTACAACCTGTCCTACAATAGTAGGATGGACCAACAGCACCGTAAATGCCTGTGATAATGATCAGCATCCATTCCATTAATATCTTCCATGATGACATCTCTCTTAACACTGTAACTACCATTAGTTAAGTGAACATTCCTAATACTGCCAGAGATTACATGACATTAGCATTTGTATTCTATCACTATGAAACACATAGCAGAAAATGAGTCATTTTATGATTCTATATATCTGTGAATGGCGGGTCTTCCCTGGTCCCCACAAAATTAAGGCCAACTGCAATGCAAAAACCTCTCCTTTTTCTTGAGTGAAACAAATGGTTTTCAGTGTCAATAGTAAGTGCAAAGGCAAACCTGCAAAAATAGTAATAGCCAGCCATCCTAAATAATGAAATCATTATCTAGAAACAATGTACAGTGAATACGCAGCCTTGGGCCCCTTTGGGGAGAAAAGCAGGATAGAAATATTTTAAATAAAAAAATGAAACCAGAAAGTAACAATAAGCACCCGATTTATCTTTCAATTGGCTGATTTCCCATTAGTGCAGCTCCGTGCACTCAAAACTAATGTTGTCATCAACTGTGGCCATTTATTGCTAATTAAAAGTTCCAGATTCTTCCTCAGCTTAGATACTGAGGCTCCCCAGGGAATTTCTCGGTCCCAAATCATTGGGAGCAATAAGGGAGCATGTTCATTTATTTGTTCAACACAGAAGAAATTAAGGCCATTCTCACGGGTGTCTGCATTCCACAAGGATTTCAGCCGTCTTATGCAGCATCTGTCTTCCCCTGTTCAAGTATTTGCAAATCCTGTAGCAAAACCAACATACATTTGATGACACGGACAAAGAACCCTATGCCAGAATTACAGAGAAATATGGCAGAAGAAAGTTGAACTGATGACAGCTGCTACACTTGTTGTATTTCTGATAGATCCAGGTAGTCATACTGTATTTAGAATATATCTCTGGAAATCAAAAAATCATCAGAGTAAAAATATCAGGTTCAGAATGGTGTGTTCTGTATTAGAATTAATGGCATCAAAAAGGACGTGTCAGTGGAGTTGATAAAGAATCAGGGCAAGCAAAACTTCAAAATTAATTGCCATTTTAATCTTAAGGCAAGGCAACGTAGAAGCATGGTATAGTGATTATTTAAAGCATTGTGTGAGTTTGAGACTTTTTTGGGGGAGCCTTGCAAACATTCATAGTGCATCAGAAGTGCACTTTTGATCTGTTCCTTCCAATACAACCCACAGCCAACATCTTTGATCTCTTAGTTAGTGATCTAATCTGCTGTATAACTTAGCTTTTATTGATCTGTTCTCATGCTAAGCAAATCAAGTCTCACTTTTATGAGACAGATTGAAAAAAGATAGTAAAACTGCCTCCGAGACTGCAGTTTAAATCTGTGCAATAACAGGGGAAGCAGAGATAAGGCTTTTATTACATTGCCAAACTTCACATGAACCCCAAGTGTCATTAAAAGGCATGTGTCATTTGCCACATATATTTATTTTACTAGATAACTTGGTTACCACCCATTTAGAGTCAAAATAGTGTATTCTTCCTCTCTAAGAAATCTAACCTTGGTGTTCAGTATTAATATTCCCGAAGTTTACATCAAGATTAGCTAGGAAATTACATATTGGTTACTCTACATCCACAATTTATTTATTTACAGAATTATAAAAATAATGTATCAAGTCAAGAATAATATTGGTGTAGACAAATTCACAACCCCAGAAAAATGTGTTAGTTCTGCTACCTTCTGCACTCAAATTATTTGAAATTTCAAAATCTTTCTAGCACATATCTAAAAAAAAAACATTTGCAAATGGCGGTAAAGTTATCAAATCAACAAACCAAAACATTGGAATAAAACTCTCAGCCATTTCTACTAACTTAATTAAATTATCTGATTTCCACTGTGGTGTATTGGATAGAGTGATGATGAGGACTCTGAAGAACAGGGTTTGAATCCTGACAGAGAAACTGACTGGGGGATTAGAACTGATAAAAGTACACCTTAAATGTTTCACTTATCTTTAAAGCCTTATTAGGATTGTTATAAGTTTGTCCCGAATTGATGGCTCAAAATACACAATTTGAGTCATCTGTTACTGCCATGCATAGCTACTGTGTAAATAGGAAGGAAAAGAAGGCAACCTGAATACAGTACAAAAGTAATTAAATACACAGGACCTGAAATACAGACTTTAAAAAAAAATAAAGTGCCCAAAGCTCTTGGTGTTGTTCAACAAATGTGTCCATTTTTTTCATTACACTCTGTCCATTTTAAAATGTAAGAGTATTTCACTTGGGCCCTGGCAAGTGAACGAGATAATAAGAACATAAGTTTTATTACTGGTTTTGACCCATAAGCTTATAGAATGTCAGATAAAAATTAGAAGCACTTTCCTTTTCTTTACTGAGTCTTCGACTTCATTGTGGCAATTTGTGTACCACCCCTTCTTCACAAACTTCCAGCTAGAAATTAACGGTTGACTTCTTTCTCCAAAGAGATTAAAACATCAGTAAAGCTTACTCTTAGGTAACAGTGCACAGGACTGCTGATTATATTAAACTGTGTATTATGCTACGTAGTACTGCTCTTGAATGTGGGTGGTATGTGCAAGTACGCATATAGCAGCTCCTGTACACCAATATCAATTTATTGCTACATCACTGAACCTTTGGTAATTTTGCCTCTGACCTTTCCTAGTTGTCTTTGGTGGGATCTTCAAACAGCTTCAACAGGGCTTTTATTAGCTGCTGTACCCGAGGTGATCTTTTAAATACCCATAAGTATCATAGAGTTTTGGTCTAGTAAGGTCCACTATAATGGACATTTCCCAACATAATAATGAACTCATATCATAACTAGAGATGGGCACGACTTAGCGGTATTCCCGTTTCCGTTTCCGTTACTCGTTTCCGTTACTCTACGGAAACGGTAACGGGAATTACTCCGCCAGACTTCGAGCTCGAACCGACGAACGAACAATTTTGGTCTGATTTGTCGTGCTTGTTCCTTGCATCGCGCGATCGCGCGATGCCACGCGGCACAGAAAAAAAAGTTTTTAAAAGTTAAAAAAACCCGGTTCCTGGCCAAAAAGCAGGCGGAAAAATGCCTGCCGTGCCTCAGGGCACCTACCAGAGGGGTTGTTTCTGGAGGTCCCCGGCCTCCCCATCCCCCGTCCTGGGCTGCTCTGGTGGGACTCGCCGCAGGCTCGCAGCCAGCCAGCAAAAAGCCCAGGCTCGCCGCCCGCCGGCCGCAAATTAAAGCGCAAGCAAGCGGCACGGACGGCACAGGAAAAAACTTTTAAACTCTCCCCCCACCCATTCCCGGGCCAAAAAAGCAGGCGGAAAAATGCCTGCTTGACTAAGGGCGCAGGGCACCTACCGGAGGGGTGGTTTCTGGAGGGGGGGTCCCACCTCCCCCCCGTCCTGGGCAGCCGGACTCGCCATGCCATGCGGTGCGGGCGGGGGATCCAAAATGGGGCGGCGAACGCAATATTGTTTTTGAAATCGTGGTCCAAAAACACACAAACACAACAGAAAACACACGAAAATTTATAAACTGCCAGATTTTTCACAGTAGCAGTGGGTTTTTTCTTGCAACAAAATGTCTCTCCTCTCCTCCTCTGTCCTCCATTGATTTTATTTTTTTTATTTTATTTACACCTGCGCAATGATGGGCTGGCCGAGTGGCCAGCCATGTGGGAGTGGACGACCATGCAAATTTTTGGAGCCATCCCACCAATCGCATGGCCACTTGGCCATGGAGACTTCTGGGATGTGCCAAAAAAAACCCTAAAACCTGCCCTAGCCCCCTAACCCTAACCCTAATCCTTGACTCCAGTCCTTACCCATACGTCACAGACTGTCTTCTTAGTGGGTCAGAGAGGCACCAAGAGGTGCAACCCACTAGCCCACCGTAACCTTACCCGTCACTAGCCTAACCCTAGCCCTTGCACTAACCCACCTTAACCCTAAGCCAGATCTACTTGCATTGCACTACACGCAAGTACGATTCCCTTCTTTGTGAGACACGGCGGTGCGAGAGCCTTAGGCACCACCCTATGGCTCTGGGTTCACTCATTGGTCTCACTGTCTGCTACTGGTATGCATATCCATATGTCTATGCATGCCATTTTGCAGCAGCAGGTGAGGAGGGGAGACCCCCATGTTGAGGGGTCTCTTGGAGCCTGCTTCCCCTTCCTAGTGGGTGAGGATAGGAGGCACCCACGGGTGCCTCCAGGAGCCCGCTTTCCCTTTATAGCGGGCCAGAGGAGGCACCCACCCCAGAGAGGTGCCTCCAGGAGCCCGCTACCCCCCCAAAAAAAACCAGTACTAATGAAAACGAAAAAATGAAAAAACAAACCGACTATTTTTAGCGAATTTTCACAAAAAACGGAAACGACCCGAAACGGAACCGGCCCGACTAACGACAACTCGAAAAAAATTTTTTTTTCAAGTCGTGCCCATCTCTAATCATAACATAAGCTGTACAATTTCATAAAAATGTGTTGGGGAAACAGTCAATGTATTTTAGAATGAATTTCTTCATCTCATTACATTTATAGATAAGAGCAAACAGGAATTGGTAGCTAACGTGAAAGAAGACAGCATCTGCCTTCAAAATGACTTTTGAAAACTGGGTTAAAATAAAACAAAATTACTGAAATGTCAAATGGAAGAAATGTAAAGTTCTTGATTTCTTCAAGAAAACTGAGATGCAGAGATGCAGTATTGGTTGGGTTGCAGTATATGTGAAAAGAGTGTCAGGGGCCTTATGAGACCAGATGCTAAATGCAAGTGAATGGTGTAATATGGTGACAAAAAAGTTGATGCAGTCTCCGGGCTACAGCATATGCTTAGTGTCCAGACCAAGGGTTGCAACAGCCTATTCTCCTTTAGTAAAACATCACCAGAATAAAGTGTGTGGTCTTTGCCATCAGAGTTTAAGGACATCCTCACCCCCAATGGGGAGCGTAGCAGGAAAAGCAGCAGGTCTTTTAAACTATTTTTCACTGCAGAAGCAAGTGCTGATGGCCACCATCAGCACTTGCTTTCTGGAGCAAAAAAAGAGTTTAAAAGATCCACCGCTTCTCCTCCTCTCAGTGGGGAACATAGCTGGAGAAGCAGTGTATTTTTTTTTTATAAAAGTGTAAGTGCCAGCATGGAGCGGCCTCGCGAGGTGGCAGGGAGGCTTCTCGGCACCCGAGGCTGCCACCACCAATCTGACATGAGGCTACCTTGTGAGGCGGTGGAGAGGCTTATCGGCACCCGCTGTCCCTGGTGCTGCCAACAATCTGGTGCGGGGCTGCCTAGAGATGCCGCTGGAGCCCTGCCAGAGCCCAGAAGTCCCCGGAGCCCAGAAGAAGGAGGAGGAGGGGTGAGCCCCCAGAGAAATGAAACATTTCATAACTGTTTCATTTCGTATGATTTTTTTAAAAAAAATATATCGCATGAAACGGAACAAAATGAAATGTGGGTGGGGACGAAACGGAACAAAATGAAATACATTTTTCTGTTTCGTGCCCATATATATATATATATATGAGAGAGAGAGAGCCACCAACCAACCAACCAACCTACCATCTATCTATCTATCTATCTATCTATCTATCTATCTATCTATCTATCTATCTATCTATCTATCTATCTATCTATCTATCTATCTATGTCAGTGACAGTGAACCTTTTAGAGACCGAGTGCCGAAACTGTGATTCAAAACTCACTAATTTTTTGCAAACTGCCAATACAGCCATTTAACCTGAATACACATGGCTGTGAAGGGGTGATGTCAGGTGCCCACAGGTTTGCCAACACTGATCTATGTGATTCAAACACAGAGGCAGTTGTCAGAATGGACAAATAGTAATTATTTAAAAATCTGCTCACCAGCAGTGAACATACTGGCAACATGACTTGGGGAGATATGGTTATAAAAGTGATGTTTTTCAAGCCACAAAGGAAAGTGGCCATATTTTCCACCTCAGCCAATAGTCAATGTATAATCCATAGTCTTGTAAGAAACATCATTACTTTGACAGGTCGGAAACCAACTGCTGAGCAGTGTCATATACGATTCATACAACCACGTGTATACTAGGATGCTTAAGGGACTACTCCTGTATCAAATTTATTGTAGTGAAAAGAACATGACCAATTATAGGGAACAGAACATGAACTGTGTATACTCATGAGTTCTTGAGCAGAAATGAAACAGTATGTCATTTTTTTCCTTTTTTGCCCAGATTTTTTAGAACACAATTCCATTGTGACTTCAATATGAAAAATTTGCAAATGTATGTAAAGCAAAGAAAAAGTGAAATTCTCCCACATTGATAGCAGCCAACTTAAATAAATATGTGAATAATTTTTTCAGCCATTATGTACCTGCTTGCCATATAGGCATTGAGAACAAAGAAGCTCTAAAAAGGAGGAGGAGGAGTGACAATGCAAGATTGGTAAAAATCAATTCTCCATATTTCATACGAGGCTCAGGGTGGGGCACCATAAATACCACGTGTCCCCTTCCCCCCCCCCACTCCAGTGTGCTGCTCCATACACCTTTCATTGAATGCCACTGGGCCCACCTTCTCTGGTGGTGCTCCAGTCCAGGCGGGACCTTGGGCTGCTCTTCTCGGCATCCTCCTGCAGACAACCAATTCAACAAGGAGACAAGATGAAGAGTCTCCCTGTGCTGCCGTTGAGTGGTTTGGCTGTGAAAGGAGGTGGGGAAGGGAAGCACAAGATCCTTCCCAGACTGTAGCATCACCGGAGAAGAAGGACAATGGTGGTGTGTGACAAAATGGTGAGTTGGACAGCCAGCGGGGGTGGGGGGAGAGGAGGGAGGGAACACATGGCACCTGTGCAGCCACGCTGTGAGCTTCAAATGAACAGGCCCTCATTAATTGGTTCCCATCTGTCATGGCTACCCTAATTCTGCATTAACATGGTTGACTTACACCACAATCTGGAAGAGAGAAGCACCCCAAGGTCAGTCCTGTATGGACAACTCTTTTAATTGCAGGTTCCCCCATATCTGAATTTTAAAAAATCCCAAGTGAATTCTGACCCAGATGTTTATAGATTTCATACATTTCTAAGTTCTTTTTTTTTAAAATACCAAGTTTTTTTACCAGTCCTAGTTGTGGATTTTGAAGAAGTCCATTAGGGCAGGCATGGCCATCTTGAAGTCCTCTGAGCATCCCTCACCATTGGCTATCTGGCTAACCAACTGGGTTAAGGAGAGTTGCAATACAACAGGAGCAGGAAGGATACAAATTGCCCACACCATTTGTTGCAAAAAAAATTAAGTGTGGTTTCCATGGTTTCAGAACCACTCATTTTTATGACACAGGACAGCCATTTAGACCATGCTCATCACATAGCATGTACGACTGGCTCTGCCCTTCATTTATGGAGCATTCTAGCAGATTGAAGTCATAGTGTTTAAAGCAGGATTATTATTAGCTCCGACAGGTGCAAATTCAAGATCTCTGCAGTCCAGTTCCTTCCCTTCTCCCACTCACCCTTTTGCCTCGTGTCTAACAAAAGAATTGGAACTTTGTCCAGTGTAGAAGGCACTCAGTGTATTTCAGGATGAGGCTGCAAGACACCAAATAATACAAAACTTTTGGTAGAAGACATTTTGAAGCCAATTGCTCTACTCTTCAGAGTCACAAAAACAGAGAGCTTTTCCTCTCCTCCATCATAATAACCTAAATGGATAGACATGTAAATTGTCGGGTGCCATCTACAGTCTTTGTTTGGCTCTGAGATCTGAAAGTCCCCCCAAAATTGTAGGCAATCAATTTGCAGGCATTTTCTCAGTTACTATTGTTCCGAGCATGGAAACTGAAAGCACTGCCTCCCGAATGTATCATATGCGCTCAGTGTAGTCATCAGGTCTTTCTTGCTACTGCACAATAGGAAAAATGCCACAACAGGGAACCCTCCGAAGCAAAACTACTCTTAATAACATCAAGCTGAGACACAATACTCTGGCCACCGTTATTTTCCTTCTTGCTTAGTAATGTAATAGGTTTCAGTATGACAGACCTACATATTCTGAAGCTTGATGGAACAGTGCAGAGTATACATGCATTAATCTTTTCACATTCCTTCTGACAGCCTAGTACCACAAAATAATAATAATAATAATAACAATTATTTAGCATATTATATACATGTCTCTGTTTTCCAGGCTTTTAAAAATGTGCCACCAGACACACATAATGTGTAATTCTCAAAGGAGGAAATGTGCAGTTGTTGAAGAATTGCTCTACAGTTCAAAACCTCAAGGCATGCAAAAGTTATTGCATATCTTTAGTTGTGAGAAAGAAAGAAAGAAAGAAAGAAAGAAAGAAAGAAAGAAAGAAAGAAAGAAAGAAAGAAAGAAAGAAAGAAAGAAAGAAAGAAAGAAAGAAAGAAGTATGAGAGAGTGTGTGTGAGAGAGATGTAAAATTAAAAAAGAATCAAAGAACATGAAAGACACTGCAAGCTAAAACAACCTAAAAAATCAGCAGTAGGTGAACACACCCTGAAACAAACTGGACATGAAATCCTCTTCCAGGACACAGAGGTACTGGACAACGCACTGTGTCAGACTGCACAGGGAAGCCGTAGAAAATCCACAAACATAAGCACAGTTTCAACATAGTTATATGATAACCAAGTAGGTCTAGGAAACAATATTATCCAAAAGCCTGTTTATCAGAACAACCAATGCATTTTTTTTAAAATACAACAACACTACATTAATCTAGTCTATGAAAATTGGTAGTCATCCAGGTGAGTTTATCTGGAAGTTGAGTCAAGGCAACTGGACTTCTTTCCTTGAGAGTTTGAAATATTTCACTGCTTATCCAAGCAGCTTCAATAGTCTGAGGAAGGTTAGTCTCATGCCCTCCATTTTATAGTTCACCTTGATTTCACGTCACCCTGATCTGAACAGGCTCATAAGTTGGATAATGGCCTGAATAGGCTTGTTAGGTTGACAACAGCCAGAATAGGCCATTGTCCAACTTATGAGCCTATTCAGACCAGGGTGATGTGAAATCAAGGTGAATCATCAGACTGATGAAGCTGCTTGGATGAGCAGTGAAACATTTCTCAGTAAACATCTCTCAGTAAAAGAAGTCCAGTTGCCATGACTCAACCTCCAGATATATTAATCTAGGGCTTTCCAGATTGTGTGCCTGGGGCACCACCAAACCGACTAGGGATGCTATGGAATCCTCTCACCTTTTTCCAGCTCTTCCCTTTCCCTTTGCTTGACTGGCAGGTCTTTCTGCCTGCTGGCTGGGATGATGTATCACACCTTACCCATGCCCAGTCAGAGACCCCAGGGTGAGCCATGCACCTCTCCCCAGCAACCCGCCTACACTGGAGGAAAAGAAGCAGAGATGACGGCGGTGCCCTTCTCATGCTGGGGAGGCTCTGGGAGAGGTCAATGGAGCCAAAAGTGGAAACAAAGTTTGGGAATCACTACTTCTGATTCCTCTCCAGGTAGAAGGCCTTATAGAAGACAGCACAGTATGAGATCAATGTGAAAATGTGTAGGAAAGAGGTGCATATAAGAAGCCTGTGCTAATCTTCTCAAAGTTATCAGGTATTGTCAGAGTGAACAAATTGAGTGAAATCCAAATATTAGTCCTAAGCAAAATAGACCCACAACCTTTATGGGTCAGATGAGACCTACTGATTCAATGGGTTCACTGTCATTGAAAATGGGATTTAGCCCTTCTTCAGGCAAGTAAAGGTTTGTTTATGTTGCGAAGGAGAGGTTATTCCGCAGAAAAGAGAAGTACTTTACTCCAATATGGAATGAAACAGAAGTGGGATCTGGAAAGCTTCTTTCTCTCATTTTAATTTTAACTATAATTCTATTTAGTAAATGGGAATATAGTTTTGAAAACATTTTCAAAACTTATGGAAACCTATGAGCTATGCCGTAGAAAATATATTACATTTTTAAGCATTTTATGATATTTGATTTATACACTTTTCTGAAACATACTGGGTACTTTAATAAATACCCATATTTTGAGGACTGTATATCTCTTTGGTCTGTTTGCCTCTCCCATTTCCAACCTCTCAGGAATGCTTTATCTGATGAATACAGCTCTCTCCTTTTATTTCAATGTATCAGATGAAGTACGGTACTCAGACCCTTAAGGTTACAATCCTGTACCCACATACACGGAAGTAAGCATCATTGCAATCAATGGTACTTCTCAACAGAGACGTCTAAGATTGTCCTATTAGTATGATCACTCAGCAGGCATTCAGAAAAGACAAGGGGTCAAGGAAAGCATAAAGAGGGATCTAAGAGATAAGGCAGGTTCAAGGAGACAGAGTTTTCTGAGAGATCAGCCTTGTACATTTGGACAAAAACAAATCATTCCCCACCAATAGTCTTTTCTTCTTCTTTTGTAGGTGAAGCAGGAAGGTTTGGGCCACTCTGTTAGGTTTGCAGGAAAGGCTTCCTTTGATTTGTTTTAGGAAATTTACATCCCATCTTTCCACAGTAAGGATGGGTGAAAAGTATCACACAGGGCTGCTGATGTCATTTTTTAAAAAAATGAATAACAACATACTGTACCATGAAACAAATTGACCCCAAAATATTCAATAATAGATTTTTAAAAGCTTACCTATGAGGATCCAAAACCAAATCCAATACATTAAAAGCTTTTGTAAACCAGCTACTTAAAGCAAGAGTGTTTTTCAAATGAAAATGTCTGCAATACAAATATAATTCACTCAAAACATCAAGAAGCTGCACTCGAACTGAAAAATTCTGCAGAGTAGATACATGACAGCCATACAGATGAGTCAAGGTCCCTATCCAAAGAATGGGAAGTGTTACTTTTTTTGGACTATAATTCTCAGAATAATATCCTGGAAGCTGGGAGGTCACCAAACTGATATTTCCAGTCTATTGCCCTATCCTATATATTTATAACCTCCAGATCTTAGTTATGAAATTAGTGACCGATTCTAAATCAGAATTAAGAGTACAAAACTCACCCACTATGTACGGTGCATCCCAGGTTCTAACTCAGCCCTTTTCCTAAACATTACATCAAGAGAAACAGAATTATTTTCCAAAAACTGAACACCTGACACTCCCATTCAGTTAGCCATTACATTTTAACTGGCTCAGATACCCTGTAAACCAGGTATCAGCCCAATTCAACTCATGGGGAGTTACATTTTGAAAACTGCAAAGCACTCGTCATCAAAGCACTTGTCCTACTAAAAATAATGAATTGATAAAATTTGACCATTAATTGCTTATTTTCCTACTGAGCAATTTTTAAAAAATCATCCATGCAACAAAGCCTGTTGTATTGCTCTACTATAAAGTAAACACCACTTAAGAAAACTCATCCTAATGTCCCGAGTCTGTTTCGAAGTCTAAAATAAACAGGGAGCTCAGTAAATGTTCCCATCACAAAACCACTGCCCTTCATTTGGTATTGATTGATGGCTGCTGTATAGCTTTGACTTGGGGTTGAGCCAGCCCTGGGACTTTATTACCTCCCATTCTAGTAAGGGTGGTCTAGTCAGTTCATGGTGGAGGTCAGTAGCAGGGCAGGGAAGGCACTAATTTTCCCTTGAAAGAGATGTGTGCTTCAGTGAAATAGATCTTTGCTTTCCCATTGGCCGTTACCGGGCAGATGTATTCAGCTCAAGAACGAAAGATCAAAACATCAGCAACAGCTTTGATTGAACATTCTTGAAACCTTTGCATTAAGGTAAAGCCATGCTTTTGTGCAACATGAGATTCAGACCATACAAGGCCCCCTCCCCGACTCTTTCTCCTGTTTTACCTAGACGGTTGTTTTCAAATCATCATTCTCTTCTCATCTTCCCTTTCGCCCAGTTGGTGCTTTTTGTAACTGAATCAACCAACTGATCATCATATGTGAAAGTTGCTTGTAGAAATTAAAGTAACCTGTAAGCATTCCTTCCCCAGCCATGTGCTATTCATTTTATTTGAAATAATTTTTATCCTGCCTTTCTCCTTAAAAAGGACCCAAGGTGGCTTACAGCAGTTAACAGTATTTAAGCTACCAATAGTGACTGTAGAGGGGCATGGTGGCTCAGTGGAATAAGGCTTCCGAAAACTGTCGGCAGCTCGGCAGTTCGAATCCCGGTTGCCACACAGCGGAGCGAGCTCCCACTGATAACCCCAGTTCCTGCCAACCTAGCAGTTCAAAAGCATGTAAATGGAAGTAAATGATACCGCTGTAAAAAGCGGGAAGGTAAAACAGTGTTTCTTTGCAGCCATGCCGGCCACGTGGCCATGGACTTGCACAACACTGGCTCTTCAGCTTGAATATGGAGATGAGCATGACCCCTAAAGTCGGACATGACTAGCATGAATGTGCGGGGAAACCTTTACCTTTTTTTACCTTTAGGTGCCTGTAGCATCTCTCTGCCAGGTGGAACTCCTTGGGTATATAATTCAGTCAGAGAAAGCTTGCCTGAATAAATAAGTCCCTACACCCTATCCCACATCCTGGAAGAGATGGATTTTTTTAAAAGGTGCCTTTTCCCCTGCTGTGATCATGCTGGAACTCCTGGCCCTGGGCGCTTGGAAGCAAGTGCCTCTCAGATGTAAAAAGAAAAAACAAAGCCCAGGCATCGGGACTTTAAACAAAATAAAAAAATAAAAAAATAAAAAGTACTGACCTGGTCCAGGAGCTGCATGGTTGGCATCATAAGTGAAATAAATAAATAAATAAATAAATACAGCACCGACCCAGCTCTGGGGGCTGTGTGGTTAGCAAAGGAAAATTAAAAAAATAATAATAAAATAAAATAAATGACACCCGCTGGACAAAAAAAAAGGGGGGGGGGACTAGGTTTGGCCCATGGACCAACAAGAAGTGGGAAAAAAATTAAAAATGGGGTGTGGGGAAGTGATAGGCACTGGCTCCAAGCGAGTGCATCTCAGCTGTGAAAAGGGGGGTGGACAGCATCGGGTACTTAAAAAAAAATAACCAAAAAATAAAATAAAATAAAAAGTGCTCACCCAGCTTGGGGGGCTGCTTGGTCGTCATCATAAATTAAACAAACAAATTTTAAAAAAACAGCACCAACCTGACCCCAGGGGTTGCATGGCTGGCGCTGGTTTTTTTTTTCCCAATGAAATAAAATAAATTTAAAAATTGTGTCCACCGGCTGGCCCCACCAAAAAATTTAAGAAAAATAAAGAAAAAAACCTAAGTCTGGCCCATGGGTCAACCAGTAGTAGTAGTAGTAGTAGTAGTAGTAGTAGTAGTAGTAGTAGTAGTAGTAGTAGTAATAATAATAATAATAATAATAATAATAATAATAATAATAATAATAATAATAATAATAATAATAATAATAATAATAATAATAATTTTAAAATGGGGTGCAGAGAAGCAAGAAGCACTGGCTCCAAGCCAGCGGCTCTCAGCTGTGAAAAAAAAGGCATTGGGGACTTTTAAAAGATCAAAAAACAACAAACAAACAAACAAAACAAGCACTGACCTGGTTCGGGAGCCGCATGGTTGGCATCATTAATTAAAGAAAAATAAATAAAATAAAAACAGCGCTTACCCAGCCCTGGGGGCCACGTGGTCAGTGCTGGAGAAAATTTTAAACAAGTAAAAAAAAATAAAAAATGGTGCCCGCCAGCTGGCCTCAACAAAAAAGTAAAGAAAAATAAAGAAAAATAAAGAAGAAAAACCTAGGTATGGCCCGGTCCCTGGCCAACCAGAAGTAAAAAAAAAAAAAAAAATTAAAAAGGGGCATGCAGGGATGCAAGAACCTCTCAAATGTAAAAAACAAAAAAGCCCCTGGAAAAATAAATAAAAATAAAAATGATAAATAAAAAAGTGCCACCCCAGCCTGGGAGCAGCGCAGAAATAAAAAGTAAAAAAGTAAAAAAAAAACCAAAATGAAATGAAACAAAATACGAAATGAATTATTTAAAAAAATCGTTTCATATTAACAAAATGAAATTGGGGGAAAGAATAAAGAAACGAAATGCCATTTTGGTGTTTCGTGCCCATCTCGAATCCTGTCTTTCTCCCCAGAAGGATCCAAATAGAACACACTACACCTAAATTTCAAGAGAAATTTCACTCATATAGAATTATCTAGTTCTAGATAATTGCAGAAGATGAGCCCATGAACTAAGCTATAGGTCCCAAGAAGAGCATTATGGTATAGCAGTTAAATTTGTACTTCAGCCAAAACTGTGCTATGACAAATTGTAAACTGCCCAGAGAGTGCTTTCAGCACTATGGGGTGATATATGCAGCACACTTTACTTTTTTTCTTTAGGAGAGGACAGACGCAAGAACACCTTGGATGTGGCTGTAGTCTTTCTGTGCCCCCCAAAATTTGAAGGGTTGTTCTGTATTTAATGAAATGGTATGTGTTGGTGCAACGCATATAATGGAGAAACATGCACACCCTTTAACCTTTAGGTTAAGGTAATGTTGCAATGCCCATTTTGCACAGACTGGATAGCTATGATTCAGTTTCCAAACCCTTTCTCTGAGTTAGGCAAGGTGAGAAATAACAGCTACAGACGTGTTGTGTGCATGGTTTCCAAAAGATATACCTTTGCTTTTTGAAATAAACAATAGCAAGAGGCTGGATTTAGCAAATAATGTTACTAGACACCAAGGTCAAAAGCACCCCTAGTGTGTACAAGAAAGACAGTGAAGAAAGACAAGGCCAAAAACAACTCAGTTGAAAGGTGGTTTTGGAGGAGAGCAAACCAGAAACAAGAGGAAGGAGGGGCTGCAGAACAACCTAACATGTGATGTGGTTGGTTTGCAAGATCTAAACAGAGCTGTTAATAATAAGACACTGTCAGTAAGCAATATAGAGCCTCTCCACACTGGGCATATAGTTATGGTATATTAAACCCTTGTGGCACTCTGTGGCATAAAAAAAGATTTTCTCTATGTTGCCATATGGAACAACCCATCCACATCTGATCTCACCTGATTTTGGAAGCTAAGCAGGGTCAGGCCTGGTTAGTACTTGGATGGGAGACCACCAGGGAATACCAAATGCTGTAGGCGCCTAGAGTAGGAACTGGCAAGCCACTCCAGTATTCCTGCCAAGAAAACTCCATGGACATGGGGTCACAGAGAGTCGGTCATGACTGTAATGACACAACACACCCACACCCACCCACACCCACACACCCTTCATTTTTAAGAGTTGTCTTGCTCCAAACTAGTGAAGGCCATGATTTGGTATGAATTGCTGAGATGTAAAAAAAAAAATTAGCCTTCATAGACAGGTACTTTCATCAAAATGACACTGAGGGCAGTATTAACTGAGGAGACAACCTTGTGATGCATTACAGTAGGGTGGACTTTTTATTATTTTTATTATTTCCCTAACCAATACAGTCATTTCAGCATGACACTTTAAAAAAAGACAACAAACAAACAAACAGAAAAGGAAAGTCAGCTCAGGCCCTTGAATGAGTTCTGACAGAAAAAAGACAGAGAAGGGGGCTATGTTGATTCCATTGGATCTGCCCACACAAGCCAGTGCAGTCTCAGCTGATCCCTGGCTGAGGAGAAATGCAGGTGGAAAGAAGGGGCTACCTCCCTTTTGTCTCCCCAGTCTTCACTCCAATATTCTCCCCTCATGGGCTGCTGTTGCTGCAGTCTCTTTACCCCACAAGTAAACAGGTCATTGGATGGATCCATAGGACAGGGTACGAAGACTCACTTTCCCTATCCATCTACAGAGCAACAGGGAAAGCCTGTAATTGATAGCTACTTGGGCTACCAAGAGTCATTTGCTGAGGGGATGTGGGGAGCATGATAAATGGCAGATCAATCCTTCTCCCACTTTACCCTACACCGTCTGATCTGCCTTGTACCCAAAGCACCTAGGCTGGGCAGACCCAGCATCACCACATATCAGAAGTGACTTGATGGCACATAGCATCTGTGGAGTTGTATTTCACTTAATTGTCCAACAACTGTATAATGACAAGATTGGTGGAACTAGCATATAAACTTGCTAATATTGAGGTAGATCATCCCCAACCACAATGGAGGGGGGAAAAACAAATATTGAAAAACTTCTGAATATTCCAGACAGGGTTTTCCTTAGTGACTGGCTGTCAAATGGTTCATTGTAGGGATGGGCA
Organism: Phrynocephalus guinanensis; assembly: GCA_037367245.1. Taxonomy (NCBI): domain Eukaryota; kingdom Metazoa; phylum Chordata; class Lepidosauria; order Squamata; family Agamidae; genus Phrynocephalus; species Phrynocephalus guinanensis. The sequence continues at coordinate 95,149,557 of CM074738.1, read as the reverse complement.
CCAAACGAAAAACAAATGCTGATTTGTCAGTTCATTACAAAATGAAATTAAATGTAATTAAACAAACCGGGAAAGCAGTGTTTCGTTATTAACGAACCGAACTGGCATTTTTTATAATATGGATAGGACATTAATTCCAGTGCTCCTTCAAAAAACAGGACTCCTCAAAAGAACATAAACAAAAAATCCAAACAGGATGAACAGTGAAACGTTTCTATCTCTCAAAAAAGAAGTCCAGTAGCCATGACTCAACTTCCAGATAAACTCACCTGGATGACTGAGAATCTTCACAGACATAAACAAACAAACAAAACTCAAGGCTCCCTGTCCAATTAACCAAACACAAATCATGTATTCCATTTTTATGACTCAAAACAGGTGAAACCTAATTTTAGTAGTGGCTCATTTAGCAAGATAACCACCTTCTGAGAGTACCTGTATAAATCAGTTGCACATTGCTTTTAAATGTGTTTTACTATTGATTTTATTTACCATTTTAATGTATATATTTAAGTCTTTTAAAAATATTTGTATTTGTACTATGAGATGATGGATTACAGGTTATGCCAACAAAATATTTATGCTGCCACAAGTACCAAGAGGTATTCCATCAAAGGTGGAATTCTCACTATTATTATTCCCAAAAGGTATCCTTTAATTTATTGGGAAATAAATTGGACTATTTATAAAATAAGGCAGAGTATTATTTTCCTAAATGAATTATTTTCAGTGAGCAATACCTTCTCTAATCAGATGGTCTTTAATCTTAAAATCACCCTTAGAAGATATACATAAATGTGAACATTTATCATCTATATTTACTATATAAAGCATACTTGGAAAATATGAACATATTGGTTATTTCATCGCTAAAGATCCATTTGAAAAGCAGATAATCTTAAGTAAATGCTATTCTTTTTCACTGGTTTTGTACTGGGAAAGTAAAGTTGGTAGTATCTATTATTTATTATTGAGAGAGGAAGCTCAAAGCTTGTTATAATGTTCCTGAAAACAATAACATAAATTCATAAACGTGGGTGAATCATTTGATCTGTATGTGCTTATGCTACCCCAGGCTTGAAAAACAAGTAAAAGAGAAATGTAGATTCTAGTGAAAGCCAGACACTAAATCTCAAGAGGAATAAATTAAAATTACTCTTTTCGATGTGCAGGAAAAGTACTCTTTGTATATAAGCCTTCTATGTAAACAATAAAATGGGCAGTGAACATAAATAGCTCCTGCTGGTTCTTTCTGAGCCTGATGATAAGGAATCACTCAACGGTTTTGTAATACTGAATTGTGTACTAGAAAGTTGAACTAACACCGATGAGTAAAGTTCAAGAAGACAATATAGCATGACCTTTCTTTCTGAGAGTAAGGAGTGTATCTGAAAAGCTCAAGAAGAAGAAAAAAAGCATAAGCTGCTGTGAATTAGAACCATATGGAGAGAGAAAAACAAGTCACTGGAGTAAACATTAGTTGATGTTCACAGTGAAGATCAAAAGCGCTCATAAAACCATCTTCTACAAAAGAATCTGGAGGTTAAGATCCAATCACAAACTTGACTTCTGTTCTGCAACCCCCCCCTCTCTCTCTCTCTCTCTGTGTGTGTGTGTGTGTGTGTGTGTGTGTGTGTGTGTGTGTGTGTGTGTGTGTGTGTGTGTGTGAGTGAGTGAGAGAGAGAGAGAGAGAGAGAATAGTGATTGTATTGAGTCTAAGGTAGGAACACAGCCAAGCACAAATTCTTACTGGTGAACATCTAACAATCACATGCTTCAGCATCCATATTAATTGAACAATATAAAGAATGAAATGGCCAGCCATTTTAATAATTTCTTTTTTTTAATCCTGTCTTCCTCCTGATGATTTTAGGATTACAGTTTTCTCCTCATCACCATTTTAATTCCATGGGAGCAACAACAAACAAATTATTTAACCACCATCTAACAATTAACTAACTTTAACTATTAACTAACTTAATACCCTAACTTTATAAGGCAGGAACCGGAAATTCTTAATTAATATATTTTGCCAGATTTCCAAAAACACATTTTAACCTTTTTTGAGGATGTTAAGATCATGTTCTTCCTTGCAAACAAAATGTTGCAACTCAGAGCCTTTTCACACGACCTCCAAACTCCGCGGCAAATGGCTCCCAGCTCCAGAGCTTAAAATTGTTTCCCCACCAGCTCCGGAGTTTACAGAAAATTAAGAGCGACCATACCCACCTAAGCACGTCCCAGCACACTTTTCAGGTACCTACTCTCTGGAGGTGAAAAATCCCTGATGCGGATCTAACGTAGTGGGTGCCAGTCTCTCCTCGCTTCTGTTTGTTGTTTTTTTGCCCCCCGCCCCTTTAAGAGATCTGAATGCTGCCGGGAACAGAGCGAGACCGGCAGAACGGAGGTAAGCCGGCATTCTTTTCTTTCTTTTTTTCTCCCTCCCCTCACCCAGCCAGCAGCCAGGAGTGCGGAGGGGGTGGGAACACAGGAACAGTGACAAACCCCCAAGATCTCTGGTCCGAATTTAAGTGGCCAGCAGATCTTAGGGGTCATGTGAAAAGGCTCTCAGTGGAACAGCCTGGGAGAGATGTCAAAATGGAATACGTTTTTCTGTAGGCCCTTGATAACTTTTTTTTTTAAAGAGTGTCAGTATTGTCCCAAAATATCTTTAAAACGATAAGAGAAACTGAAAATTTGGCATGCTGATTTTGCAGTTTAAGTAACTGGAAAGGTTGCATCTTGAAGACATTGTCCACGGAATCCTTTTTATTTGTTTAATTATCTGCTCTAGGATCTTTCTGGGAATTGAAGTCAAGTTGACTGGGCGATAATTATTTGGGTCCTCTTTTTTCCCCTTTTTGAAGATGGGGACAACATTAGCCCTCCTCCAATCGATGGGGACTTCCCCTGTTCTCCAGGACCTCTCAAATATTATTGCCAATGGTTCTGAAATAACTTCTGCCAGTTCTTTTAATATCCCTGGGTGTAATTCATCTGGCCCAGGAGACTTAAATCCATTTAATGTTTCCAGGTGTTTTTTGTACTACCCCTCTACCTATTCTATGTTGCAATTCCCATCCTACCTCATCTACTCTTTGTCTCAGCTGATCTCTTTCTTCCTTTTTGGAGAAAACGGAGGCAAAGAAGGTGTTGACTAATTCTGCCTTTTTCTTGTCTCCTGTTAGTAACTGGTTATCATTCACACAGAGAGCCTATCATTTCCTTATTTTTCCTTTTTTTGCTGCAGACATAACTAAAGAAACCCTTTTTATTATTTTTAATCTTTCTGGCAAGTCTAAGTTCATTTTGTGCTTTAGCTTTTTTAAAACCATCCCCCTGCATATATTAGCTGTTTGCTTATATTCCTCTTTGGTGCATTCCCCATTTTTCCATTGCTTGTACTTGTTTTTTTAATAGTTAGCTGAGTTGACAGTTCTTTAGTAAAAGGTTGTGGGCTTCTTTAGACTTCTGCCATGCCTTTCTGACCCACTGATGGAACAGTTTTAGATTGTGCCTTTAATATCTCGCTTTTTAGGAACTCCCATCCATCATGGACTCCCTTCTCTTTCAGTGTTTCAGTCCATGGAATCACAGCCAATAATTCCCTAAGTTTACAAACATTGGCTTTCTTAAAGTCCAGGATAGACATGGGCACGGAGCAGCGAAATTCTCGTTTCCATTTTCGGTTCTCGTTATCGTTACGTAAAATAAACGGTAATGAGAATTACTCTGCTCCAGCTCAAACCCGAACCGAAAAAGAAAAATTGGGTCTGATTTTTCGTTGTCGTTCATGGCATCGCGGCGATCACGCGATGCCAAGCAGCACAGGAAAAAAGTTTTTTAAAAAAAACAACAACCCGATTCCCGGCCATAAAAGCAGGCGAAAATATGCCTGCCTCAGTGAGGGCACCTACCCAGAGAGGGGGGGGGGGGGGGACCCCGGCCTCCTCCCCTCTCCTGTCCTGGGCTGCTGGTACCAGGCTGGGGGGCCATCCTCGTCGTGCCATGCGGTGGGGGGGGAATCCAAAATGGCGACCGCAATATTTATTTTTAAATCATGGTCCAAAAACCCACCAAAGCACCACAAAAATTTTGAAAATTAGGTATTTTAAATGCCTGATTTTTTTGCTAGTAGCAGCAGTGGGTTTTTCTTGCAATAAAACGTCTCCATTGATTTTATTTTATTTTATTTTTATTTTTATTTTTTACACCTGCACAATGATGGGCTGGCCATGGGATGGGACCATGCAAATTTTTGGACCAATTCTTTTTTTGGCAATCACATGGCCAGGTTTTGACTGAGACTTCTGGATGTGCCAGAGGGCATAAAAAGCCCACTAACCCGAACCCAAGGAACCCTAACCCTAACCCATACGCCAGTACACTGTCCTTCTTAGTGGGTCAGAGGCACCCAGAGGTGCAGCCCACTAACCCTCCCTAACCATAACTGTAATCCTAATCCTAGCCCTTACCCTAACCCCAAACCTAACCCAGATCCGTACGCAAGTACACTTCCCTTCTTAGTGGGTCACAGAGGCACCCAGAGAGGTGCCTCCCAGCCAGAGTCCACTACCCCTACCCCTAACCTGTACGTCAGTACGCCAGTATGCTTTCCTTCTTAGTGAGTCAGCGACACCCAGAGAGGTGCCTCTGCCACTTACCCCCCAACCCTAACATAATAATGTATGGTACACGGCAGGTATGCAAAATGCTTCCCTTCCCTTCCTTCCCTTCCCTTCCCTTCTTAGTGGGTCTCACGTCAGAGGCACCCAGAGAGGTGCCTCCAAGAGCCCACTTACCCCAACCCCAACCCCAACACAAACAACAAACGACAAACGGAAACGGAAAATTTTTGAAAATTTCCGCGACAAATGGAAACAACCCGAAACGGACCCATCCCAACAAACGACAACTCGAAACGTCATTTTTCCTGGTCGTGCCCATCTCTAGTCCAGGATTCTTGTCTGACTATGCTTAGCTTCTCCTTCCAATTGTATAACAAATTCCAAGAGGGCATGGTCACTTTTACCGAAAGATCCCACCACTTCAACCCCATTTATAAGGTTCTCCTTTTTGGTTAAGACCAGATCTAAAATGGTCATGCCTCTTGCTGCATGCTCTACCTTCTGGACCATGAAATTGTCTGCAAGGGCAGTAAGGAATTTGCTAGACCTTGCATTCTTAGCTGTGTAGGACTGCCAGCATATATCAGGATAGTTAAAATCTCCCATTAGTACTACATATCTCCCTTTTGACTGTGTGGCCATCTGCTCACAGAAGGCATCATTCCACTCCTCCAGCTGGCTTGGGGGTCTATAATATAACCCCACAGTGACATCCCTCTCAGTTTTTCACCCCTGATTTTCACCCAAATACTCTCAACATGCTCCCCCTGCTGTTTATCTTGTATTTCTTCAGCAGTATAAATGTTCTTTATATATAAAGCTACACCTCCTCCTTTCTTATTAGTTTTGTTCCTTTGAAACAGGTTGTACCCTCTAATAACTACATTCCAATTATAAGTCTCATCCCACCATGTTTCAATGATTCCAATTATGTCATATTTATTTTGCTGTATTAGGAGTTCCAGCTCCTCTTGTTTGTTCCCCATGCTCTGTGCATTGGTGTAGAGACATTTGAGGCTGTGTGTGCTTCTTACATGTCCTTTGGTTAATCTGTTTTTCCTTGCACTAATGGTCTGCACTACTCCTTGTCCTGCTCCTATTGCAACTAGAGATGGGCACGACTTGAAAAAAATTTTTTTCGAGTTGTCGTTAGTCGGGCCGGTTCCATTTCGGCTCGTTTCCGTTTTTCGTGAAAATTTGCAAAAATTAGTCGGTTCGTTTTTTTTATTTTTTCGTTGTCGTTAGTACTGGTTGCACAAGGGGGGGCGGGCTCCTGGAGGGAGCTGCAGGAGTCAGCCAGAGCCACAAGTGACGGACTGGCAGACTCTTTGCACCCGCTGTGTCTCACGTACTTGTAGTGCAATGCAAGTAGATCTGGCTTAGGGTTAAGACGGGTTAGCGGAACGGCTAGGGTTAGGCTAGTTACGGGTGAGGTTAGGGTGAGTATTGGGGTGCACCTCTGGGTGCCTCTCTGACCCACTTAGAAGGACAGTGTACTGGTGTATGGGTTAGGCTTAGGGTTCGGGTTTGGGCTACGATTAGTGGGCTGTTTATGCCCGATTGGCACATCCCAGAAGTCTCTGTGGTCAACCTGGCCAAGTGGCCATGCGATTGGTGGAAAATTTGCATGGTCTACTCCCATGGGCGAGCCCATCATTGCAAATGTGCAGGTGTAAAAAAATAAAAATAAAATAAAATCAACGGAGACTTTTTTTTGCAAGAAAAACCCACCGCTGCTACTGTAAAAATTCAAGCATTTAAAATAGCCAATTTTCGCATCTTTCTGTGGTGCTTTGGTGGGGTTTTGGGCAACGATTTCAAAAAAAATATTGCGGTCGCCATTTTGGATCCCCCCCCACCGCATGGCAAATGGATGCGCCCTCCCAGCCTGGTACAGTCAGCAAAAACTGGCCATGCGATTGGTGGAAAATCCAAAACTTTGCATGGTCCACTCCCATGGGCGAGCCCATCATTGCAAATGTGCAGGTGTAAAAAAATAAAATAAAATAAAATCAACGGAGACTTTTTTTTGCAAGAAAAACCCCACTGCTGCTCCTGTAAAAATTCAAGCATTTAAAATAGCTAATTTTCACATGTTTCTGTGGTGCTTTGGTGGGGTTTTGGGCAACGATTTCAAAAAAAATATATAAGGGTCACCATTTTGGATCCCCCGCACTGCATGGCAAATGGATGCGCCCTCCCAGCCTGGTACAGTCAGCAAAACCTGGCCATGCGATTGGTGGAATGGCTCCAAAACTTTGCATGGTCCACTACCATGGGCGAGCCCATCATTGCGAATGCGCAGGTGTAAAAAAATAAAATAAAATAAAATAAAATAAAATCAACGGAGACTTTTTTTGCAAGAAAAACCCACTGCTGCTACTGTAAAAATTCAAGCATTTAAAATAGCTAATTTTCGCATGTTTCTGTGGTGCTTTGGTGGGGGTTTTGGGCAACGATTTCAAAAAAAATATTGCGGTCGCCATTTTGGATCCCCCCTGCACTGCATGGCAAATGGATGCGCCCTCCCAGCCTGGTACCAGCAGCGCAGCAGTAGCAATAGCCAAGGAGAGGGGGGCGGGGAACCCCCCCCAAATAAAACACCCTTCTGGCCTGGTAGGTGCCCTCAGACAGTTTTCGCCTTCTTTTAGGGCCGGGAATCGGGTTTTTTTTTAACTTTTAAAAACTTTTTTTCTGTGCCGCTTGGCATTGCGCAATGCAAGTAACGAGCATGACAAATCAGACCAAATTGTTCGTTCGTCGGTTCGAGCTCGAAGTCTGGGGCAGTGATTCCCGTTACCGTTTCCGTAGACTAACGGAAACGAGTAACGGAAACGGAAACGGGAATACCGCTAAGTCGTGCCCATCTCTAATTGCAACATTTGGGCTAAACTTCACAACCCCTTCTGGATCTTTACAGTAAAGAAAAATTTTCCCCTCCCCCTGCGAATTCAGTTTAAAGCTCTCCTTATTAAATCTGCAAGTCTCTTGGCAAAAAGATTCTACCAGCAGTGGTGAGGTGCACCCCATCCTTGCCCAACTATATGATCAACTATATCAAGGGAGAGGTCTTCAGTTTGTTCCTGTTGTTTGGCTTCCTGTATCTCATCAAGTGTAATGAGGGAGAGATCCTCAGGTGGAACCAGTTGTTCCCCTGTGCATTCCTCATGAGGTGTGACAAGGGAAAGAGTCTCAAATTCATTCTGTAATTTAAGACTCTCCAAGCAATCCCTTGGCCTTCTACTTCTTTGAGTCACAAACGTCCATGTATCTACCTCCTAAGATAGTGAAGTGACTTCTTCCGCAGAAGTGTGCCCTGTCTCTTCTTTGTCCAGGATAGTCTGCTCTGCTCTATCCAAGAACAGCTCAAGCTCGTTAATTTGTTGCTGGTTAGATATGTGGGTCTCCAGCTGCTGGACCTTCTCTTCTAATCTAATGGTGCACAGGACTCTAAAGCAGGTCTACTCCAACTGCAAGCACCCCAAAATATTACCAGTGGTGATTTGATCCTGTTTGTTTGGATTTCCTCAGCAGCAGCTCTATTTGAGAACACACCCAGAAGAAATTAGTATGACAGAATATTTTTTAAGAACTTGGAAGGTCCTGGGAGCAGTTATTTAAAGATAAAACTCCAGCCCCTCAATCAATGTAGGGAAAGGAAGTTCTCAGAATCTCCACTCCCTCAGCCATGTGCTAGCCATGTGCTTGCTCTACTGTTCTGCAATCCCCCTCTCTTTATGCTGTTCTGCAAGAAAAAAACTTGGAAGCTGCTGGGAGCACTTATTTAAAGGTAAAACTCCACGCCCTCAAGGAACAGCAGATAATGCCAAAACAATAACACAGGGATAGAACACTGGGGAGATCTAGCCCCTGGGCACATGGAGAACGAACTGGTTATTTGGAAGTCACTAAATAGGCTATGGAGTGGAGTTGGCAGAACCAAAGTGAATCTGAGAAACTGGGGATTTAGTACCAACCCTGTTTTTTTTTGGGGGGGGGGTGGTGGAAGTTGACTTATGGCAACTGGACTTCTTTTCTTCTGAGATCGAAATGTTTTGCTACTCATCTAAGCAGCTTCTGATGTCTGAGGAAAGTTGGTGGCAAGGCCTCCAATTTATAGTTCACCTTGATTTCACATCACCCTGGTCAGAATAGGGTGGACAATTAGTTGGACAATGGCCTGAATAGGCTCATTAGATGTACAATGGTCTGATGTGTGTGAAATTCCTACCTATTTAACACTTTCCAACACCCATTAAGTATGGGTCCTTAGCTGTGGCTTTCCTGGTGGAGATGTGAAGTGCTTCTTATTTGTCTGGGGACTGATGAAAGGACAGCATGATAATTGGCAGACAGATTGTGCCTAAGTCCCCCATTCTGTGACACCTCTCTTGAACCATCTATCTTCTCTGTCCTCAACTTTGAATGAGTGCCCTTTGTCCTTCAAATGAAGGCACCCTGCTGAATCTGGTCCTCAGCTGTTGCCCCTCTTGTTTTGGGCTGTTTGTTTCTCCAGGATTTGGGATGTCAATTGCAGGGTAAGGTGGTTGAATCAAGAGTTGGTAGCAGGCCAGCTTTAGACATTTTGCTGCCTAAGATAGAACATGGGATTATGCACCTGATCTTGCCTAATCAAGATGCACACATGGTGCCCTTCCCTCAAAACCACCCAAGTTGTTCTGGCACAAGGGGATGAAATGCTGACCAATATTCTTCCCATCCCAGACAGTACAAGTATGATAACAGGAAATTAAACAAATATAAATTTTCTTTTTTTTAATGTTTTTTATTAAATTTTAAACTACATACAACATAAGAAAATGAAAGTAAAAAAAAAAAACTACAACAAACAATATAAGTGCACCCCCATCCCACGGGGCCATCCATACATTCTTATTCGTTGCTCCATCTTCTATTCTTCTAGTAGTCTTCTTAAAGTTCTCTTCTCCAGAATTGTTGTGAGATATTCGTGGACTCTTTCCCTTTTCCTTCGACTAGTACATAATCTAAAAATTTACCCCAGATATCGTAGAAAATCTTTTTTCATTTCTCCTCGTTTAACCTTTAAACTGCAGGACAGTTTATCGTTTATAGCTATATCCCAAAGTTCATTATACCAGTCTTCCATCTTGAATTCTAATTTTGACTTCCAGTTTTTTGCTATAATTAATCTAGCAGCTGTCATAAAATTTGCTATTAGTTCCTTTGTTGTAACAACATAATCTTTACTTGTTAACAATGATAATAATGCTATCTCTGGACTGGGGAAAGAGGAATAATCAAATCAGAGAATGCACAAAATTTGAACATTTCCTATTATCGCTTGAGTCTGAACAGGAAAATTCAGAGAAAGGAATAACACGTAAAATATATAAAATATTAGGGGAATTATCAGAAATGAACGAGTTAAACACCTTGGGAGAAGTTTGGAACCAAGACCTTAATGTACAGATAGAGAAAGAAGACTGGAAGAAAATTTGGAACATGAGAATTTTGAGATCATTATCGGTCAGGATAAAAGAAAACTACTTCAAATTGGTTTCTAGATGGTATTTAACCCCAGTAAGACTAAATAGAATGAATCCTGCTTACTCTAAGATATGTTGGAAATGTGAAAAAGAGCTTGGTACTTACTTGCATCTTTGGTGGGAATGTGAAATAGTCCAAAGGTTCTGGAAAAAAGTGTTTTTAGAGCTAAGTAATATGATTAAGATGGATATAGATTGTAATCCAAATATAAATTTTCTGCCCATTCTTGGAAGGACCAACAGCACTGTGAGATATTTCCCAACCAATGGTTATGATGAATGATTTGGCTGTCTTGGAAGAAGGATATTTATCTTCATCACCAGTGGTTAAAGCAATAGCCCTCAACCCAAATCAGGCAACGTGGGATTCGCTGGTCATCACCATTTGAGGCTGAGTAGAAATTGGGGTGGGGAGGTATTGCCTAAATTACTCATGACAATGATGGTTTTCTACCTTCTCCTTATACTATACCTGGCTCTGCTGAAACGAGATTCCAGGGGCATTTTTAAGTTGGTGCACACTTATTACAAACACTTATTGCGGACCTCTTTAAGGGCTTATGGACAGAAACAATCTCACCTGAACTAAAGCTGAGCAGTTGGGAGAGATTTGGTAAGGTCTCCATTATAGCCCTTGATATTATACCCTTTGAGACTGGTTGTTGTTTCAAAGTAAAGTTCACAAGCTAATTTAGTGCCTTCAGCCAGGCTGGACTGGCTAATGTATGACAGATAAGTGAGAGGTGTGGCTTCCTACTTCTCATCGTAAGTTATGGTGTTTGGGTTTAGTCTGGGTTGAGTTAGGTTTTGGGGTGTGTGTTAATGTTTGGGTAGCATTTATGTTGATGTTAAATTAACATGTTTGTGTTCAATTAACAGTTTGGGTTGAGTTAATAATTTACAAGTTGAGGTTTGTGAGATAATCCTTTATAGCTAGAGTGGACAGTTTAGGCTTGCAAGATGTAAACAAGTTTCAAACTGAGGTAATGGCTTGGTTTGCTTAGATCATTTGCAAGTTGCTATTTGTGCAGAGTTAATAGTTTACCACAACAGTGTTCACAGATTTCACTGAAACGCTGATGTCCACCCGCTGGAGTCACATATGGTTTGGGAAGGCAATATATAAAGCCAAATCCAGGGTTAGTCCTACCTCAAGTAAGCCCATCAAAAAGAATGAAACTAGTTTGTAACATTGAAGTTGTCTCTAGAGATGGGCACGACCAGGGAAAATGACATTTTCGAGTTGTTGTGTGTTGGAGCCGGCCCGTTTCGGCTCGTTTCCGTTTTTCGTGAAAATTTCCAAATATTTGTCGTTTCGTTTGTCGTTTTTTCATCTGTCGTTAGTACTGGTTTGGTGGGGGGAGCGGGATCCTGGAGGCACCTCTCTGGGGTGGGTGCCTCCTCTGGCCCGCTATGAAGGGAAAGCGGGCTCCTGGAGGCACCTCTCTGGGGTGGGTGCCTCCTCTGGCCCACTACAAAATGGCATGCATAACCAATTGGATATGCATACCAAGTTGAGTAGAGAGAGGCACCTCTTTTTTGGGTGCCTCTCTCTGTTGACCACAGGCCCACTGCTAACTGCAGTGTCACAGTGCGCACACTGGGGGAAGGCTCCTCCTCAGTCTGGGCGCTCTGTGGTCCACTAAGAAGGGAACTGTACTTGTGTGTGTAGTGCAATGCGAGTACAGATTTGGCTTAGGGTTAGGGGGGTTAGTGCAAGGGCTAGGCTTAGGGTTTTTACGGGTAAGTTTAGGGTGAGTTCGTGGGGTGCACCTCTGGGTGCCTCTCTGACCCACTAAGAAGGACAGTGTACTGGCGTATGGGTTAGGGTTAGGGTTAGGGTTCGGGTTCGGGCTACGGTTAGTGGGCTTTTTATGCCCGACAGGCACATCCCAGAAGTCTCGGTCAAAACCTGGTCAAGTGGCCATGCAATTGGTGGAATGGCTCCAAAAATTTGCATGGTCCACTCCCATGGCCAGCCCATCATTGCGCAGGTGTAAAAAAATAAAAATAAAAATAAAATAAAATAAAATCAATGGAGACGTTTTGTTGCAAGAAAAACCCACTGCTGCTACTGTAAAAATTCAGGCAGTTTTAAAATAGCTATTTACACATGTTTCTGTGGTGCTTTGGTGTGTTTTTGGACCACCACGATTTCAAAATAAATAAATATTGCTTGCGGTCGCCCCATTTTGGATCCCCCGCCCACACCACATGGCATGGCGAGTTGGCGAGACGACGAGGATGCGCAGCCCAGGAGAGGAGAGGGGGGGAGGCCGCCCCCCCCCCAGAAACCACCCTTCTGGTAGGTGCCCTCACTCAGGCAGGCATATTTTTGCCACAGGAGTGGCAAAATGGAAGGTGGGACCTATTGGCTAACGCTGTCCGATCAAATAACAGCAGACAGTTCTGGACCCTGGTCACCGGTATCATGACAACTAATATAGGATTACCGGATTGTTCGATACCAGCCCAGATATGGGAGGAGTATTTCTCCAATATATTCTATGATCCAACTGTTCCTGTAAATGTTCTCACTGACTTAATAACAACTGACCTACCAACTTGGCCCCCAGTAATTGCAGAGGATATTAAAGCTTTAATTGGTAAACTGAAGCTTAATAAATCACCAGGTCTCGATGGACTTCTACCTGAAACTTTTAAAATATACTCAGACTGGTGGTCCCTGCCCTTATCAACCCTGTTTACTCTGATAGATAAAACTGGGAGGATCCCTGTAGCTTGGACAAAAGCAGTTGTAGTACCGATCCATAAAAAAGGGAAGCCACACCTACCAGAAAATTATCGCCCAATCAGCCTGTTATCCATCACAAGAAAGCTGTATGCAAGCCATTTGGCAGATAAATTGACAAAATGGATGGATTCCCAAAAGATACTAGGGCCAGAACAAAATGGTTTCCGTGCAAATAGGAACACATTAGATCACTGTCTAACCCTGGCCCACCTGGCTGAAAAATATAGAAGTGGAGGGGGGAGTGGACTGTTCACTGCTTTTTTTTACTTGAAGGGAGCCTTTGATTCAATTTCTAGAAAACTATTATGGGATAAATTGAAAAATACTTCAATAGATAGGAGATTGCTATTTCTTATTCAAAACTTATACTCCCATACTAGTTGCTATGTTCGCTACGGCCACCAAGGCGAACTGACAGAAGAGATTCAGAGTAATCGGGGAGTCAGGCAAGGTTGTGTGCTGGCTCCTCATCTCTTTAATCTATACATTAACGATCTAGAAGCACACCTAAGGACGGTAGAAGGTCATTTCCCTAAACTTGGTAATCAGCAGATTCCACTATTATTATACGCAGACGATGCCGTAGTCTTATCCCAAACTCAACTGGGCTTAAAAAGACTTTTGGCAGCCTTTGTAAATTATTGTGACAACAACAGTCTAAATGTAAATATACAAAAATCAAAAATTATGGTATTCTCCAAGGTCTGGAAAAAATTCTGCTGGTCAATTCAGAACAATTCCTTGGACCAGGTAAGAGAATTTAAATACCTAGGACTGAATTTCACATATAACTGTACTTGGACTGCCCAACGTGAGTATGCACAGAACAAGGCTACTAATAGTATGACAGCCATCACTCGCTTTTTCTATATCAATGGAGGCCATCACATTCTCCCTGCTGCCCATGTTTTTAAAGCAAAAACGAGGGCACAACTGCTTTATGGAATACCTGTTTGGATTAGTGCTCTTAACTCAGGGATAGAAAAGGTACAAACTACCTTTTTACGCCGAATCCTAGGTGTTCCCAGCTGTGTAGGCCTGGCAGCTTTATATCTAGAAATAGGCTTTGAGCGTGTTGAGACGAGAGCGTGGATACAGACATTAAAATACTGGTTGAGAATCCACTTTCAGGCAGAACAACTGGGATATATTTACTATTTGCTATCCGACTCATATATTAGTAAGTGGATGCGTATAATCCAAGGCAAAATTAAATCTATTGGAATGCCCCTTGATTCCATCTTACTACTAGGACAACAACAGGCCTTGCACGCTCTTAGTCAGCGACTTCATGATATAGAAAGACAAGAACTGTCCTCGATGGCGAATAGAACTTGTTCACCACAGGCATATGGCATTATCCCAGTGTATCAAACACCTCCATCATACTTATCCACACTCAGAACTCCCCAAGCTTGCAGAGCATTCAACCTCGCAAGATTTAATGTTCTCCCCTCTGCCTTACTTCAGGGCAGGTTCCAGGGAATCCCCCGACAAGAACGACTTTGTCTGTGTGGAGCTGGGGTCCCAGAGTTCCTGTCACACGTCCTCCTACACTGCAACTTCTATGAGAAAATCAGGAGGGATCTGATTTATCCCTTGATCCATAGACTGCAAGGGAACTCAGATAAGTGGTTGGTTGCATATTGCCTAGCGGACCAGAACTCTCATACAACAACTCAGGTCGCTAAATTTTTCTTAGCTGCAATCCATAGAAGGGCCATGTTGATGGCAGAAGGCTGACTTATATGTACCTTTTGGGAGGTTGTAGTTTCTGTGCTGACATTTATGTTTTGTACTATTGCTGTTCCTGTTCTTTGTCCTGTTGTTTTACTGAATTGGGTCATATGACCGTAATAATAATAATAAAGATAAAGATTTTCGCCTGCTTTTTTGGCCAGGAATCGTTTTTTTAAATTTTTAAAACTTTTTTTCTGTGCCGCGCCGCTTGGCGAGTTGGCGAGATGACGAGGATGCGCAGCCCAGGAGAGGAGGGGGGAGGCCGGGGACCCCCCCCAGAAACCACCCCTCTGGTAGGTGCCCTCAGGCAGGCATATTTTCGCCTGCTTTTTTGGCCGGGAATCAGGTTTTTTTATTTTTAAAACTTTTTTCCTGTGCCACTTGGCATCGCGCGATCGCTGCGATGCTGCCAGGAACGACCATGACAAATCAGACCCAATTTTTCTTTAGTCGGTTCGAGTTCGAGTTCTGGCGGAGTAATTGTCATTCTTCGTTTCGTTACGTAATGGAAACGAGGAACGGAAACGGAAACGAGGATTTCGCCGAGTCGTGCCCATGTCTAGTTGTCTCCCATTTATTTCAGTGGACCCGTTCTATGCTAGGCAATGGCATATATTGCAGCTTCCTGAGTTAGAAGGATAATAGTCCACAGTATTATTTACATCACTGCAGGAGAATGTGTGATATTTCATTGTGCTCTCAACAAGAGGAATGCTCAAGGACAAATGTTTGTGGTAATTTTAGCACAATTGTATAAATAATGCAAAAGCAAATAATACCTTTAGGCAAATTGTTTGAATTATATGAAACAGCAATAGCTACTACTGTGCTTTGTTTCAGAGAGCTTGAAAGATGTGATAATTAGGGGAAGTTGTTTGCATCCCTTTTGAACAACTGGCCAGTTGTTCTCTACTTGTTTAGTAATTGTGTGCTTTGCTTCTGAAAATGTGGTGGGGGGAAGGGTTTACATAAAACAAAGTACAAAATTACAAGGACTTTGTCTCAATTCAGTCGGGAGCCTGGAAATTTCTCCTCTGTGGAGTAGAGAAAGCCTGTGTCAATAAGAATGAATAATTAGCAGCATTTATTTTAACATTCCTACTGTGGTAGAAAGAATGTTGGATTTAGCCCATATAATTTCACATTCTTCTATCTAAATGTATGCTCAGCCCTGGGACTTTCCATAGCCAAATTAGGAGCATACAGACACATTCTCTGACATGCAAATCTAAAATAATGATCATATGATGTCAAGTCAATTCTGATTGGTGGTAACATTTTTGGGGGGTTTTCCAGATAGATAATACTCAGAAGTGGTTAACCATTCCCTTCTTCTGAGGGCTACCATGGGACTGGGCAGCTTGCCCAAGGCCACCAAGGCTACCTCTTCTCCATGGAGGCATAGTGGATAAACAAGCTCCCAACCTCTCTCTCTTCAGCCAGATACCTAAACCACTGACTTATCTAACAAGCATTTATCTATGCTTGCCTTAATTACTTGACCATACTAGCCTAATTTCTGCTGATGCCATTGTTAAACCACTTGGATTTGGAAACTCGTGCTCACCTATGACAAAACATCTGGAGATCTAACAGTCGATCCCAATCTGCCTGCTGCCTATCACTTGTCTCAAAAACTGCATCTTGTTACAGGTCTCTGTAACTAAGGAAGACAGGACTCTTGATTAATCCCTTCCCTGTCTCATGTCATAGATATGGCTTCTAAGGAAAGCCATGAGTGGAGCTGCAGAGGGAAATATGGTGAAGCTCTGAGAATCATCAACAAAGCCCAGTGAAGAGCTCCAGTGGGAGTTCTCGCCACATGGTGCATTTCTAAGGTTATCTGCTGCCATATGGACTCCCGGATGTCAACAAGGAGATGGATGCATCAAACCTGCATGCCACACTTGTAATCGCAAATGCCAAGGGCAATCATCCCCTACAGACATTGCTTAATTGTGCCTTTCCTCTCCCGGTGAGAATATTTGTATGACTTCACCGCAAGAGATCCCAACACAGAATTCAATGTTTTCTAAGCACAACGCTTCTAGCAGCCTTTTGGGCAATTCCTAGGAGCTGAGGAATGCTGATTACTAGCCTAGAGGGTGAGCTGGAAACAAGAAAACAGGGAAGAAATCCAAGCTGCCTATTTTTACTCCTTCACAGTGCCTGAAATTCATCCTTCGTCAGAGCAAACAATGGACAAATGCAAGGCTGCCTGGAAGGGGAAATTTGAGTCTTCAATCTGTTTGACTTTTACACACTGATAAGCAGAAGGGTCCTGGCTTACATTTTGGAAGGGACATGGTAAACACCATTCCCGTCGTAACAGGTCAAAGGAAGTCTTCCCTGCCTCAGGCATAAAATGACACTTAAGTGCTACAGGAGAAAAGTAAACACAACAGAAACCTCATTCCCCTGTCTTTTGGATTCAAAGGCCCACAGAGAACTTCATGGGTGGGGAAATCGTGTTTTCATTGATGAGGCTTGAATTGTTCAGCTTTCTGCCTTTGTGCGTTTAGATTACAACTCCTAAAATTCCACCCAGATCCAAAGTTGCTCTAGGTTGAGGATACTGACAAAATCAAAAGGGAGGAAAAAGGAAGAGGAAGAGAAGTACAAAATATGTGTTATTCATTCGTTCATTCGTTCGTTCATTTGATTTGTACACTGCCCATCTCTCTCAGTGGTACTTTGAAGGCCTGCTTCAATGAGAACTTTCGTGGATGAAAATTAGAGTTGAGCATACAAAGAGGAACTACTGCAGCACTGTTGCCATGGTGACGCTGAAGCCTCACCCCTGAACCAGATTGGTCACTTTCTGGTCTCTGCATGGTGAGCATATCTGTCATAGTCAAGAGAGCACCAACCCCAGAAGCAGTCTAGCCAGTACTTCTCTATTTCCTCCTGCATAGCTTTCCACTCATTGGCTGAACAGGGAGACTCTCCATCCCACGTCTGCAGCACAGTGGTTGGCTGTACAGGGAGACAGGGAAGGACTAGCCAGTCTGCTTCCAGGATTGGTGCAATGACAACAATGGGCATGTGTACCACATAGGGCCCCATTAAGTGGGCAGTCCAGTTAGAGGGAGAGGGTTCTCTACAGGGTCTGTATTCCTATCCTAAAGATACAAATACAAAACAGCCATCACTCATCAAAATCAATCAATCAGTTTTATTTTACAGCCAAAGACCCAATAAAATACAGTATAAATTTGTACAAATAATTAAAGGAAGCTTAAAATTAGTTAAGCACAAGAATTAATTTCCATGTTTTCTGGTCAGAGAAAAGAAATTTGGCCACAAGTTCTGTAATGGACTTATTTGTGTCTTCTAGAAGATGTATAGCAGTCCAAAAGGATCTGCCTGTGAAACCTCTCATTACAGGGTAAAGGAGCCTGGTGTGATCATCCCTGTAATAACTACATTTAAAAAGAACATGCTGCAATGTTTCAATTTCTTTATCATTGCAGGGGCAATAAATTCATATGGTATGCCATAGTAGTGACCCTCTAAAACTGCAGATGGAAGGCATTAAATCTGGCTCTTGAAAAGATCTGTTGGTATTTTGAGATTGTCAAGTTCTCCAAATACTTAGCAATGAAAGTTCAAAATTTAAACCAAAATGCAAGGATGAGCAGATTTTCTGAGCATTCTCTGTAGAAGACTGGAAATCATTATCTTTAATTTGCTTTTCAATGATAGACTTAACTGGCTTCAACTCATAAATGTGAAAGAAATCCATAGATAGGCCTACGAAATGCAAATTGGTTGGAAATATTTTTAACCAGGAGCAAGTGTAAACATCTTTCTGCAGAAGATGTAGATATCCTGAGGAAGTGTCAGCATATAACACCATGATCTAATATCTGAAGGCATGTAACCAGGCAGTGCATCCATTGAGGAGATACCTATCTCAAGTCGTAGACCTCCTATAGAAACACATATTGACAATCCAAGAATAATAGACCTTTAAAAACATGCAAGGATAGTCTCAATGTTTGCGTGGAAGCCTAGGATCCATACAGGGATTCCATATAACAGCTGAGGTAGGACCTTGGATCTGAATATCCAGACAGCAGCTGGTATAAATTCCTCCTCCCCGCCCGCCCAGTAAAGAAGAAATGAAAAATGGCCTTGCTGGTGTTCTGAACTGCCTGTATAACACACCTTTTATGGGGAGCTCAAGAGAGATTCTGATGGAACAATATGCCCAGGTACAGTGGACCCATGTATAACAAGCAGTTGGTTCAACATAAAATCTGCTTAAAGGGAAAAAAAATTCCGGAGATATGGGGGGATTGCTTAACAGAATCGCCTATGGGGTGAATCCGTACAACAACAAAAATAGTCCTGATTAGGGGATTAATCTGTTTCCAATGACTTCCTATGGGAAATTTGTACAAAGGAAAATTTGCTTAACAAAATTTTCATTTAGAACGAATTAATTCCTTCATACAAGGTACCACTGTATCTGAATTGTTTAATTTGAGCAATGTATTTCTCATTAATTTCCCACTTTTTAGTGCTACTTAAAGATCATAATTTTTGTTTTACAATGTTTATATTCAGTTGATTTTTCTTACAGTATATCGTAAATGCACAAGTTAGGCATTTAAGGCCAATTTCTGATAACGAAAGCAACACAGCACTGTCTGCATTAGAGATGGGCACAAATAAAAAACAATGGCGTTTTGGTTTTTCGTTTCTCGTTGAGAGGTCCATTTCATTTCATTTCCATTTTTCGTGAATTTTTGGAAAAATTTCATTTTCATTTTTCGTTTTTTCATTTTTCGTTTCTACCCGCTTTTTGCATGATTTTTAAAGCATTTCCGTGCAGGGGCGTCCCCCAGCGCCCCAGACCAGAGGGAAAACACTAAAAAAAATTGATGCTGGCAGAGACACAGTATAGACTAGGTACGTAGGAAGGCTGCAAAGGCAGCGACGGGCGTTGTCCAGGGTGCAAGGCAGCCACAGAGTGACTGCACTGCAGGGCAGGGGAGGGTATTCACTGAGAGGTATGCACACATGCACACAGGGAGGCTACAGGACTGAAGCTAGAGTTGCAGAGACAGCGATCCCACCCTAACTCCCACCGGGGACTGCAAGGAGGATGGGGGCTGCCAGAGCTTTTTATGCCCTCTGTGGCTGTCAGACCTGCCCAGTCTGCAACCTGGGCATGCTATTGGTTGAAGTTGTCCAAGAATTTACATGATCCCATCACATGGCTTGCCTCCATGTTGTGGCCGGAGTGGCGATATCCATTTTGTCATCCTTAAAGGGAAAAGAAAAATACATCACGATGGGAGAAGATAAAAACAAAAGTTTTAAGGACCCCAACCCCCTGGTAGGTAATACATGCAAATAATTATTGCATTATCGCTGCATTTTTATGGATGTCCAGGGTGTTTTAATACCCAAGAAATCAATATTAGGCATCTGGGAGCCATTTTGGGTTGATGTCCCCTAACTCCCCTTAAAGGAAAAAAATACAGTGATCTGAGAAAAGACATAAATGCACGTTTTAAGGGCCCCAACCCCCCCCCCACGGTAGGTATTGTCAGATAGTATAAATAATTATTGCTGCGTTTTTATGGATGTCCAGGGCATTTTTTTTAACATTTAAAACAGCTCATTTCATTGCGCGTCGCCATTAATGAAAACGAAATGTAACGAACACAATTTTCATGGTTCTCTTCATTTTGTTCCATTTTCATCACAATTTTCGTTTGTTGTTTCATTACATAATGAAACGAATAACGATTAATAGAAATGAAAAAATGTTTGTTTCGTGCCCATCTCTAGTCTGTATACAAAAGTAAAGGGCATTTAGTTTTAGCCAAGCTTGGTGGATGAAAGTCTGGTGAAAGGCAGCTCTGAATCACATCTTTTAAATAGAGATTAAATAACATAGGTGCCAGTATACACCCTTGGTGCCCCCTGGAGGCAGGGATAGATTTTGTCAATTCCCCTTCTGTCTCGCATCTAATGCGAAGTGTGGTTCCCTGCCAGAGGCATGTGATCAGATTTGATTGATTGATTGATTGATTGATTGATTGATTGATTGATTGATTGATTGATTGATTGATTAGATTTTTATACTGCCCATCTGGCAGCAAGTTCTCTTTATTGATGGAAGTATCACACAACTTGATCCATAATTTGTCTTTTGGTATAGAGTCAAAGGCAAATTTTAAATCTCTGAAAGCTGTGAACAGGCCATTACCAAAAAAGGTCATATGCTATATTTCTCAGCTAAGTGATTTAGAAGGATACAATGATCTATTGTTGACCTGCCCTTTCTGAATCCTGCCTGATCATTTCCCAGAATATTTTGATCTCCCATCTAAGTGGCTAGTTTCTGATTTAGGCAACTAGCATACAGTTTGCCCACAACTGACAATAAGCTGATGGGTGTGTAATTCAATGGATCTCCTATATCACTGGTATGACAATAGCCTCTAACCAATCGACAGGGAATTTACCTGAGTTGTTAATATGTTTAAGCAGATTGACCAGCAAAGGGGCCCACCAGCCTGTATTGGCTTTTAATACTTCTGGAAGAATGGTGTCAATTCCTGGAGCTTTGCCTGATTTAATACAACCGATCAGAGACTTTATTTCAGATGGGTAACTGGATTCCAAGGTGGGGTATCTGATATATCTATGGTGGAAGAGCTATCTTTTTGGGCTAGCTTTGATATCTTCAAACATAGCAGAGAAATGCTGTTCCCAAGTATCTGCTGAGATATTACAGCATGGAGGTTAGGAGAGGGACCTTGGCCATCTGTCACGAGCATTCAACGACGGACATGTGTTCCACATAGAACCCCATGAAGTGGGCAGTCAGAGGGAGAGGGTTCTCTACAGGGTTTGTATTCCTATCCTACCGATACAAATACAAAGCACTCACCACTGATCAAAATCCACTCTTTTAGGAACAACTATTGTTGGATGAGGGCCTCTGGCACTGGAAGTTCAAGATGGAGCTTTCCCAAGATCTGTGTTTATACTGAGTGGTGAGCATATATATTTTAGAATTACATTTCTGTTTGCAGCCACAAATGTTTGACTGAATTGATTTTCATGTGGCCACCTACCTCCTGCTGGGGGGGAAATGGGCACCCATCAATGGCATGATTTTTAAATGATTAACCAAAACATGTGAAGGATTTTGATGGATCTAGTGAAATTTTATCTTTTCCAGAGCAGCTACAGTCTATTATGTAATCGCAAACATACATCGTAATGATATACATTTGTACTACATATGGAACAAGTATGCTATTTACCTGATGGACCAAAATAAGTACTTCAAGGTTGTTATAGTCATTAGGGTAAATGTGTATTTTGGCATGCATACTAATTTTGACAACATATACAATTTACCCCATATGCTGCAATTACACAGTCTATTGTGAAAAACTGTATAAAAAAGCTCCCATGTTTAAATAATTGTGATGATTAGAGATGGGCACGACTTGAAAAAAAATTTTTTCGAGTTGTCGTTAGTCGAGCCGGTTCCGTTTCGGGTCGTTTCCGTTTTTCACGAAAATTCGCAAAAATTAGTCAGTTTGTTTTTTCGTTTTTTTGTTTTTGTTAGTACTGGTTTTTTTTTGGGGGGGGTAGCGGGCTCCTGTAGGCACCTCTCTGGGGTGGGTGCCTCCTCTGGCCCGCTATAAAGGGAAAGCGGGCTCCTGGAGGCACCCGTGGGTGCCTCCTATCCTCACCCACTAGGAAAGGGAAGCAGGCTCCAAGAGAACCCTCAACATGGGGGTCTCCCCTCCTCACCTGCTGCTGCTGCAAAATGGTATGCAATAGCCATATGGATATGCATACCAGGTGCAGACAGTGAGACTAGTGATGGCAGTGAACCCAGAGCCATAGGTGATGCCTAACTAAGGCTCTCGCACCACCATGTCTCACACAGAAGGGAATTGTACTTGTGTGTAGTGCAATGCAAGTAGATCTGGCTTAGGGTTAAGGTGGGTTAGTGCAAGGGCTAGGGTTAGGCTAGTGACGGGTAAGGTTACGGTGGGCTAGTGGGTTGCACCTCTGGGTACCTCTCTGACCCACTAAGAAGACAGTCTGTGATGTATGGGTAAGGACTGGAGTCAAGGATTAGGGTTAGGGTTAGGGGGCTAGGGCAGGTTTTAGGGGGCTTTTTGGCACATCCCAGAAGTCTCCATGGCCAAGTGGCCATGCGATTGGTGGGATGGCTCCAAAAATTTGCATGGTCGTCCACTCCCACATGGCTGGCCACTCGGCCAGCCCATCATTGCGCAGGTGTAAATAAAATAAAATAAAATAAAATCAATGGAGGACAGAGGAGGAGAGGAGAGAGATTTTGTTGCAAGAAAAAAACCCACTGCTACTGTGAAAAATCTGGCAGTTCATAAATTTTCGCGTGTTTCTCTTGTGCTTGTGTGTTTTTGGACCACGATTTCAAAAACAATATTGCGTTCGCCGCCCCATTTTGGATCCCCCGCCCACACCGCATGGCATGGCGAGTCCGGCTGCCCAGGACGGGGGGGAGGCGGGACCCCCCCTCCAGAAACCACCCCTCTGGTAGGTGCCCTGCGCCCTTAGTCGAGCAGGCATTTTTCCGCCTGCTTTTTTGGCCCAGGAATGGGGGGGGAGAGTTTAAAAGTTTTTTCCTGTGCCGTCCGTGCCGCTTGCTTGCGCTTTAATTGCGGGCGGCCGGCGGCGAGACTGGGCTTTTTGCTGGCTGCGAGCCTGTAGCGAGTCCCACCAGAGCAGCCCAGGATGGGGGATGGGGGGGAGGCCGGGGTCCTCCAGAAACAACCCTTCTGGTAGGTGCCCTGAGGCACGGCAGGCATTTTTCCGCCTGCTTTTTGGCCGGGAACCGGGTTTTTTTAACTTTAAAAAACTTTTTTTCTGTGCCGCGTGGCATCGCGCGATCGCGCGATGCAAGGAACGAGCACGACAAATCAGACCAAAATTGTTCGTTCGTCGGTTCGAGCTCGAAGTCTGGCGGAGTAATTCCTGTTACCATTTCCGTAGAGTAACGGAACCGAGTAACGGAAACGGAAACGGGAATACCGCTAAGTCGTGCCCATCTCTAGTGATGATGGCTCCTAACCGTTCCCTCAAAGTTGTTACATGGGAAATGAGAAGCAAATGCTGAGGTCCTGTTTCAGCCACTTTCACTCCCCTTTTGCCAAAATACGATTAGACCATCATGGATGGCATTTGAAAGAAATGAATGAGAAAGGGAAGCACGAAGTAAAATGTGTGTGGGGGGAAGTATTTATTTTGGTGCAGGCCAAGAGGTAATATCTGACACTTGATTGTTGCAGGGAGATGCAAGACTAGCCCTAGGTATGTTGTTTCCTGAGGTGAAAGATTGTAGAATGGCAACCCCCTTATTCCACAAACAGAAGCCAACTGAACTGACATTCAAATACTATTGATGTGAAGGTTTTCCTCTTGGTCCCTGTGCAGTCTAAACAGTTCTGTGTCTTTCAAGAAGCAGAAGAGTCTAAGAAGTTTTTTCTAGTATTGTCCAGTATCAAGGACCTGAGACTAGCACATTACTCTAAGTGTCAGGCAGGCCCTGATGATTTGCTTGGCACTTAAGATCAAGGGCTGAGGGGAATCCACCACCAACAGCCATGTCAAGTGGAGGTCAAAGTTCCTGTATATGCCCTGCTCTTGCAGTTCCTCACCCCCACCCAAAAGGCACTCAGTTCCTTCACACCTCTATGCCTGAGGAATCAGTCCTGCAAATGACAGCCATGTAACCTCATAATCACAATGCAAAAGCAAGGTAATTAGTCAAAGGCAGAGTGTGTGCTAGGATGAACAGATATCTGTCCTGCCTCAAGGCAAACCTCTTCTAATGTATAATCTGGTTCACTCTGCTGACATCCACTGGAACATATAGAAGGTCTTGTTTAGAAATATTGGAACACTTGTTTTGACCCAGTCAAAACAAGGCATTTGCTTCCTTCTCACTTGATGACTTGCTGATACAGATTGTCATTCTGGAGTTGACTACCCTTTCAATTTGTCATTTTCAAGGAAGCAGCCCTACATGTTATAGAGATATTGTTTTTATTGTTTCCTCTTTTATGTTTCATGTGCTCTAGTACTGTAGAGACATTGATCAGAATCCTATAGTGCAACTCTATGTGTATAGAGACGAATGATGCCAGCCACCAGACATTGCAACCCCAGACCTGAAATAAACAGGAGACACAGGGTATTGGATTTAAAATTGGGCCACAACTTTATTGAATCAACCTAATCAACGATCACTAACTTAAAAGGGGGCCTGCATTAGTGCAAGTAGACGTTGGCCTGATTTGTCCTTGACCTTCAGGCCCTTAAATCGTAGGTGAGTTCCTAACTGGAAACATGATGTTAACTTTATTCAGCAGATTTCCAAACTCTGGGAGACAAACTCCCAAAAGGCAACCAGAGCTCAATTTTACCACAACCTATACACTTACTAATACTAAACTAATAACTATCTAATGTTTTATTAAAGGCTGTGCTACTCCTGTTAATGGGTCCGTACAATGAACTCATCTTCCAATAACAACTTGCACTACCTACCATGGCAGAGGGGCTACTAGGTATGCTCCTCTCCCCACCATCAAGCCAGAAATTTTGGCTTGGAAAACCCCCTTTTAAATTTCTCAGGACAATGTTTAGGCCTGCATCAGAAATTCACTCTTATATAATGACAGGTTGTTAACAGAAATCTCGGGATGTGAAACAATTGAACCCAAACCTTGCCTCATTGCTCTGCCAACCTCCCTATTAACACATTTGTGTGTCCGCTCTATGCAGCTGGGTTTCCCAGCCCCAGGCCACATCAATCTTGGTATGATATCTGACCATACCATCCGAGTGTGTGGAAATTGGCCTTTGAATTTCCTCAAGTCAGCAATAACTCTAAGGATCGAAACTTTACCCACCACTCGTGTCCGTTCAGATGGACAAGCAAGACACCAATGTGTGCTCTGCAAGCACTCTGAAACTCAACATCTACGAAGTCATCCTATGTCATGCCTTTCAGGTCATTCCAAGTGAGCAACGCACGCTCTCCCAAGCCAGGGTTCTGGCCCCATGCTGAGCACCACACATATTTGGCAGTCCAGAAAACGTAATTGTGTCCACAGATCACCACGTGAAGTCGGGGCCGACCTTGGAGACCTGTAAAAGATAAGCACAGAGAGGCTGGCACACCTAATAATTAGGTAATGGCCAAACATAATTTTTAAATTTGTTGGACACCCAATAGCCCGCATTCTGTATGTTACCAGCAGAATAGCCCATTGCAGCCATGCTGCACCTATTCTAAAAGAATGACTACTAAATCACCACTGCTTTATACCCACTTATTTCAATGTCAGGGACGTGGCCTTCCAAAACTGGTAGTGGGTGAGAGGCTTGCCACTCTTATGTCGAAACAAACATCCATCTCCATGACTTCTCACTGCCATAAAAGCCTTCAGGTTTTTAACAGGGCAGATGTCCATTATGGAGCAGGACTACAGTTTAACCACCTTTCCTTTACTTTTTTGATCTGTCTTATTACATTTAAGGTGTAATAGAATGTGGTCCTCAAACATCTCCAAATTGAAGTGCAATACCTGATAAATCTTGCTTTGAAGCAGCAACTAATTCACCTATTCTAAAAGCCCCCCCCCAATGCAATTGAGATCGCTGCCCTAAATAAGCAGACCTCACATTCATCCTGGCATACTTCCACGCAAATCACCTGGAGGCCCATCAAAATCTCAGGTGTTATAGGTGTTCTGGTATACCTAGACAAACCCTGTTCCCTAATCCAGCCTTCCAACATTTTTTGGATCTTGAATTCATTCATCAGGTGTGATACCCCTCTGCCTTAGCAATTGACCTTGGGGCAAGCCCTTTGTGCTGCATATACACCGCATACCGAACCAATTGTTCTGCTGACATAGGCCAAGCCTTCATCATTTCCTTGTCACAAAACTGTTCATATTCCACACATGCTGCAGTGCTTGGGGCCAAAGCTAAACCCATTGTCCTGATAGATTCCAACTGCTAAAGTTCTGTACCTCCTTGGGCAGGGTTTCCTGTCCTCTGGGCACCTGGGGATCCAATGCCCTGAACTGATCCATCTGCTGGTGGGACACAGCATCAGCAATTTGATTTTTTAAACCTGGTATGTTTTTTGCATGGAAGATTTTGTTAAATTGGAGGAAGTGTAATGTAAAAGTCTTAATTTCATAACTTGACTAGACTTTGATGACAGTGAGTTGATGATGCTGACAATTGCAGAATTGTCACACCAGAAAACCACAGCTGAATTGGCACATAAATGTGCCCACAACCATATAGCACTCACATTTGGAAAAAGTTCTAAGAAGGTCAAATCTCTAGTTATGCCAGCGTCTATCCATGCTTTGGGCTGTCCACCCACACACCACCTGTTCTAAAAATATACTTAAACTGTACGCTCCCAATGTGTCAGCGTGCACCTGAAGTTCCACACCTAAGATCAACTCCGTCTGCCAAAATGACATGCCATTAAATTTTTATAAAAATACCATGCAGCCTGCCAAAACCTCCTTCATCTCAGCAGTCATGCGCCTCATATGGTGCATTTTTTTCAAACCAATCATAGTTCTGCAAATACAAGAAAGCCTTACCTGGTGCAATGATGCGACAAGCAAAAAATGAGATGTCCCACCAATACCTGAAGCTCCTGCAAGGCCACTTTTTTTCCTAAGCATCCATTGATTCTCCAGGAAAGGCAACTTAATAAGTGGAGCAAGAAAGTACAACCCCAGTGGCCAGCTCAGGAAAATATGCCTCAGTGGGTAAAAGTGGGCATGGCCAGATTTTTTTTAAAAAAAAATGTGCCTGTCTGTTAGGACACCAATTTCAGAGGTGCCTTTCCCAGCGGGAAAAGGCAATTATTAGCAATAGTGAAGTAGCGTTCTTAATTATGTTGTAAACCGTGTAGAGAGGTCTCTAAGCACTATAAAGTGGTATATAAATCAAAGCAATGAGTAAAACAAATAAGATTTGGGTTCAAAGTTCCATTCAGCCATGAAAGAGTTACAGTCTTTCAGCCTATCCTCTCTAAAGAGGTGAGAACTTTGTAAAGGAAAGACA
This sequence comes from Phrynocephalus guinanensis, assembly GCA_037367245.1. NCBI lineage: Eukaryota > Metazoa > Chordata > Lepidosauria > Squamata > Agamidae > Phrynocephalus > Phrynocephalus guinanensis. Next base: position 95,121,769 of record CM074738.1, on the reverse strand, counting down.
AGATATAAATGTAATAATAACAACTATGAGGGGAGGATGGCGACAATGATGATCCATTTTATATAATAGTCTGCATGTTTTAGTACAAAGCATATGCAATCAGCAGCTGACATTGGTGTTGCATTTGTCTACAGCAGTGCAAAAGGGAAAAAACAAAGAGAATAACAAGGGGGTGCTGAGGAGGGTGGAATCCTTTGTTTCCGTTGTTAGCTTCACAAGAAAGCAAACCCTAAACAAAATCGGAGGAAAATTGGTAAAAATGATGGGCATATCAAAGAGTTTGTAGAACGGGGGGGGGGGGACCCCACTCTTGGACTTGGAAAAGCTCTCATCTGTTTCTGAATACACCAGCTAGCTCTTGTGATGTCTTCCAATTACTGCTACCACATGCAGGATAAAGTGAGATGAGCAAAAAACACGAGCTCCCAAAGGTGAAATTATCTCGCTCGCTCTCTTCCTCTCTTTCTCCTTTTCTTTCTAAGAGAGTTGGTTTAGCTGTCTTGAATAAGTAAATCACAATACAGACTTCTTGTGATGCAACAGGGGGGAAAGCCAAGCATATTCCTCTATGCTAACAAGCAAACTGAAATAAGAGAATTTGTGTGTGTGTGTGTGTGTTTGTGTGTGTATTTGTGTGTATGTATGTGTATGTATGTATGTATATATATGTACTGTATATATACAGACAGAGAGAGAGAGAGAGAGAGAGAGAGAGAGAGAGAGAGAGAGCATAATTTAAATGACACTGTGTAGTCTATTGTGAATTTTATCTGAATACGGGAGGAGGGGAGGGGGTAGACTATGCTTAAACAAGGCCCATTAGCTGTAAATAGTTCTGCCAATATCTATCACAGTAGGAGAACTCCTGAAGCAATTTTCACGATTAATTACCAGTGGCAAGCGTATTCATAATCGGGTGTTAATTTTGCTGTGTCTGAATGAAATCTGCTTCAGTACACTCAGATATTGTTTTCTCCTACTCCCAGTAGTATGAACTACATGTTCAGGTCACACTGTTTCAAAAGAGTGCTAATGTGTTTATGTAAACACAAGCAGCACCTGCTTTTACCACACTTTGTGTTAATTTCCAGCTCCATGGAATCTTACCGAGCTTTGGTGCAGGAACACAAGAAAGTGGATGGAATACATTTGGCTCCTTAACGTTTGAGGAATTAATTCATCGTAGTATGGATTTGGTGAGGCAAGACACAGTGTGGCTCCCAAATAGTCATTTGGTAGGAATCCTTAGAGGTATATGGTGAGCTCTCAAATACTCACGGTATAAGAAGCAGGGGAGGACCCAGAAGGAAATATTAGCTGAAGTTTTTGTAGACCTATCTTTTCTCTTAGAAAACCTCATTAAAATATGTGAGAAAATAAATATATAAGTGCGAAATCCCTCAGAGATATTTTCCTGATCTTACAGAAAATGCAATGGCACCACTTAAAAATTATCCTTAGAATATATTGCTTATTTTGTTAGACTAAAAATAGAGTGTCACCATTTGCCTTTAAAATTTTATTTTGTCAAAATCCTTGTCAACTTAAAGATAATGGACAGGATCCTATTAGTTACACTTTTTAGCACAATGCCTGTGGTAAAACTCTCTGCAGTGAATTACCATGATCTAAGACGGTGTTATAGGTACTTGGTATCATAGCCATTTTCTTTCCAAAGACAGGTATGTGATACGTCTATTAGACCACTAAAAGAGGTCACAGACAGGCCGGGTTATTCTTATCTGTGGATGGTGCAGAAATACAACACAAGAGTTCTCAATATCATAGTTCGATGACTCTACTAGACCTTTTTCTTATAGTGAGTTTCAAAGTGAGTGCTGTAAAGTCAAATCAGGAGTGTTTGCTGTAAATCCCATCCCATCCCATCCCATCCCATCCCATCCCATCCCATCTATTTATATTTATTTATTTATTTATTTATTTATTTATTTATTTATTTACAAGATTTTTAGCCACCCCACTAGCAGGTGGTCTCTGGGCAGCTGTCTCTAGGTTGATTACATTGTCCAAAATCTACCAAACAAAATCCATAAGCCACTTGCACCTCTTGCAATTCACCTTTACTGGTAATGTGGGAGCATTTTTTTTTTGTTACTAAAGACTTCTTCCTTCTGCCTCATGGCTCCCACACAAGCAAAGAGGTCACGTAGGAAACAGAAGGGCCAGGGAAAGAAAATAGACAAAGTTATTAATTACGAATCTCTACCCTGCTGGTGATGTTCACCCCTTAGGCATAAGATATTCAAACCTGTTTCAGCAATTGTTTATGACTTCTCATGTCAATTTTTGTGCCCACAGAAACAACCCTGTGATATAGGTCAGCTGAAAGGTGGACTACCCAATATCACCCAGTGAGTAAGTCCTCTCCCTGAGTGGCTACTGTTCTTTCTTTTCTTATAGTTTTCTCCAGCATGAAGATTTCAAAATTTACCTCAAACATCCACCTGTGGCAAAATGTTTGGGAATTAAGTTAGTTATAGCATTCATTCTCATCTTTTCATTTGACTCTTTTTTTATTTTTTAGTGGCATGGGAAACGTGATTTTCTTTCCAAATCTTTGAAATGTAGTCATACAAAGGAAGGGAAGGCACTGTCCCTAATCAGTGCTGGAGACATAATAATGGGCTCAAGGTACAAGAAGCCAGATTTAGAGTGAATATGAAGGGAAAAATCTCTTAACTGTTAGAGCAGTGTGACAATTGAACCAATTAACTCAGGTGGTGGTGAACCCTTCAGAGGTGGAGGCACTCAAGAGAAAATTGGGCAAATGTCTGTCAGATCAGCTTTGATTTGCATTCCTGCCTTCAGCAGAGGGTTGGGCTTAATGGTATTAAACTTTCAAATCAATTATTCTTTCTCTGACTCTATGATTTAACTTCAGATAATTGGTGGACATGACCTTACAAATGAGCTACCATGTTTCCTTGGAGCCGGTCCTAGAACAGTGGTGGCAAACCTTCAGCACTCCATATGTTTTGAACCATCATTTTCCCAGTTCTTTGTCATTGGCAGTACAGACTTGGCATTCTGGGAGTTGTGGTCTAAAATATCTGGAGTTCCGAAGGTTCGCCACTACTGTCCTAGATCATGAATGAGGAGTGTGCGGCCCTTTGGACATTGTTGGACTGCAACTCCCATCACTCTTTACTTTTATCTATAAGGCAGATGGGAAAGGCGACTCAACAATAGCATGAGAGCCATGTAATATATTGTCCTATATACTGATTCTTCCATTTGTTACCTACCTCGGACAAAATAATTCTGTAATATAGATGTGTTTTTGGATTCAGAATTTCTTTGGAAAATGAAGCAAAACAGAGGTCTTTTACTACCTCTGAAGCAATGAAGAAACCTGAAGCAATTCACTTAACCAATTGGTGTTCTCTGAAGCAGCAGATTCAATATTGACACTTGGGAACTTAAATATGCTGAAAATTGAGGTGGTGATGGGGAATGAAAACTTAGTACCAGCAAGTCCCACTCCAAAACAAAAGTAATAACTTTAACACAGTGGTTCCCAACCTTGAGTCCTCATACATTTTTGGATTAGAACTGTCAGAAAACCTGGCCAGCACAGCAAGTGTTGGCACCAACATCAGGCGACTGAGGTTGGAAAACAATGCTTTAACTGAGCCAGGAAACCCAAAGCAGAAGGATACTAACAATTCAAGCACATTGGCAAGCTCAAAGTCCACACACACACACCCCAAACCGTAGTCACAGAGTCCCTGGGAGGGCTCAATCAACCAGATAAATCCCCAGCAGCTTTTCATCATGGCCATATGAGGGAAGGTTGTTAGTTTGCTAAAGGTTTATGCTTTGACCACTTTAATTTTCTGGAGTATGGATGTAAATTAGAGAATTTGTTCTTTTTTCTTCATTTTTTACTTTTAGGCAGCTGCAGATCTCAATCAAATTAAGTTGGTGGCTATGTATGCACTGGACTCTTGTGTGGAATTTATGTGAAGTAGGACTAAGAGTATTACCTAAGCCAGACAGACCCAAACTCCGGCCCTCCTGGTGTTTTGGACCACAACTCCCAGAATCCTATGCCTGTATTTCCAGTGGCAAAGGACTGTGGGAGTTGTGGTCCAAAACATCTGGAGGGCCGAAGTTTGGGCATGCCTGACCTAAGCTATCTTCCACACACACTTATGGCTTTTATTTCTCAATGATTTTGCCTTTTCTTTTTTTCATGGTGTGTACCTATAATGCACACAAGCTGGCCATTCGGCTCTGCAGGGAAAGCCTACATGTACACTATTTTGCCTTTTGGGGGGTCTCTTTTCAGCTCAAGAAATATGATTAAGTTGAATTAAGCAAACAGTACAGTAGCCTTCTTCTCATTCTATTACCTCTAGACTTCCCTTACCCCGAGTTCCAATTCCCCATCCTAGGCTGCAGCCTTTAATTTTTCTACCTTTTCATGTTTTCCCCTCTCTATTTGGATAAATACAAATATGTACAAATACTTTGTAATACTTTGTAATATTTTGTAATATTACAAAATATGTACAAATACTTTGTAATATTTGGATACAAATGGATAACGAATTGTCTTGAGGTGACTTGGTGGTGATTTGTGAAGCAAATAATTTGGACTAAATTGAAGTGGATGGTATTTGCACATCTCTATTCTCTAATAAATAAGGGGTGTGGTGGCTCAGTCAACTAAGGCTCCAAAAACTGTTGGCTGCAAAGTGGGCAGCTCGGCAGTTTGAATCCTGGGTGCCACGCAGCGAGTGAGCTCCTGCTGTTAACCCCAGCTCCTGCCAACCTAGCAGTTCGAAAGCATGTACATGCAAGTAGATAAATAGGTGCTGCCATAAAAAAGTGGGAAGGTAAAACATGCCGGCCACATGGCCATGGACTTGCATAACTCTGGCTCTTTGGCTTGAATACGGAGATGAGCAGTGCCCTTAGAGTCTGACATGACTAGCACGCATGTGCGGGGGGAACCTTTACCTTTTACCTTTTCATTCGCTAATAAACTTGACATGTCACTCAAAAGAGACAAGAAAGAACAGATGTGTTTTCAAATCTGATTCAAAATGAGCAAAGCCTATAGTTCAGATCTCTAGCCCTTATTTCATCATATGAGAACTTGAAATCTTACCTGTTAGTACACAGTCAAGGGGAAACATCCCCCCCACCCCCAAACAATTTCTCATATAATATAATTTGTGCCTGAATTTCTCACTTCCCAGGCAGCCGTTGGAATTGGCCACAATGAAGCGGACACAAAAGAATGGGTGGAATACACGGATATATTACACCTTTCTTTGTTCCCGGCTTTATTTCATCCTTCATGTGTATACTCCCTGTCAGGCAAACAAACATATTGGTGTTGAAGGGATATATTTGAATACAATTTTCCATGTTCGCTGAACTGCTCGAAAAGGTTGTGCAGAGACGATTAGCTCCATTAAATATGGAGGGACTGGCACAAAGCAATGCTGATTGGTTAATGAGGATTCTCAGAGATGTAATTATGAGACTACACCTGCCCAGGTTGGGATCCATTAACTAAGAACTATGATTTTTATACAAAGAACGATGCACTCCAGGGTGTATATTGTTTGCCTCCTCACACACACACCATCCCCACCATCCCTCACCGAGCTTTACGTCAATGGCACCATAACTACCTAGTGCTCATCATCATCCACTGAAAAGGCTCATGCTTGCAAATGAACACAACTAAGAACAAATATGACTCACATCAATTTCTGCAAATGGGATATGTGTGTATGTGTGTGTGGGGGGGGGGGGGGGGACTAGGGATCAGAAAGCACGGGCCAATTTGAAAGCCAGAAGGATCATTCATTTTATGAATGTGAAACTTTCAATCTTTAATTGGCTTCCCCCACCCCTCCCCCAAGCAAGCCAATTGCACACTAGGGTGGTGTTTGAGGACTTGCTGCTCGAACAATAAGTGTTTTGCTGTCTAGGGCAGAACTACATGTTTGGTGGAGACCCACACTTCGGATCTTGAGACAGCTGCAAAGCTGTGAGCAGCTGTGATTAGCAGGAGGTAAAGGCTATAATCTGCACCCCAGGGAACATTTCAGATGCTGGAATATGCTGTATGTGGGTTTTTAGAGCAAAAGACAGCTTTTCCAATACAAAATATTCTGCTCCACCATACTTTGTCAACAATTGCTGTACAGATTCTGGCAAAGCTCATGTCTAGAGATGGGCACAAATTGAAAAAATGATGTTTCGGTTTTTTGTTTTTCGTTGCGGGTCCATTTCGGTTCATTGTCATTCTTCGTGATTTTTTTGAAAAAAAAATTCATTTCGTTTTTTCGTTTTTCATTTTTTGTTTTTACCCGCTTTATGCACGACTTAAAGCATTTCCACGCACAGACGTCCCCCAACACCCCAGACCAGAGGGGAAACACTAAAAAATAATGATGCTGGCAGAGACACAGTATAGACTAGGTACGCAGGGAGGCTGCAAAGGCAGTGGCGGGTGTTGCCCAGGGCATAAGGCAGCCGCAGAGTGACTGCACTGCGGTCCAGGGGAGGGTACTCACCGAGAGGTACGCACGCACACAGGGAGGCTGCAAGAGAAATCTCTTCTTTCTCTCCCCTAAGAGCCAGGCTGCAGTCAGCAGGAACACAGAGACACATACCTGCCTGGCTTGCCTAAAGTAACGAGTCACAGAGACAGCAATCCCACCCTAACTCCCACCGCAGACTGCAAGGAGGACGGGGGCTGCCAAAGCTTTTTATGCCCTCTGTGGCTGTCACACCTACCCACTCTGCAACCTGGGCATGCTATTGGTTGAAATTGTCCAATAATTTACATGATCCCATCACATGGCTTGCATCCATCTTGTGGCTGGAATCCATTCTGTGTCATCCTTAAAGGGAAAAGAAAAAATACATTGCGATGGGAGAAAGACAAAAACAAACATTTTAAGGACCGCCACCCCCTGGTAGGTAATAATATTAAATAATTATCACTGCATTTTTATGGATGTCGAGGGCGTTTGAATTCCCAAGAAATCAATATTAGGCATCTGGGAGCCATTTTGGGTCGATGTCCCCTAACTACTCTTAAAGGGGAAAAAAATACAGTGATCTGAGAAAAGACATAAATGCACGTTTTAAGGACCCCAACCCCCCTGGTAGGTATTATCAGGCAGAATAAATAATTATCACTGGGTTTTTATGGATATTCAGGACGTTTTTAACAATTCAAAACAGCTCATTTCATTGTGCGTCGCCATTAATGAAAACGAAATATAACGAACCTAATTTTCATTGTTCTGTTCTGTTCGTTCCAATTTCATCATAACTTTTGTTATCCATTTCATTATGTAATGAAACAAATAATGAATAACTGAGCGATTTTTTTTTTCATTTCGTGCCCATCTCTACTCATGTCACAGGATCCACATTTGAAACTTCGCAGCATTTTAATTTTGTCCATTTTTTTAGTAACTGCATATTTTTAGAGCCAGATGTTTCAAGCCAATGGGATATACAGGGTTGTTTCCAGAAATCCCTTTCCCCCAATTATAACAATCATCTGGCCTTTTGTAAATGTATCCAACTTCCGGAAATAATGAACAAACTTCAGCCCTTCTGATGCTGTCACAGAATCATAGAATCATAGCGTTGGAAGAGACCTGAAGGGCCATCCAGTCAAGCCCCATCACTGTGCTCCCACCAGATGGCCATCCAGCCTCCAAAGAAGGAGACTCCACCACCCTCAGGGGGAACATATTCCACTGCCAAGCAGCTCTAACTGTTATGAAGTTCTTCCTAATGTTTAAATTGAATCTCTTTTCCTGTAGTTAATTGAGACCACTGCCCCGCATCCTAGTCTCTGAAGCCATGGAAAATAAACCAGTCCCTTCTTTAATGTGACATCCTTTCAAATATTTAAACATAGCTATCATATCCCCCCTCAGCCTTCTTTTTGTAAAGCTAAACATTCCCAGTTCCCTAAGTGGCTCCTCGTAAGACATTTCTTCCAGACCCTCAACCATCCTGGTCACCCTCCTCTGGACCCGCTCAAGACTGTCAACGTCCTTTTTAAATTGAGGTGCACAGAACTGGACTCAGTGCACCAGATGGGGTCTGACCAGAGCAGCATGGAGTGGTACTATCACTTCCCTTGATCTAGACACTATGGTTCTGTTGATGCAACCAAGAATCACATTGGCTTTCCTGTGCGCTGCATCACACTGCTGACTCATGTTCAATTTGTGTTCTGCCAAGACTCCCAGATCCCTTTCACAGGTACTATTTTCCAGTCAGGTGTCTCCCATCCTATATCTGTGCAATTCATTCTTTTTATCTAGTTGCAGCACACTAGATTTCCTTCTGTTGAACCCCATTCCATTAGTTTTGGCCCAGCACTCTAATCTGTCGAAGTCCTTTTAGATTTTCATCCTATCCTCTAGGGAATTAGCAACCCCACCCAATTTGGTATCATCTGCAAATTTGATCAGTCTACTCTTTACTCCTTCCTCCAAGTCATTAAAAAGATATTAAAAAGCACTGGACCCAGAACAGAACCCTGGGGCACCCCACTGGTCATGTGTCTCCAAGCTGAAAAGAAGCCATTAATGATGACCCTTTCGGTTCGATCAGTCAACCAATTACAAATCCATCTAACAGTCACACTATCTATCCTACATTCTACTAACTTCTTTGCAAGTATACCATGGAGCACCTTATTGAAGGCCTTACTGAAATCCAGATAAGCAATCAAGTCAAGCTGACTGGGTGGTAATTATTTGGGTCCTCTCCCCCCCTTTTGAAGATAGGGACAACATTTACCCTCTTCCAGTCGATGGGGACTTCCCCTGTTCTCCAGGACTTCTCAATGATTATTGCCAATGGTTCTGAAATTACTTCCACCAGTTCTTTTAATATTCTTGGGTGTAATTCATCTGGCCTAGGAGACTTAAATTCATTTAATGTTTCCAGGTGTTTCTGTAATACCTTTCTATCTATTCTATGTTGCAATTCCCATCCTACCTCATCTACTCTTTGTCCCAGCAGATCTCTTTTTTCCTTTTTGAACAAAACTGAGACAAAGAAGGTATTGAGTAGTTCTTTTTCTTGTCTTCTGTTAGTAACTGATTATCATCAGCACCCAGAGAGCCTATCATTTCCTTATTTTTCCTTTTGCTATGGACATATTTATTTATTTATTTATTTATTTATTTATGAGCTTATATACCACCCATCTTCCCAACGGGAACTCTGGGTGGCTAACAGGAGTAAAAACACATAAAACAACAGTTAAAACTGCAAGCAATAAGGCAGCGAAAGACAAGATGGCAACGAGCCCGGGGGGGGGGGAAATAAAATAAAAACACTCTAATTCACAGGTCGCCAAAGGCCTCTCTAAAAAAGAGGGTCTTCAAGGCCTTCTTGGAGGCAGGCAGGGACGAAAGCAGGCACAGCTCACTGGGGAGGTGGTTCCAAAGTGAAGGCCCCACCACAGAGAAGGCACGTTTTCCACGCCTCTCTGGGTGTGCACGTTTTCCGCGCCTCTCTGGGTGTGGCAACCCGCAGAGAGTGCGCCTGAGACGATCTCGTGGGTCTGGATCCGGATGCCTTTTGGGAGATGCACTCTGCCAGGTACTCTGGTCCCAAGCCATGGAGGGCTTTGAAAATCAAAACCAGGACCTTGAACCTGATCCGGAGGACAACAGGGAGCCAATGCAGGCGGGCCGGGACTGGGGTGATATGCTCGTATCTACGGGCACCCACCACCAGCCTAGCCACCGCATTTTGCACCCGCTGTAGCTTCCGGGTCAGGGTCAAGGGCAACCCCACGTAGAGGGCATTGCAATAGTCGATCCTCGAGATCACCAGGGCCTGCACAACTGTCCTCAGGGAGGACTCATCAAGGTACTGGCGGATCTGGGCGATCCTGCGGAGATGGAAAAAAAGCGGCCCTGGAGACAGCCATCACCTGGGCTTCCAGGGAGAGGGCCGAGTCCAGGACCATGCCCAAATTCCTGGCCCTGTCTGTAGGCTGGAGGGAAACACCCCCCAGACTAGGGAGGGGGCCATTGTACCCAGACGAGGGCGCCCCGAAGAACAGAACCTCCGTCTTCTCCGGATTAAGCTTCAGCCGGTTATCTCTGTTCCATTCCAGAACGGCCTCCAGGCACTGATCGAGGGAGAGGATCGCCTCCACTGCAGGTGATGAAAAGGAGAGATAGAGCTGTGTGTCATCAGCGTACTGATGACAGCGAACTCCAAATCTCCTGGTGACCTCTCCCAGCGGCCTGATGTAAACATTGAACAGCATGGGTGAGATTGCTGACCCCTGGGGCACCCCACAAGGGCGAGTCCAAGGAGCTGACAAGACATCACCCAGCTGAACCTGCTGAGTCCGGCCGCTAAGGAAGGAACGGAGCCAGGCCAAGGCCTGACCACCAATTCCCGCCTCCGCGAGCCGGACCAGTAGGTTACCGTGGTCAACGGTATCAAAGGTAGTTGAGAGATCAAGGAGGACCAACAGGGAGGAGCTCCCCCTGTCGGCCTCCCTGAGGAGGTCATCCGGCAGGGCGACCAGGGCGGTCTCGGTCCCGCGAAAAGGTCTGAATCCAGACTGGAAGGGGTCCAGGATATGATTAACCTCCAGGAATGACTGAAGTCGGACAGTGGCCACCCTCTCGACAACCTTGCCCAGGAAGGGAAAAATGGCAATCGGACGATAGTTGGAAAGATTGTCCGATGCCATGCCAGGTTTTTTAAAAGTGGGTTTCACCACGGTCTCCTTCAGACGGGAAGGGAGACATCCCTCCCTAAAGGAGGCCGTGGCAATAGCTGAAGCCCACTCAGGCATGTTCCCTTCGGCAAATTTAATAAGCCAAGCTGGGCAAGGGTCAAAAGGAGTGGCCGCCGGCCGGCAACGAGCCATAACTCTGGAGGCCTCCGCTGCAGAAACCGGCCCAAACTCATCCAGGAGGGGAGAAGGGGGGGTGAGGCACCAGAGATCTCGAAGGGTGGACTAGAGCAGCTGGGGAGCAAGTCGGAATGGATGGCCTCTATTTTTGATCTAAAATGGGCTGCAAATTGCTCACTAGTGAAATCACTAGGAGGAGGCCTCCGCTGGCTGGGATTGGAGAGGTCCCGGACCACCCGGAATAACTCCGCCTGGCAGTTCGCGGCCTCACCAATTCTCCGGGAGGCGTAAGATCTTCTGGCGTCCCTGATCACGCGAAGATAGCGGCCAGTCAGCTGTCTAAGGGCAGCCCTATTCTCTTCCGTCTGACGGGCCCTCCAAATGACCTCCAGTCTCCTGCGTTCTTGTTTCATCGACCGCAACTCCTCCGTAAACCACGGGGAGTGGCGGACTCCACATCACAGGAGACGCTTGGGGGCAATCCGGTCAACTGCCCCAGTTGTACCCACATACCACCTTTCCACCAGGGCATCGACCGGATCGTCCGCCAGACTGCCAGAGAGCTCCCCGAAGGACTCCATGAACCAGGCAGGGTCCAGGAGCCTACGGGGGCAGGCCCAGATGTAAGATGGGCACTCCTCGCGGGGCGGGGGGGGCGACCGACAGGGAAAATTTTAGCAGGTAGTGGTCCGACCATGACACGGGCAGGGGCAAAATACCCCTAACCCCCAGACACAAGTCTGGCAACATGGAGGAAAAGACCAGGTCCAGGGTGTGGCCAGCTCTATGGGTGGGGCATAGAACATGCTGAGATAAGTTCATGGAAGTCATGGATTCCATGAATTCCAGAGCCGCACCAGAGAGTTCCTCCTCGGCATGCAAGTTGAGGTCCCAAACCACCAAAAGGCGGGGGGACCTCAACAAAGCAGCTGAGACGAACTCAGCGATCTCTGGGAGGGATTGTGCTGGGTTGCGGGGAGCACGGTACACCAGCACAATGCCAAACTTATCTCGCTGACCCACTGATAGATGGAGGCATTCCACCCCAGAACACACCATAGTCACAGACCTGCTAACACAAATGGTTTCCCTGTAAACGATGGCCACCCCGCCACCCCTACCCTCCGATCTGCCTGCCCACTGAACCTGAAACCCGGGGGGCACAAGAGGGAGAGAGAAGCCCCACCCTCTGCGCCCACCAAGGTCTCGGTAATGCATGCCAGGTCGGCATGCTCATCCAAGATAGAATCGAGGATGAGCGAGGTCTTATTATGCACCGACCTGGCATTAATCAGGAGGCAGGACAGGTCGGAGGCGCTGGCGGAGTGACACCCAGGTAGATGACGGTGAGCGAGGGGATCAGAACGGGGGACAGGCAGTAGGTGTCTGTCCCTAGTTCTTCTAACCCAACCGATCCCTCTGCCCAAAGTGTATCTCCCATGGCCAGACACCACAGAGATGCGAGTCGCTGCCAACATGGCGGCCTGAAGGGGGTGAAAAAAAAGACAATATAAATACAATAAAGAAAATACAAATAGCAAGTAACAACTAGGAACTACAAAAGTACAACAATAAAGTTATAATCGTGAAAAGCACTATAAAATGCAAGAAAAATGAAAGAAAAATGGAGCAAAAGGGCACAAAGCCAGGGCAGGATGGAAAAATCCCGGAAGGGGGGGAGGGGGGAGCAAACCGAAGGGAGGGGTAAAATACACCACCAGATGAGGGGGCGGCTGGAGACAGGGCAGAGATGGCCGATGCCGTCTAAGACACAGAGCAGCGGGGGAGGGGGCAGTAGGCAGGGGCAAACGCCTCCAAAGGCATCGGAGGGTACGGATCCAAGTCCGGTGCAGTAGAAGTTCAGCAGTCCAACAAAGGCCCCCCCCAGGACCCCTCCAGGCCGAGGCGCCAGCAGATGGAAAGAGCAGTCCAGGGGGTAACAACCCCCGGGCCCAGGCCACAGAGGAGAAGGTCCATAACGGCCCCAGATGGAGTTCGGGCAGCAAAAGGAGGGCCACAGTAAGGCTGCAGATCCCCCACGCCGGTCGATGGAAAAGTCCACAGGCAGCTCTGAGTCTGACAAGCTGCACTCCCCTGGGTGGCAGCAGGTCCTCCATGCCGCACTCCCCTGAATGACAAGAGGCAGTGGGCCGCCTCGGCGAACAGATGAATAATTGCCGGAAAGCGACTGGTGGGGGGGATAGCAGCTCACGGGGGGGCAGCAGACCACGCAGACTCTGCGAGGAGGCGACAGATGACAGGCTGTGGCGGTGGCGGCGGCAGCAGATGATGGGCCGCAGGCCAGCAGTAGCCCGCACGGACCCCCGGAGCAGACTCCCCAGGGGCCCGCGAAGCAGGCCCCCCGAAACTAAACATAACTAAAGAAACCCTTTTTACTATGTTTAATCTCTCTGGAAAGTCTAAATTCATTTTGCGCTTTAGCTTTTCTTACCATCCCCCTGCGTATATAAGCTGTTTGCTTATATTTCTCTTTGATGCATTCTACATAGTTAGCTGAGTTGAAAGTTCTTTAGTAAACCATTGTGGTTTCTTTAGACATATCCCATTTTTTTCTTGTTGGAACAGTTTTAGATTGTGCCTTTAATATCTCACTTTTAAGGAACTCCCATCCATCTTGGACTCCCTTCTCATTCAGTGTTTTGCTCCATGGAATCACAGCCAATAATTCCCTAAGTTTACCGAAAAAAAGGGGGGGGCTTTCTTAAAGTCTAGGATTCTTGTCTGACTGTGGTTAGCTTCACCTTCCAACTGTATAACAAATTCCAAGAGGGCATGGTCACTTTTACCTAAATAACTCAGTACTTTGACCCCATTTATAAGGTCCTCCTTATTGGTTAAGACCAGATCTAAAATGTTCGTGCCTCTTGTTGCCTGCTCTATCTTCTGGACCATGAAATAGTCTGCAAGGGCAGTACAGAATTTGTTAGACCTTTCATTCTTAGCAGAGTTGGACTGCCAACATATATCAGGATAAAATTTCCCATTAGTACATATCTCCCTTTTGACTGTGTGGCCATTTGCTCAAGGAAGGCATCATCCCACTCCTCTGGCTGACTTGGGGATCTATAATATACCTCCATCTCTCTCTGGTCATAGTGGCAAGGATACTTTTTGCTAAAAATACAAAATCCAACAACCAAATAACTTTGGAGGAATAGTATAGGGAATTATGTAATATGGCTATTAATGATAAACTAACTTGTGAAATCAAAACTAGAGAAGGATTGGGAAAAAGATGATTTTAATTTGATATGGAAAAGTATGTATTTCAAGTACATAATGAATACATATGTATATGTATTTCAAAAAGGAAAAGGATACACACTGGGAGAAGATTGAAGGTGTGTGTATATCTATATCTATATCTATCTATCTATCTATCTATCTATCTATCTATCTATCTATCTATCTATCTATCTATCTATAAAAGGCACACAGTAGGTTGAGCCCCAATCTATACACCCTGATTCAGACACAGACAAATTTGTTTCTCTCTGTGTGTCATATACAAGACTACTTCCTACATTTCAGCAGTAATTCTGTTCCTGGAAAAATAAGTAGACACTGTATCACGACCATTCTTTTCTTTACACAGACACATCACAACTAGAGATGGGCACAATATGAACTTTTAGTTTGTTTCATTATTTGTTATTCATTTTGTTACGGAATAAAATGAATAACGAACCTCAGAGTGGATTTAGAACGAACTCAACTGACCTTAAAAAAAAGGGTTGCTTCATTTCATTTTGTTAATGGCAGCGGAGATGTCTCCTACCTGGTGCTCATCCTTCCTGGATGGTCCAGTCTTCCTTGCTGCAAGGAGGGGGCAACCAGGAAAAAAAAAGCTGTCTGGCCGCACAACAGCTGGTAGGCGGCCTTGGTCGGCAGTTAAAATAAATAAAATAAAATAAAATAAAATAAAATAAAAGATCCAGCACATGGGCCCCAGTACCAGCCTGTGAGCACCACAGCTGGCCTGCAGGCTGGCAAATAAATAAATAAATAAATAAATAAATAAATAAATAAATAAATAAATCTCACAAGTCACGGAACCGGCCCACAGGCTGGCCAAAAAAGAAAGATCTGGCATGTGGGTCTGGTACTGGCCCGCGAGCACTGGACCCAGCCCACGGCCAGCAAAAGTTTTTTTAAAAGCTGACCAGCCCATGCTACAGCTGTAGCATGTGCCACGTGGTTGGCAGTAAAAAAATACAATGAAAATAAAATCTAAATAAATCTAAATAAATAAATAAAAAGGAGCGCTGACACGGCCCCAGTGGTGGCTGGGTTGGCACCCTAAAATAAAGAAAAAACATTTTTAAAAAAGCAGTCAAGCCAATGCCTCAAAAAAACCCTGCCACGGGGGCAGGATCACCCCGCCCCCCGCCCCCCGGTAAGGATGATGTGATGAATGATGATTGAAGATGATGAGGATGATGTGGATGATGAGGATGAGGCTGCTGCCAGTACAATTTGTGCTGTTGTTGTCAACATCTTTTTTTATTATTTTATTTTTTAAATGTTTTTTCCCACCTGTGCACTGTCAAATGGATTAAATTGCGCAAAGTGGGACAAAATGAATAACAAACAAAATGAACCAATGAAACAAATATTTGGAAAAAAATGTTAAAAATGAAACAAACCGAACCAAACCCTAAAACGAATTGAAAGAAAATGAATTGCCATTTTTTCGGTTCGTGCCCATCTCTAATCACAACACACAGTCCACGCCACCCCACTTCCCAACAGATTATTTTTGCTAGTCCACACATGAGCAAACAGAGAGCATCAAAAGGAAAATGCATGTTACAGAAGCCTGAAGGAAATATTCCTGCACAAAAGCAAGGCCAGTGTGTCTGTTTGCATGCTTGCCTGCCAAAGAGCAATACAAGATGTTCACGTGTGAATACACACTGTAAGACAAGGGGAAATCCCATCTCAGTTGCACTTCCAAGTGACCAGCTATGGGGATGCAAGAATAATATGGCATTCATGCTTTCTGTGAACATATGGAAGGAGGGGGAGAGACAGGGAGGGGTTAAAAGGGCTAGCATATGGAGCATCAAGTAGTTCAGAGTGCAGTTTCAGTGTCTGATGTTTTGAAGGGCGCATAGCCTAAGCTCTCATGTCAGGAAGAAGCCACCAGCTGGATTAAGATTTGTAACCCCCTTATTAGAAGCCAGTTTTCCAGGTCTCTGTGCTCCAGGCAAGAGTTGGTGAGCAGCTGGCTCTCTTGAGAATGGAAATCTGCTACATGAATCCCTGGAGTTTGGCTTATGACCTGCCTGAGACAGAACATGCCGACTTAGCTCTCCCTCCCTCCCTCCCACTGTGGGTGTGAGAGTAATGCATAGATGATTTGTGGCAATGTTATACATATATGGCAGTATTGTATATAAACTGTGAACGTATTATCCGCGTGCAGACTTGGCCATGAATCTTGGAATTCAGCATCCAAACAAACCTACGTTAAAAACAGCTCATGTTGCAAAAGCGAACCATCAGCCAGATTCTATTCCGTGTTCACAGCATTGCAGAATAATGGACTTGGAATGGGCCTCAACCCCCTAACGATGCAGGGATCCAAACCAAAGTATATCTGACAGATGGTGTCTGACTTTCTCCTGAAGGCTTCCAGTGCTGGAGCAATCACCACCTCCAGAGGTGATTGGTTCTACTGTTGTACGGCTATAACACTTGGAAAGTTCTTCTGTAAATTGTAACCAACTGTTTATTCACCTGAAATGTGTTCTAGCCATGCCACACTTAGTTTGCTTGCTTGGCTGAAGTCAAGAAATGTTACATCTACAGTACTCCCACCATCTACCAGGGAGGCTACATGATTTTAAAAATGAGATAAAATTAATCTTTTATTGACAGGTCTAATTGTCAAGGTGCTGATAGATTTATGGCTTTATAATCTGATCATAATTTTATTTGGGATTGTTATAAATCTGACTGGTCTGTAATTCTCAGGTTCTTCCTTTTTGAAGACAGGGACAATGCCACCCTCCTCAAATCATTGGGCATCCTTTCTGATTTCAAGAAAATAGTAGACTGTGGTTCTAAGAGTTCTTTTTCAAGGTGGTTCAATACACTTGTAACAAGTTCAACCCCTGGATATACAAACAAAATAATAAAGTATTCCTTCCTTGCTATTTATTTATCAACCTTAAACTGCTATGCTGTACCATTTACTTGAGCTTTACATTGGCCATGAGAGCCATACAATCTCTTTTGAGACATGACCAAGTTAAAGTAAGAATTTAACATGTATGCCTTTTCTTTGCCATCCATTGTGATTTTTCCATCCCCATTTCTTCTTCTTCTTCTCTCTCTCTCTCTCTCTCTCTCTCTCTCTCTCTCTCTCTCTCTCTCTCTCTCTCTCTCTCTCTTGCTACACACGTATCTGAAGAATGCTTTTTTGTTGCTTTTAACTGGGTTTATGGCCTTCAGCTCATTCTCAGTTTTTGTCTTCTTAATACTATCTCTGCAATTCTTTGTGTGTGTGTGTTGTGTTGTTACAGTCGTGACCGACCCTACGTGACTCTATGTCCATGGAGTTTTCTTGGCAGGAGTACTGGAGTGGCTTGCCAGTTCCTACTCCAGGCACCTACAGCACCTGGTATTCCCTGGTGGTCGCCCATCCAAGTACTAACCAGGGCCGACCCTGCTTAGCTTCTGAAATCAAGCGAGATCGGATGTGCTTAGGGCACCTGTCTATATCCTTCCTTCCTTCCTTCCTTCCTTCCTTTATACATACAACTTATATGCCGCCCATGACCCAAAGATCTCCGGGCGACTTACAATTAAAATGGAAAAAAAAATTAAAATATCAATCAACAATTAAAAACAATAAAAACACCTAAATACAAAACACTAATCCATGCTTTCTCAGTTAAAAAAACTACTGGAACATGTAGGTCTTTACCTGGTGCTGAAACATGATCCACGTTGTTGCTAGGTGGCTCTCACTTTGGAGGGCCTGGCTCGGTCTTTCTTCTGTTCCTATGTGTCCTTTTTCATCTTCAGGTTCTCTCTTAACTTATGAAGCCACCTTAGTCTTTTTTGCTGTCTTTGAGCTTTGTTTCCTTCATTCAAATGGTTACAATTGTACTTTAAGGGGTCAGCATCACATGTTAGGTTAAAGCTAAGTGTGTTGGCTTTAATACATTGACCTCGGTATGTGGTGAAGTAGAGTGTGCAGCTGGGGCAGGGAGCTACTTGTGTTATCTCAAATGCAGCAATGCTAGAAACACTGAAGCCTGTTTCTTTGCATGAGAAAAAAGGGATGTCATAACATTCCCCAATAATCTTAGGAGCATGGGATGTGGCTGTAAATTAAGTCATGCCATTGGCTCACGTACCTCTGCATTATCCACAGCATGAAACCACAGCCATTCAGATGTCAAAGGACTGCCATTAGCCCCGGCTATCAAGCCAATGATGAGGAAATCATAGGATCTGTGTAGGAAATACTAAAGGTGCAGGTTCTTTTCATGGTTGAATAATGTAGGTAAGGAAGGGGATTAATTGGCTGCTTTCTAAGGTACCTTTAAAGTGCTCAGCCACTGAGGATATAAACAAAAGGGAAATTAAATAGATATTAAGGGTGTGCATTGCTTCACTACCCAATCTGTATCCAACAGGAGTTCACAGAATGGCGTCCAACCCACCCTCTGCCATTCTGAAGCCAAACTCATTCTTATCAAGAGTCCATATTCCTGCATTGCTGGTGCTCTAGGAGAAACTTTCCCTGCAAATTGTAGAAATACAAGCGGCAAAGCCAGTTTTGCCAAATAAGGAAAGTGCATTGGGCCTGTGACTTTCTAGAGGTGTGTTGAGATACAGGCAGGACAAGGGCTTCTGGCCAGATTAAACGGCAGTCTGCAGAGCTGTGTGCTTTGTTTTATTTACTCCTTTTATTTCTAGCCTTCACATGAAAGTGCCTGTCTCAGAGCACCTTCCCAAGGCAACAGCAGGGAAGGGAGCAAGTGAGGAACTTTAAAAGGGCAATTATTCTGTCTTAAATAGTCCATGCAGGAAACATATTCTGTAGGAATGGGCACAAAATGAAAAGCGAAATGCTGTTTCATCGTGTCGTTATTTAATGAAATGAAATGAAACGAAACGACATGAAGAGGCAGCATTTTGTTACAGATGAAACAAAATGTTGGTTTTTTTTGTTGAAGTGAACCATTTCGTTCCGTCTATAAGCCACTTAAGGGGAGGGGAATTTTTTTAAAAAAAGCTCCAGGCTTTTAAAAACACTTTCCCCCCTCCCCCCAAGCCCCGCCTGCCAGCTGATCAGTGCTGGGGTGGGGGGAAAAAACCTTTTTTCCCCACCCAGCACTGATCAGCTGGCAGGCGGGGCTTGGGGAAGGGAAAAAAGGTTTTTCAAAAACCCAGGGCTTTTTAATGCCCTGGGCTTTTCCCCCCTCAGCCACTTTCCAGCCCCCACCCCAACAAACCACTTTGTTAGTGGTTCATTTTGTACAATTTTTTGAAGAAAAAATCTTATGAAACGAAACAAAAAAAAATGTGGGGGAATCAAAAGGAAATGAAATGAAACATAATTTTTTTCAGTTCATGACCATCCCTAATATTCCGCCTTCACTCGGTTTAGACAGAACCTCAGTACTTGACAGAACAGCTTCTCCCAAGAAGAACTGCCTGGATCATCTATGTTAGCCAGACAGGGCATTTGGGAGTTCCAACCCTGAGGGAAGGCCGGGAAAACTATAAGAAGGAATAGGGCCTTCTCGGTGGTCGCTTCCCAATTGTGGAATCACCTACCATCAGAAATTCACCTGGCACCCTCGCTTCAAACTTTTAAAAACTATTGAAATCTTGGTTTTACAGAATGGCCTTTCCTGACTTCACAAACATCTAGCAAGAAGCTTTTCTTCTTTTTACCACTTATCTCCTTTTTTGTTTCTTATTTGATAAATCACCTGGTTATTTTTACTTTTATCTTAGCTTTATTTTAGTGTATTGTTGTTGATTTATGTAGTTATATTTTGTTTATATTGTGTTGTTTGTATTTTGGTTATTTAAATGTGTTATTGTTCCTATACTGCAATTTTATATTGTAAATCATCCAGAGTAACCCTAGGGCTAGATGGGCAGTATAAAAGTCAAATAAATAAATAAATAAATAAATAAATAAATAAATAAATAAATAAATAAATAAATAAATAAATAAGTGTCCCATCAGCCAGTTCATTTTCTTGGGCCTTTCTTCTCCAATAGCAAGCAGGCTTATTCAAGAAAACTAAACTATTTATTTATTAATTTTGAAAAAGAAAGTGAAGAAAACTCACTGCCCACTAACTCATCTGCAGTTAGTGGCGCCATGACCCTCCCTTTTTACAGCTGTGTCACAAGGGCATATGCAGGTTATTGGAGGATTTGAAAACCATTGGTCTGAAGTTTGAGGATTATTTCATAGCTAAAAAGCAACATTTTTTTTCTTTTCTACACCAAAGACAATCATTCTAGACAAAGGCAATATATTGAGCTTATCTTTCTCTACTGCCATGTCGTCATCATTTTAAAATTTTTGTTGACATTTTTGTTACCATGGGTGCCAGATTTCATACACAGGGTTCTCTATGGAGATTACAGTTCTGCCCATGACCTGTACCACCCGCAGACTCCTAAACACCTTGCCTCATCCCATGATCTTCCCCAAGACACAAATATATACTTGATTGGGTCTCTTTTTATTGGCACGGTGTGGACATTACTGGCTCAAAACCTCTAGCTATACATTGAAGAAAATGATTCCAGACACGGGCCTACAGAGCAGATTGTTACAATCACAGGTCTCCCTCAAATATATATCCACTTATTATTAGACAGATTTAGCTCTACTAGTAATATGGTCTCAACAGATTTCATCAAAGACTCTGGTGTTGAGGAAGAATTTTAAACATTTCTCCTTTACTCACATATCTTCATATATATCAGAATAAAAAACAAACATATTTACTTGCTTCATAGCATAAGACATTAACTGTTTAACTCCATTATGTGACTAATTGATTACAGTAGTTACATAAACACTTCGTTTAGATTCTAACTGCTGGATCCACTGACAGAACACTAACTTTGGTAACTGACTCTGACCTTGACTGAGTAAAAGAGACAGAAAAAGTAATCTGTGGTAAAGAAGGAACAATTGTCTGCTTCCACATGTGATATTCAACCCAACTGTCCCTTCCTTCCACACCTCTAATAGGCCTCTAATAGGCCTCTAATAGCCCGCTAATAGCCTCCTGGCACAGTGGTTAAATGCCTGTAAAACTGTGCTCATGACCTGTCGTTCAATCCCCAGTAGCCAGCTCATGGTTGACTCAGCCTTCCATCCTCCCAAGGTCGGTAAATTGAGTAACCAGCTTGCTGGGGTGGTGGTGGAATGTGTAGCCCGCATAATTAAACTGTAAACCACCCAGAGACTACTTGAAATGGTATGGGTCGGTATATAAGCAGAACAGTTTGCTATTATGCAGATTTCTGAATTCCAACAAAGTTTACCCATTCATCAGAAGATGGTGCACATCCTTAATCAATAGCATAAAACTCTTGAGAGGAATACTAACATGGAGACAGGAGCTATGCAAGCAACACTGATAGCATTGAAGATAATAGCCAGTCAGTGCTACAAGG
The DNA here is from genome assembly GCA_037367245.1 of Phrynocephalus guinanensis. Lineage (NCBI taxonomy): Eukaryota > Metazoa > Chordata > Lepidosauria > Squamata > Agamidae > Phrynocephalus > Phrynocephalus guinanensis. Next base: position 95,100,165 of record CM074738.1, on the reverse strand, counting down.
CTTGTGCAACCACAATGCACATCACAATTGCAATAACGAATGAGATGCTGAGTCAGTAATTAAAACTCGTTCCTTCATTCCTTCATTCATTACTGTATACAGTAAAGTAACCCCCCGCCTATCGCGGGGGTTAGGGACCCACCCGACCCGCGATGACTGAAAATCTGTGATATGAAGATGCGGGCCGAGTGGGGCCTGGGGGCAGGGGGTGAACTTTTCGGAGCAGCGCAGGCGAGCGGTGTTGGGGGATCTGATCCCCCCGCTGGGAGACTTCTCGCAGGGGTGCGGTTGGGTGGCATTGGGGGATCACAGCCCCCACTGCCACCCAAGTGCACCTCCGGATGACTTCTTGCAGCGGCGCGGTCGGGCAGTGTTGGGGGATCTGAGCCCCCACCACTGCCCAACCGCGCCACCCCGAGACTTCTCACCCGGGCAGGTACTGCAATCCCACGACATAGTGGGACCGCAGTACCTGAATCGTGAAAAGGCTGGGTGTTACTGTATTACTGCTTTCCCCTGCCAGGAATTTTAAAGGGATGTACAATTAAAAAGAGAAAATATTTCTGAAAACAGATCAAAACCATTTTTAAAAGCAAATTTTAGAAAAAAATAGATTAAATACTATCCAAAAAGCCCATTGTAAACCAGAGCCTACAGTGAACAATAAAGAAGAATTGTGTTTCCCTAATGACATGACCTTTAGGGTTGTTCTTCTTTTTGTTCTGAAAACTGGAGCTGCAGTTTAAAAAAAAGGGGGGGAACCATGATTCTTCTGGAAGGGAAAAGGGCTAAGATAAAATAAAGTTGGATTTAGAGCACATTTGTGATACAGATGGAAAAGGGCTCTAACCATGGCTAACTGGACAGCCAAATTTACTGAGCCCAACCCGTCTCTTCTTCATCACTGTCTTGACTAGTTACGGGTAATGTGGATGCTAAAAATAATTTTCATTCCATATATCAAACCTTGTCAATGGCCAGCAAGACAGCTATATTTCCCTGATATTTAAAGGCTGGCTCCAGCTCCATGAGAAGTAAGCAGACAGCCTGAGGCACGCTCCATCTTGTGCCAGGTGGCCACGCTATGGTCTCCGAGAGACCATTCACCAGCTGCAGATGACTAGAAGGCACTTTGTTTTGTTTTCTCACTCATGTAACATATATAACTCTAGAGGCCCTTTCTATTGTAGAATTTCAAAAGACTTTTCCATCAGTTCCTTTGCCTCAAACCATCTTCAGGAGAGCTCTTCTAACTGGTTGATTTAGCCATTCAGATGCAAAATGTAGAATGTCGCTTTTTGAAAGTAATTCATTCCTGTTACTTGTTACAATGTTTGGCAAAAGAGTCCATTATCACGGACGATGCTATGTTCAAGAACCTAACTCATGTGGCATTAGTTTGTACTGACCTATTACTTATTTGTTACTCTCAGTTACCTAAAAACGATAGGTTGGTAAGAGAATACTATAAAATGTGTGTGGGGGGGATTTCTGAACAAGTGCCTTAGTACAGTACAAATGTTGTGCATTACACCAATGAAGTGATTTTGCTGCTGTTTCACATCACTTTTGAAAGGAAATTACATTATATCCTTCCTACTACAAAGTGTAATTAGTCACAGGTAACACCTTGTAGGACATGCAATGTAGTGTAATAGAGTGACAGACAAGGAATCAGGAATCCTGAGTTTTAATTAGCCATGGGCCTTTCATTTTGGAATGGGTTCAGTTCCAAAATGAATCATGGCAGCACAGCAAATGCTCCAAAATGAAATCACCCATTGACTTACCTTGCCTTACCTCATGTGAGGTGATAATCCAATCAGGAAGTATGACTCTAACATATCATTGTTGCTTCTCCTTGGTGCTGGCCAATCAGGAGCTGGCAAAGATATCCAATACCCTGTATCCCTGTCTGATTGGCCAGCACCAGGGAGAAGGAACAATGATGCATCAGAGGATATGGAGTATTGCCCCATGCAAGGTAAGGCAAAGTAAGTCAATGGGTGATTTCATTTCGGAGGGTGGGTCCATGTTCCAAACAGCAGCTGTGCTGCCATGATTTGTTTTGGAAGCAGACCCATTCCAAAATGAACGACACATACCTAGTTTGACTCCCTGGTCAACCATGAAAAAATCCCCTTAAATTAATCACTTTACCTTAAAAGGCTGCTACAAGTTGTTTCTGACCTGACAGCACAGAACAACAATTACTTGTAGCTCTTGAGTTCCAAGCTGTGTCCAGATAGTTATTTCCTTTTGGTCCTGTTTCTTGTAGACAGAGGGAATGCTGTAGATGTAATAAAACTTAACTTCAGTAAAACTTTTGACAAAGGTCCCCATTAGAGATGGGCACGACTTGAAAAAAAAAATTTCGAGTTGTCGTTAGTCGGGCCAGTCCCGTTTCGGGTCGTTTCCGGTTTTTGCGAAAATTCGCAAAAAATAGTCGGTTCGTTTTTTCGTTTTTTCGTTGTCGTTAGTACTGGTTTTTTTTGGGGGGGGAGCGGGCTCCTGGAGGCACCTCTGTGGGGTGGGTGCCTCCTATGTCCCGCTATAAAGGGAAAGTGGGCTCCTGGAGGCACCCGTGGGTGCCTCCTGCCACTAGGAAGGGGAAGCAGGCTCCAAGAGACCCCTCTATATGGGGGTCTCCCTTCCTCACCTGCTGCTGCTGCAAAATGCTATGCAATAGCCATATGGATATTGCATAACATAATGTGCAGACGTGAGACCAGTGTGAGAATGATAGGGTCATGCCCGCCCTTCACAAGGCTCTGGCACCACCATGTCTCACACAGAAGGGAATTGTACTTGCTGCGTGTAGTGCAATGCAAGCAAGTAGATCTGGCTTTAAGGTGGCTTAGTGCAAGAGCTAGGGTTAGGCTAGTGACGGGTAAGGTTACGGTGGGCTAGTGGGTTGCACCTCTGGGTGCCTCTCTGACCCACTAAGAAGACAGTCTGTGACGTATGGGTATGGAGTCAAGGGTTAGGGTTAGGGCTAGGGCAGGTTTTAGGGGGCTTTTTGGCACATCCCAGAAGTCTCCATGGCCAAGTGGCATTGCGACTGGTGGGATGGCTCCAAAAATTTGCATGGTTGTCCACTCCCACATGGCTGGCCACTTGGCCAGCCCATCATTGCGCAGGTATAAATAAAATAAAATAAAATAAAATCAATGGAGGACAGAGGAGGAGAGGAGAGACATTTTGTTGCAAGAAAAAACCCACTGATACTGTGAAAAATCTGGCAGTTTATAAATTTTCGCGTGTTTCTGTTGTGCTTGTGTGTTTTTGGACCACGATTTCAAAAACAATATTGCGTTTGCCGCCCCATTTTGGATCCCCCGCCCGCACCGCATGGCATGGCGATGGCGACTCGCGAGTCCGGCTGCCCAGGACGGGGGGGAGGCGGGACCCCCCCCTCCAGAAACCACCCCTCCGGTAGGTTCCCTGCGCCCTTAGTCAAGCAGGCATTTTTCCGCCTGCTTTTTTGGCCCGGGAACGGGTGGGGGGAGAGTTTAAAAGTTTTTTCCTGTGCCGTCCGTGCCGCTTGCTTGCACTTTAATTGCGGCGGCCGGTGGCGAGACTGGGCTTTTTGCTGGCTGCGAGCCTGCGGCGAGTCCCACAGAGCAGCCCACTAGGACGGGGGATGGGGGGGAGGCCGGGGACCTCCAGAAACAACCCCCTCCGGTAGGTGCCCTGCGCCCTTAGTCAAGCAGGCATTTTTCCGCCTGCTTTTTTGGCCCGGGAATGGGTGGGGGGATAGTTTAAAAGTTTTTTCCTGTGCCGTTCGTGCCGCTTGCTTGCGCTTTAATTGCGGGCGGCCGGCGGCGAGACTGGGCATTTTGGTGGCTGCGAGCCTGCGGCGAGTCCCACCAGAGCAGCCGAGGACGGGGGATGAGGGGGGAGGCCGGGGACCTCCAGAAACAACCCCTCTGGTAGGTGCCCTGAGGCACGGCAGGCATTTTCCCGCCTGCTTTTTGGCCGGGAACCGGGTTTTTTTAACTTTTAAAAACTTTTTTTCTGTGCCGCGTGTGGCATTGCGCGATCTCGCGATGCAAGTAACGAGCACGACAAATCAGACCAAAATTGTTCGTTCGTCGGTTCGAGCTCGAAGTCTGGGGGAGTAATTCCCATTACTGTTTCCGTAGAGTAACGGAACCGAGTAACGGAAACGGAAACGGAAATACCGCTAAGTCGTGCCCATCTCTAGTCCCCATAATATGTTGATTAGCAAACTAACTAAGTGTGGGCTGGATAAATCAAGTGTACGGTGGATACAAATTGGCTACAGAATCATATTCAGGGTGGTGATTAATTGAGCCTTCTCTAACTGGGAGGAAGTAACAAATGGTGTACCCCAAGCCTCAGTACAGTGCTTTTCAGTATTTTTATTCATGACTCGGTCAAAGGAGTGCAGCAATCACTCGTGAAATTTGCATGTGATACAAAGTTGGGTGGAACAGCTAATACAGTTGAAGACAAATAAAATTCAAAATGATCTTGATAGGCTGGAGCACTAGGCTGAAACCAACTGAATGAAGTTTAATAGGGATAAGCACAAAATACTGCAGCTAGGAAAAAGAAACCAAATGCACATTTGCAAGATGGGGGACTTCTGGCTCAGCAATCCTACAAGCAAGAAGGATCTTGGAATTGTTGTAGATCATAAGCTGAATATGAGCCAATAATGTGAAGTGGTGGACACACAAAAAAGGCAAATGCTATTTTATCCTGCATTAACAGAAGTATACCATAATTTCCATTTATAAGATGCACTTTCCCCCTTTAAAAGTAAGGGGAAATGTCTGTGCCCTCCCCTTCTCCAGCCAAGATTCCCCAGTCAAAATTCACCTTGTTTGCAAAGAGGCCTCCTCCCTCCCTTTTGCAGCCTGGATTCCACAGTTCCAATCATCTCGTTTGCAACCCTCCCCTTTTGCAGCTTGGATTCCCCAATCCTAATGACCTCACTTGCAACCATGCTCTTTTGCAGCATGGATTCCCCAGTTCCAGTCACCTCGCTTGCAACCCTTCCCTTTTGCAGCTTGGATTCCACAGTCCAAATCACCTTGTTTGCAACTTCCCCTTTAGCAGACACGATTCTTCTGCCTTAGTCTAAACATTTTCCCTTGTTTTCCTCTAAAAACTCTAAAACACTCTAAAAACATCTTAGAGTGCAGGACATGCAACATTTTTTTCATCTTATAGAGTGAAAAATACAGTAATTTCCATATCCCGTGATGTGTTTGTCTCCCTCTATTCAGCACCGGTTACCTTGAATATTGTGTCCAGTTCGGAACACCAAACTTCTGGAAATATGCTAACAAATTCAGAGGAGGGCAATGGTTATCAGAGGCCTGGAAACCAAGCCCTGTGAGGAAAGACAGAAAGAACTATGTATGTTTAGTCTTGAGAAAAGAAGACTGAGGTGGAATAGGATATCACTTTTCGAATAGTTGTACAAAAATTGTATTAAAACTTCACCTAGCTCTGATTCAGGTTGCTGTCCCTGATCAACATGTAGGGTTTTTTTTAATGTTCTAAAAAAAGGAAGACCACCCCATTAGATAATTGAAATAATACAAAACAATATAAATATTATACACAAGATATTAAATATACAACCCTACCCACCCCAAAAGAACACACATTCAACTATAGAATGACCAATGCCCTAGAATTAGAATATATATGAAATTATGGTAGTAATACAGGATCTGTGACAGTTTTGGGAAACAAAATAAAAATTAATATACCAGCAAAATATATTTGGGGAGGGGCACACATTTCCACCACAATTTGCCCATACCCATCCTGACAAGCAGGCAGCAAAATATATGAGACTTTTAAACAAGTCACAACATACTGTGATTGGTCTGTTCTCAACCATCCCAGGCTGCAGGACTCATAATGGGCTTGAGTTATCATCCCAGAGTGCAGGACATGCAACAAAGTGCTCAAGTTACAAGAACCCAGATTTTGGCTGGGTATCAGGAAAAAACTTCTTAACTGTTAGAGCAGTACAGCAACGGAACCAATTACGTCAAGAGGTGCTGAGGGCTCAAACACTGGAGGCATTCATGATAAATTTAGGCAGACCTGGCAGAAATCATTTGATCTGTATTCCTACAATGAGCAGAGGGTTGAAACGGATGGCCTTGTAGGCCCTTTCCAACTTCACTCCTCTGATTCTATGAACATCCCTACGTTCAGAGGGTCACCATGTTGTATTGGGATTAGAGATGGGCACAACTAGGGAAAATGACATTTTTGAGTTGTCGTGTGTCAGAGGCGGCCTGTGTCGGCTCATTTCCGTTTTTCACGAAACTTCGCAAAAATTTGTCGTTTCGTTTTTCATTTTTTCGTCTGTCGTTAAACTGGTTGGGGGTAGCGGGCTCCTGGATGCACCTCTTTTTTGGGGGGTTGGTGCCTCCTATCATCACCCGCTAGGGAAAGCAGGCTCCTGGAGACCCCTCATACATGGGGGTCTCCTCTCCTCACCTGCTGCAAAAGGGCATGCATAGCCATATGGATATGATTGCATACCAAGTTGCACGCAGGGACACAGCAGACTGGCAGAGGCACCCCTCTTTTTGGGGTGCCTTCCCTGCATCAGTCAGGCCTCGGGGGCACGGTTTGCATGTCACACATGCTGCCGGCTGAGCCAAGCCTGCAGGAGTCACCCAGAGCCACAAGTGGCGGACTGGCAGACTCTCTGCACCCGCTGTGTCTCACTAAGAAGGGAATTGTACTTGCGTGTAGTGCAATGCAAGTACAGATCTGGCTTAGGCAACAGGTTTAGCGCAAGGGCTAGGGTTAGGCTAGTTACGGGTGAGGTTAGGGTGAGTATTAGGGTGCACCTCTGGGGGCCTCTCTGACCCACTTAGAAGGACAGTGTACTGGCGTATGGGTTAGGCTTAGGGTTCGGGTTCAGGTTCGGGCTACGGTTAGTGGGCTTTTTATGCCCGGTTGGCACATCCCAAAAGTCTCTGTGGTCAACCTGGCCAAGTGGCCATGCGATTGGTGGAATGGCTCCAAAAATTTGCATGGTCACTCCCATGGCCAGCCCATCATTGCGCAGGTGTAAAAAATAAAAAATAAAATAAAATAAAATAAAATAAATGGAGAAAGGAAAGAGGAGACATTTTGTTGCAAGAAAAACCCACTGCTACTGTAAAAATTCTGACAGTTTTAAAATAGCAATTTTCGCATGTTTCTGTGTGGTGCTTGTGTGTTTTTGGACCACGATTTCAAAAAAAAATTGCGGTCGCTGCCCCATTTTGGATCCCCCGCCCGCACCGCATGGCATGGCGACTCGAGTCCGGCTGCCCACCACCAGAGCATGGCGACTCGAGTTCCCCCACAACCAGAGCAGCCCAGGACAGGAGAGGGGGGGTCAACGACCCCTCTGGTAGGTGCCCTGAGCCCTCACTCAGGCAGGCATATTTCCGCCTGCTTTTTGGCCGGGAATCGGTTTTTTTTTTACTTTTAAAAACTTTTTTTCTGTGCCGCTTGGCATCGCGGGATCGCCGATGCCAGGAACGACCACGACAAATCAGACCCAATTATTCTTTAGTCGGTTCGAGTTCAAGTTCTGGCGGAGTAATTCCCGTTACCGTTTCCGTTCCGTAACGGAAACGAGGAACAGAAACGGAAATGGGAATTCCGCCAAGTTGTGCCCATCTCTAATTGGGATTTAGGGCACAAAGTTTTAAATCTCTGGCTGAGCCATGAAACTCACTAGTATTTGAAGCCAGACGATCTTCCTTTGATGTACACATTGCACAGCAATTTGATAAGGATAAAATAGAGAGGTTGAGCATCATAGAATCATAGAATCATAGAGTTGGAAGAGACCTCAAGGGCCATCCAGTCCAACCCCCCTGCCATGCAAGAAGCCCCATCACAAGACTCCAGACATATGGCCATCCAACCTCTGTTTAAAAACCTGCAAAGAAAGAGACTCCACCACCCTCCATGGCAGCATATACCACTGCCAAACAGCTCTAACTATCATGAAGTTCTTCCTGATGTTCAAATGGAATCTCTTTTCCTGTAGTTTGAAACCATTGTCCCGAGTCCTAGTCTCTGAAGCCATGGAAAACAAACCTGTTCCCTCTTCAATGACAGCCTTTCAAATATTTAAACATAGCTATCATATCCCCTCTCAGCCTTCTTTTTGAAAGTCTAAACATTCCCAGCTCTCTAAGATGTTCCTCATAAGACATTTCTTCCAGACCTTTAACAGTCCGGCTCACCCTCCTCTGTACCCGCTCGAGGTTGTCAACATCCTTTTTATATTGATGCGCACAGAACTGGACACAGTATTCCAGGTGGGGTCTGACCAGAGCAGAATAGAATAATACTATCACTTCCCTTGCAGTGGCTGGAAGAAAAATAAGATATGAACTGGAGATGGCAGAATATGAATGAATGAATGAATGAATGAATGAATGAATGAATGAATGAATGAATGAATGAATGAATGAATGAACTGGATTATCAGAAATGATTACTTTTCTTTTGCTCAGTCCCCATAAATGCGCCATTCAGGAACACTTCCCAGGTTAGATTGAAGCAGCGTTTGAGTAGTGTATGCACATTGGCTCTGCTCTTTTGGAGAGCTTCATGTACATGAGACCAGCATGTGATGTCCCAGAAATGAAATGAGAGGTTGAATTCCTCATTTCTCTTATATCTTTCCTCTCTGTCAAATACAAAAACACCCATACCCTAAGAACAACTAGCAAGTTTGCCTACAATCTTAAAACACCTAGTACTAAGAACTTGTTTTAATTATCCTTATCATGCTGTACTAGTTTCCTCTGCAGCACGCATGGTATCCTCTGCTCCCTGAATATCTCTGTGCTCTTTGCTGTGCAATACAACTTTTTTGCTCACCAAGCCTTGTTTGATATAGTTCTCCATGGAGGCACCTATTTGCTTTTCTTGGGGTTGCGAACAAAGCCTTCCGGGTTTATTGATGCAAGTTGTAAATGAAGTGTGAAATGAAACATTTCTCCTTGGTACTCTGAGAAAATACAATGCGATCAATGAACTGTACCGCACGGTTTGGCATGACAGCTTGTGAGTTGCCACTTACAACCTGCAGGGTCACTTAATACAGTTGCAGCTTATCCTGGCGAGATGTTTAGGGGCTGCTTCCCCCCACAGGTCCAGATGCCTGGTCTTCGTTTTATTGAGGCATTAGCCTACAGGGAAAGGCAGGAGAAATGCCTGTTTTAGACTGTAAAATTTGGGGAGGTGTGACAAAGGGATCATTGATTGCCTTTAGTGGTGGACATCTTGCTGAGCTTGGACAGACAGTTGGAACTGAATGGTTCTCTCACAAACACACTTTCTATGTCTGCATTCAGAGGAAGCCAGGTCTACTTGATACCTATTAGATGAGGAAGATGAACAGAACAACTGCGTTTAGTGACATCTTTGGAAACTAGATGCCTAAACCAAATGACCATAAATTGGCAGAGGTACTTTCTGGACTAAAGCAGCCCGAATGCCCTGGCACTAGTCATGTTTTTGGAAACTTTAGAAAATGTAGTCCAGAGCAGTGTTCTTTTTCACCAAACACTCAGAGATAAATGATGCCCCTAACACCCCACCCTGGGGCTTTATGCAAGTTAACAGCCAGTTTCTCTGACAATATTTTGTAGTACCTATCTTGGTTCCTCTTTGCTCTAATCCTCGAGATTAGACTACTGTAATGCTCTTTACATGGGGCTGCCTATGCAGAGGCTCTAGTTCGTACAGAATTCTGCAGCTAGTTTAATAACAGGGTTGAGAAGACAACAACACATCTCCCCTACATTGGCCGCGCTGCACTGGCTGCCAATTTGTCGCCACATTGAATAATATTGACATACAAAGCCCTGGCCTAAATGATCTAGGATCTTGTTATCTGTCTTCTTCCACAGTATTCCATCTGCATCACCTGATCATCTCAGGCAGGTAACTATGCTGAAAGAAGCCCGTCAATCATCAACAAGGAACCAGGCCTTTCCGGTAGCAGGGCCTCAGTTGTGAAACCAACTCCCACCTGAGATTTGACTGGCTCCCATGCTATCTGACATTAAAAATCATCTGAAGACATGGCTTTATAGATCTGCTTTCCCTGATCATTAATTATTCTTTTCATTACCCAGTCTTTCATTCTTATACCATCTGCTGATGTGTTTACACTTTTAATATAGATTTAGTCATGTGCATTCAATTTTTAATTTGTTATGTTGTTTTACATTGTTATTATGATTTGATTATGATTATTTACCTCATGTTGGTCTGATTGATTAGTTTTTTATTTACTATTTTAAGTTGTTTAATCCGTTTTTGTATTTTGCCTATGTATGTAAACCGCCCAGAGTAGATTTTTGCTAGATTGTTGCAGTATATAAATCAAGTAAATAAATAAATAAATAAATAAATAAATAAATAAATAAAATTGTATATTGTTCCTTTTTATCGATGTATTTTGTAAACCAAAATACTACTACTACTACTACTACTACTACTACTACTACTACTACTACTAATAATAATAATAATAATAATATAATAATAATAATAATAATAATAATAATAATAATAATAATAATAAAAGAGTTAGAAAAGATAACCAAATATCAGGATTTAGAAATAGAAATCAAAAAGCCATGAATTAAGAAAGCAAGAACAATACCAATAATAATAGGTGTCTTGGGTGCAATCCCAAAATATCTGGATCAACATCTGAAAACCCTCGGCATTAACAAGATCAACACTGGTCAACTACAAATGGCGACATTATTAGGAACAGCATATATTCTATGAAGATATCTCCAGTCATCCTAGGCTCTTGGAAAGAGCTCAATAATTGGAGAAGGCCAACTCCAGCTTAACACCTGGCAGCTGTGTTAAGAAGAAGAAGAAGAAGAAGAAGAAGAAGAAGAAGAAGAAGAAGAAGAAGAAGAAGAAGAAGAAGATGATGATGATGATGATGATGATGATGATGATGATAATAATAATAATAATAATAATAATAATAATAATAATAATAATAATAATAATAATAATAATATATATATTCCTGGTATCCACAACATTTATCTGCATGTAAGAGATGCCATGTCCAGGAGCTACTTTGTCCCTAGGTTGATGCCATGAAGGCTGCCTGCCTAAAGGGAAACAAACATGCAGGATTAGGCCTCTTGCACTTTCCCACCCAGTTCCTTCAATTTTGCCCACCCCCACCCCCACCCCCAGGTAAAAAATAATGATTGGAGAAGTGCTGCAGCACAAAGTATTATCTCTTTTTGCTTGGGGAGAAAGGCAGAGTATCATGAGTAGAGATGGGCATGAAACGAAATTTTTTTGTTCTGTTATTCGTTATTTGTTTCATTACATAACGAAATGAATAACAAAAATTGTGATGAAATTGGAACAAACCGAACAGAACCACGAAAATTAGGTTCGTTACGTTTTGTTTTCGTTAATGGGAACACGCAATGAAATGAGCTGTTTTTAAATGTTAAAAAAATGTCCTGAATATCCATAAAAACCCAGCGATAATTATTTATTCTGCCGGATAATACCTACCAGGGGGGTTGGGGTCCTTAAAACATGCATATCTGTGTTTTCTCAGATTGCTGTATTTTTTTCCTTTAAGGGGAGTTAGGAGACATCGACCCCAAATGGCTTCCAGATGCCTAATATTGATTTCTTGGGAATTCAAACGCCCTCGACATCCGTAAAAATGCAGTGATAATTATTTAAAATTATTACCTACCAGGGGATTGCAGTCCTGAAAATGTTTGTTTTTGTCTTTCTCCCATTGCCATGTATTTTTTCTTTTCCCCTTAAGGATGACACAAAATGGATTCCAGCCACAAGACGGAGCAAGCCATGTAATGGGATCATGTAAATTCTTGGACAATTTCAACCAATAGCATGCCCAGGTTGCAGACTGAGTAGGTGTGGCAGCCACATAGGGCATAAAAAGCTTTGGCAGCCCCCGTCCTCCTTGCAGTCTGCGGTGGGAGTTAGGGTGGGATTGCTGTCTCTGCGACTCATTACTTTAGGCCAGGCAGGCAGGTGTGTGTCTCTGTGTTCCTGCTGGCTGCAGCCTGGCTCTTAGGGGAGAGAAAGAAGAGATTTCTCTTGCAGCCTCCCTGTGTGCGTGCGTACCTCTCGGTGAGTACCCTCACCTGTCCCGCAGTGCAGTCACTCTGTGGCTGCCTTAGGCCCTGGGCAATGCCCACCACTGCCTTTGCAGCCTCCCTGCATACCTAGTCTATACTGTGTCTCTGCCAGCATCATTTTTTTTTAGTGTTTTCCCTTGGTCTGGGGTATTGGGGGACATCCGTGCATGGAAATACTTTGAGTCACGCAAAAGCGGGTAAACACAAAAATGAAAAATGAAAAAATGAAACGAATTGTTTTCAAAAAATTCACGAAAAATGAAAATGAACCGAAATGGACCCACAACGAAAAATGAAAAACCAAAACATCATTTTTCGATTCGTGCCCACCTCTAATCATGAGCCTACAGCTGGAAGGGATATGGCTGCTTTGACATGACGAAAGAAGAAATGAGCAAAAAGGGTAGAGGAGGCTGTTAGAGGAGGAGGAGAGAAAAAGATGCCATGTCACAGACACATATGGCAAAAAATATGACTGATCCTTTGTCCTCCTTTGTTTCTGAAGAGCATGGGATTTATCAATCCTCCACAAGGTAGGAAGAACAAAATCATAAGACGGCCTAGATTCTAGAAGTTCATTCATGCAACTTGACTTCTTTTTGTGTGAGATCGAAACATTTTTCTACTCATCCAAGTGGCTTCCTCAGTCTGACAAAGCTACTTGGATTAGGAGTGAAACATTTCAATCTCACAAGAAAAGAAGTCCAGTTGCCTTGTTTCAACTTCCGGATACACCTGCACAACGGAGAATCTTCACAGACATTATATGGCAGTCTTCCCCCCCCCCCCACCATTCATCCCTGTTCTTACCATGAGAAACCATCTATCTTCTGGAAAGTGGGATGAAAAATAAGAACCTCAATTATTAGTCAGGTGCATTTTGAAGTAATGTGTATAAACTTGCTGAAATAAGGAAGGTCAATGGTCTCCTGTTTTTCATTCAACACAATGGGTCAAATCTTGTTGTGTAACATTGTGCAAAGGGTCAGATGCAGGAAACATTTAATTTACACCTGTTAAAAGCTTCCTATTTCTCTATTTCAGCTTCTGAGTCTCCCATTTGGCCTTGGGATAGCCCTTGGGAGCTTTGAGATAGTCGGGGGAGAGGCTTTAGAAGTGAAACACTGCCAGAGCACCACTACTGTTTATTTTATTTGTTATTTATTTTACAATATTTCTATCCCACCTTTCTTCCTGAAAAGGACCCAAGGCCGCTTACAGTAATTAGGGATAATATACAGTCCAGCACAGTTAAGACATATTCAAGTATTGAGAACAGCATCCTACAGCAGTGGTGGCAAACCTTCAGCACTCCAGATGTTTTGGACCATAACTACCACTGTCCTTTGTCATTGGCAATCTAGGCTCAGAATTCTGGGAGTTGTGGTACAAAACATCTGGAGTGCTGAAGGTTCGCCACCTGTTTTATTCTGCAGTGTCTTTCATGTTCTTTGATTCCAGTCTGGATGATGAGCTTTGTGGTCCCGATATATACCTGGCCACAACTGCAAGATATCCGGTATATTCCTGCAGCAGCAAATGGGTTCCTTTTGTCCTTTACTGACCATAGCATCTGTTTTATTTTTGGGGTGGGTCTAAATACTGTTTGTAGGTTGTATTTTTTCAACACTTTGTCCATGCAGTCTATGACTCCTTTTATGCATGGCAGAAATAGTTTTTGTTGGGGGCTGCTTTTCTTCTTCAGTTTGGTGTTGTTTTTTTCAGTTTGATGACTCTTTTGATTTCATTCTTGGAATAGCCATTTGCCTATAGGGCCCAATTCAGGTGGCTGAGTTCAGTGTTGAGGAATTCAGCTTCACAGTGTTTGCACGGTCTACAAGTGTTTTGATTATGCCTCTTTTTTATGGGTGATGGTTGGAACGTATATGTAGATATCGATCTGTGTGGCTGGGTTTTCTGTAGACCTTGTGTTCTAATTGGAGTTCCAGTTTGCATATGACCATGACATCTAAGAATGGGAGTTTCCCCTCTATTTCTTTTTCCATGGTGAATTGTATATTTGGGTGGACATTGTTGAGGTAGTTTAGAAATTCCTCCAGTTAGTCTTCACCATGGCTTCAAATTATGAATGAGTCATCCACGTATCAGGACCAGACTATGCAAAGTGTGCCGCATCCAGAGCTTGTTTTTCAAAGTGTTCCATGTAAATGTTTGCTATTACCAGACTGAGGGGGCTCCCCATGGCAACTCATAGAAGTCATAGAAGTCATGCTCCCACTGGAGGTAGCTGGTCATTAGGCAGTGTTGGAATAGGGCTTTAATGTATTCTGGGAAGATCTGCTGGATGAGCGCTAAAGTGTCCTTTAATGGTAGCTTGGTGAAAGGGGATACTACATCAAAGCTGATCAGTCTGTCCCGAGGGTTGAGTTTTAGGGTGCTAATCTTTTCTATGAAATGTCCTGAATCCTTGATGTGTGATGAGGTCTGTCCAATGTGGGTCTGTAGGAGGGTGGCTAGGTGTTTTGCTAATTCATATGTTTGGGAGCCAATGGTGCTAACAATGGGCCTGAGTGGGGTTGGGAGTCCATATAATCTTGGTGAAAGAGTCTCCATCTTGCAGATTTGTAGAATGACATTGGGGTGGACAGAGATCCTCCTGGTGAGCATGTTTGTTTGTTTTGTAATTTTGTTGGTGGGGTCCTGCTTTAGTTTTCTGTAGGTGGTAGGGTATAGATGTTGTCTGATCTTTTCTTGTATTCTTCTGTTTGCATGATTACTGTAGCATTGCCTTTGTCTGCCGGCAGGATGATGATGTCAGGATCTACATTAAAGGACTTGATGGCTTTTCTCTCCGTTCTTGTTATGTTGCTATTTGGGGTTTTTGCTTTCTGTAGGATCCTTGTCATTTCACTTCTTATTTCTTCTGCTTCTTCTTCCGGAAGGAGTGGTTTGCCATTGCCACCCCTCTGGTGAATCTTCATGGCTGAGTGGGCATTTGAATCCAGGTCTCCAGTGCTGGACACCCTATCCACTACACCACATTATCTCACTGGCCTTTTCATAATTTATCATATTCTTTTTTGAAAAAGGTGCATTAGTAGGGGCTACTGCAATCATATCCAGATTCGCCTTGAGCAACTAACTGTGCTCAGAGCTTGGGAAATGCACCATTTTGGACTAGGGGAGACAGGTATTCCCTTTCATTTAATGGTATTGACAAAATTAGAATTTCCTCAATGTTGAGACTCATGGTAAGCAGAAATTCACTTTACCTGGGAAATCTGAGCATTTGTGAGGGGCACTGGGGGATCACCTGTGCACAAAATAAGAAGCACCTTTTAAAAATGGGTACAGTTGGAAAAGCAACAATGTGTACAGGTATAAAAATGCAAACAACTATGTGTTAATTGATGGAGGAGATAAATAAATTAAGTCAAGTGCATAAATGAACATGTTCATTAAGTTAAAGTCATAAATAAATCTGCACTTCAGGGAAAACATCTACAGATTTCAATATGTCAAGCAACAGTTTGTATACTTTTCAATGTGCATTTTAAAAACAAAGTCTTGCAACTGGGTATGAAAGGAAGTAGGATGGAAATGAAGTATAGGCAGGATTGCATAAAGCAGAATAGAATCAATATTTGAGGGCAAACTCCTGTTTGTTTTTAACCATGCATTCAATGGCCCATTATCTATGCAGGTCTCTTTTGACTGGCAAGAGATGAGCCCAAGGGGGTAACTACAACAGCCTTGCATAGATGGAATCCCTGTTGCTTTTAGTGGAGTGATCAGAGGGTTGAGAAATGTCAGAGATCATAAGACAGTGGTGGCAAACCTTCGGCACTCCAGATTAGAGATGGGCACGACCAGGAAAAATGACGTTTCGAGTTGTCGTTTGTCGGGACGGGTCCGTTTCAGGTTGTTTCCGTTTGTCGCGGAAATTTTCAAAAATTTGTCACTTCCGTTTGTCGTTTGTCATTTGTGTTGGGGTTGGGGTTGGGATTGGGGTTGGGGTTGGGGTAAGTGGGCTCTGGGAGGCACCTCTCTGGGTGCCTCTGACGTCTGACCCACTAAGAAGGGAAGGGAAGGGAAGCGTTTCGCGTAGCCGCTGCGTACCATACATTATGTTAGGCTTGGGGGGTAAGTGGCAGAGGCACCTCTCTGGGTGCCTCTGACTCACTAAGAAGGAAAGCATACTGGCATACTGGCGTACAGGTTAGGGGTAGGGGTAGTGGGCTCTGGCTGGGAGGCACCTCTCTGCGTGCCTCTACTCTGACCCACTAAGAAGGGAAGCGTACTTGCGTACGGATCTGGGTTAGGGTTGGGGTTAGGGTAAGGGCTAGGCTTAGGGTTACAGTTAAGGTTAGGGTGGGTTAGTGGGCTACCCCTCTGGGTGCCTCTGACCAACTAAGAAGGACAGTGTACTGGCATATGGGTTAGGGTTAGGGTTAGTGGGCTTTTTATGCCCTCTGGCACATCCAGAAGTCTCAGTCAAAACCTGGCCATGCGATTGGTGGAATGGGTCCAAAAATTTGCATGGTCCCATCCCATGGCCAGCCCATCATTGCGCAGGTGTAAAAAAGTAAAAATAAGAATAAAATAAAATAAATCAATGGAGACGTTTTATTGCTAGAAAAACCCACTGCTGCTACTGTAAAAATTCAAGCATTTAAAATAGCTAATTTTCGCATGTTTCTGTGGTGCTTTGGTGGGTTTTTGGACCACGATTTCAAAAAAAAATTGTGGTTGCCATTTTGGATCCCCCCCCACCGCATGGCAAATGGAGACGACGAGGATGCCCCCCCCCAGCCTGGTACCAGCAGCCCAGGACAGGAGAGGGGGGAGGAGGCCAGGGACCCCCCCAGAAACCACCCCTCTCTTGTAGGTGCCCTCACTGAGGCAGGCATATTTTCGCCTGCTTTTATGGCCGGGAATCGTTGTTTTTTTTAATTTTAAAAACTTTTTTCTGTGCTGCTTGGCATCGCGCGATCGCCGCAATGCCATGAACGACAACGAAAAATCAGACCCAATTTATCTTTATCGGGTCAGGTTCAAGCTGGAGCGAAATAATTCTCATTACCGTTACCCGTTACATAACGATAATGAGAACCGAAAACGGAAACGAGATTTTCGCCGCTCTGTGCCCATGTCTATTCCAGATGTTTTGGACCACAACTCCCAGAATTCCAAGCCTAGATAGCCAATGACAAATGACTGTGGGAGTTGTGGTCCAAAACATCTGGAGTGCCAAAGGTTCTCTACCACTGTCATAAGAAATGTTGTGCCTATACGGACATTCTGCTCCACATTTCCTAATAGGATCCTGCAGTTTTGCATGTCTCCTTTAGACTAGAAACTCCAATTTCTTCAAATTTTGCATGCAACAATCTTTTTGTGAGCTGGGCTTTTTTTTTTTACTTCTGGAAACTAGGTTTACCTAGGTAAGGCCTTTGTTCTCATCCAGCATGGAAGCCTCCGTTTCCCTGCATACATTCAACACATTCAGGTACTGCTGCATACCCTCCTGTATGCATACGCAGACAGTCTGCTATTCAACACATTACAAAATTATAAAATCACTGAACAAAATATGCCAGTCTCTTTCACAACTGCTAATGGTTCTCTCCCTCCCCCACCTCCATTTTTGTTCTGCATATTATGTTGTTGGGCCTGGATTTATCCCTTGTTTTACAAACAGATACAAGGTGAAATACAGCCTCAGCACTCTGAGCTCATATGACACTAATAATGCTTTCTGGAGGAGTGTGGGAGAGTTTATAAAGGCTCCCTTTGTATGCTGCCAAGGCTTATTCACACTGGAAATGCAAATTACATGATCTGTCAGCGACAGGAGCAGTGATGATAAGCAGATAGGTGAAGTGTGTTATCTTCAGCCTTGGGGACTACCTTAGCTTGTTGCTCACTCACTCTCCGCCCTCCCCCCTTAATCCAGTCAGGAAAGAAGTGGTGCTGGGTGGGTTAATTTTGAAAAATAACATCCATTATGTGGAAGGAAAGGCTGGTTGTGGGTGATTCATTGGTGAATATAATCTGTTTCCTATAGACAAGTTTGTATTATTAATACAGCGAACAATATCAGATCTTTAGAGGAATGTGTATCCCTAATTTGTACCCTCTTCACATGCAAGATGTATACTTCAAGAACTAGGTCATAATAATAATAATAATAATAATAATAATAATAATAATAATAATAATAATAATAATAATAATAATAATAATAATAATAATAATAATAATAATATAATAATAATCTTTACTTCTTCCTTTTTAAAAGATCTGTGCCATAGCTCAGTGGTTTAGGGTTCTGGCTGTGGTGCCAGAGGGTGAGTGTTTGATTCCTCACTGTGCCTCCTTGACGGTTACTTCACATCCACTCTCATCCTGGGAGGAATTTCGTTGCGTGTTGATGTCAGTTGCAGTCACGTGGTCTTCTTGTGGTTCTGTTCCTGTTCCCATGTATGCACGGGCTTGATTGATGATACCGGCATGACTGTTTCCACACGTCCTTGTTCTGTGATGAGATGTGAATTTCCATGGCTTTGTTCTCCATTTTTTTTCCGGCCCGACCTTCCATTTTTTGAAGTTTCGATTCTCCAAAGCCTTGCCTTCAATGCGTTACAGAGCTAAGTTTGAGGCATTTGTCTTTTAATCTCTCTGCACTGTGTTGCTGACTCCATAGGCAATGAACTGGCGAACGGCACTTCGCACTCCTGGCATTAGATGGAGAATGGCACGGGAGGAGACTGACCTCACAGGCTCTCATATTGGAACGAGAAGTGAGATGAGGAGATTCCCAAGGCCAGGGAGGGGAATCTCTCATCCCGCTTAGATCGCAGTTCAGGGTGTGTGGTCAGGACGAACTCCCTTTGTCCCATAATGGACGTGCAGTTAGATTTCTTTCCCCAGCGGGACCGCGAACAGCAATGAAATTGATGTGAATTATCAGCCCTTGACAGGGACTAGTTTTGATGATTCATAAGATTCCTTTCAGCTCTGCAGTTTTTAACATGATGATGATGATGATGATGATGATGATGATGATGATGATGATGATGATGATGATGATGATGATGATGATGATGATGATGATGATGATGATGATGGATTTACAATTCTGAAAAGCTCATGACAGCATGTATGGCTCTCTTCTCCTCTGCGCTATTGTCTTAACCGCCCTGTGAGGTATGTGATAAGCCTAATATTACCCAACTAAGTTTCATGGTTGTATGGAGACTGCAACTTGGATTTTTCAACCCTCAGCCTGTTACCCTAACCACTACATCACACTTTCTGTTCTGCGCCTCGTGGCACAGTGGTTAAATGCCTGTACTGCAAGTAAAACTGTGCTCAAAACCTGGGGTTCAATCCCAGGTAGCAGGCTCAAGGTTCACTCAGCCTTCCATCCTTCAGAGAACAGTAAAATGAGTACCCAGTTTGCTGGGGGGGGCAATGTGTACCCTGCATACTGTAATTAAAAAACTGTAAACCGCCCAGACTACTTGAAGTGGCATGGGGTGGTATACAAGCAGAACACTTTGCTTTATATAATTCCCTTTGAATTATATGAAAGATAATTTGTATATAATTATACAAATGTCTTATTATTGTCTTATTATTGCAGGGATACAATTCACACTGAGAAGCTGTCTTAATTTTTTCCCAACCTTGAGTATTGTTGGAAACTCTTCATAAAAGTTTGAAAGTTTTTTCACAGAGAATCATTTTAACCTGGTTTGTCCTCTAGCACCAGCTTTCTCAAACCCAATATCTTGAACTAGGCATCCTGTCATCCCTACTCCATTTGCCTTGTTGGGTGGGGGCTGATTGCAATCCAGAAGACTCAACAGACAGCATCAGCTCAAGCGAAGCTATCCTAGTATATTGACTTCATGGCTCCTGAATAGCAAAGCTTTCAGATGAATTCTTATGCAAGTCAGCTCGATGGCCAGTAGCCCACATCTGCAGCAATTCATAACAACTTTTGTGAAACTGGGAAGACTGTCTATATCATTCAAAGTCTTTGGCTTAACTAACCCAGTGCTTTCTAAACTTGGGTCCCCAGATGATCTTGGACTACTTCCAACTACCCAAATTCCTAGCCAAAACAGGTAGTGGGAGTTTTAGTCCAAGAACCTCTGGGGACCCAAGGTGAGAAGCAAAGAACTAGCTATTCTGTTTATTGCCCATCCCTTGTTTGCTACTGAAACCAAATAGCAAAGGAAAACCTATGGATTGCAGAAGGACTTTAGTGATGAGTTTGGCATAGTCCCCCATGATAAAAACATGATTGTCTGAAAAACTTGGGCTGACCAGCATTCCCAGCTTGCACGATAACAAACAAGGCTTGCCATGTCTCCGGATGCTGAGCAGAGTTTCAAGGAATTGCTATGATTTTCTGGGTCTGCAAGAAGGGAGAGTGAGCAGCTCTGAAGGACATAAATGCTTGCTTTTCATATTTGAAGCAGTTCTAACACAGCAGCGGCAGCCGTAAAGCCTTGGTCACCAACAGAATCTCCCCCTTTTAAAAGTCTCTGAGTTGTAATTTTAAAAGTAATTTGTTAAGCTGTGGGTAGCAGTGTAGCTTGTAACATTTGTTCTGCTGTTGTTTCTATGCACGTTTGGTAGTGTCATAAAATCATCATATTAAATTAGATCAGGCATTTTCCAGAAATTAGCGCACACAGTTAGTCTGGAAGTCTGTTCTTGAGCACCCATCTGCCATCTTTCCCTTGTGGAATTTTACTCTTCACCCTAGACGTAAAAGAGTTTTCCTGAATGATTCATAGTTTGTAATTGTAAACATTCAGGAAAGAACCACCACCCTGATTTTTTTGTAAGAAAATAAAATCTGTCTGCCATTTTCCCTTGTGGAATTTTACTCTTCACCCTAGACATAAAAGAGTTGTCCTGAATGATTCATAGTTTGTAAACATTCAGGAAAGAACCACCACCCTTTTTTAAAATGAAAAGAATGGAGACATGCTCAAATATATCCTGCTCTGCATTCAAAGTCTTCCACTATGGTGGTGAGAATATGAGGATGCTGGAAAAATCAAGTTGATGTTAAATTAATTTTCCATAGACTGTCACAGCTATCTCTCTGTGCCCTGTTCTCTTAATTTGCTGTGATGCTCATTGCAGAGGGTGACTCAGGAGGTAAGAAATGAATGACCCTCTCTAGTCCACTAGCAGGAAATGGAAAGATACCTAATAGGATGTGGCATGGCTGCTGTTTCTCTGGCTAGATTTGTTCCACTTCTTTTGCCCTGTGTGCCATTTATAAAATACTGATGCAGTGTGCTGCATAGGCAGTGTTTTAATTTCTCTCTCTCTCTCTCTCTCTCTCTCTCTCTCTCTCTCTCTCTCTCTCTCTCGCCCTGCTCCTTCTTTCTCGCTCTCTTTTGTTTTCCCTTTCTCTCTTTTGAGTTGTGTTTCTTTATAACACTTTCTCCAGACTTCTTGGCTAGTAACATTTAGATAAGCACCGCCTGTCAGCTCTTTCACAGATCATATAAATCACATTCTGAGTGTCTTGTGCCACCTTGATGACATCATACTGACCTGCCACATTATGCATGCAGAAACATTAAAACTCCCATGCATTGAGAAATGGCATCTGCAGATTTTCCAATCTGGAACAGTCTTGAGGGCATTTAATATATGTAATCAGCTTTCATAGTTGCATATCAAACACAATTGGACAAACAAGATATGTGACTTTATAAATAATATTATACAATGTTATGTAAATGAATATGCCTACTTATTGGGCAGCAAATCCCAGTAGAAATACATGAGGAATACATAATCTGAGAAGATTCTCAGTGATCCAGGTGAGGTTTTCTGGGATTTGAGTCATGGCAACTGGACTTATTTATTTGAGAGATCGAAACATTTCACTACTCATTCAAGCAGCTTCGTCAGTCTAAGGAAAGTTTATTGGCAAGTCCTCCAATTTCTAATTCACCTTGATTTCACATCACCCTGGTCTGAATAGGCTCATAAGTTGGACAATGGCCTGAATAGGTGAGCAATGGCTCATAGGTGGAAAATGGCCTGGGGTGCATGAAATTCCCATTTATGGAAGCCTTGCCAATACCCATTAAGTATGGATCATTAGCAATGGCCTTGCTGGTGGAGGTGCAAAGTGTCATTGTCATACTCCTCACTGGATTCCAGGACCTTCTACAGGTTCAATATTCCTCTTCCTTGCAAGTCATTATTATTGGCTGTTGTTGACAATACTCACTCATTTATTTATTTATTTATTTATTTATTTATTTATTTATTTATTTATTTATTTATTTATTGCATTTGTATCCCGCCCATCTTCCCGGAGGAACTCTGGTCATGCCATGATTACGTTGCAATTTTTCAGATGGTTTATCATACAAAGGGTGAAAGAAAGTCTGACATATGATGCGTGAAAGGTTAAATAAAAAAGAGAATCAGAAAAGAACATGATTTTTGTGTACTTTCTCAATAATATGAATCATTTGAGTTCTAGATGTTATATTTTGGGAATCAATGAAAAAACATGTAAACAAAGAGAGATAACAAAGTGTGTGTGTTATGTATGTGTTTTCTTTTGTGCTAACCTGAAAGACCCAACTCTAATTAGTTCATTTCAGCAAAAAAAAATATAAAACAACCCAATGTTCTATGGTGCCTTAGAGATTAACATATTCTCTTTAATGATACAGGAGAGCAGGCCTGCACAACACATTGACTGCGGGCGACCAGTCACCCACGGTGCTATAAGAAGTCCCCTGCCAGGTCCCTGCCAGCCTCCCGACACGCTGCTTGTGGCGGCATGTTGGAGGCATACCTGACAAGTTTTACTTGCCACCTGGGATGGGAAGGAGGAGGTATAATGTATGCGTACACACATATGCATACATGCACACACCCCTCCTCATTAGAGATGGGCACGACTTAGCGGTATTCCCGTTTCCGTTTCCGTTACTCGGTTCTGTTACTCTATGGAAACGGTAACGGGAATTACTCCCCCAGACTTCGAGCTCGAACCGACGAACGAACAATTTTGGTCTGATTTGTCGTGCTCGTTACTTGCATCGTGAGATCGCGCGATGCCACACGCGGCACAGAAAAAAAGTTTTTAAAAGTTAAAAAAACCCGGTTCCCGGCCAAAAAGCAGGCGGGAAAATGCCTGCCGTGCCTCAGGGCACCTACCAGAGGGGTTGTTTCTGGAGGTCCCCGGCCTCCCCCCTCATCCCCCGTCCTGGGCTGCTCTGGTGGGACTCGCCGCAGGCTCGCAGCCAGCAAAAACCCCAGTCTTGCCGCCGGCCGCCCGCAATTAAAGCGCAAGCAAGCGGCACGGACGGCACAGGAAAAAACTTTTAAACTCTCCCCCCACCCATTCCCGGGCCAAAAAAGCAGGCGGAAAAATGCCTGCTTGACTAAGGGCGCAGGGCACCTACCGGAGGGATGGTTTCTGGAGGGGGGGTCCCGCCTCCCCCCCCGTCCTGGGCAGCCGGACTCGCGAGTCGCCATCGCCATGCCATGCGGTGCGGGCGGGGGATCCAAAATGGGGCGGCGAACGCAATATTGTTTTTGAAATCGTGGTCCAAAAACACACAAGCACAACAGAAACACGCGAAAATTTATAAACTGCCAGATTTTTCACAGTAGCAGTGGGTTTTTTCTTGCAACAAAATGTCTCTCCTCTCCTCCTCTGTCCTCCATTGATTTTATTTTATTTTATTTTATTTACACCTGCGCAGTGCGCAATGATGGGCTGGCCAAGTGGCCAGCCATGTGGGAGTGGACAACCATGCAAATTTCTGGAGCCATCCCACCAGTCGCATGGCCACTTGGCCATGGAGACTTCTGGGATGTGCCAAAAAGCCCCCTAAAACCTGCCCTAGCCCTAACCCTAACCCTTGACTCCGTACCCATACGTCACAGACTGTCTTCTTAGTGGGTCAGAGAGGCACCCAGAGGTGCAACCCACTAGCCCACCGTAACCTTACCCGTCACTAGCCTAACCCTAGCTCTTGCACTAAGCCACCTTAAAGCCAGATCTACTTGCTTGCATTGCACTACACGCAGCAAGTACAATTCCCTTCTGTGTGAGACATGGTGGTGCGGGAGCCTTGTGCAAGGAAGGTATGACCCTATCACTCTCACACTGGTCTCACGTCTGCACGTTATGTTATGCAATATCCATATGGCTATTGCATAGCATTTTGCAGCAGCAGCAGGTGAGGAAGGGAGACCCCCATGTAGAGGGGTGTCTCTTGGAGCCTGCTTCCCCTTCCTAGTGGCAGGAGGCACCCACGGGTGCCTCCAGGAGCCCACTTTCCCTTTATAGCGGGCCAGAGGAGGCACCCACCCCACAGAGGTGCCTCCAGGAGCCTGCTCCCCCCCAAAAAAACCAGTACTAACGACAACGAAAAAACGAAAAAAATGAACCGACTAATTTTTGCGAATTTTCACGAAAACTGGAAACGACCCGAAATGGGACTGGCCCGACTAACGACAACTCGAAAAATTTTTTTTTCAAGTCGTGCCCATCTCTACTCCTCATCACTTCCTCTTTCATTAAAGAGACAATGGGTGCACTAGGCTCACAAACTCGCCAACCCACCTGGTATTGTGGGATTCTGTCCACACCTTGCTTTCGCCCAAGAGGGACTCTCTCTCTCTCTCTCTCTCTCTCTCTCTCTCTCTCTCTCTCTCTCTCTCTCTCTCTCTCTCTGTGTGTGTGTCTGTGTGTCTGTGTGTGTGTGTGTGTGTGTGTGTGTGTGTGTGTGTGTGTGTGTGTGTGAGTGAGTGAGTGAGTGAGTGAGTGAGAGGGGGGGGCTTCTCTTTCTCCACCCACTCTCGCCCTGTCTCCTTCCCTGCCTTGCTAATGCTCTTTTCCCCCTTCTCATCTGCTGTCCAGCTTCTCCACATGAAAAGACGACAGAATGGCATGATGGGAGGTGTAGTCATGTCACCTCCCTTCGCCTTCTTCTTTTAACATATAATCATCTTCCCAAAAATTCTGAGTTGAGGCATGGCCCAGTCTTCTATGAACTGGGTCTTAAGCGCATGTGCGCGCACACACACAAACAAAAAAAGCAAATAAAAAATTGCCTAGGAGAATTTTAGCATGAATACAAGCATTTGCTGTATTTACCAGCCTTGTGGCTGGTAAAATAGCAAGTTTCCAGTCCAGCCCCAGAATGTAGTTGCCAGCAGTAGACGAAGCAAGAAAGACTATGTTACACCGCTGTCATGCGTGCTCCACTTTTATAATTTCAGACACGGCACATTCTGAGGTATTTAGGGCTGTCATTTTTGAAGCACGGTTCAGATGCTATATTTTCAAACTCATGTCAAAAACCACACACAGACACACACAGAGACACACACAGAGACACACAGACACACACACACACACACACACACACAAATGCCTGCACGCCCCCCCACCACACTTTGCCCCAGACGTTTGTTCCTTCCACCACTGCCACACCACAACCCCTCGCTGGGCTCCTCCATTGCTTCTGGAAGTAGCCCACAAGGATGTGCAGAGCTTCAGGAAGTGGACCACAGGAATGTCTGGCGGGTGGAAGTAGCCTGGGGTGTGTGTTCAAAGTTGGACAGACCTGCAGTAGAGTTTCATCCATGAAAGTTTGTTCCAGATGAATTTTTCAACCCTTCAAGGGGCCACAAAACAGTTGCTTTGAATTCATGCAATTAGTACCCAGCAAAGCAAAATTTGATCCATTTTTCCTGAATACACCCTCTGGTGGACAATATTGCTGATTTTCAGCATTTGACGATTGAACAGCAAAGATGTGAAAATCAAGGCAAGCTTCAGAGACAGTCCTTTGATATTTTCTTGTGAGATAATTCTTTAACACCTGCCTGTAACTCAGCTTAGAAGCGTGTGATATAATGGTGTTTTTGGAGGAAACAATACAGTTCCCCTTTTGAGTTTTGTGAGGTGTCTTAATTGTTCTGGGACAGGCAAGAGGAACCATGTGAGAGAAATAAATTACATAAGCCCAGGGTTGTCAACTCTCAAATATATGTGGATATTTCTCTTACACAACTGTGCTGTTCAAGTAGAAAACTTTAAGATTCTTTAAAAAGTACGTTGAGAATTAGGTAGAGGGTAAAATTATGAATTTCCCACTTGGAAGAAAGTGGCTTAAATTCTATCCAATTATTTGCCATGGCAACCAGCTAAACACAAAAGGGCTAGAATGGATGTAGAGTACTGCCTCTATAATCATCCCTGTATGTCCTTCAAATCATGGATATGCAGTACCACTATCCTCGTCTACTTCAGGGCCATAAGCCTACACGGTAATTACATGCTTTGGAACACTCCACTTAAGTGCATCAATAATATAGTGAGCGAACGTATTCTTTAATTCTGCACCTGTAAGTGGAGGGGGGAGATAAAGAGAGAGAGAGAGAGGAGAGAGAGAAGGAAAGGGAGAAAAGATAAAATAAGAAAATATCTGTAGGAATAGTGCAAATAAATTTGCCAACTACATTATTTTTTAACCTGATCTCTGATACGAATTGAAGTCCAGTCTATTGGTCATCTGAAAGTCTGTGAACAGGAAAGGATGGGGAAAGAAGAGCCAGGAGCTTTTGGACAAATGAAAAAGAAAAGGTGATAGCAATGGGATAAAGAGGTAGAGGGATGTTTCCTCATCATACAAGATCCTTTTCCTAGGCTGATAGACTTTTGGAAATCATGACTCACATTATGGCTGTCTATGGTGGTTACTTCATGACTGTTTTGTCTCTGTAAGTGTTGCGCTTTGGACCGGTACAAAAAATTCTTACTTCATGCCCATCGTGCAACAGCTGAAATTTGTCTCAACCACATCCCCAGAGAGGGATCAGTGTGTGACAATACTGTATCTGGCACTGGGTTGGGGTATTCTCTTGTCATGGTTTGTTCCCAGTTCCTGTTCCAAGACAAGAGACCATGTGGTAACAACTGTCACGCAACAACCAGTGTCCACCTAGTGGTCAGTAGTTGTAGCGGCATTCCCCTATGGGAAACACCATGCAGCACAAATGTTTATTAAAGAAAGTACTGAAAATTCTGTAGGATTGACGTGTAAATTTTGGAAGACCAGTAAATCAAAATATCAAAAAAGTTTTATTTATGATATTTTTAAAAAAGGTTAAGAAAGCAAAACAAATTCAGAATTTGTCACGGAAGAAGACCATGAAGTAACAGTGGTCACAAGACAAGTTATCACGACCGTGAGAAAACGGAAACAGGGACTAAGCAGGGACAAAACCATGTGAACGTGACCAACGCTGTCACGGTACAAAAGTAGTCACAGAATAAGGAAGGACGTGAAGTAACCGTCTATATGACACCTAGAAGGAACCATGAACAAGAGGCACTGGCCACCTTGCAGGCACAAAAGGGGAGGGGGCAGTTTTAGAAACCCAAGGTTTTTAAGTCAAAGCCTTGTCAGTGTCAGCGGTGCTATCAACCTTGGACATGTTTGGCACAGATCTCTAAAGTCCAAGGCTACCCTTCCCCAAACCCACTGTCTCCCCAACCTTAAACTTCTCACAGAATAGAGGTTCAGACATACTGTGAAGAAAATGAGAGCATGGAAATAGTTTCTCCCCTTTCCTTTCCTTTTTTTTTTTAAACACCACCTCTTGGGCCAAAGACTTTTGTGTCGTTGCCATAATAATGAATTAAAAGGTACCTGCCAGCAAGCAGTGGAAAGTAATGTTTGAAATCGGCTGTCCAAAGGCTTGTAAATTCCAACCACTTTTGCTCTCTAGGACAGTAATTGGTAATACCCAAGTAAGGTACCTATTAATACTTGCCACATTACTTAATTTGCATACCTCTGTAATCTTAATTATAGTCTCAGCAAGATGTTCACCTTTTAGACCAGACAGCTGAATAAAGAATACGAGAGATCAGGCCTAGACCAACTATCTCCTGGTGTCATCTAGTGGCTATATTCTCCTACTGCATAAAATAAATGCTGTGCTAAAAAGGTGGTGGCGGTGGTGTGTGTGTGTGTATGTGTGTGTGTCTTTTTTAAAAAAAAACTGCAACATATAAAGATGTTTTTAAATGGCTTCTCATGGACTAAACTAAAGAAGGCAAGAAGACAAGGGAATGTGAGTGCCAGGCTGTCCGTTTCATCTTGCCCCTTCCAAGGTGCATTCTTATTAGGTCAAGACATGTCAATGGAGAGTTCAGTGAACATACACTGGTGTGAAGGTGATGGATGCTGCCCCATTTTGGCTGCATGACTGAGTGGCTGGGTGCTGTTAAGGGACGGCTGCGGCCAATACACCAGATATTTCCTCATGACTGACTGAGAAGCACTCAAGGGATCCTGGGAGATTGAACTGACATGCTAACAATCTGACTGCAGATGGCACTGAAGAAAGACTCTGAGTGAAAGAGAAGTGTCCCTTGACCCGCCTGTCATCTCTCTCCTGCTCTCCCTATTTTTCGTCTGTCCCAAGCAAGGAAGGTTGCTGCGGAAAGAGGCAATGATGACACCAGAACAGGATTAAGTCACTGATGTGCTTGCATTTTGAGGTAAATATTGCAAAATAATGCCTTCAGAGGGAGGGAAGGGAGACAGATGCTTATGAAGGAGGTGGTTGAAACCTCACATTCTTGCTGCAGCCATGAAGAAATTTGTTAAATTCTTACAAGAAAAACAAGAGGAAGACGAAGAGGAGACGGAAAGCAGTTCCACACTCAATGCACTAGCTATTGCCAGCATGGAGAGGACCATGATGCCTACACCTGTCACATGCATGATGGATAAGGATGGGCAATTTGTTTCAGAACAACCCGTGCGAGCCCAGGTGGAGTTCTGAAGCCTCAGACACACACACAGCCAATCACTTACCTTGTTTGGCACCTGCACCAGAGCTGAGCTCCAACAAGGAAGCAGGCTCTGACATCATCTTTGTTTCTCCATGGTGCCATCCAGTCAGGAGCTGTGTAGGGACAGGCACCATCCCACCTCCCTGTCTGATTGGCCAGCACCATGGAGAAGCAAAGATGACATCAGAGCCTGCTTCCTTGTTGGAGCTCAGCTCCGTGCAGGTGCAGAACAAGGTAAGTGACTGGCTGCTTGTGTGTCGGAGGCTTCCAAACACCACCTGGGCTCACGTGGGTCATTTTGGAATTGGTAGGTTCTGAAACGAATTGCCCATCCCTAGTGATGGGCCTGACAAAGAAAACCAATGGAGGGGGGAGATGGCCCACAAGATTATACAGGAGTCCCTTGCTTCAGCTTAGGACTTAATGTGGGTCTGCACAGTGTGAACAGATTCAGGCCCAATCAAACCTGATTCAAAATTTTAAACATGCGTTCAGAAACTGGAAGGGGAAACAACCAAACCTGGTCTTTTCATGTTTTGGTGGATATATACACCCTTCTGTCACATCAGCGAGAATGATTCCTATCAAATTCCAATCATATGCATGTGTGTATGCAAAGCACTTCTAAAAATTTGATTGAACACAACCATGATTTCCCTCCGGCATAAAATACCATGGCCCTTTCTGATGATTTCTGAAAAAGTACATACAGGGGGTATGTTGGGGGTTGTTGTCACTTGTTTTCATAACTCACCTTTACACTTTCCTTTAATATGTATACATTTTATTAATACAGTGCTGCCTCTACTTACGAGCACCACTACTTACAAGCAATTTGACTTAAGAGCGGAAAACCATTAACACTTTAACTTCTGCCTTACAAATTTTAGATGCGGTCTGCACGGCTTACAATGTTTTTAATTTTATTTTTAAATATTTTTTTCTGATTTTTTTAGATAGGACTGCTCTACTTAGGAGTTGTTCTACTTATGAGCATGCATTTGGAACAGATTAAACTCCTAAGTAGAGGTACCACTGCAAGTCTGCTTTTATGCACTATGTTAGCCCCTGTGGTTTTTGAGGGATGCATCCACCCTAAGAAATATACTGTCAGCCAGAACAAATATGCTACTAAACATGGATTGAAATAATAAACATATTTTGTAATTTAAAATACTGGAGCCAAAATTGGGGGAGGGGGAGGCATGTAAAAAGTTAAATATAATGTGGCTGCATAAAAACCTTCTTCTTCTTCTTCTTCTTCTTCTTCTTCTTCTTCTTCTTCTTCTTCTTCTTCTTCTTCTTCTTCTTCTTCTTCTTCTTCTTCTTCCTCCTCCTCCTCCTCCTCCTCCTCCTCCTCCTCTTCTTAGCATTTGTCCCACTTGGTGGTGATGTCCACTATTCTTGTTTTGGCCCTCCACTTGGCGCAGACATAGGCTAGGTCCAGGTGAACCCAGGACAACTTCATGCCATTCTCAAGGGTGTTCATCCAGCACTGCCTAATAAGGCATGAGTAAAATAATACTGAGACCAATATATAGAATCATTCAAATAACCAACAAACACACTAAGGAAAGCTGAAACTGGATTAAGGAAAGAATTATGAAAAGTCGATTGACGATGGGAGGAATGGATGAAGGAGAAACATGAATGGCAGCAAACACAATACAAAGTTATTACAAAAATGGTGATGAGACGGTACTCCCAAAATTCTTGTCTAATCTAGACTGACGTTGAAGGTCAGGGCAGCAAAAATTAAGTGCTGCTATCTAACATGTTAAGATTCACACACAATAAACAGAGTGACACTCAGATAAATAAATTAACAAGAAAGGCTTCAGTAATGGATGGGACTTGGGCCAATAAATTGCCGCTGAAGTATCACACGGAGTAAATACTGTGCTTTTATCCCTGGGAATTAGGTATCCAGGCTGTTCTAAAAGGGTTGCTCTCTTCCTGAAAAAAGGCAGATGTGTGTTTTAGGGATATTTCTTAATCCAGGTTTGTCAACTGGTCTCACTGGCTAGCCATGTATTTTACCAGCTCTGGCTGGCCAGCCAACTGCAACTGTTTTTAGTGAGAGGTAGGCTGGGAACAATGGTTTAATGCTCTGGTAGCTGCCTGATTGGGTTACTATAATGGATGGGTTGGGGATATCTTTTTGAAAAAGACCAGAAGGGTTCAACTAGTCCAGATTGAGGAGACTAAAATCATGACAGAGTTGACAAGTGGGAATGTCATAACACAAATGTTCAAGATCCTCTTCACACCTTAAAAAAAATTAAAATGGCTTGGGAGGACCCCAAATTCTGCTTGAATGCATTGGCCTTGATCAGCTTTGTTTAAGAATGATTGCTGGGGAATGAAGGACATATTTTTTTAGGATGAAGGGCAAGTTTCAATCATTTTAAGAATGCAAAGAAATGATGATTCAGAGAAAACTATATTTGGACAAGAATTAACAAATGGGATTAAATTGTGCAATACAATTTCATGCGTGTTTAATTTACTTCAGATGATTTTCTTTGCTCTTGTAAAACTGCCAAGCCAGCAACACTTACTTGTTTTCTCCCAATATGCCTATATCTGGTACTGTTATAATAAATAAACAGTGGGGAATATAATGTGTGCTATGGGTATATCCAAATATTACAGTATTGCATATCATACACAGCATCAGTGCATATTGCTTTCTGCCTAGTTGCTCACCTTTTTATTTTTCTGACTCACAATGGAAGGCCAGATCTTTTTTATCATTCTGTTGTAGTTGAGTAGAAACGCAGGCATGATGTGATTATTAAAAGTGACCATCTTCCTAACTGTCTTGCACTAACACCATAATCATTTGCATCCATTTATATTTTAATCGAATCACTAAAATAAAATTTCAGTTACCGTTGTTGTTTTGGTGACTCTACTTATTACAGTAATTGCTATGTATATGTAAAGGAAATTTGTAATTAACTGGATTCTATGAGTCTGTCTTTAAAAGCAACAGCTATAGACACACCTGGTTCTTTATTCACTTTAGTCACAAAATAAGGACTTCTAAACCAAAAGATGTGATGAAAGAAAAATAATAATACACTGGACGCCATTTTCCAAAAGGATAATATTTGAGCAATGAAGCAATGAGCTCTCAACATTCTGTCCTCTGGAGGCATGAAAAAATGGGGGCAGAAAATATAATTGAATTTATCCTAGAAATGAGAGGCCTGCCAACAGTTTCTCATTCAGGATAAGGCAGCAGCACAGTTTCTGTTGGAGTCCTAGCAACCTTCATATACTGCCTTCAAGGTTGCTACAAATACTGCCTTTAAGAGGTTTGGCTGGGAGGGAACTTTCCAGGCTGGGTGACTTTCGATCAACCCAGTGGTAACCAATTATTCCTGCCCTGACTCTGCAGAAATTCACATATCTCTCCTTAAGAATCAGTCTACCTCCTTTTTCAGTCTGCTGAAGAGTTAGTGCTAGTTATGCTTTAGTTACTATGTAGTCGTTACGCAGCTATAAGTGAGTTAAGGCCTGTTCATGTGACCAGTCATTGTTATGCAGTATGCGTTTTTTGATCTGTTCAGATTCAGAACTGCGAGTAAATGAAACTTTTTATTCCTTCTCTTACCAAATGTCTCAAAATGAGTTATTGAGACTGTAAATTCCTATTGATGAGAAGGTGAAGGGGTGGTCTACTGTGGAGAGACTAGAAGCTAATACAGTGGTGTCTCTGATAATGAATTTATTTCATTCTCAGAGGCAATTTGTTATCTGAAAAAATTGTTATCCAAAATGTGGTTCCCCATTGAAATGAATGGGAAACCAATTAATCCGTTCCAGAGGTCTGAGAAAAGGCAAAAAAGCTGGGGTGGTGGTGGTGTTAGTGGTTTCCAGACATCTTTATAAACTGCACTATAAAGGCCTGCACTGCTGGAACACCCCCTCCGGAACATCTCCCATGCAGTGCAATGCAAACATGGACAAGAGAAATTAGCAAGACTACCCCAGCCTATTCCTACCCAAGGTGCAATGGGTAAATGCAAACAGACAAACATAAGCAGCAAGAGAAATCCAGCCTGTTCTTGCCTGCAGAACAATGAAAAAGATTGTAAACATGGACAGAAGAGAGCAGCATGATTACCACAGCTTTCTCCTGCCAAAAATTCAAAGAAAAGCAGTGTAAGGATTACTAAAAGCTATCTCCCCACCTTTCCAAGTTCTAAAGGTCCAAATCCTTTAGAATGGCTCAAAAACATGGGGGGGGGGGCTGCTCCTACTCTTCCCACCCCTCCACAAACTACAGGCAGTGCAATACATCCTGGGTACACTTTTTTTTTTGCAATGCATTTGGCCACCTCATGAGGAGAGAGGACTCCTTGGGAAACTCCCTGATGTTGGGAAAGTTTGAAGGCAAAAGGAAAAGAGGACGGCAGAGAATGAGATGGTTGGACAGTGTCATCGATGCAACCAATATGGATTTGACCAAACTCCAGGAGGCAGTGGAAGATACGAAAGTGTGGCGAGCTCTGGTCCACGGGGTCACGAAGAGTCGGACACGACTGAACGACTGAACAACAAATGAAACATTTGTTATCTGTGGCAGCCCAACGGGAGCATTTGTTATCCGAGGCAGCCCTATACCCAGAAATGTCCATTTGTTATCTGAAAAATTTGTTATCTGAAGCATTCTTTATCCGAGGTATTACTGCACTGCTCTGCAGGTCCCTTCACTATTGGCTGTTGGAGGTTTTTAATCCAAGTTGTCACTCTGCCAAGAGTTTCTTTTCTTGCATTGCTGCCACTGCAAGTGTCCACCGCAGCGGCAGCAGGGACTGACCACAGAATTGTATTCTCCACAGCACCTTCAATGGAGAATCATATCAGGTTATTGTGTCATAAAATGCCTGCCATTGTAGAAAGATTGCTGATAAACAAGGCAAAATGTTATAATGTGGCATTTCTTTTTGGGGATCTAAGCTCATATTTTTCAGACCAGAACAACACCTTCAGAGAAACAGTTATTGTTTAGCTGCTATTCGATTTCCTGCACATTTTCTTCCACCTTCCCTTTTCTGCCTCACTCTCAAGCCACTTGAGGATTTCATTTGAAATTATACAGTATATTTGAAGTTATCTTATTCTTCAGCACAGTTTTCAAAGAGGTAGCTTGTCAGATTGTCTCAGCATGTTGGAACGAGGGAAAAAAAGGCAAAGCAACACAGCATTTTAAAGATAAATAGTTTTAACATAAGAACATAAGAACATAAGAACATAAGAACAGCCTTGCTGGATCAGGCAAAAGGCCCATCTAGTCCAGCTTCCTGTATCTCACAGTGGCCCCACCAAATGCGTCTGGGAGCGCATGAGACTAGATATCTGTCTCCTGATACCACTCCCCTGCATCTGGCCCTTGAAGTACCCCAGTTTTAAGCCTGAAGATTACACATCTCCATCATGGTTTGTAACCTGTGATGGACTTTCCCTCCAGAAATCTGTCCAATCCCCTTTTGTAGGCATCCAGGCCAGATGCCATCACCACATCCTGTGGCAGGGAAAAACCAGAGAAGATTGTGAAGTTATTTATTGTGGGGTAGAGATGGGCACGACTTAGCGGTATTCCCGTTTCCGTTTCCGTTACTCGTATCCGTTACTCTACGGAAACAGAAACGGGAATTACTCCACCAGAATTCGAGCTCGAACCGACGAACGAACAATTTGGTCTGATTTGTCGTGCTCGTTACTTGCATCGCGGCGATCGCGCAATGCCAAGCGGCACAGAAAAAAAGTTTTTAAAAGTAAAAAAAAAAAAACGATTCCCAGCCCTAAAAGTAGGCGAAAACTGTCTGAGGGCACCTACCAGGCCAGAAGGGTGTTTTATTTGGGGGGGGGTTTCCCCGCCCCCCTCTCCTTGGCTATTGCTACTGCTGCGCTGCTGGTACCAGGCTGGGAGGGCGCATCCATTTGCCATGCAGTGCGGGGGATCCAAAATGGCGACCGCATTTTTTTTTTGAAATCGTTGCCCAAAACCCCACCAAAGCACCACAGAAACATGCAAAAATTATCTATTTTAAATGCTTGAATTTTTACAGTAGCAGCAGTGGGGTTTTCTTGCAAAAAAAGTCTCCGTTGATTTTATTTTATTTTATTTTATTATTTTATTTTATTTTTTTACACCTGCGCATTCGCAATGATGGGCTCGCCCATGGGAGTGGACCATGCAAAGTTCTGGAGCCATTCCACCAATCGCATGGCCAGGTTTTGCTGACTGTACCAGGCTGGGAGGGCGCATCCATTTGCCATGCGGTGGGGGGGATCCAAAATAGCGACCGCAATATTTTTTTTGAAATCGTTGCCCAAAACCCCACCAAAGCACCACAGAAACATGCAAAAATTAGCTATTTTAAATGCTTGAATTTTTACAGTAGCAGCAGTGGGTTTTTCTTGCAAAAAAAGTCTCCGTTGATTTTATTTTATTTTATTTTATTTTATTTTATTTTATTTTTTTACACCTGCGCATTCGCAATGATGGGCTCGCCCATGGGAGTGGACCATGCAAAGTTTTGGAGCCATTCCACCAATCGCATGGCCAGGTTTTGCTGACTGTACCAGGCTGGGAGGGCGCATCCATTTGCCATGCGGTGGGGGGGGATCCAAAATGGCGACCGCAATATTTTTTTTGAAATCGTTGCCCAAAACCCCACCAAAGCACCACAGAAACATGCGAAAATTTGCTATTTTAAATGCTTGAATTTTTACAGTAGCAGCAGTGGGTTTTTCTTGCAAAAAAGTCTCCGTTGATTTTATTTTATTTTATTTTATTTTATTTTATTTTATTTTATTTTTACACCTGCGCATTCGCAATGATGGGCTCGCCCATGGGAGTGGACCATGCAAAGTTCTGGAGCCATTCCACCAATCGCATGGCCAGGTTTTGCTGACTGTACCAGGCTGGGAGGGCGCATCCATTTGCCATGCGGTGGGGGGGATCCAAAATAGCGACCGCAATATTTTTTTTGAAATCGTTGCCCAAAACCCCACCAAAGCACCACAGAAACATGCGAAAATTAGCTATTTTAAATGCTTGAATTTTTACAGTAGCAGCAGTGGGTTTTTCTTGCAAAAAAAGTCTCCGTTGATTTTATTTTATTTTATTTTATTTTATATTTTTACACCTGCGCATTCGCAATGATGGGCTCGCCCATGGGAGTGGACCATGCAAAGTTTTGGAGCCATTCCACCAATCGCATGGCCAGGTTTTGCTGACTGTACGAGGCTGGGAGGGCGCATCCATTTGCCATGCAGTGCGGGGGATCCAAAATGGCGACCGCAATATTTTTTTTGAAATCGTTGCCAAAAACCCCAACAAAGCACCACAGAAACATGCGAAAATTAGCTATTTTAAATGCTTGAATTTTTACAGTAGCAGCAGTGGGTTTTTCTTGCAAAAAAAAGTCTCCGTTGATTTTATTTTATTTTATTTTATTTTATTTTATTTTATTTTTTTACACCTGCACATTCGCAATGTGGAGTGGACCATGCAAATTTTCCACCAATCGCATGGCCACTTGGCCAGGTTGACCACAGAGACTTCTGGGATGTGCCAATCGGGCATAAACAGCCCACCACTAATCGTAGCCCAAACACGGACCCTAAGCCTAAGCCTAACCCATACGCCAGTACACTGTCCTTCTAAGTGGGTCAGAGAGGCACCCAGAGGTGCACCCCAATACTCACCCTAACCTCACCCGTAACTAGCGTAACCCTAGCCCTTGCGCTAACCCGTCTTAACCCTAAGCCAGATCTACTTGCATTGGACTACATGCAAGTACGTGAGACACAGCGGGTGCAAGGAGTCTGCCAGTCCGCCACTTGTGGCTCTGGCTGACTCCTGCAGCTCCCTCCAGGAGCCCACTACCCCCTCCCCAAACCAGTACTAACGACAACGAAAAAACAAAAAAATGAACCGACTAATTTTTGTGAATTTTCGCGAAAAACAGAAACGAGCCGAAACGGAACCGGCCCGACTAACGACAACTCGAAAAAAATTTTTTTCAAGTCGTGCCCATCTCTATTGTGGAGTGAGCTATTGTAGATCAGGATCCACTTCCTCCGACTGTGGTTTTGATTCATGGAAGCACAGGCTGAAATAAAATGTTTAGTCTTTACAAGTGCTACATTAATATGCCCTTTGTTCTTTTGAGACAAATGTTCTTTCTTTTGTTTTCTTCTGTTCTATTTTCTTTTCTTTTCTTTCTTTCTTTTGTGACAGTTTTTGAGTATACCGATTTCCTGGCTCTCTCCACTTCCTGATATGCAAAAGATAAGAACATAAGAAGAGCCATGCTGGATCAGGCCAAAGGCCCATCTAGTCCAGTTTCCTGTATCTCACAGTGGCCCCACCAGATGTGTCTGGGAGCGAACGAGACTAGATATCTGTCTCCTGATACCACTCCCCTTCATCTGGCCCTTGAAGTACCCTGGGTTTAATCCTGGAGATCACACATCTCCATCATGGTTTGTAACCTGTGGTGGACTTTTCCTCCAGGAATCTGTCCAATCCCCTTTTGAAGGCATCCAGTGATTTAACTGAACCATGGAAACTGGTGGTGAGCCATGGGAACTGGTGCTGTTACATGCCACCAGACTGATGTCTCTGCAGTACAATACATACAGAAATCTTAAGGTCCCTCATATGTGAGGTAACCCTATCCCCATTTGCAGAAAAGAATTTCACTGAAGCTTTACTGCTCTTGGGGGGGGGCGATAATATTCTATCAGACTGAATAAATATTATGAAAAATGCAGTAAAACTGTTAAACACAGAACTAGGAAATATAATATTGGAGTGGCAGCATCATTACAATATTCTCACAATCTGCTCCCTTCAACTATTGACCGAAATGATATGTTTGTCAGTAGCAAATTGGAGGATGGAAATTGTGGTGACTTTTAGAAATTAAAGGTATACTCCCCAATCCCATGGGATCCAGTGGCCCTCCCATGATTAAAAGGATCCAGTAGGAACCTCAGAAACATTAAGGAGTGGAAACAGAAATGCTTCATTTTTTTTAAAAAAAGTGTTGCAGCTGATGACATCAATAGCTTTATGTGGCATAATATCTGGTAACAGGATTTCAGCTGTTATATGCCACTGTAGCTGTAGCCCAGCATGGAATCTGGTACATAACTGCATTGAAATAAATGGATGAGTAACTAACATGCTATGAGGATTATGATGACATATAATAAAATAGGACTTCCACCTCTTACAAATGCTGACTGTTTTTATAATGCATGGGATATGCATATGTTTTATCTTTAGCTTATTTACATACTACACTGTTATAGAGCATTCTTCTTGGTAAATTTTACAAGGGAGGGTTGGAACAGTCAAAAATGGCTACTGGGCTTTGTTCAAAATAAGTAGGGTATGTTTCATTAGTGTAAGCCTAGCCTTTTGACAACAAATAAACCATGTGGTAATGCTGAGTAATTGACTTTCCAGGCCCATCCCAGCCTTAGAGACATCGTGGAGTACACTGACATATTTATAATATGGCCAAAGACTTTGAGAAACTAATTTTTATCTGTGCTACACTGAATCCAATAATACCCTGTGAGCTCTAATAAAAATCGACATCTGAGCTCCATTAACAATGAAATGAGTTCTTTCTCTTCCTTTTCCTCACAGGAAAAGAAAGAAAGAAAGAAAGAAAGAAAGAAAGAAAGAAAGAAAGAAAGAAAGAAAGAAAGAAAGAAAGAAAGTTTTAAGCTTCAACAACTCTGAAATCCAAAGTACTTTTTAACTCAACACCTCAGCTGTACATCTGGATCATGACATTCCTTTTAATTTACAGAAAAACATAGCAAGTGGAATTTGCATTGTGGCGAAAACCAGGATGTTTCTCCCTAGACTCTGTAGCAGAATGCTTCATAAATTTATCTGATTTGGGTTGAATTGTTTCCCATTTACAAATACTATAATCTCATTTTGGTCACTTCTAATAATCCCTGGTTGGTTGAAGGTTGGTTTCAAATACAATTACTGTTCCAGATGTTCCACAAATTCTAAAAGAAGAGATCAGAAAAT
Organism: Phrynocephalus guinanensis; assembly: GCA_037367245.1. Lineage (NCBI taxonomy): Eukaryota > Metazoa > Chordata > Lepidosauria > Squamata > Agamidae > Phrynocephalus > Phrynocephalus guinanensis. Next base: position 95,061,044 of record CM074738.1, on the reverse strand, counting down.
ATGAGCATCCAAACATTTTTGGGCTATCACAACTCCTAGTCAGCATAGCTAATTCCAGTCACATTACACAAAGTAGGCCATATGAGTTGTCCATTGCAGTATCACAAGGTGTAAAACTGATCAGTGAGACATTCACAGGGTTTGTAGTTTAATATGTACATTATTACCAAGTTCACACCTCCTATATCCAAATATAGAGCTGCACACAATTTTAACAGAAATCTATACATTTCAAAGCCTGTAATTCAGTTCCTCTCCTTACTACTAGTGCTGCAACTACTGTTAAAAATACCAGGGACAATCAGTCTAAATCATAAAAATATTGACTAAGATATGCAAATATCTGCTAAATTTTAATATAGTATATAAACTGTTCCAAATATTGCCATTTTTGTTGGTGTGATGGTATAATTTCTGTGATTTGCAGTGCCATATAATACTGTGTGTAATCCCTTGATGTTGTTTCCAAAGGCCGGTTGAAGATGGAGACCACTAAATTGTGTTTCATCCACAAGCAAGATACTTCAATTGCCAATATTTTGTTAGGATTTTTTTTTTTTTTTTTAGTTCATAGGTTCAGCTCTGGCATCCTTTGGAATTACACTGTTAATTATCAGTGTAGCGGTAAATCAAATTATTTTAAAGTCTATTCAGGCCATGCTAAGGTTTGTTTTTAATCTTTTAGCATATCATTTTATTAGTAAGAGCTAGAGATGGGCACGACTTAGCGGTATTCCCGTTTCCGTTTCCGTTACTCGTATCCATTACTCTACGGAAACGGTAACGGGAGTTACTCCACCAGAATTCGAGCTCGAACCGACGAACGAACAATTTGGTCTGATTTGTCATGCTCATTACTTGCATCGCGGCGATCACGCAATGCCAAGTGGCACAGAAAAAAAGTTTTTAAAAGTTAAAAAAAAACGATTCCTGGCCCTAAAAGTAGGCGAAAACTGTCTGAGGGCACCTACCAGGCCAGAAGGGTGTTTTATTTTGGGGGGGGGGGTTCCCCACCCCCCTCTCCTTGGCTATTGCTACTGCTGCACTGCTGGTACCAGGCTGGGAGGGCGCATCCATTTGCCATGCAGTGCGGGGGATCCAAAATGGCAACCGCAATATTTTTTTTGAAATCGTTGCCCAAAACCCCACCAAAGCACCACAGAAACATGCGAAAATTAGCTATTTTAAATGCTTGAATTTTTACAGTAGCAGCAGTGGGGTTTTCTTGCAAAAAAAAAGTCTCCGTTGATTTTATTTTATTTTATTTTATTTTATTTTATTTTTTTACACCTGCACATTCGCAATGTGGAGTGGACCATGCAAATTTTCCACCAATCGCATGGCCACTTGGCCAGGTTGACCACAGAGACTTCTGGGATGTGCCAATCGGGCATAAACAGCCCACCACTAATCGTAGCCCAAACCCGAACCCTAAACCTAAGCCTAACCCATACGCCAGTACACTGTCCTTCTAAGTGGGTCAGAGAGGCACCCAGAGGTGCACCCCAATACTCACCCTAACCTCACCCGTAACTAGCCTAACCCTAGCCCTTGCGCTAACCCGTCTTAACCCTAAGCCAGATCTACTTGCATTGCACTACATGCAAGTATGTGAGACACAGCGGGTGCAAAGAGTCTGCCAGTCCGTCACTTGTGGCTCTGGCTGACTCCTGCAGCTCCCTCCAGGAGCCCGCTACCCCCCCAAACCAGTACTAACGACAACGAAAAAACAAAAAAATGAACCTACTAATTTTTGCGAAATTTCGCGAAAAACGGAAACGAGCCGAAACGGACTGCCTCCGACACACGAGAACTCGAAAACGTCATTTTCCCTAGTCGTGCCCATCTCTAGTAAGAGCTGATCTTTTCTGCCTCTTGATTTAAAAAAAATATCCCTTTTTGTTCAGTTGGGTATAGGGCAGTGGTGGTGAACTTTTGGCACTCCAGATGTTTTGGACCACAACTCCCATAGTCCTTTGTCATTGGCAGTCTAGGCTCAGAATTCTGGGAGTTGTGGTCCAAAACATCTGGAGTGCCAAAGTTTCACCACCACTGATATAGGGAGTTTTCAGTTAAATAATTATATATTGATCTTGCAAATACTCCTATGAAGAGTTTGAACCTTGTTGAAAGCCATGTAATTGGTTGATAGTTACTAGGTTCATTGCCCTTTTAGTGATGTGTCATTATTAAAAATGTGCAGCCTGTTGTAGAATTTTGAACTAGCTAATGAAATTGCACTGCTATACATTGATGCAGACTTGGTAAATGCCTTAACCAAAACCCATGCAGTTTATCTGGACTAGGTTCCCTCCTGTGTTTCACAGCCTTTACTTGCTGTTTAATAATTTCAGTTGTTATTACAGAACAATATTATCCATATGTTTTCCTTGAGTTTCTTTACAAACATTTTTCATCCATGAAGCTTTTTTGTTATGTCTGGTTCGGCTTTCCCAAATTTCTTTCCAAAAATTTAGAGCATAATCTTTTCATGCACCTTGTTTCTTCTACTCTGCATTTTTAAATGATTTATAAAATAATCATTGGTCATTTTGAAATTGTGTGTTTTTCTCTTTATTGTTTCATGTGTCCATCATATCTTTCAATTTTCTTTTTGGTAGCTGTTGCTCATTGTTCTAATTCTTCCATAATTTCATCAATAGTTTTCCTTTCTAAGTTATATATTTTAAATACTCGTGCTTTGTCTAAAAAAAGTTGTAAATATTTCAAGTGTTTTAGGTTGGCATTCGCTTTGCACAATTTGTTTAATTTCCCCCCTCCCCCAAGCAAAATTTCCATTTTTGAGTGCTGGGAGTTCTCTGGGTATTTTTGCAGCTTATAACCAACTTCTGTGACGATTATGGTAGCTATGCTCTTTATGAGCCGATTTATTTTCTTCAGCATGTTGGCTGGGACTTTTTCTTTTTAGTTTTCTTTTGACACCTTTCCTATTTGTTGCAATTCCAGTTCAGAAAACATTTTACTCCAGATGATAAACCTTCTCTGGTCCATTCGTTTTTGTTCAATTATGTCACCATTTGACTTATTCCATTTCCAAATTTCCATGATTCTTTTTTGAAAACCACTGGCTGTTGGGCCTGCTTCGCAATAGTATTTCATCATTTCTCAGTTTTCGGCAGCCTGCCCTGGTTCTTCAACAGGGTCTGCTGAGCCCTGTAGCCCATTTGTCAGTAATGCAATATGGATTTCACTTTCTTCATAGTGGACAGACAGCTTTTAAAACAGTTTCTAAGACTGCAAAGCAAAGTGTGGCTCTCTAGAAGTTTTTGTTATGATCACTCTTAACCAGCATGTTCTTGTTTGTTTGTTTGTTTGTTTGTTTGTTTGTTTGTTTGTTTGTTTGTTTGTTTGTTTGTTGTGTCATTACAGTTGGACTCATGAACAACTCTTCGTGACCCCATATCCACGGAGTTTTCTTGGCAGGAATACTAGAGTGGCTTGCCAGTTCCTACTCCAAGTGCCTACTTTGGCCCTCCAGATGTTTTGGACCACAACTTCCACAGTCCTTTGCCATTGACAATCTAAGCTTAGAATTCTGGGAGTTGTGGTCCAAAACATCAGTTTGGACATGCCTGGCCCACAGCTCTTGGTATTCACTGGTGGTCACCCATCCAAGTACTAGCTAGACCTGACCCTGCTTAGCTTCCAAGATCAGGTGAGATTGGATGTGCTCAGGGCATCTAACCAGCTTTTAACCAGAGCAGGTAGCAAGAAATATTGTCCAGAAGCAGCCAGAGCAGTGGCTCCCAACTTTGGGTCCCCATTTGTTCTTGGACTCCCAGAAGCTCTTGCCAGCACTTCTGGAGCTGCAGTCCAAAAATGTCTGTGGATTCAAGATTGAGAACTGCTAGAGAGGATTACAAACTGCAGTTCAGTAGTTTGGTTACGGTTCAGCCACACAGAAGTTCCACTGGTGCCCCAGCTTCTATTGCCCTACACCGTTTGGTGGGTGCCCACTCAGAGGGGGCAGATCAGCTGCCCAACCCGACCTTGTCTGGTTGTTGCCCACTCAGAGGGTCCTGTTCTTTGTTCTATCTGCTGACTTTTAACTCAGAATTCAATCTGCACCAAGAACAAGGGAGCAAGTTAGATGAGGGGTCCACTCCTTCTGCTTGCTCTTATTGGTGCTGGCCTCAACTCTTGTGAGAACAAGGGGGACAGGAAGTAATAAGAAGGAGCATGGACAAGTTCAGAATGATCTCCAGGATCAGCTTGGAATTCCAGTTGGCATCTGGACCATTGGCAGGTTCCCAAGAGTGCCAGCCACCCTCTCTACACCATTTATGTGCTAGGAAGAAGACCTGAGTTTTCCTTTGAGCCGGTATTAAAAGTTGTGTGTGTGCAGTTTCTGTGGAGGCAGGGGCAGTACATTTTTGAGGCTCAATTTCAAATTAATCAGTGCATGTGGGTGTCTCTCGCTCGCTCGCTATCTGCAGTTTCAAAACATTTGCTGAAGCAGCAGTTGCAAAGGGAAAAGCTGCATTTATTTTTGCAGACAGAGATTTGCTTACCAGCAGGATTTCTTTCAAAGCAATTGCTTGGAAACATGCCCAGGATCTGAAGATAACTCCTCATCACCACAGTACCCCAACCCATATGTTGTCTTCCTGCCAAATATTATTAGTGGCACGCTAAAAGTTTGCCTGCTGTCACTGTGACCTTAGGTGACCTCTTAATTTCTTGAGTTCAAGTCCAATTAACCTTTGGGAAGAAGCACAACTGTTCTCACCAGGCCAGTCAATAGAATCCAATAGGCACCATTTCATTTTCTGGTTCATCAGAGGGAGCCCTGGTCCCACCTCAACCATTTCACACAAAGGTGTCCATTTATCACTGTTTAGGGGAACTGGCGGCACTTGCCAGCCCAATCTGAAATGTGCTAATCAATTAACACAACAGCATCTCAGTGGTATCACACCATGGGCTGCCACAAAAGAAGGTGCCACTGGCTTTAATTATTTGCCTCTCTGCAATATTTGCAAACTCACTTTCTGTAATGAAAATATTGATATACATGTAAAATATTTGATGCCACTAGACAGAGCTATTAAAATACGGCCAGAGGGGAGGCGTGAGGTGTTGGACTGCCAAGCAGAAAATCTTTGTCAGGCTCCAGATTCATAGTGTTTCCAAGGACTATATGACACCCAACAAAGGTAGGGAAGGTGTGAAGTTGTCATTTGTTCTGGAGAAGAATGTCTGGAAGCTTCGAAAAGCTACCAGGGAAACTAGAAAGTGGAAAAAGAATGTGGTGTGGCAGACCATAGGATCCTGGATCTGATTTACAGAAAGATAAGGTCACCAAGTTAAATGTACCCCAGGACCTGATCTCTGTTCCCTGTCTAGTCCATTCCCAGAATAACATTACTTGAACAGACCTCATCTCTTGAACAGACCTCAATATCTAATTACAAAAAATCCTCCCCATTGGTGACATCATCACTTTTCCGCAGGCCTAATTTATGGACTAGGATTTACATTTCTTTTTTTTAAAAAACTGCTATATATGGGTCATATAGATGAATCAAGATGTTGCTCTAATGTGGTATAGGGATTCCAATACTCCCCTGGTCTAGGAATGTAGGATCCTGATTGACTAGCTCCAGGTAGTTGTGGTGGCAGCAGCTGCCTTTTCACCACAAGCCTGAGATATTCCATAGGATTTACAGCAGAGGTCAGATTCAGCCTTGAGGAGGGGGGGGGATCACCTACCAAATTTCTGTTGTAGATATTACACCTGCAGATTCGTGGCAACCAGGGCTAGTGCTTCCATTAAGGCGAACTAGGTAGTTGCCTAGGGCGCCAAAATGGAGAGAGGGTGCTGGCCAGCCTGCCGCCCCCCCGCCACTCCACCAGCGCTGGCCACTGTCGTCTGTCCCACCACCACCTACCAGCCGCCCATCGCCCATCGCTGCCTACCGCCCCCACCCGCCGCCCCCCACGCCCACCGCCGTCCCTCACCATCCGCCGCCACCCCGCCCCCTCTGCCACCCACCACCCACCCACCCTGCCCCCTGCTCACCCCCTGCCCCCTGCCCCCTGCCCCACTCCCTGCCCTGTCCGTCCACCGCCCACCCCGCCCCTCGCCCCTCGCCTAGGGCACAAAAAAACCTAGCACTGGCCCTGGTGGCAACATCACTGGCAGAAGGAGATTTTCAGTAATTAAGTATTCTTCCTTCTTTTCTGTGGCATGTCTGACTCATGACTAATCCATGTTAGTGTGTGGGTACAGTGGAAGCTGTAGGATGCAAGCAGGGAAGTCTTTATTTTATTTTATTTTTTGTAAATAATATCCATTGCAGATGACATTATTGGCATGGAGAGATTTTTTGGCAAAGTCCTTCTTCTCCATCCCATATTTGACACAATTTTTACTGCTTTTTAGAAGACTGCTATGTTGTCTTCTTTCTCAATTAGTATCTTCTTTTGTTGTGTGAATTATTAGTGGCATTTGCCTGTGGAGTATTTAGCCTGCTGAATATGGAAGTTTAAATACTGAGGTATGACTCCCATTGCTTCCACACAATGGAATTGATTACTTGTGAGGAAGACAAGAAGAATGTGGTGATCTGATTTACAGAAATATAAGGTCACCAAGTTAAATCTACCCCAGGACCTGATCTCTGTTCCTCGGACTGATCCATTCCCAGAATAACATTACTTGAACAGACCTCATCTCTTGAACAGACCTCAATATCTAATTACAAAAAATCCTCCCCATTGGTGACATCATCACTTTTCCGCAGGCCTAATTTATGGACTAGGATTTACATTTCTTTTTTTTTTTTTAAACTGCTATATCTATGCCAGGACCCTGCCAATCTATTTCATTTGCAGTTTGCATTTCTATTTTATTATTTATGTGAATTATAAATGGCACATTGTTACAGAACATTTGGCTTTTTGAATAAGAATATTTAAATCTTGAGATGAAGTTGTTGATTATGTATTTATATTAAATTAGACTATATATTTCATTGTTTTTATGCAATAGTTTATCATGATTTTAGTTAGTTTGTGTTTTAATAAATTGTAATCCACTTTGAGAGAAATGCAGCATAAATATGAAATAAATAAATAAATAAATAAATAAATAAATAAATAAATAAATAAATAAATAAATAAATAAATAAATCATCTGGAAATATTGCTGCTTTGTATTGTGCAATTTTTTATGGTCCTGTAATATGTTTTAAACATATGTGTGTGTGTTTTTTAAAGAAAAATACTATTCACTATGTTGTTATCACATGCTGTCAAGTCATTTCCAATTCATAGAGATGCTAACAGGGTTTTCAGTGTATGTGAAAAGTTGAAGGAATGGTCCATCTCCCCTGTAAACTACCTTGGGGATCTGAACAATCACAGAATCCAACACTCTATCCAGTACATTGTACTGATTCTCACTCTGCCATGCAAATATTAATTTATTATGCCACAAAAATTAAGGCAGATCTTTAACAAGCATGCTAAAATGGGCCTTGAAATCGACATTTCAATGTTTGGAATACAGCATTTCCACCTGCTGAAATGCAGTCTGGCAGCAACTTCAAGTCTAGTAGTAACACATGTGGCATAAGCTTTTAGGGCAGTAGGTTAAGTCATCAAACACAGACAGCATTTTCCAGACTGTGAAAAGTTTGTCAAATAAAATTAGCTAATTTTAAGGCACTTTGCTTTTGTTTTGCAGTAACAGATTAACCTGGTTATATTGTGGCATGTACTCTGAACAGTCTCCTGTAAGTGAGACAGTGAGAAATAAGACCTCATGCAGTCAGAAAACCTACTGTTCCACATGCAAAATTCAGTCTGATTTTTAGGTGATGAGGATATTCAGGACAGACCTTACCCATTCACTCCTGTTCCTGTTCCCTCAATTTCTTACTATATTGCTCCTCACACCAAAGCAAGAGTGTGCAGAAGCTGTGGAAATGGCAGTTAAGTCAGTTGGTCATACTGTTAAGTAGAGAGACGAAGGTGACTCAGGTAGCCGGAATTAGGTTAAGGGAACAAACCCAGGCCATTTCTCACAAGAGTACGGGAAGAAGCTTCCCCATCAACTGTGCTAAAATAAGATGGACCTGTCACTTCAGTTGGATTAGATATGCAAAATAAGTTGGTGTTGTAGAAAAGGGACTTTAACTTGTCCTTCGCCTTAGTGAGTGAAGTATCTTAAGAAGGTCTTGTTAACTCTGATTACCAGTTTTACTTTTACAATGAACACTGTAAAGACCCTGAGATAAAAAAAAAAAACTGTGAGAAAAAGTAAGAAATCTGATTATAACAGAGAACCCTGGCTTAACATGTTTATAACCTGTCTTCCCAGAGTAACAAAGTAACAATGGATGTAATATTGCAAGAGAGTGAAATCAGTTTAAATGGACATTATGTATTTTACAACTTGATAACTAGAGATGGGCATTCATTATTCGTTATTCGTTATTTGCTCATTACATAATGAAACAAATAAGAAACCTATGGGTAACTTTAAAATGAAATGAAAAAAATGGTTTGGTTTGGTTCAGTTTGTTAATGGGGGACAGAGATGTCTCCTAACTGGTGCTGGTCCGGAGGTCTTGTCTTCCTGGCTTCAGGGATGGTGACCAGGACAAAAAAGCCAATGGCCTTGCTAAAGCTGTAGCACGGCCACGTGGTTGGCAGTAAAAATAAAACCAAAATAAAATCATTTTTTTTAAAAAAGGAGCGCCAACCTGGCCCCATGGGTGGCCGGATTGGCACCCTAAAATCAAGAAAAAAATAAAAAATAAAACCAGCTCTGACCTGGCCCCAGGGGCTGCGCAGTTGGCCAAGAACCCAATCTGCCGCATGGGCCCACGGGCCACAAAACCGGCCTACAGATGGCCAAAAAAAAAAAAAAAACAACCACGTGGTCAGAGTAAAAAAAAAAAATTCAAACATTTTAAAAACCAGCACCAACTGGGCCCCAGGGGCCATGCAGTCAGTGCTTGAAAAAACAAAGGCAGCCCATGCTACAGCTGTAGTGTGGCTGGAACAATATAAAATATAAAATAAAATAAAACGAAGGAGTACCGACCCGGCCCCAGGGGTGGCTGGGTTGGTGCTCTAAAATCAAGAAAAAATAATAATAAAGAAGCACACACCTGGCCCCAGGGGCCACACAGTGGGCACTTTAAAAAAAGAGGTGCTGGCCCCATGACAGCGCCTCAAAAAGCCCCTGCCATGGGCCAGGATCCACCGTCACCACCACCGCCACCGCCGGCACCATTGAGTTGCCACCGCCAGTGGCGGCACCATTAAAAACCCAAACCGGTTCAGGTTCATAAATTTTTTTTAAAATTCAGGTGAACCCAAACCTGAACCAAACCAAGGGTGGGTCCAAACCAGACGAACCCAAACCATGGGCTTTCTCTCTACTGATAACTAGCTAGGCCAAATGAATGCCAAGGAATGCAACAAAGGTAGCCCAATACCTGTATCTGTGATACTCTGGCTTAATTTGTATGAGTTTAAGATAGGTGATCCTAAGCAAGTGGCAAAATGGCAGCATCAGCACAACATATTTTGCGGTGATATTAATTATGTACAGTATGGAGAAATGTCTTGCATTGGATGCTCAGTGCTGTGGCCATGGGTAGGTAGAGATAGTTTCTGGTATAGGTTAGGCACATGCCCAATGAGTATGTTCATTTGTGTCTCTGTGTGGCGCTATTTAGGATGATGGCTAATTTTTAATTTTTAATTTTTGGCTTTTTGTGCATATGTTCTTTCATTCACCATGAAAAGGATGGCCTCTTTGAGGTCATTTCATCCCCCCCATTCATGTTTTCTGACACTGGTAGTCCAAAAACTTTAAAGGCCCCATAAAATCATCTCCAAGAAAGCAGAGGCAAGGCAACAGAGAATCAATCTAATCCAAAAAAGCAGGCAAAAGTACAAGCCACTACAACCACCAGACAAGTCACCCACATATTCCTTTAGCAGAATAAACGCACATTAAATTAGCCAAAAAGCATTTTTTTAAGAATCAATCACATAGGGAAAATATCCCTTAGATTATTACTGCTATCTGCCCAGTTCCTGCAGAGACAGTTGCATTATGATTAGAGATGGGCACAAACCGAATAAATGTCCATTTGTTTTGGTTCAGTTCATTTTAAGGGTTGATTAGTTTCGTTTCATTTTTAACATTTTTTTTGAAAATTTTGTTTCATTGTTTCATTGATTTCGTTATTGATTTCCCCCCGCTTTGTGTGATTTAATCCATTGGACAGCGCGCAGATGGGGAAAAAACATTATAAAAAAAGACGTTGACAACAACTGTACAAACTGGACTGGCAGCATCCTCATCCTCATCATGCACATCCTCATCCTCATCTTCAATCATCAACACATCATCCTTACTGGGTGCCGGTGGCAGCAACAGCGGCGGCAGGGGCGATCCTGGTCTCATGGCAGAGGCTTTTTAAGGCGCTGGCTTGGGGCCAGTGCCTCTTTTTTTTTAATGAATAACGAATAACAAAACAAACGAAAAGTTCATTTTGTGCCCATCTCTAATTATGATATAGCTCTTGCACAGCTAGTTGTGTAATATGCAACCACTTATACAGCAAAAGTAATTTTGGCCATGGAATTTAAGGTTAGAGTGAAACCGGGCTATTGCCAACACAGAGGACTTTGTGCTTGAGCAATAACACCATTGCACAGAGGTTAAAAAATGTAATCCTTTTTCATGCGAGCTTTTCCCAGTGTATGCCTGCAATGATCACTGAGGGCCATAAATATAGTTTAAAAAGGAAAAGGAAATTATTTTATTTATTTATTTTTTAAAAAAATCTTTCTTTGCCACTATGCCTGGATTGCAAGATATCTATATATTCACAAACTTTGTTAGTAACAGGGGCTATGTTATCACTGAACCCTATAATGGCACACATAAAATCCATTACTGTGTTGTTAATCTACAATAGTCAGCCTCTAAATAGTAGAGAAATTGGCCGTTTATACACAATGCAATAAATTAGGGTCACCCAAAGGAAAGCAAATGGAGAATTAGTATCTGTGAACTGTTTTTCTAATCAATACTCAGCCAGATACAGCATGCTGGAAGCTGCTGTTTGTATTGCTGTGTTGTTTGTATCATGCTGCAATTCTCTTTCAGTTTTGAATTCTGTCGTCTTAAAGATGTACAATTAAAGCAGTGGACAATTTCTTAATTGTTCAGTCCCCAGAACCCAATTAGGACTACCTCTCCATGTTCCTTTCTCCTGGAGCATTGCGTAATACTGTACTAATGAAAAACAGGGTCTCTTTTATTTGCTATGGCCTTGGGGTCAATTATCAATTTATCATTGTGTCCTGCAGGTTTAAAATAAAATACTCTGTGCAGTGTAACCATCGTGCAAAATTGACATTAAGTAGATTCTGCAAGTATGGACTTAATTAAAAAAATACAAAGAAGACTGCCTAAAAGGATTGGACTTCTATAAATTCTATTTGACTGCCTTTAATACAAGATAGGGGGAAACTGCAGTACCAAATTGAAGGCATTATTTCTGCTACTGTCTTCTGTCTAGATCCTATAGGCACTCTGCACACCAAAAAGGAAGAAAACATTTATTTTATTTTATTAAAATCATTTATACATTACTTTTGCACAGGACTACCACTCCCCAGCAATGTACAATTAAGACATAGTGGGAAGAGAGGAAGAGAGAAAAATGAGTGAACACCCCCCAGCCCTGCCAGCTGTGGGGCTTGGGGTTCAAAGTTTCCTCAATAACCATGGGCTCCTGATTGCTGGTTTGATCTGGCACATAGCTTATTGCTTGCTGACTTCGAGAAACATAGGTAGAGGTTGTATCACCTTCTTGTAGGTTAAGTAGTCCACTGAGAGGTTCATCTTCCAGCAAGAGCCCTTTGGTGTCTCCCACTTACCCTTGAGTTAAGACCACTGGAGAATAGTGAGAGCCTCGGCTCATAAGTCCATGTGACTTTGGTGCTCCAACTAGAGATGGGAATGACTTGGCGGAATTCCCATTTCCGTTTCCGTTCCTCGTTTCCGTTACGGAACGGAAACGGTAACGGGAATTACTCCGCCAGAACTCGAACTCGAACTGACTAAAGAATAATTGGGTCTGATTTCTCGTGGTCGTTCCTGGCATCACGGCGATCCCGCGATGCCAAGCGGCACAGAAAAAAAGTTTTTAAAAGTTAAAAAAAAACCCGATTCCCGGCCAAAAAGCAGGCGGAAATATGCCTGCCTGAGTGACCACCAGAGGGGTGGTTGACCCCCCTCTCCTGTCCTGGGCTGCTCTGGTGGTGGGGGAAATCCTCGTCGTAGTCGCTCGCAAAGCACCGGACTCGCCGCCGGCCGCCGCAATTCAAGCGGAAGCGGCACAGAAAAAAAGTTTTAAACTCCCCCCCCCCATTCCCGGGCCAAAAAGTAGGCGAAAATATGCCTGCAGTGCAGAGTGCACCTACCAGAGGGGTGGTTTCTGGGAAGGTGGTCCCGGCACCCCCCCTCTCCTGTCCTGGGCAGCCAGACTCGAGTCGCCATGCCATGCGGTGCGGGCGGGGGATACAAAATGGGGCGGCGACCGCAATTTTTTTTTAAATCGTGGTCCAAAAACACACAAGCACCACACAGAAACATGCGAAAATTGCTATTTTAAAACTGCCAGAATTTTTACAGTAGCAGTGGGTTTTTCTTGCAACAAAATGTCTCCTCTTTCCTCTCTCCATTTATTTTATTTTATTTTATTTTATTTTATTTTATTTTATTTTATTTACACCTGCGCAATGATGGGCTGGCCATGGGAGTGACCATGCAAATTTTTGGAGCCATTCCACCAATCACATGGCCACTTGGCCAGGTTGACCACAGAGACTTCTGGGATGTGCCAACCGGGCATAAAAAGCCCACTAACCGTAGCCTGAACCCGAACCCTAACCCTAAGCCTAACCCATACGCCAGTACACTGTCCTTCTAAGTGGGTCAGAGAGGCCCCCAGAGGTGCACCCCAATACTCACCCTAACCTCACCCGTAACTAGCCTAACCCTAGCCCTTGCGCTAACCCTGTTGCCTAAGCCAGATCTGTACTTGCATTGCACTATAGCAAGTACAATTCCTTTCTTAGTGAGACACAGCGGGTGCAGAGAGTCTGCCAGTCCGCCACTTGTGGCTCTGGGTGACTCCTGCAGGCTTGGCTCGGCCGGCAGCATGTGTGACATCATGCAAACCATGCCCTCGAGGCCTGACTGATGCAGGGAAGGCACCCCAAAAAGAGGAGTGCCTCTGCCAGTCTGCTGTGTCTCTGAGTGCAACTGGGTATGCAATCATAGCCATATGGCTCTGCATGCATGCCCTTTTGCAGCAGGTGAGGAGAGGAGACCCCCATGTATGAGGGGTCTCCAGGAGCCTGCATTCCCTAGCGGGTGAGGATAGGAGGCACCCACCCCCCAAAAAAGAGGTGCCTCTAGGAGCCCGCTACCCCCCCAAAGCAGTTTAACGACAGACGAAAAAACAAAAAACGAAACGACAAATTTTTGCAAAGTTTCACGAAAAACGGAAATGAGCCGACACAGGCCGCCTCTGACACATGACAACTCGAAAACGTCATTTTCCCTAGTCGTGCCCATCTCTAGCTCCAACCTTCCACCTGGCTCATGTCAAAAAGATGGTTGGGTGATATCTGCTGGCACCCTCCAAGTCATCTGGAATTCACCATTGCTCCCTTTCTGGTGCTTGCCAGCACTGGGATGTTGTCAGGAAGCTGAAACCTCAAGGTTCCTGCATCACCACATGGATGCTCAATGAGATGGAGATTCAGGCACGGCAAATATGGGAGTGTCACCACTTCATAATCACCCTTTAGCTCAAAGGCGGGGAATCTTTGGCTCTCCAGATGTTTTGGACAACAATTCCAAGAATTCCAAACCTTTATTGGAAGTCATAGTCCAAAACATCTGGAGGACCAAAGGTGCCCAACGCCTACTTTAGCTCCTGCTACTAAGATACATTGCCTTAGTTCCTTCAGTTGGCACTTAAAGTCCCCCTCGACATAGTATGACAGCTCCGGTACACCATCTCCACAGGCTTCTTCACTGCCCTGCTTTCTTCTGCCACCCCCAAGGAATTTGTTCCTTCCTGTTCCTTTCCCTCAACCTCCCATGCCTGTTCTCTCAGACGAAACTTGTGATGATGCTTCTCAGCAGCCATCGTTTCTCCTTCTACCATACCTTCCTGGGGGCCAATGGTTGTCTCCCTTTCAGAGCCAAAGGGGCTTGGACAAGGGCTGATGGCCCACTTGGGCTGCCAGCAGTGCCCTCTTTACAATACGAAACATTATTTGGAAACTGGCTTTAAAAAATCACATAGTGGGGTGTAATGAATACAGTGATGCACTAGGACATAGGAAAACTGGGTTTAAATCCCTGCTTGGTCAATGAGGCACATTGTGTGTGGTGGTGGTGGTGGTAGTGGAAATCACTCCTTCAATATCTGGCCTATATTGAAAGACCACTAAGGACCACATAAATCAATTCTGACTTGATGAGACATAACAAAACATTTTTTTTGCTCCCAGATTTTGATCTTTCACTTCCTATGAATTTTTTTAAAAAATGTACAATTTAACACACAGTTAGACATGATTAGACATCTGAAATTTGTGAGCTCTGGTATAACTCTGCATGGGATGGCAGCTTCATGCACAAGGATATTGGGTGTGGTTTTAATATGTTACAGGAATGGCCATATACACATACAATCTCTATGGCTGAACCATGGCATTTTCAAGCTAGGTGAGGGAAAAGATTTTTAAATCCCATGGAATCCCTAGGAAAACTGATAAGACTAGGAACATGGACCATGGGTCTGGTTCTAAGGCAGCTATGTTCCTGAATGAATGATTCATCATAGCCACTAGCAGGTAGGCAAGCAGCATGGTGCATTGGTTGAAATGCTGGGCTCAGAACTGGTTACATCTCTTTAGGTATTTAGTAGACATGGGCACGACTTGGCGAAATTCTCGTTTCTGTTTCCGTTCCTCGTTTCCGTTACGTAACGGAAACGGTAACGACAATTACTCCACCAGAACTCGAACTCGAACCGATAAAAGAAAAATTGGGTCTGATTTGTCGTTGTCGTTCCTGGCATCGCAGCGATCGCGCGATGCCAAGCGGCACAGAAAAAAAGTTTTAAAAATTTAAAAAAAAAAACGATTCCCGGCCAAAAAAGCAGGCGAAAATATGCCTGCCTGAGTGAGGGCACCTACCAGAGGGGTGGTTTCTCGGGGGGGTCCCCAGCCTCCCCCCTCTCCTGTCCTGGGCTGCTCTGGTGGGGGGCATCCTCGTCATCTCGCCAACTCGCCATGCCATGTGGTGCAGGCGGGGGATCCAAAATGGGGCGACCGCAATATTTATTTTGAAATCGTGGTCCAAAAACACACCAACGCACCACAGAAACATGCGAAAATAGCTATTTTAAAACTGCCTGAATTTTTACAGTAGCAGCAGTGGGTTTTTCTTGCAACAAAACGTCTCCATTGATTTTATTTTATTTTTATTTTTATTTTTTTACACCTGCGCAATGATGGGCTGGCCATGGGAGTGGACCATGCAAATTTTTGGAGCCATTCCACCAATCGCATGGCCACTTGGCCAGGTTGACCACAGAGACTTCTGGGATGTGCCAGTTGGGCATAAAAAGCCCACTAACCCTAGCCCGAACCCGAACCCGATCCCGAACCCTAACCCATACGCCAGTACACTGTCCTTCTTAGTAGGTCAGAGAGGCACCCAGAGGTACACCCCACTAACTCACCCTAACCTTACCCGTAACCCTAAGCCTAGCCCTTGCGCTAACCCTAACCCTAAGCCAGATCTGTGTACTCGCATTGCACTACATGCAAGTACACTTCCCTTCTTAGTGAGCCAGAGGGCGCCCATAGGGTTCCTCTCTCACTTTGTTCCCATCCCCAGCCCCAGCCCAAGTGCACCATACACCAGTATGCGAGTATGCTGTGAGTCAGAGTAGAGGCACCCAAAAGAAAGAGAGGTGCCTCTGCCTGCCACTGCAACTTGGTATGCATATCCAATTGGCTATGCGTACCCTTTTGTAGCGGGCCAGAGGAGGCACCCACCCCAGAGAGGTGCCTCCAGGAGCCCGCTTTCCCTTCATAGCGGGCCAGAGTAGGCGCCCACCCCAGAGAGGTGCCTCCAGGAGCCCGCTTTCCCTTCATAGCGGGCCAGAGGAGGCACCCACCCCAGGTGCCTCCAGGAGCCCGCTTTCCCTTTGTAGTGGGCCAGAGGAGGCACCCACCCCAGAGAGGTGCCTCCAGGAGCCCGCTATCCCCCCCAAACCAGTACTAACGACAGATGAAAAAACGACAAACGAAATGACAAATTTTTGAAAAAATTCGCGACAAACGGAAATGAGCCGAAACGGTCCGGCTCCGACACACGACAACTCGAAACATCATTTTTCCTGGTCGTGCCCATCTCTAGTATTTAGTTATAACAGGGCTGTTGAACTTTGAACAGCCTGTGGTCTACCTGAACCTCCTGAACATCATGACGGTTGACTCAGTCTACTTTCACAAGCACGTGCATGCATGCACACACACACTTTGCCAGTGCTCTGAATTAGGAGGGTGGAGAACCCTACAGAGGAGCTGGGTGAGGGAGTGGGGCTTGGGGGCAGCAGGTAAGGCAACAAATCCAGACTAAAATTCTGGGTGGTCAGGTGGGCCAATTTTTTTCTGACCATGCAATCATTGCCAGTGGATCAGGAGGCTGGCGGAGACCCGACAGGCTACTTCAAACAGCCCACACGGGCTACCAGTTGGCTGCGGTCAACGGATTGTGCAGGCTTGAGTTATAACATCAATCCCTACTCTGCCATAAAGTTCCCTGGGTTATTTTGGGTCATCCACACTCTTTTATCCTAACCTACCCTATCTCACAGGTTTGTTGAGAGGGTAAAATAGGAAGAGAGTTGTGCTTGTCATCTTGGGGAGGAAGGCCTGAAAATTTAGTAAATGAATGAATGAATGGGCAAATCAACAAATAAGAGGATATCCACAAGAACTGGAGCTGTCAATATTCATCAAACATAGAATGTACAATAAATTTAGGAATTCCAAATTATTTGGTTTCATTGCTAAGATGAAGTAAGAGCATTGTTTCTGCTTGTTTTTTTGTTATATTAATTTCCAGTTTAATACAGAATATATTTTAGGATACCCAGTCTGGCAAAGGTGTCATTTCTCATTTATTTGTAATTTTGTTCTTGTCTTGGCACTAGGTAAGTGTCGCTGATAAAACATCAGTGGATATGTACTAGTCCTGCTATACAATCAGTTTTATTCTGATCATTTTTGTGCTGTGTTGTCCCTATATGTAACAGTGCACAGAAGCATCATTAAACACAACAAACATGAATAATATTGATATATTCTTGCATATAGGCATAATTTACATACTACCACATATAAAAAAGAATCGATACAAGCACACATATGCTTGTATCTCTAGTTTGGCTGTTCATGCCAGTTCGGAGTACAGAAGTACACAAACTGGAACCTTGAGTCTTCAAGGAGTTGGTTGGACATATCCAACTTAGCCAGAATCCTTACTTTCTAATTCCACAAAACAAGGGTTTGGGTCTTATCAGAATTGGTACTTCACAAAACATATAGGCCTAAAATACGCAAAAGTAGCTCACTTGGGCTGTTTCATATGAAATAAGATACAGATTTTAATGAA
Organism: Phrynocephalus guinanensis; assembly: GCA_037367245.1. Taxonomy (NCBI): domain Eukaryota; kingdom Metazoa; phylum Chordata; class Lepidosauria; order Squamata; family Agamidae; genus Phrynocephalus; species Phrynocephalus guinanensis. The sequence continues at coordinate 95,043,274 of CM074738.1, read as the reverse complement.
TCATGTATTTCAGGGTGATGAGGAAATGTTACATGAGATTGTCTGGAATTTTATGCTTGGAAATCTTTCAGATGTGTTATAATGTGTAAATAAATCCTTCCATTAATGAATCTGTATGAGATGAGAAGGAAGGAGCTCCTGAGAGTTACCTTAAAGTAGCTGTCTTTGTCCTCTATGCCTCAAAGAGAAAAGATCCACAAAAAGAAGAACAAAGCACTAAAAATATTAGGGCATTGTGAATATGATAGACAAAGGGAAGACCACACGTGCATCCAAGCATTGTTTTCTGCAGTCAAAGTTCATGCTATTTGATCCCCTAGAAACGTGACAGACAGCAGTAATGAAATTGTGCCCACTGATTTGATCAGGGAGTTTTCTTCAACGGTTCTACATCCTTGCTTAACAGGGAAAAAATGTAGCTTTCTCTCCTTGCCTTGCTTTGACTAATCTCTTGTCACTGTAATATGTGTGAAATCGGCCAATATACGTACATTTACTACAAGCAAACAAGCTGTCTGGAATCTAATTAGGCACAAAACTGCCCATCTGTTGTACATTATCTTGGGGTTTTGCTCACACAGAGGTGGCTTCATTACGAAAAAGGCAGCGAGGCAAATTGAATTGTGTCTGCCCTCCCTTGTAGAGAAGGATCAAGGGCATAAAGTCAGCTCCTTGCTGTGAACTAACAAAGGGCCACTGGGAGAAAGTGGGATGAGAGGAGGGCCTTTTCTCTTTTGAAGGCCACATGTCCATCGTTTAGTACAGGACATAAGGGAGGGGAAGTGCCATTGTTTTGCACAATGGGACACGAGTCCCAACCGTATAAGCCTTGTTGCCATTCCTCCTTGTTGATTTTTCTTCTTACTCCCCCATGGCAACTGCCCTTTTGTCATGAGTTAACTGCTGGTGTTGGTGGAGTTTGAAGCATCACTTGCTCTGAAGGGCAACACAATGTAAGAAAATGTAAGAAATGTATGAAAAAATGACATTCAACACAATGTTATTTTTCTTACACATTTTGAAAGAGGCAGTCTATGTTTACTATAAAGATAAGACTCCTCCCTTGTTCTGGCCTTTTCTGCAAAAATGAGAACATCATGTAACCTTCCTGCTTGCCCATAAGAGGGCAAGGAATTTTTCCTAAATAAACCAGCGAGAATTGGCAAAAAAAAATTTTTTCGTGCAGAAAGAGGACAATAATTATTAATTTATATACTTACATGACTTTGCATTTCCACTTCTTTCCACTAAAAAGGGGGGTGACCAAGGCAGCTTGCACCACTGACAAGGGAATAATTAAAGTCAAACCAAATTGGAAGCAAAATGTAATAAAACAAAGTTTAAAAAAACCCTACTGCAAAAAACATTACAATGCTATGCCAAATCCACAGCTTATGGCTTTCTTCCCCTGTATCTTTAAATTTTAGAAGCACTCAGTGAATTAGTTTGCCTTTTTGAACAATTGACATTTTTCCTGTGTTTGCTAAGTACACCTTTCTTCTCAGGATCCAAGTGTTGTTGTTGGACAGCTATGAAGATTTTGCAAAGAAAGAAAATTGCTTCACACTTCTGCTGGAAGCATGAGATCTCATGAGGTTCTGAATAATGAGTCCTTGGAACTGTCAAAAGTCAGAATCCACTTACTGGCACATTGTTATTATTTATTACTCTATTTTATTCCTTTATTTTAGCTATTTGCTTCTACTTAATACATGTTTGCCATTCTTTTAAGGCATACGGTTCTTTGGGAGTGTGTGTTCAGAGGTGTGATTTATTGTCTTCATGACTCAGAATCAACTTGATGGCACATTATTATGTTTATTGTCTTGTGTCTTCACTCGGGGCCAGAATCAAAAGGCAATTATACTATAAAAATAAAAAGTATAAAATACTTAGGTACAGTAGGACCCCCATGTACATGAGAGATTGACTGCAATCCAACAGTGGATGCTGAAAGACATGGATTATAGCAAATGCTGTGTCTTGTGTGCTATACATAGGATGGTCTCTTGCTTCCTTTAGTGAACATTTCTGGCAGCTTCATCTTTAGAAATATATACTTCTAGGAATTTTCTTTTAATAGTATTTTCAGACTGTGGATAAGTGAATCAGTAGATAATGGTCCTGCAGATACAAAGGTCCTACTGTATAGATTTCTGTGTTCATTGCATGTGTGTAAGAGTAGCCACACCATTGGTGGGGTCCAGAAGTCATAGCTATTGTCTGGTTGTCCTCCATGTCTTGTCTGCACATGATAAACTTTCCTGATGAAGAAACATACATTTTGTTTCATCATTCTGATTCTGCCGACATGCTTTTTCAGCTCTGCAGAATGTTTCAAAGACATAGGTTGTAAGATTTGGGGGACTCGTCCAAGTGGATTGTAATTTGCCCATTGTTGACATATGAGCAACTTGATTGCATTTCTTTCTGCTGCAGTGACTGCATAAGTATTCCACCTAACGTGAACACTAATTTTCTGACATACTGTGCATCCTGTTCTGCATCTTTGCCAAAGAATGCTTCACATCTGCATGCAATTCCAAGCAGCAAATTGCTCTTCCACTAGAAAGGCATCCAATTACATTTTCCATCCCGGGCCCTTTTGTTATGCTTTCATTTCGTGATGATCAATGATAAATAATGCACTGAATTTCAAATAACGATCATCCTGCAATTAAAATGCCAAAAGACTGCCATTAGCCAAAGAGGCCAAAGTTTATAATTTAATTATTCAGTTGAGAACACTTTGAGAGAGGAATTAAAAACAAAAACAAAAGAAACGTGGGTTTGCCACACTTTCCATAATTTTAAATCAAGGGAAAATGGCAGGTGTTCATTTCTGATTATATGTTCTGTTGTACAACAATCCATTCAAAATCAAAGCAAGGCAAAATATTTGGAATGGTCATGAAAACAAGCATATGCAAACCCATCCCTATTATAGACCTGTGGGTAAATTTCCTGTGTTGTGACACCCTCTAGTGAAAGTTAGTCCCTCCTAACTTATAAAAACCTGAAACAGTTTGGGTCCAAGCTATCTCAAGGACTGTGTCTCCCTCTACGAGTCTGCTCGGGTGTTGGGATCATCAGGTGGGCCTTTCTCTTGGTTCCAACATTTTTACAGGTCTCCCTCTTATAGGAAGCCAAAGTGGCTCCACCTTTGCTGTGTTTTCCCAAGAAGGTGAAGACTCTTGTCTTCAGGCAAACTTTCCCTTAATCATAATGGCTGCCTGGGTGGAGTTTTTAAATGGATAGTTGCACCTTACTGCTTTGAATGTGTTTTGGGGTTGCACTTGTTTACCATTTTCAATGTAGCATTCATGTATGCCTTTTTAGTAATGGTATAGTTGCAGTTGCTAGCTTTAATGCTTTTTTTAAAATGATGCCTTCCTTTTTAAGAAGAATGGAGTGGGGCAAAAATATTTTTTACGCAAACAAAACATCTCAGCTCCCTCGACCATTCCCTCATAGGGCTTGGCTTACAGATTCTGAAATCTGTAGATTCTACAGTAGAAAATGTCTGATCCTGGAATTTGGCTTCCCAGGGAAACTTTGAGGGGCACGGGGCCTGTTCATAAGGGAGAAGAATTCATGATCCTTAGTTTTATAAACTATGGATTAAATCACAACTTTTTCCTTTTCCTGAGATGGCATGAATTCCTTTCCATCCAGGTATTTTGGGGAGAGAGATGTTGAGGAATCCCGATTCCCAAGTGATTTTTGCTGTTGACTGCTTTATTTATTGATAGGGTGGCTGGGCAATCATCATCATCATCATCATCATCATCATCATCATCATCATCATCATCATCATCATCATCATCAGCAGCAGCAGCAGCAGCAGCAGCAGCAGCAGCAGCAGCAGCAGCAGCAGCAGCAGCAGCAGCAGCAGCAGCCCTTGTCTTAGATTGTCTTTCCTAACCTTGATGTTTATGGTGGTGTAAACCATCCAACCAATTGGTATCCCAATATTGGCCATGAAATTTGGATTGCCCCGTACTGAGCTGAGGTGGAGGTGATATGAACCAGTTTGTTCCTGGATTAGTACAGGTTAGAGATGGGCACAAAGCCCTTCATCATTCCTTCATATGAAAGGCCCCATGCAGCTCCACAGGTGCCACATGGGGCCATTGTCCACCCCAAACCCCAAGCCACTCACCAGTCTTTGTGAGATGCCATTGTTCTTCTTCTTCTGTGGTGCACTGATCCAGGCAGGAGATTGGCCAACATGTCTCTGCTTCCTCCGACAGCTGACCACTCTGATGGGCAAGTGGGATGGAGATTCTCACTGTGGAGCTGATGAGCAGTTGGCTGAACTTTTGCCCAGACTGGCAGCCAAGAGCTCAGAGAAAGGACTTCTGTTCTGCGCAGTTGGCTAGTGGTGAATAGGAGATGCATGGGAGATGGCCCCGCACAGCACCTGTTGAGCCTCACGGGGCCATTCATATGAAAGATGATGAAGAGCATTGTGCCCGTCTCTAACACTGATATTTGTGCATATTGGGGAGGGACTGGGAGAAATAAAAAAACTTAAACTGAGGAAAATTGAAAGCAGTGTCCCATGATGGGGGGCCATTCTACAGTGTCAACTTCACAAAATTCAGGGAGAGTTTTCAGTAGGTAGGCAAAGCTCTTGTCCCTTTCTTTCCCTGCTTCATTTTTATCCTAGGTAGCTTTACGGCATTGTACCAGTAAGCAAAGCAACAGCCAGATGCGTTCAGGTATGCATGTCGTCTATGACACTCTTGCAGTAAATATAACAAGAAGAAGAAAAGGAGAAAGCATGTTTTGGGACTGGACGAGATGTCCCCTACTGCCCTCCGTCAGTTCCCTAGTGTTTCTCCTTTGTAGACAAAGTTATCGCCAGATTCCTTCCTTCATTTTCTACTTTATACTCCTTTTCATTGTTTACCATTGCAATCCCCGATGAAGTGAATCTTTTAAAGGATAAATGAACTTCTGTATTTGTTTCATTCTGAAAGTGCACAACAGAAGTTCACATGGACAGGCCAATGAAAACTAACATGTCCTCATTCCTTGAGTCAAGGGGCAAGAGGGGGGGATAAAGAGAAATCTCTGTGCATGGATGATGAGTTCTCATATGGTATCCTCCATGTGTTGGAAAATATAGATACAAGATCTTATTGCTCAGATGAAGACCTGATCTTTCTCTGAAAGTTGCATAATATTTTCCAAATATAGATTCTGTGACAGAAAGAAATGATGTGCTGATTTGTTTCCTTTTACACTTGCACATTGTGCACCTGGCTCAAGAAAATTAGAAAATGTTGACCGTGACGATTTAGATGTGCCATGAGAGCTAGTGGGAGTCGGGAGCAGGAAATGTGTTTTTAAATAAAGATCAAGGTTGATTAAAACCACCAATTGTTCCTTTGACTCTTATCTGCATCTTCCGCGCTACTCCTTTGTTTCTGGAAAGATGGCACCAGCGGTTTGCCCCTTCCCCTTTGCCCTTGATTAGGACTATGGGAGACCTGATTCCTTTTTCTCATTTAGTTGAGAAATGCTTGAAGTTCCTAATTATTTATCAGCTTCCTGATCTCCCTTTATGCACCTGAGAAGGACAGCAGTCCTGCCTGTGGAAAGACGCCCTGGCAAAAAATGAAAGCCAACCGCATTTTCTTCCCTCTTGTCTGCAGTGATATATTGAAATAGCAGGGGGAAGGCGGGGAACCCATAATGCTTCATTAGTTAATTGTGCAAAGCGAAGCTCTTTAGAGGTAAACATGTGAAGGACATTTGCTGAATGGTCTTTGCCCATCATGCATATTATGGCCTAATGATGTTGGTAATGGTTGGGGGGGTCCTGGAGAGTCATCTGTCAAATTAGCACATTGAATTATTTATTGGCTCAGAGTAAAATGATGGAAAGCTAGCAGCTGAGAAAAAGATTTTAAAGAAAACATACATTTTTTTCCAGAAACAGAGTAACTTGAAAAGAGGATTTTCAAATGGATACATAGGCAAGAGTGGAGAAAGACAGGTATCCATCAGTGTATGTCTCCATCTGCACTCATATTTCTAAATATACATTTTGCAAATAATGTTGGCAGGTAACATAAATGAGTTAGGGACACATGCACATGTATCTACATTGCAACTTTCAAATGCACAGGCCAGAATCCCGTTGATAATTTGCACCAGTGCAATGGCAGAAATGCAAGTGACAAATGGCTGCTACTAAGAAAGTTGCTGGTGGAATCATTTGTCATATGCCAGTCACATGACTTGACAGGGGACAAGACATGCAAGCAGCAAATAGGGGCAACTGGTTTTTGAAAAGAAGGACACTGCCCTTATGGCATCAGCAATACCTGATAGGGTTCTGGCCCCTGTAAGCCACTCCTGCTTCTTAGGATGCTGCTAGGCAGATGAAACTGGAGGAGCAGAAAAAATCAGAAGTGGCTGTCTTATTGACTTCATTCACATGGATTAATTGCTTCATGTGAATTTTGAAAGTATAAGTTAGTACTTAAACTGGAATGGAGCCAAAGGGAGGGAGGGAGGGAGGAAGAATACACTTACACATACACATGAAGAGTAAGAGGATTATTGTTACTGGAATTATAGCAACCTGAATATTATGCCTTTAAGAGGTCAGTTTCCAGAACTTCAAGAGTGCATTTTTGGAGAACAAGAGAACATAATAAGAACATAAGAACATAAGAAGAGCCACACTGGATCCGGCCAAATGCCAATCTAATCCAGCTTCTCAGTGGCCCCTCCAAAAGTGTCTCGGAGCACACAAGAGTAGATATCTGTTTCCTGATGCCACTCCACTGCATCTGGCCCTTGAAGTATCCTGGGTTTAAGCCTGGAGGTTACACATCTCCATCATGGTTGGTAACCTGTGATGGACTTCTCCAGGAATCTGTCCAATCCCCTTTTGAAGGCACCCAGGCCAGAGGCCATCACCACATCTTGTGGCAGGGAGTTCCAAAGACTAATAACACACTGGGTAAAAAAAAAATCTTTTGTCTGTTCTCACTCTCCCAACCCTCAATTTGAGTGGCTGTCCCCTAGTTGTAGTATTTTGTGAGAGGGAGAAGAGTGTCCCTTTATTCACTTGACTCTTGTCCTGCATTAGTTTGTACGTCTCAATCACATCACCCCTCATGCACTTTTTTTCCAGACTAAAGAGCCCCAAATGTTTTAGCCTTTCCTGATAACTAGGTCCCCAGGCCAGTAATCATTTTACTCGATCTCTTCTGTACCTTTTCCATTTCCACTATGTCTTTTTTGAGATGTGGTGACCAGAATTGTGCACAATACACCAGGTGCAGCCTTAATATCATTTTTACAATGGTATTATAATGTTGGCTGTTTTCATTTTAATCCTCTTCTTGATAATACCTAGCATGGAATTGGCTTTCTTCATCGCTGCCACACACTGGGTGGACACTTTCATTGAGCTGTGCACCAGCTCACCAAGATCTCTTTCCTGAACTGTCATGGATAGCTCAGAGCCCATGAGTTGATAGATAAAGTTTTGATTTCTTTTTTGCCCCAGTATGCATTACTTTACATTTTCCTCCATTGAAACACATTTGCCATTGGGAAGCCCATTCCCCCAGTTTGGAGAGATCCTTCTGGAGCTCTTCAAAATCTTCTCTGGTTTTTTTACCACTCGGAAAAGTTTTGTGTCATCCACAAACTTGACCACCTCACTACTTATCCCTCTCTCCAGGTCATTTATGAACAGATTGAAAAGCACTGGAACCAGAGAAGCAGAGAAGCAGAGTGGTGTGGTAGTTACAATGTTGAATAATAACTCAGTTGGCCATGAAATTCATTGACCCAAATTTTCTTGAATAAGCTTGGGCCAGGCACAATCTCTCAGCCTGACCTACCTCACAAAGTTGTTGTAAGAGAAGGGAAAGGGAGCCATGTATGCTGCCTTGAGAATACAAAAAGTATTGACAGGGAGTAAATGAAATTAATACAGGATGGATGGATGGATGGATGGATGGATGGATGGATGGATGGATGGATGGATGGATGGATGAGAAAAGTTTGGAAAGCCTTGTTATGCAAACATGACTGGCTGGTAGCACAATCATAGGAGTGAGAAATTTTGGTCTGTACTAGTATAGTAAAAGGTTATGTCTACTAAAAGATTGTATTGTCAGCAGTCACATTTTCTCTTTTCTATTCAGAAATATCTTCTCAAGCCACATATTAAATTATTAATGATGTGCTGAGAAATACCTTCATAGCTTTACAGATGACTGAACACAGCAGGGAGCTTCAATCATTGTTCGTTTCTTTAATATTTTAATTTATATTATATGTTATAGAAAGACCAGAAAACTCTATGAGTGAAACATTTGGGATTCATTCAGGCAGGGGCAGGTCTCATTTGTTTTGGGGTTATTATGTTACATTTATTTTCGTTAAATCAGAAAGTACTCAATGGTACCTGGTGGGACAAGGAGAGGGAGGAGACAGACCAAGGCTGAGAGAACAGTAGCAGTGGGACAATAACATGAGAGGGAAGGAAAGGCAAGCAGAATGGCAGTGGTGGGGCAATGATGAAGGAGGGGAGAACAGGCCTGGCAGAACTGCAGTGGAAACCAAGCATTGATATAAGATGAAGGGAAGACCAGGGTTGACAGAACAGTACTGAGGGGACTGCCAAAGAAGGACCAAATGGAGGCAACCCAATTAAAGGACACACAGTGGTTTCCAATACCATGTATTTTTGGAAATCAGAATCATCAGTAGTTTTAGAAGGGGAAGCTGTGTTAGTCTGAGCAAGCACATCAGGCAAAAACCAAAATAAAAAATAAAAATAAAGAAGAAAAAAACAGTGTGACACCTTAAACATTATCTGGTAGTCTTTAATGTGAGCGTCTATGAACAAAACTCCTTCTTCAGACATGCGAGTCAGACTACATGGTAGAGATGGGCACGAAATGAATTTTTTTTTCATTTCTGTTATTCGTTATTTGTTTTGTTACATAATGAAACAAATAATGAACATTGTGATGAAATTGGAACGAACTGAACAGAACCACGAAAATTAGGTTTGTTACATTTCGTTTTTCGTTAATGGCAAAGTGCAATGAAATGAGCTGTTTTAAATGTTAAAAAACACCCTGGACATCCATAAAAACGCAGCGATAATTATTTATACTGTCTGATAATACCTAACAGGTGGAGTTGGGGTCCTTAAAACATTTGTTTTTGTCTTCTCCCATCGTGATGTATTTTTCTTTTCCCTTTAAGGATGACAAAATTGATGTCGCCAGCCACAAAATGGAGGCAAGCCATGTGATGGGATCATGTAAATTCATGGACAACTTCAACCAATAGCATGCCCAGGTTGCAGACTGGGCAGATCTTGCAGCCACAGAGAGCATAAAAAGCTCTGGCAGCCCCCATCCTCCTTGCAGTCTCTGGTGGGAGTTAGGGTGGGATTGTTGTCTCTGTGACTCGTTATTTTCACTTCAGGTCAGCCAGGCAGGTGTGTGTCTCTGTGTTCCTGCTGGCTGCAGCCTGGCTCTTAGGGGACAGAAGGAAGATATTTCTCTCTAGCTTCAGTCCTGCAGCCTCTCTGTGTGCGTGTGTGCGTACCTCTTGGTGAGTACCCTCCCCTGCCCCACAGTGCAGTCTCTCTGCGCCTGCCTTGCACCCTGGTCAACACCCTTTGTAGCCTCCCTGCGTACCTAGTCTATACTGTGTCTCTGCCAGCATCAATTTTTTTAGTGTTTTCCCTCTGGTCTGGGGCGTTGGGGGAAGCCCGTGCACGGAAATGCTTTAAAGATCGCGGAAAAAGGCACGTAAAAATGAAAAACAAAAAATGAATAAACAAAAATGAATTTTTTTCAAAAATTTGCATAAAACAAAAATGAAGAAAAACGGACCCCTCAACGAAAAATGAAAAACCAAAATGCCATTTTTTCTATTACTGCCCATCTCTACTACATGGCAAATATTTATAGATTTATACATGGAACCATTACAAGAGGAGACAAAACAAACAGACTGTTTGTTTCCTAGTGTGATAGTAAAGAGACCTTTGGGTAGTGGGCAGCATATAAGTTGTAAAAATAAAATAAAAATAGAAATAGTGTGGCAACTCACACCTGGAAATGACCTTTAAATCCCCTGATGATATTCAGTTCCCCTAGCAGGAGGCATTGTTCAGTAAAATAATTGACTAATGGTGGCTATATTAATCCAAGGCTATGGATAATAAGTAGGAAAGACATGGTAATGATTAATCATCAATGGGTCTTGGAAGATGCCACTGATAAATAGTAAGAAAATATAACCAGGAATGTCAGCAGATGCACCACAATATTTTACCTGGAAGTTGAATCATGGCAACTGGACTTCTTTTCTTGAGAGATTGAAACATTTCACTATTTATTTATTTATTTATTGGGCTTATATACTGCCCGTCTTCCTGGAGGAACTCCGGGCAGTTTACAACAAAGACAGTATAAATAATAACAGACCATTAAATAAAACAGTTAAAGCAAATAACAAAACTAAACAATTAAAAATAGCAGTTAAAAATAGCAAATGGCGGGAAAGAGGGGAAAAAAACACTTTTAGTCACCAAACGCCTCTCGGAAAAGGAGAGTTTTTAATGCCTTCCGGAAGGCTGGCAGGGACTCTGCTAGGCACACTTCGGTGGGGAGATGGTTCCACATAGTGGGGCCAGCCACAGAGAAGGCTCGGTTACGGGTGGATGTTCTCCAAGCCTCCCTGGGCGTGGCCACCCGCAACATGTGCGCCCGTGACAACCTAGTCAGTCGGGCTGATGTTGACCGCTGGTCGATCCGCTCTGCCAGGTAGTCAGGTCCTAGGCCACTGAGGGTTTTATAAATTAAAACCAAGACCTTGAATCTGATTCGGGATGCAACGGGCAACCAATGCAGGCGAGCCAGGACTGGGGTGATGTGTTCGAATCGACGCCCACCCACCATCAGTCTGGCTGCCGCATTTTGCACCCGCTGCAGTCGCCAAAGGAGAGTCAAGGGCAACCCCATGTAGAGCGCATTGCGATAGTAGAGTCTCGAGGTCACCAGTGCTTGCACCACAGTCACGAGGGAGTCCCCATCTAGGTAAGGACGAATCTGGGCTATTCGATGAAGATGAAAAAAGGCAGTCCTGGACACAGCGGCCACCTGGGCTTCCATGGTGAGCGCCGGGCCCAGGACTACGCCCAGATTCCGGACAGTGTCCGAAGGCCGGAGGGAAACATCCTCCAAGGTTCGATAAGGGCCTCCATAACCAGATGGAGTAGTCCCAAAGAACATAACCTCAGTCTTTTCGGGGTTGAGTTTGAGTCTGTTGGCCCTGGTCCACTCCATGACTGCACCCAGGCACTGATTGAGGGTCTGGACAGCCTCATCTGCAGCGGTGGAAAAGGAGAGATAGAGCTGCGTGTCATCAGCGTACTGATGACAGCAGACTCCAAGTCTCCTTATGACCTCTGCCAGCGGCCTTACATAGATGTTTAACAGCATGGGAGAGAGGGATGACCCCTGTGGAACCCCACAAGGGAGTATCCAAGGAGCAGACAACTCCCCCCCATGCTGAACCCGCTGGGGACGGCTCCTGAGGAAGGACCAGAGCCAACTGTGAACAGTGCCCCCGATCCCAATCTCAGAGAGCTGATCCAGCAGGATACCGTGGTTGACGGTATCAAAGGCCACTGACAAATCCAGAAGGACCAACGGGGTAGAGCAACCCCTGTCGGCCCCCCGGAGGAGGTCATCTTGCAGAGCGACCAAGACTGTCTCAGTCCCCTGACCTGGCCTGAACCCAGACTGGAATGGGTCAAGGACACGTTCTCCCTCCAAGAATGATTGAAGCCGGACCGCGGCCACCCTCTCGATTACCTAGTCAACCAAACAGCTTTCTCATTCCGAGGAAAGCTAGTGGCAATTCTACCATTTCATAGTTCACTTTGACCTCATATCACCCTGGTCTGAAATAGGTGGCCTGAATATGCTCGTTAGGTAAACAATAGTCTCAATAGGTGGACAATGGCCCACCTTTACAACCTTCCCAACACCCGTAAAGTATGAGTCGTTAGCCATGGCCATGTTGGTGGAGGTGTATGCCACACATTCTTGATTTGCCTGGGGATTGTTGAAATGATTGCTTGATATGTAGCAGACTGACTGTGCCTGAGCCCCCCCCCCTCTATTGAGAGAGGGGCTTTCAATACACACATGAATGGCTTCCCTGACCCCTCTCTCAAACCACCTATCCTCTCTGTCTTCAACAAACCCCAGGCAAATCAAGAATACTTCATACCTCCATTGTAAAGAGTGTTGCAATAATAGATTCTTGAAATCACCAGTGCCTGCATAACTGTCGTCAAGGAAGACTCATTCAGATATAGGAGAATCTGGGTGATAAGCCAAAGACGGGAAAGAGGTCGACTTGGAAACGGCTGTCACCTGAGCTTCAAGAGACAAAGCTGGATCCAAGATCATGCCCAGACTCCTCACTTTCTCTACCAGTGCAAGGGTAGAACCATCCATACTAGAGAGAGGGCCACTATACCTGGTAGAGAGCCACCACAAAGAACAGAACTTGGGTCTTCTCTGGGATGAGCCTGAGCCTGTTAGTCCTAGTCTATTCCATCACCGCATCCAGGCAGCAACCAAATTTCTGAACTGCCTCCACTGCAGAGGTAGAGAAGGAGATATAGAGCTGTGTGTCATCAGTGTACTGATGACAGCAGGCCCCAAATCCCCTAATGACTTCAGGCAGCAGCCTCATATAGATGATATATAGCATGGGGGAGATAGCCGACCCCTGAGGCACCCCACAAGAGAGTGTCCAAGGGGCCAGCAACTCCTCCCCTAGCTTAACATGCTGGGATGGCCCCCAAGGAAGGACCAAAGGCAGCTTAAGGCTAGACCTCCAATTTCCACCTTGACAAGCCTACCCAGCATGATACCATGGTCGACAGTATCAAAGGCAGAAGACAGATCAAGGAAGACCAACAAGAATCCAATCTCTTCAGAGTGCATGGAGCCTGTTTAAAACAACGGTAATAGAGGCCCAGCACAAGTGCATACCACAAAGAAAGAAGAGCTCATTTAAGTCCAAGTGGACACCGGCATGGTTGAGGAGTGAAGTTAGAGAGGCTTTAAAGTGCAAGGAGAGGTCTTTCTGTAAATGGAAATCCTCCCCAAATGGGGAAAATATAAAGGAACACAAACTCTGGCAAAAGAAATGTAAGAAGATGATAAGAGAGGCAAAGAAAGATTTTGAGGAACGCATGGCTAGCAATATAAAGGGTAATAATAAAAGCTTCTTTAAATATGTTAGAAGTAGAAAACCTGCCAGAGAACCAGTTGGCCCTCTGGATGGTGAGGGAGGAAAAGGGGAGGTTAAGGAGGACTTGGAAATTGCAGAGAAATTAAATGAGTTCTTTGCATCTGTCTTCATGACAGAAGACCTCGAGCAGGTTCCGCTGCCTGAACCGCCCCTCTTGACTAAACAATTAAATCAAATACAGGTTAAAAGAGAGGATGTTTTAGGACTAATTGATAAACTGAAGATTAACAAGTCACCGGACCCAGATGGCATCCACCCAAGGGTTATTGCCCCCCCCCCGCTCGGAATGACGAGGCGAGACAGTGTGTTGGGGGTAACTGGGCCACACTTTATTAACATATAACAACATAACAACAACAGGAGGGGGCAGGCATCTCTTCCTTTGGTTGGACCCCGGGGTCTCCCAGGACCCCTCCAACCAGGCAGCCTCAGGCGAGCCATTAACCCCTAGGTGATGCAGTCATCCGACAGCACCCACCAGGCCAGTTAATTTGGTTACCTCCTCCCTGCCTGTTATTCTCCAACCTGGGTAATTCCCAGCGCAGGGAGGCGTTTGCCCTCCCCCACCCCAGCCCCGAGACCTCCTGGCCCGCAGTGCTGTGGTGAAGGGGAGTTTGGGTTTTAGGTGTCAATTGTAGGCTCCCTGCTGCCCTCCATGCTTTCAGCCGCCGTAGTGTGACCAATAAACAATTTCATACACATTCAAACCTCGAGGAACCAGTGTGGGATAGACGAAAAATCCCCGCTCTCAATGGCCAATCTAGAGTGCGGGTCAAAAATTCCTATCCGGCCCCAAAATAGTCAACCGGGTAAACTCACACTAGCCCTAACGCGGTGGGTGGGTGGGGAACGCCGCTCAGAACAGACTGGTGGCTGGGGGGAGGAGCCACCCTTTATAGGGCGCTCCTCCCCCCGCCCCTGCAGGACATCCGGGTCCTGCCTCGCCCCTTCGCCCTCCTTGGGAGGGGCAAATCGGCTCCGCGGAAGGACAAGCCGCCTGCGGAGTCAGCATTGCCCCCCCACTCGGAATGACGAGGCGAGACAGTGTGTTGGGGGTAACTGGGCCGCACTTTATTAACATATAACAACATAACAACAACAGGAGGGGGCAGGCATCTCTTCCTTTGGTTGGAACCCCGGGGTCTCCCGGGACCCCTCCAAACGGGCAGCCTCAGGCGAGCCATCAACCCCCAGGTGGTGCAGTCATCCGACTGCACCCACCAGGCCAGTTAATTTGGTTACCTCCTCCCTGCCTGTTATTCTCCAACCTGGGTAATTCCCAGTGCAGGGAGGCGTTTGCCCTCCCCCACCCCAGCCCCGAGACCTCCTGGCCCGCAGTGCTGTGGTGAAGGGGAGTTTGGGTTTTAGGTGTCAATTGTAGGCTCCCTGCTGCCCTCCATGCTTTTAGCTGCCACAGCCGCAGGCCTAGCCTTGCTATGGCCCCGGCCACCCACAAGCAGCCAATTCCGCAGCCAGGCCCCTCCGCAAATCTTGCAGGAACAACTCGGTGCCAACATCCGTCAGGTGTACCCCGTCCGGCCTGTAAAGCTCCTTCCTGCGGACATTAAACTCCGGGTGGCCCAGAACTGCCCCAAATTCCCTGCAGACCGCCCTACAAACCTCCTGGTTCACTCCCTTCCTCGAGCGGTTGAGCTTTTGTGGGTCACAGTCTGCACGCCACACTTGCTGTGGTATCAAAGTTGACCACAGGACTCTGGAGGCCGGGAACCTGGCCTTCCAAGCCGCCAGGTCCCTCAGAATTTCAATAATTAATGATTTGCCCGTCTGGCTTGTCAGATCGTTTCCACCCAGGTGAATCATGAGGAAATCCGGTGGCATGCCCCGGGCTGCAGCCATCGCCGCCCCCAGGAACTCCCGCCACCTCATCCCCCTTTTACCCCACCATTCAATCGTGGCCCGACTACCCAACCCCAAATTTGTTCCCCATCCAGATCGGCGGGCATATTTCTCTGCCCAGTATACATAACTGTGCCCCACAAAAATGACTCTCGCCCGGCAGGCGCGGCCCTCCGGTCCTGAGAAAACAAAGGGAACAAGTTAAAGCACCGGCAACGGCTGCACATACCTCTTATAACAATGGGAGGCCCACCTCCCCAGCCGGCGGATAGATCCCTCATCATAGCCCACCGTCGCGGCTGTCGACGCCGCCCCAATCCGAAAGGAGTGTGTCCCAAACCTGAGCGCCCCCAGCCCCAGGGTCCCCAAGACCCTACTGGTCAGGGTTGCGAACTGGAATTTGGTTAAAGGGTGACCATCCTGATGGACGAAGACGTACCCCCCACCTGCGCCCCGTTGTGTCAAGTATTCCCTCATGGCCGCCACCGGGCATATTCCCTCCACCGAGCACGGGCCTAGCACTATCTCAGCGCCCTTCCCTCTCTGATCTGTCTTGGACCTCCTAATCAGCACAGCCAGGGTCCCCTCTGCCAGCCGGATATCGGTCATGCAGAGTGCCGTGAATGACGTATCCCGCCCTCTCGCTGCCACCAGCTCGCTGACGCGCAGGGCGCCAAAGAAGGCCAACAGGGAGGCTGCCCTGAATAAGGACGCCTCGTAGCTATCTGCACACACCCCTGGCCAGCTGGCGCTCATGCGCTCCAGCAGCTGCAGCGAGAGTGGAAAGCAGGCGTCCGGGACTCTCCCCCTCATCCGTGACCAGCCTGCCACCATGCCCCACACCCGGAAATCCCTCGTAGTGTCCGGGTGTCCCTTAAGCCTGGAGAAGAATGCTAGAGCGTCAGTTTCCCCTGCAGGGAACTGGGTGCCAGTCCCTTGCGGTGCAAATATACTAAGAACCTCTGCAGGTGCTCGATGGGAAGGGGCCAAAGTTGGCCCAGTCCTTGCTCGTCCCGGAAAGCTGTAAATTCCCCCATCACTGCTGCGTAACCCCGCTGCGTCCGGGGGGCGACGGAGCCGCGGAGAGCTCCGTCAGCCTCGGCGCGCCAACCTGCCATACCTCCGACAGGATCTCCACGGGCAGCACGGCCGCTTCTGGGGCAAGAGCCCGGAAACGCTCGGCCTGTTGGCGGGACAAAGCATCAGCGATCTCATTCTCGATCCCCGGCACATGACGAGCGTGCACCACGATGTTAAATTGCAGCGCTCGCAAAACAAAAGCCCGGACCAGCCTCATCACCCGGGGGGAACGGGACGTCAGGCTGTTGATGACGTATACCACTGCCTGATTATTGCACCAAAAGTGCACCACCGAGTTGGCCCAGGCCTCTGACCAGATGTAAAGGGCGGCCCAGATAGGGAATAACTCGAGGAAGGTGAGGTCCCGGGTAACGCCCTCCACCCGCCAATCCTGTGGCCATAGCCCACTGCACCACTCCCCCCTCCAGTAGATGCCAAACCCCCGGGCCCCAGCTGCGTCAGTGTGGACCTGGAACTGGGCACCCAACCGGAGCTCGACTCTCCAAAAGGAGATTCCATTAAAGCCCTGCAGAAAAAGGCCCCACACTGCCAGGTCCTCCCGCATTTCCGCCGTCACTCTGGTCCTGTGGGTGGGCTTCCGCAGCCCACTCATAGCATCGCACAGCCGGCGCAAAAATGCTCGCCTCGGGGCCACCACTTTGCAAGCAAAGTTAAGGTGGCCCACGAGCTCCTGCAGTTCCCTAAGGGAGATCTTGCGGCGCTGGTGAGCCTGTCTCACTCTGTCCCGTAGGGCCCGAAGCTTATCCTGGGGCAGCCTGCAAGCCTGCTCCCTGGTATCGATCTCGATCCCCAGGAAGGTGATCACCTGGTCGGGCCCTTCTGTCTTTTCTTCCGCCAGTGGTAGGCCCAATTTGCATGCCAATGTACGGAACCTCTCCAGCAAGCGCCGACACCTGTCCGTGCCCGCCGGGCCACAGAACAGGTAGTCGTCTAAGTAATGGGCCGTGCTGTCCCAGCCTGTAACATGGCGAAGCCGCCACTCTACAAACGAACTGAATGCCTCAAAAATGGCGCAGGACACAGAGCACCCGAACGGGAGGGCCCTATCCATATAAAACTGGCCCTGAAACCTGAAACCCAGGAGCTCGAAATCCAAGGGGTGGACGGGTAGAAGGCGAAAGGCCGACTTAATGTTGCATTTCGCCATCTCCGCCGCCGGACCGCAGGCGCGCACCATGCGCACCGTGGCATCGAAGGACATGTACTTAACTGAACACAGCTCAGGCGGTATGCCGTCGTTGATGGAAGCTCCAGAGGGATGGGATAGGTGATGTATCAAGCAGAACTCCCCCGGGGCTTTTTTGGGCACCAAACCAATCGGTGACACCCTCAGGTTGGGCACAGGCGGGTCCTGGAAAGGGCCGAGTACACGGCCCTCCCTGACCTCCTTGCGTATCTTCTCCCCGGCCACCCCTTCTGCCAACTCCAGAGATCTCAAGTTCTCTGCCAACCGGGGAATACGGGCCCCACAGAACGGAATGCGAAACCCCAACTCGAAACCATTAACTAAGAAAACTGCGGCGGCTCTATCCGGATACTCAGCCGCCCAACGCCTCAACACCTCGAGTCTAATTGGGCTGGCCCCCTTTCTCAGGGGGGCCCTCAGGTCCCCCTGGTCTACCCTGCTGTGGGCGTGCCCTACTGCAGCTGGTGGCTGGGTGCTGGGCCCCACAGACCGAGCAGTCGTGCTTAAAACGGCAGGGTTTCCTATTGCAGACACCCTGCCCGTTGTAGTCCCAGCAGACCAGCCGGACTTGAACCGGCTGGTTCGCAGCGCGGGCAGGTGTATTAGCAGATCCCTTCCTAATCGTATGACCGCTGTCGTACCTGTCCCCTAGCATGGGCCTATTCGGCGTCATAAACTGCTGCCATAGGGGGGGAGAGGCTCATACCAACGGGCAAACGGGTCCAGGGCTGCCCTACGACGGAACTCCTCGTCGTACAGCAGCCAACAATGTCCCGGGTAATCTACAAAAGCCCTGTATATGATATCTAAATACTTCAGCAGGGCCTGGGCCCTCCAAGGGTGGGCCTGTAGTGTGAGGGACATGAATATTAGATATGCTGGCAACCAGGCCGCCCAGGAGCGCTCCGGCTTCTTCCTGAGCCTGCACTCCTTATCCAGGGGGTCTTCCTTATCCAACTCCTTGACATCCAGTTCCCTATTGAGCAAACTAAATATGTCCACATAGTCGCCCCTCCATATCTTTTCCCTAGTCGCCTGGGCCAAATGATGTCCAAATGGGGATGCGTAATCCCCGTAGGGCATGGCGGCCGCCGCCACCCCAGGATAGCCCAGGGCTGCTGCCGCGCCCACCCAGTGCAGCCCTCCCCCTGCCATATGCCCAACACCTGACCAGCCCGTCGGATGGCCGGGTGGCCATTGTGGTGGGACACCCGGGTGACCCGGCTGAAAGGGCCCCACCCCTCCCATAGCCAATGTAGGCTGGCCTGGTCTCGGCCCCACCACTGGGGGCGCTGATCCAGGCATCCAAGGTGGTACTGGGCCATGAGTGGGCCGCCCCATGTGCAGGTGTTGCCGCCCCGGCCGGGGCAGAGCCCGCTGGCCAAGGCCATGTTATAGTGGGCGCAGGTTCAGGCGCGCACGCCAACTCACTGAGGGTTGCGGTCTCCGCAGAAGGTAGGGGGGATTGGACCCCTTCCCCCATGGCTGCATCCACGCCCCCGTCTTCCTCCGACTCTGGCGGCACCGGTCGCGGTCGCTTCGCAGTGGCTGGCGCTGCGCCGGTTCCCGCGGATGTACTGGGTACCGCTTCCAGGTGTTCCAGTGCTGTAAAGCGAGCAGACATATTAGCGATCCTCTCTTTCAGCTGAGCTCTCTTGCGCGACTTGGCTGGCCTGGCACTGGTTCTAGGGGTCTGCTGTGGCTGGGTGTCCGGCTTATCCATCCCCTTTGAAGCCTCCAAGGCTTGTAGCCGTGCCTCCAGCTGGAGCCATATGGGCCACCGCTCCTCACCAGACTCCTCGTCTGAGCTGGGCGCCTGCTGTTGGGGCTGGCGCATTGCTGGCTGTTTGCCTTAGCCAGCCCTCCTGCCCTTTCCTGGAGCCATGGCTCCTTCGTTGATGAGCGTGGCCGGCTCCCCCAGCAAGGACCAGTCCCCAGCAATGGGCTGCGGCTGCTGGGGCGCTAGGCCACTATATGCGCGGAGGGGGGAAGGGGGAGAAGGCCGGGTGTGTCTTCAAGTGGGGAAAACCGTCTCAGGCCGGCTCCGTCGCCCAGGGGCCGCAGAGTGATCTGCCCTCCCCCCCAGGCAGCGGGCCCTAGGCCTCCGACCAATCTCCCACCCTACCAACCCCAAGTCTTCCTGGCAGGGCCTGGTCGCTGGTGCCCTCCCGGACTACACGGCCCAGTGTGCCTGGATCGGCTGCCCTCTCCCCTCCCAACTGCCCCCCCCACCGGGGCCCTCTTGGGACCCACGCAGGTCTCTCGCTTCCATTCGAGGGGTGGGGAGGGTGCCACCCACCCCCGCAGTGTGCACCCCCACCCCCGTGTCTGCCCGCTCCCCGCGGCTCGCCCCGGCGAGGCCCTGGAATAGGCCGCGATCTCGGCGGCCCCGCGGCCGGCCTCCCGCCGCCCCCGCCGGGCCTACGCCGGCCTTCTCACTCTGGGGGGGAGGGCTGATGCCTCTCCCCCAATCCGCCGCCCGGCTCCAGCCGGGATCCAGCCGCGGTTGCCAAAGCCTCTGCGCCGCTGCCGCCACCGCCGACAAGCCTCTGGGCCGCCGCCACGGCCGCCCAACTCGGGGCGCCGCGGCCGCCGCGGCCACCAAACTCGCCCCGCCCCCGCCGACAAGCCTCTGGGCTGCCAACGCGGCCGCCCAACTCGCGGCGCCGACGCCGACGCGGCCGCCGGATTGGCCGCGCCGCCGCCGAGTCGACCGGTCCCAGGGGAGGTAGGCTCCCCGCGTCCGGAGGCCTCTTCTTCCCGGCCCGCCGGCCGCAAACGAGACCGGCCGTAACACAGCCACCACAAAATGGTGCCTGCCACGTGGCTCTGCTGAGCCCCAAGATGGCATCGCCCTGCGGCGTTTGGCTGGAGGTGCTCCTCCGAACGCGGCTCAGAACAGACTGCTGGCTGGGGGGAGGAGCCACCCTTTATAGGGCGCTCCTCCCCCCGCCCCTGCAGGACATCCGGGTCCTGCCTCGCCCCTTCGCCCTCCTTGGGAGGGGCAAATCGGCTCCGCGGAAGGACAAGCTGCCCGCGGAGCCAGCATTAGGGAACTGAGAAATGAAATTGCAGATCTCTTAACAGTTATATGCAACTTGTCTCTTAAAACGGCCACAGTGCCGGAGTACTAGAGGATAGCAGATGTCACACCAATTTTTAAAAAAGGAAGGAGGGGGGATGTCACACCAATTTTTAAAAAAGGAAGGAGGGGGGGGACCCAGGAAACTACAGGCCAGTTAGCCTTACATCTGTCCCAGGGAAGATGGTGGAAAGCCTCATCCAAGAGAAAATCTTAAAACACATAGAAGAACAAACCTTGCTGAGAGAAAATCAGCATGGCTTCTGCAAGGGTAAATCTTGTCTGACAAATCTTTTAGAATTTTTTGAAAAGGTCAACAGGCATGAGGATTTGGTTGAACCAGTGGATATAGTCTATCTGGATTTTCAAAAGGCTTTTGACACAGTCCCTCACCAAAGGCTGCTGAGAAAATTGCACAGTCAGGGGATAAGAGGGCAGGTCCTCTTATGGATTGAGAACTGGTTGAGATCCAGGAAACAAAGAGTAGGTGTCAATGGGAAATTTTCACAATGGAGAGAAGTGAAAAGTGGTGTGCCCCAGGGATCTGACTTGGGACCAGTGCTTTTCAATCTGTTCATAAATGAACTGGAGACAGGGATAAACAGTGAGGTTTGCAGATGACACAAAACTTTTCCGTGTTGTAAAAACCAGAGAAGATTGTGAAGAGCTCCAGAAGGATCTCTCCAAACTGGGGGAATTGGCTGAGAAATGCCAAATGTGTTTTAATGTAGCCAAATGTAAAGTAATGCATATTGGGGCAAAAATCCAAACTTTATCTATCAACCCATGGGCTCTGAGTGACGGATCAGGAAAGAGATCTTGGTGTGTTGGTGGACAGCTCCGTGAAGTTGTCTCCCCAATGTGTGGCAGCAGTGAAGAAGGCCAATTCCATGCTAGGGATGATCAAAAAGGGGATTGAAAATAAAACAGCCAACATTATAATGCCATTATACAAAACAATAGTAAGGCCGCACCTGCAGTATTGTGTACAATTCTGGTCACCACATCTCAAGAAAGACATAGTGGAACTGGAAAAGGTGCAGAAGAGAGCGACTAAAATGATTACTGGGCTGGGGCACCTCCCTTATGAGAAAAGGCTAAAACATTTGGGCCTCTTTAGTCTGGAAAAAAGGCACTTGAGGGGGATATGATTGAGACACAAAATAATGCAGGGCATGAGTAAAGTGGATAGAGGGAAGCTCTTCTCTGTCTCCCAAAATGCCAGAACTAGGGGACATCCACTCAAATTGAGGGCAGGGAGAGTAAGAACTGACAAAAGAAAATATTTTTTCACCCAGCACATTGTTAGTCTGTGGGACTCCCTGCCACAAGATGTGGTGATGGCATGTGGCCTGGATGCCTTCAAAAGGGGATTGGACAGATTCCTGGTGGAACACTCCATCTCAGGTTACAAACCATGATGGAGATATGTAATCTCCAGGCTTAAAACCAGGGTACCTCAAGGGCCAGATGCAGGGGAGTAGTATCAGGAGACAGATATCTAGTCTCATGTGCTCCCAAACGCATCTGGTGGGGCCGCTGTGAGATACAGGAAGCTGGACTAGATGGGCCTTTGGCCTGATCCAGCATGTTCTTATGTTCTTAAGTTAGAGCAACCCCTGCCGGCCCCCCTCAAGAGGTTATCTTACAGTGTGACCAAGGCAGTCTCAATCCTATGACACGGCCTGAACCCAGACTGGAAAGGATTCAGTACATGATCCTCTTCCAGGAATGACTGGAGACACCTGATGGCAACCCGCTCAATCACCTTGCCCAGAAAGAGAACATTGTCTATCAGACAATAGCTGGACAAATCATCCAGAGCCAAGCCAGGTATTTTTAAGGTGGACTTCACCAGTCTCCTTCAGGCGAATGGGAAAAATCCCATCCCTTAATCAAAGCCTACTCTGGCATGCTATCACCGCTGATCTCAATAAGTCAGGATGGAAGATTAAAATCTTATCCCTACTGAAAATAAGATATAGCATAATTCAACTCACACTACAACACAGATAATTTATCAGGAAAACCTTTTGTTACCCCCAAAATACTGCCCTGACAGTAACATTGAGACTTTAACAATAAAGTAAAATAAAAATAAAATAAAACTCACCACACTTCTGCAGATGTAGTTACACCGGCAAGATTTTGACCCATATAAGTGGTAAAAGCACAGCTGAAATTAACAACCATCACCAACCATCATCACTTCTAGGTTATCAAGTTTATCACATAAGTGATGAGATAACAACTTAACAACAGGTGATGACCCCCTTGAACAATTCTACTTTAGCCAGGGTTGTTCAATTGATTAATGGAATAAAATGGTGGAGATGGTGAAAAACTGCCTCTGCCTCTGCTGCCCTCTACCAACGCAAAGGATTTGGCCCTGTCGCGGTGTTGTCTAAGGATGGGCACAAAATGAAAAAAATAGTGTTTTGTTTTGTTTTGTTTTGTTTTGTTTCCTTCCCCCTGCATTTCATTTCATTTCATTTTTAAATGAATGTTTGTAAAAAAAAAGAGTAATGAAACAAAACATTAATGAAAGTCTTCTGCCATAGCACTTAAAGCATTCTTTGGGCAGTTTACAATTTAATTATGCAGGCTACACATTGCCCCCCAGTAAACTGGGTACTCATTTTACTGACCTAGGAAGGATGGAAGGCTGAGTCAACCATGAGCCAGCTACCTGGAACTGAACCCCAGGTCGTGAGCACAGTTTGAGCTGCAGTACATGCATTTAACCACTGTGCCACAAGGCTCAGTGTCTCAATCAAACATTCACTACTCTATAAAATGGCTCCTCGGGTCCTTGAGTCACCAAATTTGGTACCTCTACGACCCAGGGGAGCTGTTTTATAGAGTAACAAGGTTCATTTTAAAATTGAAAAAAAAAGTATTCATTTCATAACGAAACACTGCCTTTCATTTTGTTTCCTTACGAAACAATTCATAAGCTTACAAAATGACAAAACAGCATTTTATTTTTCGTAAGGTGCCCACCCCTAGTGTTGAATAATGCCCAGATCCCATGGGATCCCATGGCCCAGTGCAAATTGCTGGGGTGGCAAAAATAATCACCTGCCCCAGATTTTTAACCAGCTTCTATCCGCACCTTTGCTGTAAGGATTTCGGTTGTGCTAGCCAGAGAATTCTACCAGTTACAGTTCAACAAAGTAGATTTTCAAAGTTCTGTACAAATACAAAGTCCATCTCATTTAAAACAGCATTTAAAGGCTCTCTCGCATGATTCCTATAGTCTTATTCAAAAGCTGCAGTGAACTTTTCTTTCTATGACCTTTAACTTTCTCTCTTAAAGGCATTGTAGCTTCAAGCATCAAGCTACTTACTTCTGTCAATTCGCTATTTGATTGTAGGGTGACGGGGGGAAGCTTACCCTCTCCATCCAGAGTGCTTTGAATAAATACCCATGTTTACAGCACAATATCCTATACATGTCCACTCAGACACTAAATCCCATTGAACATTCACTCTCAAGGAACCGTATCCATTTAAATAACTTATTAAAGCAAATATAAAAAGAAAAATGTTTGTCAAAAACATACCAAATCCAATCAGCTGAATCACTACTATTGCTATTAGTAGCATGAACAACAAGACTTCTGAAATGATAAACCTGGAATGAGGAATCCAAATAATGTACTATGATACTACAATGGTAATGTTCATTGTGTACTTATACCACAAATGAAGTGCATTATGTAGAAAGATCAGCATGCTTTCTAAAACAGAAGAGGAAATGGTGGCCACAAGTAGTATTATAAACATTTTCGATGGTAGCTTTTCTTGGTTACTAAGGGCCAGCCTTAGCAAGAAATGGGCAGGCTAGCCAGATCAAGGGGGGTTTCCAGCATGGTTTAATGGGCCCAAAGAACATTCTTTTCCTCTGACTAAATATTTAAATCCAGAAGGTACCCTTCAGTGAAATCAAAGAGGTAGGAAAAGTGAAGATGGGTATGCACCTTGAAGGTCAAAATCAGCCCACTGTGGAGATGGGCACGAATAAAAAAAATGGCATTTCAGTTTTTCGTTTATTGTTGAGAGGTCTGTTTCGGTTCGTTTCCGTTTGTCGCAAATTTTTGGAAAAATTTCATTACCGTTTTTTGTTTTTTCGTTTGCTACTTCTACCCGCTTTTTGCACGATTTTTAAAGCATTTCCGTGCACAGGCATCCCCCAATGCCCCAGACCAGAGGGAAAACACTAAAAAGAAAAATGCATGCTGGCAGAGACACAGTATAGACTAGGTACGCAGGGAGGCTGCAAAGGCAGCGGCGGGCATTGCCCAGGGTGCAAGGCAGCCGCAGAGTGACTGCACTGTGGGGCAAGGGAGGGTACTCACCGAGAGGTATGCAGCACGCACGCACACAGGGAGGCTGCAGGACTGAAGCTAGAGTCGCAGAGACAGCAATCCCCCATTAACTCCCACCAGAGACTGCAAGGAGGACGGGGGCTGCCAGAGCTTTTTATGCCCTCTGTGGCTGCCAGACCTGCCCGCCCAGTCTGCAACCTGGGCATGCTATTGGTTGAACATGATCCCATCACGTGGCTTGCCTCCATTTTGTGGCTGGTGGTGACATCCATTTTAAAGGGGAAAGAAAAATACATCACGATGGGAGAAGACAAAAACAAACATTTTAAGGACCCCAACCCCCCTGGTAGGTATTATCAGACAATATTAATAATTATCGCTGCATTTTTATGGATGTCCAGGGCATTTTTTAACATTTAAAACAGCTCATTTCCTTGTGCATCGCCATTAACGGAAACAAAACGTAACGACCACAATTTTTGTGGTTCTGTTCGTCTCGTTTCATTTTCATCACAATTTCCGTTTGTCATTTCGTTACATAAAGGAAACAACAAACAGTAACGGAAACGAAAAAAAT
Source organism: Phrynocephalus guinanensis (assembly GCA_037367245.1). NCBI lineage: Eukaryota > Metazoa > Chordata > Lepidosauria > Squamata > Agamidae > Phrynocephalus > Phrynocephalus guinanensis. The sequence goes on along the minus strand of CM074738.1, from coordinate 95,017,805 downwards.
GTTCGTTCCGTGACCATCTCTAGCCCACTGAATATTTTGTAGAATGGAAGAGAGTCTTTAAACAGAGATCAAGGAATTATGCCCTTACATTCCAAAAACTGTTTAGGTAAGCATAATCTCACTCCTTCTAACTTTAATGCCCTTTGAGACTATGCCAAGAAGTAGTGAGAAATTGTGGACGGGGGAAAAGTATATTTGGAGTTATCCACTTTGCTTCAGAAGATATGAGAAAGATCCCTAATCAGCATGATGCTGTCCACCACTATTACTATTCAATGGTCCATCTGGAGAATGTGTAGCATATAATCAAGCAACAAATATGGAAAAGCTATCCCTATGCTGGAAAAAAATCTCTTCTCAAAACATATTTCCCCATTATGCAATTGATTCATCTATCTACTTGGCATATCTGGATAAACATCAAAACTTTCTGTGTTGTTTTCCCTTCTCCCCAAATGAACCATTGATTTTTATACATTTTAATTTGTTTTTCCCAAAAAATAAACAACTGTGAAGAAGACTATTTAGAAAACAAAAAACAGCAGACATTTGCTACACATCCCCCACTAGACATATGTTCCCGACCTTGCCACTTACCTACCGACTTACAGTTCATTGAAAATATTTCTGTTTAATTGAATATCTTTTGTTTAAAGTAGTCACATTAGCTTTGATGACCAGACAAAAGGGATGAAAAAGCCATTCAGCTGTGTAACTGTGGGTAATTGAATTCCACTCCCCCCCATATTTCACAATCAGATTGCTTGTCTGTAGATTTCTCCCGCTTCCTCTCAATTCATTTGAATAAACTTTATCTAGAATGTATCTCCATGTAGAGATGGAAGATTACATTCGATTTGAAAACGTGAAGGTCAATGTTTTCTTTTGTTTCACTTCAAAAGCTTGCATTATTCACATGTTTATTTGTGAAGACCTCTCTCTTTCTTCCTCCCTTATTCTTTTCCTTCTCCAGAAGAGAGAGAGAAAGAAAAGAGAGGGAAAAATGCTGGTAGCTTATACATTGTTTTTATTGCCTTCTTGGAAAAAAAGAAAAGAGGCAGGTGATTGAGCATAGAATTGCCTGCTGGTCTATATGACATGCAGGCCACCATGCTTGTGGCCATGAGGGCACCTAATGTTTATCTGTTCCAGTCCACCCAAATCTGAGAGAAACAGGCTGAGTCCCTGAAACAAAGCCAGGCTGCAAGATGTCATTACTGTTAATTACCCAGCAAACAAAGCACAAGAAAAAGGAGTATGAGGGAGAAGAGAGGGGAGGGCTTGGTTTCAGTAGCAAAATATCAGCCTTTGAGAAGCAGCTGATGCTGCACAGGGACAGTTGGTCTTACTTTCATTAGCATTGTACTGTGAGCTGATCGACCTCCATCAAGAGCTGTAGTCCTTGTATTCTGAAGGGTTGCTCCTCCGGGTTACCCTGGGTGCCAAAAACAACCTGCGCATTGTATAACGGCTGACATCTGCTAAGGATTATAAAGACACAGAGGCTGCACTCACCGGCTTGCTGACTCTCGTTGAGCACAGAAAGCAGTGGAGAGGAGAAACTCAAAAGCATCAAAATGGAAGGCACTGACAATATACAAAAGAACCCTCTCGCCATCTCCCCATGCTTCCACCTTTTCAAAAGACGGACTATATGATGCCACCATTCGTATTGGTAGTAGTATTGTTCAAAATAGCATTTGGAGAAGAAGCTGAATTTTCAAAAGGGGTAGCTGTGTCAGTCAACTGCAGGAAAAACAGAATTGTGTTTCCAGAGAGGTTGTCATGTTCAGTTTGTTTCGGTGTAAACAAAAACTTCAGACAGGAGTGTTTGTGCCATCATTCTCATAACACATTTGTTTCACTGTAGGCATGTCCAAACTTTGGCCCTCCAGATGTTTTGGACTGCAACTTCCACAGTTCTTTGTCACTGGCAAACTATGCTTAGAATTCTGGGAGTTGTGGTCCAAAACATGCCTGTCTTCACTGTGAGCTTTCATGTATTGCCACCCTTTTCTTCAGTTTGAGGATGTAATGACTATGTGGCAGGTTCTTTTTTTCTCAATTCTGACAACTTTTGACATTTTGACCTGGGCTGCTATCCCACAGCTGGAAAATCCGGTTCAAAGTAAAATGCGGTTCTGGTGTCCCCACGGGTACAGTTTAAAGAACCACATCTTTTGTGTCCCCATGAGTGGGAACCTCAACATAGCAAAATGAAAAGGTTTTGATGTGGATTTTCCAAGTCCTCATGGACTCAAGTACTGGTTTAAAATCCACATTGGAATTGAGACAAGCTTTGTACCGCCTTGAGACCAGGTACTTGTAAAACTTGCTGGGTCTTCCTTAAGTGGGTATGGTCACAATGTTTCCCCTTTAAAGTCCATTGGTCATGGGTACACAATTTTATTAACTGCATCTTCAAGCAGTTTGAAGCATTTTTAGTGGTCGTGGGATAGCAGCCCTGGCTGCTAATCCCTTTGGAGGACCAATGGAAACCAGGAGATTTCTGAGAGTACCAGGAAGGAGAAATTGTGCACAGTGCTTCTGTGTTTGTATCTTTAGCCTTTCTTGACAATTTTCTCTGGAAAATTAAGTTGAACAGGCTTCTTCTGCTAGGTTCTCTTTTTAACTTTTCTCATTTTCAGACTTTTAATGGTCAGTTTCAAACACTTCAAATCAATACTCATGTGTTTGAAACTGACAGGTGTAAAGGCCTGAAATTGACAAGAATAAATAGGATGGTTTATATAGATACAGATAAGTAATTTTGGAAAAGACAGCACCAACTCCCATTCAGTATCTCAGGAAGTGTGCTCAGGATTTCATGGGAAGAAATTAAGGACATTTTGCTGCCCAAGAAATGGGGGTGGCTGATTGGAAAAGGATGTGGGACTAAGAAAGCTATTATGAATTTAGAATCACAAATGAAGAATCCTTCATAGTCTAACTACCAGCAGATGGATTAGAGCAGCAGCCCAACTGCTATCAGTGAAGGCTTCTGGCAGTACTGTGTTAGACCCAAGATTGAGACCACTGGAGTAGAGGTTGAGGTTTGGCATAGCAGGGCCAATTTTCATCCTGAACATATATACAGAACTTAAAATATTTATTTGAGTTGTGTGCATGTGTACATACAAACATAGATTTTGGACAATTTTACAAAATCTTTTCCAGAAGCTTTGAAATGCTTATAATATTTCTGGAAAATAATGACCTCCTTTCATACTGCAGAAATTAGCAATCATTTGTGTTAGCACTTTTGTTTTACACAAAATACTTTCTTGATGGTGCCAACAAGCTAAATTAAAAGAAAAGATCAATTAATAATAATAATAATAATAATAATAATAATAATAATAATAATAATAATAATAATGAGCTCTACAGCAGAGTGCATTCCAATAAAATCAATAACATACAAATATGCAACACAACATTTAACAACATCCTTAATATTATGCAGAGATGCCTAGATGCCCTAAGCACATCCAATCTTGCCTGCTTTCAGAAGCTAAGCAGGGTCGGGCCTGGTTAGTACTTGGATGGGAGACCACCAGGGAATACCAGGTGCTGTAGGCGCCTGGAGTAGGAACTGGCAAACCACTCCAGTATTCCTGCTAAAAAAAACTCCATGGACATGGAGTCATGAAGAGTCCATCATGACTGTGATGACACAACACACAATATTATGTATACTGTATATATTCGAATATAAGCCTAGTTTTTCAGCCCTAATTTTGGGCTGAAAAAGGGGCCCTCGACTTATATGTGGGTCAATACTTTTAGCCACTGAGGCAAGTGCTTGGGTCGGTGGCTAAAAGTCATTTTAAACATTGCGTGCCGCTTCTCATGACCCCCCCCCACCACTTCATCACAGGGGAGTCTAGGGTGGGAAATACAGCAGGGCATGGCAAGTGCTTGGGTCAGTGGCTAAAAGTCATTTTAAACATCACACACCACTCCCCCAGCTTACAAAGGAGGAGCTGTCAGGGCCTGCTGCATTTCCCACCCTAGACTTATACTCGAGTCAATACGTTTTCCCAGTTTTGGGGGGTTAAATTAGGGGCCTCGACTTATACTCGGGTTGACTTATACTCGAGTCTATACGGTATATGTACCTGTATCTTAAAACCTCTCAGAACAGGTAATGATTAAGAAGAATTATTCAACTGCTGAATAAAACAGTCTAATAATTCAGATAAAATACACTAATTGCCAGCCTTTTCCTACACCTATGAACCCAAGCTGAACAGAGAGGTTTTCAAATCTCACCTGCATTTATCAATTGTTCTTAAAATATATAATTTTTTTAAATTATGGTAGTTTATCTGTAGATTAACAAATTTACAATATATAGCCGTTGCTTTAACAGGTCACTTGAGACAAATTCTGAACTGATAAAAAAAAGGACTATATCATCTGCAATACAAAATAAATGCTATGCTCCATTGGGCCAGTTTTGATGGCTGACAAGATTTACCAAAAGAGAGAGCAAGATCATTTAGAGAAATCATCTCATCATGAGTTCAACACTTTATTCACTGCATCACATTGGGTCTCATGTGGGTTCAGAGTATGATAGTACCACAAGGAAATCTTACAGAACGTAAAAGGAGAATATTTTGGTAGATTCGCCTGATGTCGGCTGTGGATAAATTCAAATACAGAATTCAAGTTCTGAATGTCCTTGTTCACCTTTAACTTTCAACTGTCTGCCTCATGTTACAATAGGATTGATTTTATGATTCTTTCTCAGGTCTGCAACCTAAAAGGTCAATGATATGCAGAGAAACTGTATTCCTACATAAGCTGCAATGAGTTCAATGAGACTTTTCTCTGTGTAGACATTTCTCAACCTGATAGCCATTTTAGTCGGTTTCAGCATGCATAACTGTGCAAACTGAGCTGTGTTACCTTAAAAGATTATATCATTATTTCACTATGAATATTCATGGCTTATAATGCTCTCTTGCTTCAGGTGTGCCTCCGATGTGCCTCATACCACTTTCCCTCACTAGTATTATCTCAAGAAAACTAAACTGTTTGATTAAAGATTTCTAAAGAAAAGCTGTAAAGTTTTTTCCCCCTAAAGGTTCTCTAAGTTACTGGTGCTAAGGTTTCATTCACACCCTTCTGCTTTTACCATAGGCCTGTCTCTCTGTTTATGTTGAGTAACCTTCAGAACCTCTCGTCTAAAGCAATAAAACGAATGCTTCCTGTTCTATCGATTCGGCCAGACCGATTTTTTTTTTTGAACTAATAAAATGAAGCTCAGTTTGATCAAATAATCTTTCCCAAGCAGTGGCTTAGGGTCAGCTCCTGTTTTGACAGTTTTGGAGGAGGTCACCTGAGAGTAAGTGGGTCATATCTGCAGTAAATCAGCCTCCAAGTACAAATCACTGGACACCATAAAAACCAAGAGTGGTTCTTTAAGAGACCAGCTTGACCTCTCCTTAACCAGAAAATAGCATCTGACCTTGCAGTGAAATTTATCACAATGTTTCAATTAAAACTTGGCAGCCATACAAAGCGACACATTGCTCAGCTAACAGTTGACCTTGTTTCAGGAAACGCAATTGCATGCAAGAGACAGAGAATGGGTTCTTCTCTTTGGGGCCACTGAATGTGAATGACCAAGTGCAATAGGAATCTTACTCAAGTCATATCAGGTCAATCGCTTTGCCCAGGACATTATTAACGAATGTCAAGGTTTCTCTTTCCATTGGTATTAAAAGAGTATACAGCTGAACATCTGCCACACTCCATCTTGAGCTATTTGCAAAAAAAGACAAGGTTGTTGTTGTTCACTCGTTCAGTTGTGTCCGACTCTTTGTCACCCCATGGACCAAAGCACGCCAGGCCTTCCTGTCTTCCACTGCCTCCCGGAGTTTGATCAAATTCATGTTGGTTGCATCAATGACACTGTCCAACCATCTCATTATTTGCTGTCTCCTTTTTCTTTTGCCTTCTATCTTTCTCAACATCAGGGACTTTTCCAACGAGTCCTCTTCTCCTCATGAGGTGGCCAAAGTATTAGAGCCTCAGCTTCAAAATCTATCCTTCCAGTGAACATTCGGTGTTGATTTCTTTCAGGATGGATAGGTTTGATCTCCTTGCAGTCCAGGGGACTCTTAAGACTCTCCTCCAGCACCATAGCTCAAAAGCTTTGACAAGGAGAGATGCAATATTCTATTTATTGAACCTACTGGCCTGTTTTGTGATGAGTCCAGTGCTCATAGATTCAAAACACCAGGGCACTTAAGCAAGGATGACTACATTCTCTATGATGTGTTCAGTGCCATCATGTTGGGGCCAACTTATAGCAACCATGGCAGGGCTATTGAGTGAGATATGTTAAGAAGTTCTACTCCCCAAGTGAGTTTCCATGGCCAAGTGGGGATTCCAACCCTGGTCACCTGATTCCTAGTCCGACACTCTGTCCACTATAGCATTCTCTACTACGCCCTATGTGTCTCTGTTCTCTCTGAATTTAGCTGCAATATTTCACTATCACCAACATACTGTACTAAACTTGGTGATGGTGAATTTTCCCAGCAGCAATCTATTGTATTATAAGGCAAGATCCACTGGATCATTTTGGCATGGAATAGGTAATTTAAGCCCATATACTCTGCAAAAGACATATCACAAATGCATAAAGCGAGCTCAGCACAGCTACTTGCATTTTTAACTGCCCAAGAGAACATGGCCGTGGGGATGTCTGTGAAGATTCTCAGTCACCCAGGTGAGGTTACCTGGAATCTCACAAGAAAAAAAAGTCCAGTTGCCATGACTCAACTTCCAGATGAAAGTGACAACTATCAAGATAAACACCAGCACTTCAAAATGCATGACTGAACCACAGTTGCCTTGCCCTCCCACCCCGGAATAAGAGGTGATATACCAGTGATGGGGCAAAACTCAGGCCACACTTTTTTAACCAGGTTATTAACTTTTAAATCAAATGAAGGGGGTTGCAGTAGTGCGGAGCAATGGTTGGGCCACCAAAGTCACCTGTGACCTCCCCAACCTCCATGCTGTCTTACCTGGATGAGTCCAATACCACTCATTTGTGCCATCTACCAGATGGCACGATGAGGCTAGTGAAATATCCGAAAAGAACCCCCCCAAGTGCCTAAGCTCTGTTAGTTGGTAGCCCTTCGCCCAGAGAGAATTCCAACACATCCTCCCCCATGACACTGTAACCTCAAGATTTGCAGCATCGTGAAGTTGGATGGGCTAGGATGACATTTAACATGATTCACCAACATCTTTCCCTCTGTACTACCTGCCAGTGTGACCAATTAGCCACCTAATCATCAATCTCCCTAACTATTTACCTATTTCTTGTTAGGGCCAAACCACCTCAACCACTGTGGGATAGGGTTATAAATCCTGCCCTGAACCCCTCCTTCTAGGCAAGACTTCAGACTGTCTCACCAGATTCTGGCCAGGTGGAGTAAAGCTGCTCTGTCTGCTGGAGGCGCCCAGCCACGGAGCGGAGACCTCTTTCAATCTCGCACCAAGATAATTCTAACTTACAATGAGCAGAGATAACTGCTGACTGGGGATGGGCTATTCGTTTCAGAAGCTATAGGTTCCAAAACAACATGAGGGAGCCCAGTGGGTGTTTGGAAGCCTCTTAAACACAATAAGCCAATCCCTTACCTTGCTCTGCACCCGCATGCAGCTGAGCGCCAATGAGGAAGAAGCCTCCAACATCATTGTTCCTTCTCCCTGGAGCTGGCCAATCAGGAGCTATGAAAGGAAATGCATTGTCCCACCTCCCTGTCTGATTAGCCAGTGCCAGGGAGAAGGAACAATGACATCAGAGGCTTCTTTCTTATCAGAGCTCAGCCCCACGTAGGTGCAGAGCAAGGTAAGGGATGGGCTGATTGTGTTTCAGAGGCTTCCAAACACCAGCTGGGCTCCCGCTTGTCATTTCGGAACCAGTAGCTTCCAAAATGAATAGCCCATCCCTACTGCTGGCATGATTTGTGCTACCATTATGTTTTGTAAATTAGGAACATTTCACTTGTTGTTATTCCCATACCATACCTCTTTTATTTTCCTCTTTTTTTTTCTTTCTTTATAAATTTGAGCTGGTGTAGCAATAACTGTCTTTTGGTTTTGTATTTCCATGACCAAGAGTCAGTCATAGCATCTGCTGAAGAAAGAAAAAACACCCTTGGAAAACAGACCTATTTTAATACACATGAAAAAACAAGGGGATTCTGCAAGGTAGCAGCCAAAAGTTGGAGGTGGAGTGGCTTCTTTCCCTCTGGTACTATTGTGTTCTTGCCATGAGAGAGCTGCAAATTAGCAGGTACTTTAACCAATATTCTCTTCAGAAGAAAATAACTGGTTGGACCAATCCTTTGCCTATTACATCTGCAACCTGATTATACTTTCTTCCTTCCTTTTTACATTTTCATTTTTTTCCTGCAGCATGCTTGAGAAATACAATGATCAAGATTAAATATATCATTCTCTCTGACTTGTGTGATATTTACTATATAATTTAAATGGGGAGCAAAATCAGTGAAAAAGAAGTGCTATTATAAACTCCCTCCCCCCCATTTTAAATTATATGGTGCATATCATCAATATGTTTCAATTATTCAGTGTTTGTGTTCTCACTTTTTGGGACTTACTGCTTTATCACTGGTAGCAAATTGCATACTTGAAGGGATTTACTGATAAATATGCCCCAAGGCAAATATGATCCAAAGAAGCACTATTCAATTTCAAAGGAAATCTAAAATATCTGAGCATCTCAATTGTAAAAATAAGTAGCATCTTGCATACCTTACCTATGTAATATCAGCAGTATTGCCGCTCCATATAAGAGTTATGGAATGGGTATGGAGCAAGGCAAAGTACAATTCAGATTAAAGATGCATGATTGTTGAATTCTTCATTTTCATCAGTTTGGAGATTTGGAACATGGCGATGCAAATCAACAAGGCCATTTGGAGCACCACGAGATTCCCCACTTCCAGTGCAAGAGTGACACTAAAGGGAGGCAAGCTATTCCCCTAATCAAGGTTTCCGCAATTTGCAGATATCATGAAAACAGGCCACACAAAACAATTATATTTTCCCTTTGCAAAGAAAATCAGACAGCGAAAGAGAAGGTCCAGAAAGACTGGCTGATGCTTTAAGAGTCACAGATAATCTGTCCATTGCTTCTTTCTAACCTTTAAAAGTCCACAAAACAAGACAATGGCTTCCAGTTTTCTACAATTAGGGTAGGTTATGCAATTCATGTAGGTCAGGGCTGTCCAAATTTGAACAGCCTGCAGGCTCCTTTTGCCCCAGCACATCCCCATGGGCTCCTTTCCCAAGTGGGCACATGCAAGTGCACATGCACACAAAGTCCTCGCAACTGCTCTGCCCACCCACCCCAAACCCACCAAGCTCTACGGCACTGGTGGTGGTGGCAGAGGAGGAGTGCCCGCTCGTCCCCCATCCAGCAAGCTATGTGGAAGAGGCCCATCCATTCACCATGCCCCCCCACACCAAGCTCAGCAGCACTGGTGGTGGCAGAGGAGGAGTGCCCACTTGCCCCCATACCCACAAAGCTCTGCAGTGATGGCATGCCCGCTCGCCCCACCCACCCACCAAGCTCTGTGGTATTGGCGGTGGTGGTGGAGGAGGAGGAGCACCCACTCACCCCCACAAAGATCATTCCCCCTATGACCCACCAAGCTCTGTGGTACTGGTGGTAAGGAGGAGGAGGAGGAGGAGGAGGAGGAGGAGGAGGAGCGCCTGTTTGCCCCACCCACCAAGCTCTGCGGTGCTGGTGGAGGAGGAGGAGGAGGAGCACCCCCAGGTCAGGAAGCGGGCAGGGACCTGGCGGGTGACTTCTTAGCACCTCACAGGCTATGAGTCAGCCTGCTCATCCCCCATGACCCACCAAGCTCTGCAGTACTGGTGGCAAGGAGGAGGAGGAGGAGGAGGAGGAGGAGAAGGAGGAGGAGGATCACCTGTTTGCCCCACCCACCAAGCTCTGTGGCAGAGGAGGAGCACCCCCAGGTCAGGATGTGGGCGGGGACCTTGCAGGTGACTTCTTAGCACCCCGCGGGCTACGGGTTGCCCATGGTCGATGCGTTGTGCAGGCCTGATGTAGGTTATGCTATTTGAGTGAATATTTTACTCATCAAATGAACACTCCTGGTGATAACACTAGAAAATAGTGTCTCACTTTGCAGATGATGGCAAAAATTTTGTGATGCCCCATCCTAGTGTTTAAGGATAAGACAAGCAAGGAATTTACACCCCTAATTAAAATGTACTCCACCAATGTCATGTTCCTTGTTTTTCCACAGTTTATACAAGCCTATCCCCAATTCCATGGCTCTGGTTGCCACTTTTGATAGTAGTTCACTTTGAAACTTTTGATATTAATTCCTAGATTACAAAGCCATTTTGCGTCATACTAGGTAATCATCTATACCCATAAAGACTTGCCTGAATGCTGCAACCATATTTCAAGAACTGTTGCATTGTGTATGCTGATAGGACCTGCAAGAACTTTCTCTTTAGAGGCATCTATTCTCTGGAGTAAGCTCACCACTTATAAACTACAGAAACAGCAGAATGGTCCTGGCACATAGGGAAGCTATTTTCCTTTTCTGAAAAATCTGGCTTTTCAAGTTACCTGGTCTGGTTTTAGTAGGGTTTTAATCATTTATTGAGCCTGAAAAATATTAGGGCAGAAAAAGACAAGATGCCAGCTTTACAATTAGAAACAGAGCTCCCTTAAGAATTAATATAATTTATTTTTCCTGCAGTAAGGTTTGGAAGCTTTGCAAGTAGCAGAGTAGCTTGATTTTTATTCAAGGAAAATGAGATGCAATCATAAGAACATAAGATCAGCCTTGCTGGAACAGGCCACAGCCCATCCAGTCCAGCATTCGCTCTCACACAGTGGCTCACCATTTGCTTCAGGGTATTCCCAAGCAGATGTCTTCAACTGCTTATGATTCCCTGCAAATAGCAGTGAGAGATATCCTGCCTATCTCTCCAACCCTATGGTTGTCCTTAGGCATCCATAATGACAGCCATTGTTACCCTTGTTCTCCATGAACTTGTCCAATCCTTTCTTCAAATGAAGCATGGCATTCATTTCCAAATTTCTTGCCATAGATACAGAAGGTTTAAAAATGTGTCATTGGAGGAACAATATTTTATCACTTATAACTGTGAAACTGTGGGTGGGGGTTTGCAGGGTTCTGCCTTTGGGTTTGGTACACTTGTGTTCTGTGCAAAATTATAACTATTTTTTACCTTCTACCAGGAAATCACAAGATAACAGATGTTCTAAAAATACTCTCTGTGTGTGTGTGTGTGTGTGTGTGTGTGTGTGTGTGTGTGTGTGCATAAAGAAATAAAAAAAAGCTCTAGGCTTTTTCTAGTAGCCATGAAATTCACTACATAGGTAAATAACAAGAATAGCCATAAAGGATTTAATGTTATAAGACTCAAGTAAACTAGTATTTCAGATCCTTTTGTTAATATACCTAAAAGATTACTAGAGATTTAAGCTTCTGAGTGATAGAACCATCTTACCAGCAGTGAGGACAGTCATTGAGCATCAATGTGATGGATTTGACCTTTGTTGAAAAAGTCACCGTGTCAAAGGTCAAATGCCTTGTTCTCACAGGCCACTCAACACTCAGTGCAGCTTATGGGGGAGCTCTAAGGAGCTCACAGTAATGTTGTTGATATACTAGAGCTCTCTTCTCACAATACACCATCTTTTTTGCTTTACTTACTTACTTACTTACTTACTTACTTACTTACTTACTTACTTACTTACTTACTTACTTACTTACTTACTTACTTGTTTGCTCCTTGGCCTTTAGGTTGATAAATTGAATAGGACTAATTCAACTCTCAAGTTGTATTTAACCCTCAAGTTAAACTGAATATTGCCCCTGAATAATACTGTTCAGTTTAAATGTGTGAGACATTTAAACTGAACAGTATTAAAGCAAACCAAAGCAAAGTGCTTATATGCCGCCCCATGGTATAACACTCTGTGCAGTTTACAATTGAATGCTGCAGACTACACATTCCAGCCCACACTGTGCACTTGGTACTCATTTTACTGACCTCAGAAAGAAGGTTCAATCAACCTGGAGCCGGCTACCTGAGTCATGCGCAGAGTTTGGCTTCAGTATAGAAGTTTAACCACTGCACCACAAATGATGAAATGATACCATTCAGCTGAAATGATAGTGGAGCAGGCCATTTGCACAAGACAATGACTTACCTCATGTGGCAAAGACCCATGAACTATATCATTCTTAATCCATGGAGGAACAAAACATCCCATAGAATATGATCTAGACTTGATTTTTTTCAAAGGAATTGTGCAGAGTTTACACAGGATGTTTAAATCTCTCTGTTTCATGTGAAATGTCTTGGGAGTAGAGATGGGCACGACCAGAATTTTTTTTTTGTTGTCGTTTTTCGGGACGGGTCTGTTTCGGGTCGTTTCCATTTTTCGCGAAATTTTTTAAAAAATTGTCGTTTCGTCGTGTCGTTTGTTGTTACCGCCGCCGTGATTTCACGCGATTTGACGTCCCAGCGAGTGGCGTCCCGCCAGCACTAGGTGTTTTTGTGCCCTAGGCAGCGGGCAGGGTTGCGGGGGGCATGGGCGGGCGGCGGCAGCAGCAGGGGGAGGGGCGGGCACGCGCGGGTGGTGGGCGCAGGTCCCGCAATGACCCAGAGCAGGCGGAAAACACTTTAAACTGACTTGCTGCACAAGACTGCATCGAATAAAGCAACTGCAATTTTTGCAAACAAAGTGGGCAGTGCACCCACAGCAGAGCTGCAGGCAGGGTATGAAAGGACCTTGGCTTGCCACCAAGCAAATGAAATTTTTAAAATAAATCCACACCTCCCCTCCCACTCAAACCTCTCCCCCTTTGAAGCACTATCACAAAAGAAATCCTAACAAACTGCAGGAGAATAAAAAAGAATAAACTGCGTTGCTATTCCCCACAGCAGACAGAGAATGAAAGGAATTATTATTATTTCCTAAAAATTCAATTGAATCAATTCCCTCCCTGCCTGCCTAACTAAAATCTAAAGGCTCCGTGAAATCGAAACTAGTCTAGCACAGCAGCCAGCTACACAAAGCCCTCTCCCACCCACATCCAAGCCCGGACTGCGACTCTTCTGGGAGTGCCTCAGCTTTTTATGCCCTCTTGCACATCCAGAAGTGTCAGTCAAAACCTGGCCATGCGATTGGTAGAATGGGTCCAAAAATTTGCATGGTCCCATCCCATGGCCAGCCCATCATTGCGCAGGTGTAAAAAATTAAAAATAAAAATAAAATAAAATAAAATCAGTGCGACCTTTTACTGCTATAAAAACCCACTGCTGCTACTGTAATAATTCAAGCATTTAAAATAGCTAATTTTCGCATGTTTCTGTGGTGCTTTGGTGGTTTTTTTGGACCACAATTTCAAAATTGCGGAGTGCGGACGCCATTTTGGATCCCCTTGCACCGCATGGCAAATGGAGACGCCGAGGATGCCCCCTCCCAGCCCGGTACCAGCAGTCCAGGACAGGAGGGGGGGAAGGCTGGGGACCCCCCCCCCCAGAAACCACCCCTCTGGTAGGTGCCCTCAGGCAGGCATATTTTCGCCTGCTTTTTTGGCCGGGAATGGGTTTTTTTATTTTTAAAACTTTTTTTCTGTGCCGTTTGGCATTGCGCGATCGTCGTGCGATGCCAAGAACGACAACAACAAATCAGACCCAATTTTTCTGTTTTCGGTTCGAGTTCGAGTTCTGACAGCTTAATTGTCGTTACCGTTTCCGTTACGTAACGGAAACGATATCCAAAAACAGAAACGACAATTTCGCCAAGTCGTGCCCATGTCTACTTGGGAGGATTCTAAGGTTGCAATGCTGTACACACATTAAAGTCAGTCCCCACAAACTCAATGGAGTTTACCTTCAAACAGACACATACCAGGTTGCTATTAGGTTTGGACTTTATTGAAATTAAAAGCAGGTGATTTATGGTCCTACTAGGCTTATTTTCAGAATGTATTTGGTTTTTTCATGATTGCAGGTAAGATGAGAAATGTTTAGGGGTTTTCTCCCTGAGAGGTAAGATAATGGGAGTTGATGTGTGTTTTTATTATTGTGTAGAAATGCTTGAAAAGGATGGGCTCGGTATTTTCTTTAAAAACCTTGTATTTTGTACATAAAATTTGGTGCCAAACACAAGGTTTAAAACTTAATATACAAGTTTAAGAATATAATTTCTCCCAAATATTGATGGAAAAGTTATGATCTATTTAATCAACCAGATAAAGTTGACTAGTGTGGAGAAAGTGGGAGAAGGTTTTCCTGATCAAAAGTCCTCAAGTCTGGGATCACAACATCTTGCACAAGATGGGAAGCTGATCGGGCACCAAACCAATCAGATATTTATATTTGTGAATTTGATTATACTCAAAGAGGATTTCCTGGTCTCTAATAATTTGAAAGAACAGTGGATAATTGGTAATGCATGACAGCTAGTGTCTAAAATTTATTGACAGATGTTGGAATAATTAAGAGAAAGTTCCAGAATTGACTTGGAGGTAGACTGTAATTTGTTACCCTCAATTACTAACTAGTATAAACTTTACGCTTTATTTGTGTGATTCCCAAGCTACTACAGGACAGTATAACAGCTGCTGTTCATGTCCAGAGTAGAGTAATACCATAATGGATTGTTGCCATGCCATTTGCAGGATTAAAGAGATGGTCAGCAATTTGAATGGAAGACAGGAAAAATCACAAATAAAAAGGCAATAAAGCATAAATAGAGGTACGACTCACCCTGTCTCTCTTATGCTAGTTTGCCCTCATCAGAAAATTAGAAAGATATAATCCATTTTTTGAGAATTCAGCTTTCTAAATTTTAAACAGTGAGCTTCTGTACAAGAAAGTGCCCTCTACATAAAAGAAGCACAGATATACTGTGAAGAATTCCAAAACATGCAAGATAGAGGTGGGCACGAAACAGAAAAATGATGGTTCGGTTAGTTCTGTTTTAGGCCCACCCTTGGTTCGGTTCAATTCGAGTTCATACGAATTTTAAGCAAAAATTCGTATGAACCTGAACCAGCCAAACTGGTTTGAGTCTGACTTACTGGTGGAGGTGGTGGTGGTGGTGGTGGCGGCGGCGGCAGGGGCTTTATGAGGCACTGGCTCGGGGCCAGCACCTCTGGGTTTGTTTGTTTATTTGTTTTGTTTTTGAGCACCGACTGCGTGGCTCCTGGGGCAGGGTCGATGCTGCTATTATTATTATTATTATTATTATTATTATTATTATTATTATTATTATTATTATTATTATTATTATTATTATTATTGGATTTTAGAGTGTCAACCAAGCAGCCTCTAGGGCTGGGTCAGCACTTCTTTTTTATTTTTTATTTTTTTAAATTTATTTTAAAAAGTCCCCAGTCGGGGGCTTTTTGAAGCGCTGGCTTGGGGCCAGCACCTCTGCAGGCAGCAGCTTCCGGAGTTCAAGGACCAGAAAGGCAGTGACAAGGGAGGAGGGGTAATGAAAAACAAAGTGAACAAAATGGAAATTTCTGTTTTGTTTCATTTCGTTTTTCTTTGATGGGTTGGTTTGTTATTCATTTTGTTAGCTAACGAAATAACAAATAACAAAATGAATTAAAAGTTCATTTTGTGCCCATCTCTAATGCAAAACATAACAAAATGAAACAAAAGCAGTAACATTTCCAAACTGTGACAGAAATCCTGTCACTCTGTTGCACATACATACAGCAGAAAAACATTCAGATATATATATATATATATATATATATATATATATATATATATATATATATATATATATATATATATATATATATATATATATATATATATATATATATATATATATATATATATATATATATATATATATATGCATGTTAGGGTGGATTCGGGTTTCTTCCCGTGTAGAAATCTGGTTGTTTTGGCGACGTTTCGACGAGGTCTCACTCGTCATCTTCAGGCTGGTGTTCTCTAAACAGCCATCTAACCCACCAGCAGTTAAGCCCTTAACGATCGCCTTAGCCACACAGCAGATCACAAAAGAACAAACGAACCTACAATCAGCAACAGAGCAAGCAAACCACACACCCCCAGCAGTATTTATAGAAGGACTTCAACTGAGATCACGCTTTGCTTCAAGAAGAAAGAAGCCAGAACACCAGCCTGAAGATGACGAGTGAGACCTCGTCGAAACGTCGCCAAAACTACCAGATTTCTACACGGGAAGAAACCCGAATCCACCCTAACATGCATACCTATACCCGTGAAAATCTACGAAAACAAATATCCGACCTCTACGGGGAGGAAACCTTCCAGCTGACCAGAACCTACGAGAAACTAGAAGTCCGAAGAGCCACCATCTTATGTGACATTGCATTCCTACGCAACTGCCGAGATAAAAATGTGATCCCCACAAGCTTCCAACTGAAATTCCACTCAAAAACCCCATCCAGCGAAAGGATCCTGAAAAGAACAGAACTAGCCCTAATCAGAAACGAACTACACAAGAAAAGATACCTACTAGATCAAACCAACAGAGACCTACTCACTCTCCACCTCAAACTCAGCAACAAAATCCACCCAACACTCTGGAACAAATCCAAGCAACTCGCCGCCTGGAGAGCTGAAACAGAGACCTCCCACAAGACAGACATACACACCAACAAACTCCACAAACTGGAGAAACGCCAGAAGCCCAACCCCCCACAGCAGCCCATGAAACAAACAGTTCACAACATATCAGACAGAACACTCACCATCGCAGAGACCAAAGTCCTGTCCAAAGGATTCAACTTTGCAGTCGCCCCCAGACACATCCCCACTGAAAACATCATATGCGGAGTGGAAGCCAGCCTAACCAAAATCAACCCAGATGAAGCCAACAAAATCAGACTCGAAGTCACCAATATCCTCTGCTCCAGCAAACCACCCAGAAGCAATTTACACAAAGAAGAACAAAAAGCCCTCACCAACCTGAGGAAAGACAACAACATAATCATTCTCCCAGCAGACAAAGGCAATGCCACAGTGGTGATGAACACATCTGACTACCAAGCCAAACTATCCAACCTACTACAAGACCCTGCTTACATACCTTTGAACACAGACCCCACCACCTACCTGGAAAAAACCACCAAAGCCAAAATAAAAGCCTCACCCTTAAGTGAAGAAATCAAGCCAAGCATCATCCCCAGAGAGAAATCTTCCAGATGCCCCAAGCTCTACGGCCTCCCCAAGATTCACAAAGAAGGAACACCTCTCAGACCCATAGTCAGCTCCATAGGCTCACCCCTACAAAACCTCGCCAAATTTCTTGCCAAACAACTCCAGCCCTATGCAGAATCCATCTCTTCATACGTACAAAACTCGTTCCACTTCATAGAAATTATAAAGAAACAAGACCTACAACCCAATGACCTACTCGTGAGCTTCGATGTTGTTTCGCTCTTCACACAAGTGCCCATTCAAGAAGCCTTGACAGCTATCCACAACAAATACAACCCCCCCAAACACATCCTAGATCTGACCAACCACTGCCTAACCAACACATACTTCATCCACAATGGACAAAGATACAAACAGATAGAAGGAGCACCCATGGGATCACCCCTCTCACCGGTCATCGCAAACCTATATATGGAACACTTTGAAACCAACGCGTTACAGAAGTCCGAACATAAACCCAAACTCTGGCTCAGATATGTTGACGACACCTTTGTTATCTGGCCACACGGGAAAGACAAACTGAACAACTTCCTCACACATCTCAACAGCCTACACCCCAAAATACAATTCACTATGGAAATAGAAGCCAACAACCAACTTCCCTTCCTGGACGTCCTAATCTACAAAAAACCCGACGGCTCCTTAGGACATACCATCTACCGGAAAAAAACACATACAAACCGCTACTTAAATGCACAATCACACCACCACCCTGCACAGATCAACTCCGTAGCAAAAACCCTCATCTCCAGAACCAAACGCCTCGCTGACAAAGACCACCTAAAAACTGAATTACACACTCTCTCGAATGCTTTAATTGCGAACGGATTCCAAAAAAACACCATCACCAAACTAATCCAAAAAGAAACACCCCCCAAGAACCAAGAAACAGAAGAGAACAACGGCACTGCCCTCCTCCCTTACATCAAAGGCACCACAGACAAAATAAGCAAAATTCTCCACAAACACAATATCAAGACAGCCTTTTGCACCGAACAAAAAATAGCCAACATTTTAAGAAACCCCAAAGACAAGATTGAGCTGGAAAACCAAGGAGTCTACGAAATACCATGCAAAGTCTGCCCAGCCACATACATCGGACAGACAAACAGGAGAATAAGCGCACGCATCGCAGAACACAAGAACGCAGTCAAAAAAGAAGAAAAATCTTCCTCTCTCTTCCAGCACATAAAAACAACAGGTCATGAAATTGATTTTAAAAGAACCAAACTCATCTCCAAAACTGAACACTTCAACAGTCGAATAATCATGGAAGCCATTGAAATAGAGAAACACCCAAACAACATGAATAAACGTGATGACACCTCCCGCTTGCCAGACATCTGGAAACTAGCCCTGGTCAACAGACGAGCCTCTGTCACAAAGACTGACACCAGGTCCAAAAGGACACAAGATGCCACCACCTTCCATCCACACCAAACACAAACCCAGACCCTTCCCACAGATGAAACGAAACCACCATCCAATAACAAAACCACGACTGCACCATCTACCGCTACTCCCCACTCCAGCCACCACATGGAGCACACTTACACACGCCAAAAAAACATTGGGAGACCACAGACACGCAGCCAGACCAAAATGAATTCACAAGACACAGGACCCCACTCTACCAAAGCCCAGGATGCTGCCAGAACACCCATCACCAAGGTCGTTAAGAAACAAAAGGCTAATAGACACACATCCAGCACCTCACCCACACATGATGTCTCTAAACAGCCATCTAACCCACCAGCAGTTAAGCCCTTAACGATCACCTCAGCCACACAGCAAATCACAAAAGAACAAACAAACCTACAATCAGCAACAGAGCAAGCAAACCACACACCCCCAGCAGTATTTATAGAAGGACTTCTACTGAGATCACGCTCTGCTTCAAGAAGAAAGAAGCCAGAACACCAGCCTGAAGATGACGAGTGAGACCTCGTCGAAACGTCGCCAAAACAGCCAGATTTCTACACGGGAAGAAACCCGAATCCACCCTAACATGCATACCTATACCCGTGAAAATCTACGAAAACATATAGATAGATAGATAGATAGATAGATAGATAGATAGATAGATAGATAGATAGATAGATAGATAGATAGATAGATAGATAGATAGATAGATAGATAGATAGATATAGATATATATATATACCAACTCACTATGCATCTGGCATTGAGAATCCCAGTGGTGACTTGTTTATTGCCAGCCAGAAGTGACTTAATGTTACACCATTTTGACTTCACTGTGTGTCACAAAGCAAAAAGATTTTATCCTGTTGCTGGCCTAGAATGCATAGGATGCCAAAAAAACAAGAACCCCGATAGTAATGAAGATAAACCAGCTGGTTTTTCAGTGCATTTTAAGACACAGTGGCCTTAAATCAATTTTTTTAGCCTATAGAGTAGAGATGGGCACGAATAAAAAATTGCATTTCGTTTGTCGTTTGTCGTTTGTCGGGTCTGTTTCGGTTTGTTTCCATTTTTCGTGAATTTTTGAAAAAAATTGTTTTTGTTTTCATTCGTTTCGTTACCGTTTCGTTACTATTTTTTATTTTTTTTGTTATTTTTAAGGGATTTTAAGCAATTCACTCATATTGCAGTTACGGAAATGAAACGCATGACAAAATTTCCGGTGTTTCTGTTCATTTCGTTACATTTCAGAGACAAAATTCGTTTGTCATTTCGTTATGTAACGAAACAAAAAAAATGAAAATGGAAATGAAAAATTGTTCGTTTCGTGCCCATCTCTACTATAGAGTATTGGAGGACTCGCCACCAGCTTTCCTCAGACTGACAAAGCTGCTTGGATGAGCAGCAAAATGTTTCAATCTCTGAAGAAAATAAGTCCAGTTGCCATGACTCAACTTCCAGACTATAGAGTATTCTAAGAACACATTTTAGTTGAACAGATTCTGAAGTGGTAAGAAAATGAGTTTGTCTTTAAGGTTCCTAAGAATTCTGATCCATATTCTTGATTGCTATTGAGTTATTTTTTTAAAAAAAACCTATAATTTCTTGATTTCATGATTGAATCAATAACTGTTGTGCATGGTAAAATAGCTTACAAGAGCTGCAGCATATTGTAAGCTTTGGTGAGCACACTGAGCTCAGTGGAGCCACCCAGGTAGCCAATTAGGAGAAAACATCTATTAAGTAAAATCAGGCCAGTGCCATTGATTTTCTTAGCCTTGTGAAAAGGCAATCAATTAGATAAAGAAGGCTAATGTTACAACTTCAATTAAATAACCCAGAATGCAAGGAAGGGGGGCTATTGATTTCTGGCATGGAATGGTAAAGTTTATTAGAAAATTCTGAACTTCACTTGTTCCAAAATATGTTTTGTTGTACACAGAAGGCACTGTTTGAAGGACTAAGTTTACTGCCATCTTTGCATTGACAGTGGTCAACCTGTATATTGGTGTCATTCCACAAAGATGATGGAAATGAATCACACAGAGGGAAACACAGATGCACCCAGAATAGACAGTGGGTGGGTGTGAAATGCAATTGTTTCAATTAAAAAAATACACATTTGGTTCTTGTTGATGCTAGTTAACACCAAACTACAGTTATACTTTGATATCTGTAGGTTTTCCCCATCTCTTTTTGCAATGCAGGTCTTCAGTATCAATATGCCTATAAATACATGGGAAAGGGGAACATAAAAACACGAATGCTTGTAGAAATAATATATGCTAGGGATGCTCAGTTTCAGACATATCCAAAATTACTAAGCACGTTGGCTTAATTTGAACTGACTTGAATGAGGTCCAGTTCAAAGCAGAATGGCCATATTCTTTCTGGGATAAAGCAGAGTGAACGTATGGATCAGTTGGTGACTGGATCAAATAGGAAGGGGGGGTACACATTATTTCATGGTTGTATTAAGCAAACACTAATGGTGCATAAACCCTTAGAATTAGGTAATGATAGATCTATATTAGGGAATGATAGATCTATATTCTTTAAGATTGATTATGTCTCTGAATTTATTCCCTACTCCATGCCTCTGCTCCAAGTCAATAGGAGGACTATAGGAGGACTACATTTTTTATCTGGAGCACTAATGAAGAGTGTGGTTACTCTTACAGAAAAGGCCCTGCTTTCGAATCAGGTAACGTGGGTTTTAATCAATTATAAAATATCCACTTACATGCTCAATGTTTTTTTGGGGAGAGGCAGGGAAAACAAGTTGTTTTAAAACAGCTGGGAGGCAGTTTTCTTATTTAAAATCAATAGTGAATCCAATTCATTTTTGAATCATTTGTACATCTGAAGTCCTGTGTCAGAGCATCCAAGGAGGAAGAATCATAGAACCACAGAATCATAGAAACATAGAGTTGGAAGAGACCTCAAGGGCCATCTAGTCCAACCCCTTCCCATGCAGGAACCCTATCACAATGTTTCCGACAGATAGCCATCCAGCCTCTGCTTAAAAACCTCCAAAGAAGGAGACTCCACCACCTTTTGTGGCAAATTACAAAACTGGCCAGTCAGGAGCTGTGCAGGGAAATGCATCATCCCATCTCCCTGTCTGATTGGCCAGTGCCAGGGCAAAGGAAAGATGACATTGGAGGCCTCTTCTTCATTGGAATTTAGCCCCACACAAGCCCAGTGCAAGGTAAGAGATTGGTTGATTGTTTTCCTCCAGTTCTGAATGCTATCTGGGCTCCCGTGTTTAATTTCAGAAGCTGACCACTTCCGAAATGAAAAGAAGTGAGGGGGATAGCATATTGAAACAGGGCCTTCTCGACGGTTGCCCCCCAAGTCTGGCACCAACACTTTTGGCTTTTTGGCACCAAGCAAAGACCTTCCTGTTAGGCCAGCATTTTAATT
Source organism: Phrynocephalus guinanensis (assembly GCA_037367245.1). NCBI lineage: Eukaryota > Metazoa > Chordata > Lepidosauria > Squamata > Agamidae > Phrynocephalus > Phrynocephalus guinanensis. The sequence goes on along the minus strand of CM074738.1, from coordinate 94,995,644 downwards.
AGATAGTGTTTTGACTAGACTCATGAGCAGTAGGGTTTTGTAATTTGTATTTTATGTTGACTGTTATAAATTGTATTGTATTTTATAGTTTTAATATATTGTTGCTTGCCGCCCAGAGACCACTTGGTTATTTTGTAAATAAATAAATAAATAAATAAATAAATAAATAAATAAATAAAGTAGCTGGGCCTTAAATTAGCTCAAATAGGTCCAGGTCAAATCCAGATGCATTGGAAAGGTATGACTTCGCCTCCAGATTGCATTGGGAAGCCTCTGCAGAGCCCTAATGTACTCTAATAGTACAACATGTTGGAAAAACTTATATGTGCAAAAAAAAAGTTAAAGTAATTACACGTAAAACACATTCATTGGGCAAATGGCAAATTTCTTTGGCTGAAATAAAAACCCTCTGTGATTGAAAAACACACATACAAAAAGTGAGGCATTGATATGGCAAAAGAAATTTAAAGTTGGGGGAGAGATGGAGCAAAACCAACAAAACACACACATGCACATACATCTACACACATCATGATCATTTTAGAAGGAATTGCCAAACCTGCTTTGGATATTGAATCGCAGGAGCTCCTCCGGAGGGTAGTTAATAAATCCTCGTGAAGGTTGTTTCTCTCTCGCCCTCCTTCTTTTCACCCCTTCATGCCGAGTACTCCAGAGTACCACCTGTCATTTTCAAAGGCAAAGTCAGTTTTGCCAACCAGCCCTGAATGAAAAATAAAGCTTTCCATGAAACACAAGGGCATATTATGTGCTATTGTGTGTTTGGCTTAAGTGCTAATTTATCTGGCTTGTTCTCTCCAGCAAACACTCACACAGACATATGAAATAATCCATCTAATTATGTAGCTATTTAGGAGAAAAACAAAGCAAGGTGTTGGGGGTCTTGGGTTGTTGGGTGGGGTTTTTTTTTGTCTGATGCAAAAGGTACCTGATACAACAATGACTTTCTTTGGCAAAGGCAAAGAACAGAAGAGTGGTAAAGCTGCGATGATTTTAGAACAAATGCAACTTTTGCCAGTTTTTTTTTTAATTTAGGGACCAGAACCAGCTGCTTTTCATAAATAGATGAGTACTTTCATTCATTTTTTTAAATAGTCCTTAATTGGAAATGTCAAATAAGCCTTGTGCCTTTCCCACTGTATCTGGTGTAAAATACTTTATCCAGATATTCTTTTTATGCTGTTTTCCCCTATCACTTGTATGTGATCCTTTCTCTCTCATTGTATATCTATATGGCCCTTTTCAGTAGCAGACAGCTGCTCTTCACAATAATTGCCAGGACAGTCAATTATACTTTAAATAGGCCTACTTGAGGGCAAATGGTAGTCTAAATTATCCTGCAGACCTGCCGTCTACAAGCTGTCATGCTCAGAACCTAAAGCATGGTAAATATTATTGAGAAACGCTATAGCCAATCTATAGTGTTCAAATATAGGTAATAACTTTATATCTTTCTTCATTGGGGCAAATAACATACACTGCAAGGATTTTTTTTTAAAGAAATGAATTTATGAATATTACTTTTAAAAATCCTGCTATGAATGTGATATCTCTGCCCCCCCAGGTATATAACGGTAAATGATTATTGATATGTATAATTATCTTATGTCATTTTCTAAAATCAGAGTAATGGTCATCTAGTATCAACATCATCTTAGATTGCAGAACTGGAAGGAACTCTATGGATTTTATTCATTCATTCATCCATTCATCCATTCATTCATTCATTCATTTAAGAGTATTTTTACCCCACTTTTCTCCTTGGAAAAGGACCCAAGGTGGCTTACAGTAATGAGGGGCAATATACAGTCCAGTACAAATAAGACATATTCAAGTGCTGTACTGAGAACAGGGAATTTATTTATTTTTATGGGGCTTGCTAGGCTGTGGAGGGGTTTTTAGGGGGGCTTGTTCTAATGCCGAAGACTTATCAATTAGAACAACTACATTGAGCTGGAACGGGCGCTCCCACCACCACCACCACCACCCCACCTCCCTTCGGACTCAGACTTGCCGTGGGTTCCTGATCGACCCGTCTGCCCCCCGGGAGCCATCACCGTTGCTTGCGTCCCCCCCGCCAAATGTTGCTATCTTCTCGGCGCGGGGGGGTCTGCCCCGGGAGTCGCTGCTGCTGCCGTTGTCTGCAGCTCCACGCCAGATGCCGCCATCTTCTCCGGCGTGGGGAGCCTGCCCGGGAGTCATCGCTGCAGCTGCTCTGTGGCCCCGCCAGACATTACCATCTTTCCCGGTGCGGGGTTCTCACCCCGAGGGTCGCCGCCGCCGCCGCCATCTGCGGCGCCCCCGCCGAGCGCTGCCACCTCTCCCGGCACGGGGAGTCTGCCCCGGGAATCGCCGCCACCACCATCCCTCCGGCGTGGGGAGCCCGCCCCGGGAGCCGCCGCCGTCGCAGCTGCTCTGCGGCCTCCGCTGGACGTTTTCCAGCTACCCGGCGTGGGGTTCTCACCCCAGGAGTCGCCGCCACCGCCATTGTCCGCGGCCCCCCGCCGAGCGCTGCCACCTTCCTCGGCGCGGGGGGTCTGCCCCGGGAGCCGACGCCGTCGCAGCTGCTCTGCGGTCCCCGCCGGATGTTTTCCATCTTCCAAGGCGTGGGGCTCTCACCCCGGGAGCCATTGCCGCCACCGTTGTCTGCGGCCCCCTGCCAAGCGCTGCCACCTTTCTCAGCGCGGAGGTCTGCCCCGGGAGTCGTCGCCGTTGTCTGCGGCCCCCCGCCGAGCGCTGCCATCTTTTTCGGCGCGGGGGGTTTTGCCCTGGGAGTCTCCGCCGCTGCCGCCGCCGCTGTCTGCGGCCCCACACTGGATGTTGCCTTCTTCTCCGGCGTGGGGGTCCGTTCCGGGAGCCGCCGCCATCGCAACTGCTCTGCGGCCCTCTGCCAGACACTGCCATTCTCCCCGGCATGGGGCCTCCCTCCCAGGTGTTGTTGCCGCAGCTGCCGCTGCTTGCGGCCCCCCGCCGGACGCTGCCGTCACCCCCGGCGTGGGGTTTCACCCTGGGAGCTGCCGCTGCCGCAGCCACCTTGCGGACCCCCAATGGACATTGCCATCTCCCCCGGCGTGGGGTTTCCCCCCCGGGAGTCGCTGCCACCGCCGCTGTCTGTGGCCCCCCACCAGATGCTGCCATTTTCTCCGGCGCGGGGGGGCCTGCCCTGGGAGCCGTTGTTGCCGCAGCCACTTTGCGGACCCCCGACGGACACTGCCTGTTCCATGGCTTGGAGGTCGCCTTTCGTGCTATCACCTCCTTCCACCACCCCCCGCAGATTATTACCATCAAGCGGGCTTCTACTTTGGAGACTGCACCGTCGCTGTTGCCGATCAACATCACTTGGCCTTGGCAGGCCTCTTCTGAGATTCTGACTGGTGGGGGGTAGCCATCCTGTCCTGGGTTCATTTGCTCTCACTGAGCTCTGTTAACATCCATGTTACTAGTCTGTACCCGTCCTTGGCGTGTTTCCTCCCTTGGAGAGAGAATCGAGCAGGTGCCGCTATCTTTCGCTGTTGGGAGACTCCGACAGCCTTTGTAGGCTGCGGACTAGCCTCCGCTAATGGCCACTGCTGTCTGCTTGACCCCCTCTCTCCCCCCCTCTCCCTCCCCCCTTCCCCCCTCCCGCTTTCCATCAGCAGCCTTATGTGAGCCCAGTACTTTTTAGTTTATTTTTGCCTTGTTTACTTTGTACTTTCTATTTCTCAGCTGTATTTTTGCGTTTTGCTGTTGTATATCTTGTTTGTATTTTGAAATTGATTGTTGTATTGCTGTTTATTTTTTTACCCTTATTGTATAGTTGTATTTTGTTTATTGTTGTTGTGCTTGTGTTGATTATTGCTCGGTAGGTTTTTTTTTCTCTGTCATCATGCAGGCAGGGACCACCATACCTGTCGTGTCGGCCCGTGGTCGGTACGCTAGGGGCTGGGGGGGTTAGTCGGTTAAGAAGAACTCGGGCCAGGCATCTTGCGCCTGTCCCCCGTTCTGACCCCTCAGCTCACTGTCATGCACCTCGGAGCCACTCCGCCAGTGCCTCTGATCTTTCTTGCCTCCTGTTGAATGCCAGGTCGGTCCATAATAAGATACCCATCATTCATGATACCATCGCAGATGGGAGGGCCGACCTGGCGTGCATTACCGAGACCTGGGTGGGTGCAGAGGGGGGGCGTCCCTCGCCCAGCTGTGCCCCCCTGGGTTTCTGGTGCAGGGGGCGGGAAGATCGGAGGGTCGTAAAGGGGGTGGGGTGGCCATTGTCTACAGGGATACTATTAAAATCAGTAGGGCCTCGACGCTGGTGATTCCAGGGTTTGGAATGTGTCCATTTGTTGGTTGGGCAGCGGGACAGGTTTGGCATTGTGCTCAGTTACCGTGCTCCCCGCAACCCAGCACAATCCCTACCAGAGCTCACCGAGTTCATCGCCGCTGCTCTCTTGAGAACCCCCCCGCCTTTTGGTGGTGGGTGATCTCAACGTGCATGCTGGCGGTGACCTGTCTGGTGCTGCTCTGGAATTCACGCAGTCCATGACCTCCATGAACCTGTCCCAGCATGTTTTATGCCCAACCCACAGATCTGGACACACCCTGGATCTGGTATTTTCCTCCACGTCTGAGGATTCGTGTCTGAGGGTGTGGGACATTGTTCCCACCATCACCTGCTGTCTTTCTCTGTATCAATCGCCGCCCCACCCCGCGGGGACCCTCGGCCGACCGTTTGGGCCCACCCCCGTAGACTCCTTAACCCTGACCGGTTTCGGGAAGTCCTCGGAGGGCCTCCTGGTGGACTGGCTGACGATCTGGTAGACTCCATGGTAGATCAATGGTTTGATGAAACATCTCGGGCTGTCGACCAGATCGCCCCTAGGCGCCTCATCCGCTGCAGAGCTCGTTCCTCACCGTGGTTCATGGAAGAGCTTCGAGCGATGAAGCAAGAACGGAAGAGGCTGGAACGCAACTGGAGGAAGAACTGGTCGGCGACTAAGAAGGCTGCAGTCATCACACAGTCCAGGCGCTATGTTCATGCGATCAGGGTGGCCAGAAGATCTTATAACACCCTGAGAATTAGTGAAGCCTCGAACCGCCAAGCGGAATTGTTCCGTGTGGTTCGTGACCTCACTAATCCTGGGCTGTCTAGGCCTCCTCCTACTGATTTTAGTAGTGAGCATTTTGCAGCCTTTTTTCGATCAAAAATTGAGGCCATCCGCACCGGTTTTGAACCCTGTTGCCATAGCCCACTCTCGGCATCCCCGGCAGCTGCGCCCCCCCGGTCTCCTTGCATGGTTGAGTTTGGGCCTGTTACTTCACTTGAGGCCTCCAGGGCTATTGCCCACTGCCGGCCCGCGTCCACCCCCTTCGACCCTTGCCCATCATGGCTTATGAAAGCCGTTGGTGGGAACATGTCCGAATGGGCGTCTATCATCGCCACAGCCTCCTTCAGGGAAGGGATCTTTCCCTCTCGCCTGAAGGAGACTGTGGTAAAGCCCATTCTGAAGAAACCCAACCTAGCATCGGGCGATTTAACCAACTATCGCCCGATTGCTAATGTTCCCTTTATGGGCAAGGTGATCGAGAGGGTGGCCGCGACCCGGCTTCAATCATATCTGGAGGGCGAGCATATCCTGGGTCCATTCCAGTCTGGGTTCAGGCCCGGTCAGGGGACTGAGACAGTCTTGGTCGCTCTGCAAGATGACCTCCTCCGGTGGGCCGACAGGGGGTGTACCTCCCTGTTGGTCCTCCTGGATCTGTCAGCGGCCTTTGATACCGTCGACCACGGTATCCTGCTGGATTGGCTCTCCGAGGTTGGGATCGGAGGCACTGTTCACAGTTGGTTCCGGTCCTTCCTCGGGGACCATCCCCAGCAGGTTCAGCATGGGGGCGAGCTGTCGGCCCCTTGGACACTCCCTTGTGGGGTTCCACAGGGGTCGTCTCTCTCTCCCATGCTGTTCAACATCTACATCAGGCCGCTGGCTGAGGTCATTAGGGGACATGGAGTCTGCTGTCATCAGTACGCTGATGACACGCAGCTCTATGTCTCCTTTTCTACCGCTGCAGATGAGACTGTCCGGACCCTCGATCGGTGCCTGGGTGCAGTCATGGAGTGGACCAGGGCTAACAGGCTCAGACTTAACCCCGATAAGACTGAGGTCATGTTCTTTGGGGCTTCCCCATCCAGCTACGGTGGCCCGTTTCCCACCTTGGAGGGCGTTTACCTCAGGCCATCGGACTTTGTCCGGAATCTGGGAGTAGTCCTGGACCCGGCGCTCACCATGGAGGCCCAGGTGTCCGCTTTGTCCAGGGCTGTCTTTTTTCCACCTTCGCCGAATCGCCCAGATTTGCCCATACCTGGATGGGGACTCGCTCAGAACAGTGGTCCAGGCGGTGGTGATATCGAGACTGGACTATTGCAATACGCTCTACATGGGGTTGCCCTTGACTCTCATTCGGCGACTGCAGCGGGTCCAAAATGCAGCGGCCAGACTGGTGGCGGGTGTGCGCCGATTTGAGCACATCACCCCAGTTCTGGCCCGCCTGCATTGGCTACCCGTTGCAGCCCGAATTAGATTCAAGGTCCTGGTTTTGGTTTACAAAACCCTCCATGGTCTAGGACCTGGCTACCTGACAGAGCGGATTGACCAGCAGTCAACTTCGGCCCATCCGACTAGGTTGTCGCGGGCGCACATGCTGCGCGTGGCCACGCCCAGAGAGGCTCAGAGAACTTCCACCCGTACCCGAGCCTTCTCTGTGGCTGGCCCGACGTTGTGGAATCATCTCCCAGCAGAAGTGTGCCTAGCAGAGTCCCTGCCTGCCTTCCGGAAGGCATTGAAAATCTTTCTCTTCCGGGAGGCGTTTGGGTGATTTTTTTTCCGCGCCACCTGCATCTCCTGGTATTGCTGTTTTGTCTGCTTTTTTATTAATTTAATTTATTGGCTGTTATTGTAATTTGCTGTCTACTTAATTTGTTGTAAACTGCCCGGAGTTCCCCTCCAGGAAGACGGGCGGTATATAAGCTCTATAATAAATAAATAAATAAATAAATAAATAAATAAATAAATAAATAAATAAATAAATAAATAAATTGAGGTACATCTTACAGCATTAAAAGACAACATGACATTAAAGCTACAAGAGAACATAAGCAGTTAAAGAGAGTAAAAAATCCATGTAAAAGTTATGAGTGATGGAAACGAACATTGAAAACATAATGTCAATGCAATCACACAAGTGGTTATAAACACTAGGTCTATATGATCATGTATTGTAGATTCATATAAAACACACATGCTAGGTAGTCCATCATTCAGGGAAAGCTTGCCTGAAGAGAAAGTTCTTTGCCTGTTTCTGGAAAGACATCAGAGATGAGGCAGTCCTGGCCTCTAGTGGGAGGGAGTTCCAGAGTCTGGGTGCAGCAGCCAAGAAGGCCCTTTCATGTGTTCCAATAAGACATATCTGTGAGAGTGGTGGGATAGAGAGAAAGGTCTCTCCTGATGACCTTAACGAGTCAGTTTGTACGGTGACATTCAATCTTTGAGGTAGTTAGGACCCAGGTCGTAACAGTGCTTTGTAGGTTAAGGTCAGCACTTTGAATTGTGCCCAATAGCTGATTGGTAGCCAGTGGAGCTGCTTTAATGGGGTGTAATGTGATCTCTGTACCCTGCCCCAGTCAGCAATCTGGCTGCTGCATTTTGGACCCATTGAAGTTTCCTGAGACTTTTCATCGGTAGCCCCACATAGAGTGCCACATACAGTAGTCTAGCCGGGACATCACTAGGGCATGTGTCACAGTGGCCAGAGTAGGTTTCTCAGGAAATGGGTGTAACTGATATACTAGCTTTAATTGTGCAAATGCACTACTTACCACAAGCGGTGATCTGGGCATCCAGGCTCAAGGATGAGTGCAAGAGCACCCCCAAGCTGCACACCTCTTCTTTTCAATTGGAGGGTGACTCCATCCAGTACAGGTTTCATCCCTCTCCCTTGTTTTCCCTTTTAAGTGACCAGAAGCACCTCTGTCATGTGTGGGTTTAATTTCAATTTGTCCATCCTCATCCAGTTCATTATTGAAGCTAAACACTCTTGTAAAGTTGAGATAGTGTGTCCCTCAAAATCTGGAGGTGATGAAAGGTAGAGCTGGGTATCATTGGCATATTGGTGGCACTTAACCCCAAAAGTCCTGATAATCTCCCCCAGTGGTTTCATATAGATGTTAAATAACATAGGAGACAGAACAAAACCTTGGGGAACTCCATAGATCAGTGGCCATGGTGTTGAACACAAATAACCTAACACCACTTTGTACATTTAGGGATGGGCATAAAATGGAAAAATAGCATTTTGTTTCATTCCATTTCATTCCCCTGGGTCAAGGCCAGTGCTCGCGGGCCGGTACTGAGGCCCATGTGATAGATCTTGTTGTTGTTGTTGTTGTTTTTAACTTTTGCCAGCCCGTGGGCTGTTTCGGTGACCTGTGGGTCAGGTCCGGTGCATGTAGGCCAGTATCAGGGCCTGCGCACTGGACTGGGTTTTTTTTTATTTATTATTTTATTTATTTTATTTTATTTTATTTTATTTGTGGCGACCACATGGCCTGCTTACCAGCTGTAGCGTGGGCCAATTAGCTTTGGGGGTTATTTTTGTTTTGTTTTAGTTTTGCCAGCCCGCAGGCCAATTCAGCGACCCATGGTTCAGGTCCAGTGCTCACGAGTCAGGACCACATGCCGGATTGTTTTATTTTATTTTATTTTATTTTTGCCAGCCACGGGCCGGTTTCATGGCCTGTGGGCCAGTTCCACTGCTCGTGGGCTAGTACCAGGGCCCGCGCGCCGGATCGGGTTTTTTTAAAATTTATTTTATTTTATTTATTTTATTTTATTTTATTTTATTTTATTTTATTTTTGTGCCGACCACATGGCCCGCCTACCAGCTGTAGCGCGGGCCTGTCAGCTTTTAAAAAAAAAATTTAATGGAGCCCAGTGAGGAGGACCTGACCAGACCACAACACCAGGTAGGAGACACCAGCTGTACGAAAAATGAAATGAAATGGAAATTTTGTTTCATTTCATTTTGTTTTTCTTAGAGGGGGTACTTTGTTATTTGTTTTGTTAGGTAACAAAATGTATAACGAATAATATACCCTCAGCACATCCAATATCGCCTGATTTCGGAAGCTAAGCAGGGTTCCTGCCAAGAAAACTCCATGGACATGGAGTCACGAAGAGTTAGTCACGACTGTAACGACACAACACACACACAAATGAACCAAAATTCATGCCCATTTCTAGCTGTCAATACTTCAAGTACCAAAACTTTGTGGTCTTTATTTTTAATTTAGGTTTTTGCCTGATATGCTAGCACAGCAAACACAACTACGTCCTTGGATATTGTTATGGTTATCAGAAAACAGACTGGGTGATGCCAGTTGCAGATGACAGGCAACCTGTAGGCCTGAATTAATGTCACTGGAAAAAGGTTAACATTGGAATGACTGAAAAAAGGGTGTATTGCAAAATGAGCTGATGAACGTTGGGTATCCTAGAATTAATGTTAGGGCACTTTGAAAAGCACACTTGTCCAGAAAGCACAGTTTGGTGATCCACACAATTCAGCTAGACACTACTGAGTATACAGCCCAAGCCCTGTGCCTAAACTAAAGCCAACACACTACTGCGGAAATGAACACATTCACAGCATAAGAACAAATGAATCTACACCAATGCTCGAAACCTCCGAGCAAAGATGGGAGAACTTGAACATTTGGCGGCTAGGGATAACATTGATATAATAGCCATAAAAGAAACCTGGTGGAATGAGGAGAACCAGTGGGATACATCAATCTCAGCCTATAAACTCTATAGAAGGCATAGAGAGGGTTGGGTTGGAGGGGGAGTGGCCATCTATGTCAAAGAAGGGGTAAAATCCAACAGAATAGAGATTGATGGAGGGCCTGACTCCACCATAGAATCACTGTGGGTTAAACTACCAGGTCCAAGGAGTGATGTGATAGTTGGGGTATGCTATTGTCAACCCTAGATGCCCTAAGCACATCCGATCTCACCTGATTTTGGAAGCTAAGCAGGGTTCGCCCTGGTTAGTACTCAGATGGGAGACCACCAGGGAATACCTGGTGCTGTAGGCGCCTGGAGTAGGAACTGGCAAGCCACTCCAGTATTCCTGCCAAGAAAACTCCATGGACATGGGGTCACAAAGAGTCGGTCACGACTGTAACGAGGCAGAGCCGGACAACATCAGAAGGGAGGGGCTGAAGAAGAGGGACTCCCACCTAAGGCTTTTTAGCTGACCTCAGCTCCTGGCAGCCACAACATCACCCAGCAAGCACTCCTGTTGCTGCTGCTACTGGACTAGGCCTGGAGGAGTTGCCTTTGCTCTTTGACTGCTCCTTCTCCTGCTACTCTGGTGTCGGTGAGAGAGACACCTGGAGGAGCAGAGCCGGACAACATCAGAAGGGAGGGGCTGAAGAAGAGGGACTTCCACCTAAGGCTTTTTAGCTGACCTCAGCTCCTGGCAGCCACAACATCACCCAGCAAACACTCCTGCTGCTGCTGCTACTGGACTAGGCCTGGAGGAGTTGCCTTTGCTCTTCGACTGCTCCTTCTCCTGCTACTCTGGTGTCAGTGAGAGAGACACCTGGAGGAGCAGAGCCGGACAACATCAGAAGGGAGGGGCTGAAGAAGAGGGACTCCCACCTAAGGCTTTTTAGCTGAATTGTTAGGTGCATCTGTTTTTTGTTTTTGTTTGCCATTAGGTGTAGGTGGTAGGGACCCACAATGGAACTGAGAGAACAGGAAGGGGGGAGGGCAATGGAGGGGGCAGCCATTGAAATTGTGCTGGGTAGGGGAAGGTATGGTGGTAGGAGTGGAACATGCCTGCGTAGGAGAAGAGGGGTTAGATATCTTACATCTATCCCATCTTCTGGTCCCACTTCTATCCAGAAGGAATCAGGTGACCATGTCAGCGAACCCACGAGCCACACGGTGCTGTTGTTAAATGCCAGGTCAGTACAAAATAAGACTGCCCTCATCCAGGATGTTATTTTGGATGGGGGTGCTGACCTGGCATGTATTACTGAGACCTGGGTGGGAGAGGAGGGTGGAGTCCCCCTTTCCCAGCTATGCCCACCTGGGTACTCAGTCCAGCACCAGTTTCGCCCGGTGGGCCGGGGAGGTGGAGTTGCTATAGTCTACAGGAGTTCCATCCCCTTGGCCAGGCTTCCTGTCTCCTTGGGAAAAGGTCTGGAGGGCCTGTATTGTGTGTTGGGCTCACGAGACAGATTAGGGATTCTGTTGGTGTACCGCCCACCCTGCTGTGTACCAACAGTCTCCCTGCCTGAGCTGACAGAGGTGGTCTCGGACCTGGTGTTGAGGACCCCCAGACTGTTGGTACTGGGGGACCTCAACATCCATGCCGAGGCTACCTTAACTGGAGCAGCTCAGGACTTCATGGCCACCATGACAACCATGGGGCTGTCTCAACATGTCATGGGCCCAACACACTAGAAGGGCCACACTCTGGACCTAGTTTTCTCAACGGGACTGGGGGATGGTGGTTTGGATGTGGAGGGGTTGGCTTTGACTCCATTGTCATGGTCAGACCACTTCCTGGTCAAGTTTAGGCTATTAGCTACTCCAACCCTCTGCAAGGGTGGGGGATCCATTAAGTTGATCTGCCCTCAGAGACTAATGGATCCGGATGGTTTCCTGAAAGCTCTGGGGGATTATCCAGCTGACATGATCAGCACTCCTGTCGAAGCTCAGGTCGCCTTATGGAACAGGGAGATGACCCGGGCAGTTGACATGATTGCACCTAAGCGCCCTCTCCCCCTACGCAGAGCCCAGACAGCTCCTTGGTATACATCTGAGTTGCGGGCAATGAAGCAGGAAGGGAGACGGCTGGAGCGCAAGTGGAGAAAATATTGTGGTGAGTCCGATCAAACACGGCTTAGAGCCCACTATCGGGCCTATTCTGTGGCTATACGGTTGGCGAAAAGGCAGTATTTTGCCAACCGTATTGCTTCCTCAGAGTGCCGTCCAGCGGAGCTGTTTCGGGTGGTCCGGGAACTTCTTCAGCCAGGAGATAGGGCGGCACGCTGTGATGAGTTTGCTGTTCACTTTGAGGGGGAAATTACTCAGATTCGCAGTGAACTGGACTCCACTATTGATACAGCATCAAGGGGTGTGTCCAGTGCACCGTGCTCAGGTCCAGTGTTATTGGATGAGTTTCAATTGTTGAGACCCGAGGATGTGGACAGGGTGCTTGGATCTGTCCGTTCCACCACCACACTGCTCGACCCTTGCCCTTCTTGGCTAATTGAAAGATCTGCCAAGGGGGTTCGCACCTGTGTCCAGGAAGCTATAAATGCCTCTTTAAGAGAGGGAGTAGTCCCTGCTGCCTTAAAAGAGGCAGTAATTAGACCACTCCTAAAAAAACCTAACCTGGACCCAGGACTGGTGGTCAACTACCGACCAGAAGCGAACCTCCCTTATTTGGGCAAGGTGTTGGAGCGGGTGGTGGCCGGACAGCTCCAGGCGCTGCTGGATGAAACAGATTTTCTGGATGCATTTCAATATGGTTTCAGGCCGGGTTTTGGAACAGAGACTGCCTTGGTCGCCCTGTATGATGACCTTTGCCGGGAGAGAGACAGGGGGAGTGCAACCCTGTTGATACTCCTGGACCTCTCGGCGGCTTTCGACACCATCGACCATGGTGTCCTTCTGGATAGGCTGGCCAGGTTGGGAGTTGGAGGCACCGCTTTGCGGTGGTTCCAATCCATCCTGGCTGACCGTGTCCAGAAGGTGGTGTTGGGGGATAGTAGCTCTGCCCCATGGCATTTATGTCATGGGTAGAGATGGGCACGACTAGGGAAAATGACGTTTTCGAGTTGTCGTGTGTCGGAGGCAGTCCGTTTCGGCTCGTTTCCGTTTTTCGTGAAAATTCGCAAAAATTAGTCGGTTCTTTTTTTGTTTTTTCGTTGTCGTTAGTACTGGTTTGGGGAGGGGGTAGCGGGCTCCTGGAGGGAGCTGCAGGAGTCAGCCAGAGCCACAAGTGACGGACTGGCAGACTCTTTGCACCCGCTGTGTCTCACGTACTTGCATGTAGTGTAATGCAAGTAGATCTGGCTTAGGGTTAAGACAGGTTAGCGCAAGGGCTAGGGTTAGGCTAGTTACGGGTGAGGTTAGGGTAAGTATTGGGGTGCACCTCTGGGTGCCTCTCTGACCCACTTAGAAGGACAGTGTACTGGCGTATGGGTTAGGCTTAGGGTTCGGGTTTGGGCTACGATTAGTGGGCTGTTTATGCCCGATTGGCACATCCCAGAAGTCTCTGTGGTCAACCTGGCCAAGTGGCCATGCGATTGGTGGAAAATTTGCATGGTCTACTCCCATGGGAGAGCCCATCATTGCAAATGTTCAGGTGAAAAAAAATAAAATAAAATAAAATAAAATAAAATCAACGGAGACTTTTTTTTGCAAGAAAAACCCACTGCTGCTACTGTAAAAATTCAAGCATTTAAAATAGCTAATTTTCGCATGTTTCTGTGGTGCTTTGGTGGGGTTTTGGGCAACGATTTCAAAAAAAATATTGCGGTCACCATTTTGGATCCCCCGCACTGCATGGCAAATGGATGCGCCCTCCCAGCCTGGTACCAGCAGTGCAGCAGTAGCAATAGCCAAGGAGAGGGGGGCGGGGAAACCCCCCCCCAAATAAAACACCCTTCTGGCCTGGTAGGTGCCCTCAGACAGTTTTCGCCTACTTTTAGGACCGGGAATCGTTTTTTTTTTTTTAACTTTTAAAAACTTTTTTTCTGTGCCGCTTGGCATTGCGCGATCGCCGCGATGCAAGTAACGAGCACGACAAATCAGACCAAATTGTTCGTTCGTCGGTTCGAGCTCGAATTCTGGTGGAGTAATTCCCGTTTCCATTTCCGTAGAGTAACGGATATGAGTAACGGAAACGGAAACGGGAATACCGCTAAGTCGTGCCCATCTCTAGTCATGGGGTTCCACATGGCTCAATACTATCCCCCATGCTGTTTAACATCTACATGGAACCGCTGGGAGAGGTCATCAGGAGGTTTGGGCTGAGGAGTCAGCAATATGCTGATGATACTCAGCTCTACCTCTCATTCTCCACCAATCCAGGTGAGGCGGTTTTTCTGTTCTGAACTCGTGTCTGGACCAGATAATGGACTGGATGAGGGTTAATAAATTGAAAGTCAATCCAGACAAGACGGAAGTGCTTTTAGTGGGTGCCTCGTCAGACAGGCTAGAGGGCCACTTCCCTGTCCTGGATGGGGTTGCACTCCCCCTAAGGGACAGGGTCCGTAGCTTGGGGGTGCTCCTGGACCCCAGTCTAACTCTGGAAGCTCAGGTAGACTCAGTGGCCAGGGGTGCCTTTCTCCAGCTGCAGAATATATACCAGCTGTGCCCCTACCTAGATGAACGGAGCCTTATGACAGTTACGCATGCACTGATAACATCCCGTATTGATTACTGTAATGTGCTTTACGTGGGGCTGCCTTTGAAGACGGTTCGGCGATTGCAACTGGTTCAGAATCGTGCTGCACGGCTGGTGAGTGGTACGGCCACCAAGGAACACATCACACTGATTCTGTATAACCTTCACTGGTTACCAGTTGCTGCCTGAGCCCAATTCAAAGTGCTTGTTTTGACATATAAAGCCCTAAATGGCTTAGGACCTAGATACCTGAAGGACCGCCTCCTTACATATGAACCTACCCGGCAATTAGGATCTAGTCAGGGAGCCCTCCTGAAAGAGCCATCCTTTAAGGAGGTGAAGGGGATGGCTTGCAGGAATAGGGCTTTTTCATCAACTGCCCCCAGACTATGGAATGCCCTCCCAAATGAGACTCGCCTGGCGCCGACGTTAATAACATTTCGGCGCCAGGTAAAAACCTTCCTATTCCAAAGGTTTTTTAACTAATGATTGTGGGTCCTGATGGCAATTTTAGTGGTGTGTTTTTAATGTATTGTATTTATTGCATTTACATGTTTTATTGTTCTAATTTTATTGTATCTTGATGTTTTAATTGTTCATTCTGATTGTGAGCCACCCAGAGACCTTTGGGTAGTGGGAGGCATACAAGCTATATAAATAAATAAATAAATAAATAAATAAATAAATACATTGTCCACCAGATCAAAAACTTGAAGGGGACCTGAAATGAGGAGACAAATCATGGAGGTGTCTCAGAGGCATAGGATAGCAATCATGGGGGACTTCAATTATCCCCACATTGACTGGGTCAATGCGAGCTCCGGGCAAGAAAGAGAAACTGGGTTTCTCGACTTGCTGAATAACTGTGCCTTAGAGCAACTTGTCATAGAGCTCACCCAAGAACAGGCAACTCTGGATCTAATACTGTGTGATACTCAGGACCTGGTCAGGGATGTGAATGTCACTGAGCCTCTGGGGAACAGTGACCATGCTTCAATCTCCTTTGCCATGCATGTTGGGGGAAGAGTGTCAAGCAAATCAGACACAAAAATCCTTGATTTCCGAAGGGCAAAGCAATTGAAAGGGAAGGTTAAAAGAATCCAATCTCTCCAGAATGCATGGAGCCTGTTTCAAATGACAGTAACAGGCCCAGCACAAGTGCATACCACAAAGAAAGAAGAGCTCATCGAAGTCCAAGAGGGCCCCGGCATGGTTAACGGGTGGAGTTAGAGAGGCTCTAAAGCGCAAGGAGAGGTCTTTCTGTAAATGGAAATCCTCCCCAAATGAGGAAAATAAAAAGGAACACAAACTCTGGCAAAAGAAATGTAAGAAGATGATAAGAGAGGCAAAGAAAGACTTTGAGGAATGCATGGCTAGCAATATAAAGGGAAATAATAAAAGCTTATTTAAATATGTTAGAAGTAGAAAACCTGCCAGAGAACCAGTTGGCCCTCTGGATGGTGAGGGAGGAAAAGGGGAGATTAAGGAGGACTTGGAAACTGCAGAGAAACTAAATGCATTCTTTGCATCTGTCTCGATGACAGAAGACCTTGGGCAGATTCCGTTTCCTGAAGGGCCCCTCTTGACTAAAGAATTAAATCAAATACAGTTTAAAACAGAGGATGTTTTAGGACTAATTGACAAATTAAAGATCAACAAGTCACCAGGCCCAGATGGCATCCATCCAAGGTTTATTAGGGAACTGAGAAATGAAATTGCGGATCTCTTAAAATGGCCACAGTGCCGGAGGACTGGAGGATAGTGAATGTCACACCAAATTTTAAGAAAGGAAGGAGGGGGGACCCTGGAAATTACAGACCTCTTAGCCTTACATCTGTCCCAGGGAAAATGGTGGAAAGCCTCATTCAAGAGAAAATCTTAAAACACATAGAAGAACAAACCTTGCTGAGAGAAAATCAGCATGGCTTCTGTAAGGGTAAGTCTTGCCTGACAAATCTTTTAGAATTCTTTGAAAAGGTCAACAGGCATGTTGATTTGGGTGAACTGGTGGATATCGTCTATCTGGATTTTCAGAAGGTTTTTGACACAGTCCCCCTCCAAAAGCTGCTGAGAAAATTGCAAAGCCAGGGGATAAGAGGGCAGGTCCTCCTGTGGATTGAGAACTGGTTGAGATCCAGGAAACAAAGAGTAGATGTCAATGGGAAATTTTCACAGTGGAGAGGGGTGAAAAGTGGTGTGCCCCAGGGATCTGTCCTGGGACCGGTGCTTTTCAATCTATTCATAAATGACCTGGAGACAGGGATAAGCAGTGAGGTGGCCAAGTTTGCGGATGACACAAAACTTTTCCATGCGGTAAAAACCAGAGAAGATTGTGAAGACCTCCAGAAGGATCTCTCCAAACTGCGGGAATGGGCTGCCAAATGGCAAATGTGTTTCAATATAGCCAAATGTAAAGTAATGCATATTGGGACAAAAAATCCAAACTTTATCTATCAACTGAGCTATCTGTGACTGATCAGGAAAGAGATCTTGGTGTGTTGGTGGACAGCTCCATGAAGGTGTCTACCCAATGTGTGGCAGCGGTGCAGAAGGCCAATTCCATGCTAGGGATGATCAAAAAGGGGATTGAAAATAAAACAGCCAACATTATAATGCCATTACACAAAATGATAGTAAGGCCCCACATGGAGTATTGTGTACAATTCTGGTCTCCGCACCTCAAAAAAGACATAGTGGAACTGGAAAAGGTGCAGAAGAGAGCGACTAAAATGATTACTGGGCTGGAGCACCTCCCTTATGAGGAAAGGCTAAACCATTTGGGCTCTTTAGTCTGGAAAAAAGGCGTCTGAGGGGGGATATGACTGAAACATACAAAATAATGCAGGGCATGAGTAAAGTGGACAGAGGGACGCTCTTCTTCCTCTCACAAAATACCAGAACTTGGGGACAAACACTCAAATTGAGGGCTGGGAGAGTAAGAACAGACAAAAGAAAATATTTTTTCACTCAGCGCATTGTTACTCTGTGGCACTCCCTGCCACAAGACATCCAGGCATCTGGCCTGGATGCCTTCAAAAGGGGTTTGAACAGATTCTTGGAGGAAAAGTCCATCACAGGTTACAAACCATGATGGAGATGTATCATCTCCAAGCTTAAAACCGGGGTACCTCAAGCACCAGATGCAGGGGAGTGGTATCAGGAGACAGATATCTAGTCTTCTGCGCTCCCGGACACATCTTGTGGGGCCACTGTGAGATACAGGAAGCTGGACTAGATGGGCCATTGGCCTGATCCAGCATGGCTCTTCTTATGAATCCAATTCAAAATATTATTACCACCACAGAACAAGACAATTCCATCCTTCCATCCTTCCTTCCTTCCTTCCCTCCTTCCTTCCTCCCTCCCTCTCTCCGTCCTTTCCAATTTACATTGTGCCTTTCCTTAGTTCAGCTTAGGTGGAAAATGTGATGTGCTTTGCGGCATAAATAGTCAAATCACAGAGAATCTAACCAAACCTTGCTATTATATTAGAAAACCCTAATTAAGTTCCGCTGAACTTCACGCCGATAACAGTTTTTATTTATGCTGATAACAGTTTTTTTGTTTGATTTTATTTGAGTTCATCTTCTCCATACATTATCCCTCCTCAAAATCCTGTGACCTAGATTACAGGTCTCCCAGTCAGTTTCATGCCAAAGTATAGAGCTGGTTCCAACTGTCTTCAGTTCCAGACCAACCACTGTCTCACAGAAATCTGACCAGCAAAGAACCACATTCAAAATAAAAGGGATGAATAACCTATAACAGCTCATTTTACAATAATACACATATTTTCCAATTATGTTGGCTATTTCCCCAGGACAGTGTCTAGAACTCACATTTTAACCACTGTAGCCAGCATGTAAACTAGGCTTTATGTCAGTCAAGTTGAAGAAGAAGAGAAACGACAGCAGAGGATTGAGGGGGTGTACCTATCCCAAATCTAGAGATAACAGCTGGGGAAGGCTGATGAGAAAATCAAGCTAGACAAAAAAAGGGGGGGCTAAGAAGGTAGAAGACAACATAAGCTTCATTTAAAAGGCACGGATATTCTCCAGGAACTGAATCTCTATTGGAACATTGGGCCGAATGGGAAAAGACAATTACACTGCGAAAGGCTGAAGGCAGATGGAAAAGAGGAAGGCCAAATACAAGATGGATTGGCTTTGACTAACTAAACAGGAAACCACGGACAGAGCAGTTGAGGGTAGAGATTGGAGATTGTTCATACCTAGGTCTGCCATAAACTGAGAGTGCCTCATTAGCACATAACAATTTTTTTTAAAAAAATGCTGATGATGAATTCGCTTTCACTGGAACTGGCTTTAAAGGGCTGAACTACAAATAGGACAGGCAGGTTGTAATCCTGAGCGCTGCATCAAGCCTGTTGCATGACCTTTGCAAAGTCCTGATCTGTTATTATTATTGGGTTCCTCTAATCTGGAACTGGGTGAACTGACGTCTGTGAACTACAGGTGCTCTCTCATTTCATCAGCACCCCCAAAAGTAGTCAGCTAGCGCTCAGCTCCTCCAGGACTCCCCAATTCTAATTTTGATTTAAACCCTTTAAAATTGGCCATAGGAAAAAAAAAAACATTTTCCCCAGCAAAATGCTCCCACAAGAAAAGAAAAATGTTTGGAGGGCTTTGGAAATGGATGTGGTCATACAAGGTGCAGAATTGTGGAGTAGCCCATTGACTTCCAGAAGTTACCCACTTCTGAGGAGAAAATTTAGGACCAGGGACCGCAGTATTTTTTTTTTTGTCAAGAAAGGGCAAGATAAGAAATGAACAAATAAAATACTGGCTTTATTTGTAGTATTATTTGTCTGATTTGCCACATTTTTTTAAAAAAAACAAACCTGTCAGGTTAGTCACTTTTATTATAAAGCAGTCACCGCTGGATCTACAGCATTTTGCTTTTGAAATTCATCTTTTCCCCACAAGAGCAAATAATGTCTTTAATCGGCCCACAGACCATTCTTACCTGGAAAATGAGCAACAATGTGAGCCGGGAATTTATAATATGCCAGCAGCCGTTTGGCAGCTTCAGAACGGGCGCATTAGCAGGAATGTGTCAAAGCAGTTTCACCACACTGCACCATCAATCGAGGGCATTGCTGTGTACAACATGCTGTGCCCTGTGCTTACCTTTTTCTGTTGCCAAGCTCTAAATAAACATGTTACAATGCAAGAAAGATCTGCAGACCTGACTCCGGACGTCCAAATTTCCCATTTACTTAATTTTTTTTGAGAAAGTGAATGGCTTTGTTATAGGTTTACATCTCCGAAGGAAAAGAAGGTTTATCTCAGCTGGTCATTGCTGTCAGTGAAAGAAATGTTAGGGGCAAAAAGACGTTTTACTGCATTGGCATTTGTGCCTTTAGCATACAGATGATTTACCTATGCAGACCAAAAGGTGGAGAAGTTTTTTTTTTTAAAGACTACACTTCCCTGAATTCTGTAGCCACATGGACAGCTTTCTAAAGCTTTTTTCAGGACTGAGTTGCTTAACATCCACCCCGATGCAAGAACTGTTAGACAGGTCTAAAAGCAGATGGAACCTTTAGGTTGCCCTATGAAACACCAATACTGATGCCAAAAAGGGGATATCACTTTTGCCTTACATTTTCAAAAGCTAATATAAATACAGGGTCACAGCGATCCTCACCGCCATGGCATATGAAGATGGCGGGCGGCAGCTGCTTCTTTGATCATTGCGCTCGGGCGCTTTCTTATTTTTTTCTTTTAGCGCTGCCCTGTTTTTTGTTTTATTTTTAGATTGGTTAATGGGGTTTGCCCTGGTTGTCTGGGGAGCTTGGGGGGGCTTGGGGGCCTCTCCTCCCCCCCTCCCGCCGCTTCACCTCCGGAGGTATTTTTCCTTGGCGGCAGCTTGGCAGCCGGTGCCATTTCCAACTTGCGGCGTTTTCGCTGCTGCCGCTGCTTCCCCCGGTGGTTCGGGCTTCCCCCGGTGGTTCGGGCTGACGGAGGTGAGTTAGGCGGCTATTGCCGTCTTTGCTCCTGGGGGGCCTTGGCCTTTGGGCGGTGGGGCGACTGCTGACGCCCTTCCTATTTTTCTTATTTCGGGGGGGGGGTTGGGGCCAGGCGCGGTTCTTTTCATCTTGCCGAAGCCTGGCCCCCCTGCCGGGCTGGTCCTCGGGCGGTGGGCCGGCTCCGTTGGTGGGGCTTTCGGGTGGTGGGGCGGCGAGGCGGCCTCCCCAGCTGAGCTGGGGGGCCCCCCGCCGCCTACGCCCTGGGGGGGCTTGGCTCTTGGGCGGCGGTGTCTCTGCTGGGGGGGTGGGGGCTAGGCGCGGATTCTCAATCTTTGCCGCAGCCTGCCCCCCCGCCGGGCTGGTCCTCGGGCGGCGTGTCGGCCGCCGGTGTTTCTTGCCGGGGGGATGGGGCCAGGCGCGGACTTTCCACCCCTGCCGCGGCCTGCACCCCCCACTGGGCTGGTTCTCGGGCGGTGGGTCGACCACCGGCGTCTCTTGCCGGGGTGGTGGGGTCAGGCGCGGACTTTCCATCTTTGCCGCAGCCTGCCCCCCCCGCCGGGCTGGTCCTCGGGCGGCGAGTCGGCCGCCGGCGTCTTTTGTCGGGGGGGATGGGGCCAGACGCGGACTCTCCATCTTTGTCGCGGTCTGCCCCCCCCTCGGGCTGGTCCTCGGGCGGCGGATCAGCCGCTGGCGTCTCCTGCCGGGGGGAGGGGGCTAGGCGCGGACTCTCCATCCTTGCCGCAGCCTACCCGCCCCCTTCCGGGCTGGTCCTCGGGCGGTGGATCGGCCGTCGGCGTCTCCTGCTGGGGGTGTGGGGCCAGGCGCGGAATTTCCATCTTCACCGCAGCCTGCCCCCCCCACCGGGCTGGTCCTCGGGCGGCGGGGCGGCCGCCGGCGTCTCTTGCCGGGGGGGGTGGGGTCAGGCGCGGACTTTCCATCTTTGCCGCAGCCTACCCCCCCTTGCCGGGCTGGTCCTCGGGCGGTGGGTTTTAACTTTGATATTGTGAACCGCCCAGAGTCCCCATTGTGGGAATGGGGCGGTATACAAGCATAAATAATAAATAAATAAATAAATAAATATATCATCACAATTAGACCAGATTGCTATAATTACATGGAAATGCACTACCATCTTGCACACGAGTGTGAGGAGGGAACCAACTTGGGATATTGCATTGAACGAAAGATGGCGCATAATTCAAATAAATAAATAAGGCATTGTGCTTTTCAACCTAACTGCCAGTTAGGTAAAGCCAAGCCAAGCCGAGTACAGTGGTACCTCATGATATGAAATTAATTTATTCCTGGGGTTTATTTGTGTCATGAGAAAAAAATCATAACACGAATTACAGTTTTCCATAGGAATGCATGAGGTGACAGGTTAATTGGTTTTGAAAAATAACTGCGTTCTGTGGGGGTCTTGCACCCGCTGCAGCAGAAGACTTTTTGGGTTCCTCCACCTTCTGTTGTGGTGGGCGCATGGAAGTGGAAAGGCAGTGGGGCATTTGTGCCCACCCAATACAAGGTGGGAGCCTTGTGTTGGGGTGGCCACAGAAGCCCTGTTGCATTTTGCATGCATGCCACAATAGAAAGCAAAGTGTTCTGCTTATGTACCGCCCATACCATAACACTTCAAGTAGTCTCTGGGTGGTTTACAGTTTTTAATTACAGTATGCAGGCTATACATTGCCCCTTGAGCAAGCTAGGTACTCATTTTACCGACCTGGGAAGGATGGAAGGCTGAGTCAACCTTGAGCCTGCTACCTGGGATCAAAACCCAGCTCATGAGCACAGTTGAAGAACAGGGAAGGGGATCCCTCACCTGACATAATTGGGGAAATCCAGAATGGGGGTGGTCTGGTCACCGAGTTGGGCAGGTCGTCCCCTACATCCCCTCCCTCCCTCTGTCCTAAACCCTCAATCAACCAGCAGCCAGCTCCAACAGCCAGCTGATTGTTGAGCTGTCAAGACCATTTGCCAGCTGCTGCTGGTTGATTGAGCCCCCCCCAGAACCCAGTATTGCGGAGAATCGTTTCACCTGCTGTGCTGGCTTTGGATTTTTGACAGCTAAGTTGGGGCGGCCTTTCAATAGGAAGTGCTGCCCCATGCATGCTGTGTGTAGCATTTCTGGAATCAGTGTCTCAGTTTCCAATTCGAAAAGAAATCATTGGAAAATGATGGCCTGGTTCCTGAATCACTACACACAGCATGCATGGGGGGTGATGCTTCGTACTGAAAGGCAGTTACTGGAAATGGATGCCTCAGTGGCACTTCCTGTTATTAAAAAATTCCTGATCAGGGCATCCCCATTTCCAATGATCTCCTTTTGCAACTCAAATTTTTCATAACTCGAGGCGTTTATAACTCAAGGTGCCACTGTATTCTACTTATATATCATCCCATAGCACTTAAAGCACTCTCTGGACAGCTTACAATTTAGTTATGCAGACTACACATTGCCCTCCACCCGCTCCCAAGAAGCTGGGTACTCATTTTACCAGCCTCAGAAAGATAGAAGGCGGAGTCAACCACAAACTGGCCAACTGGGACTGAACCTGGGTCATGAGCAATTCATTCTTTGGACACACAGATGTTCAGTGGGCGTATGCCTGCTTCCCTTATCCACCTCCACCAGCAGGCACCCATTCAGAGGTAGCGTCCTGGTCTTTGCTGCCCCACCTCCGCCTCCAAGTGGGCACCTGCTAGAGGAGTTTCCAAAGGTGCATCTCAGTTGCATCTATGATCATTCTTCTTGTTCAACTAAGATGCATCCTCATAGCTTGTCTGTTAACAGTGGTTAGCCATGGCAGATCAGGCAAACATGTGTATTGGATTTCAGTCCATGTGTCATATGTTCATTCATTTTTCTGCTACTAAACTTGATATTTTTCACCAACTTCCTACAGTATTCTGGCTATTTGTAGAATCTAATGGGATGCTTCCCACAAGAGCCATATTCAGAACAGTATTCCTTTTATTGTTCTTTGCCATCCTTATTTGTCTTTCTCATCAATGTGCAGGGTAGGGTGGCTTTTTACAGAACGTAGTCCTCCACTTGCAGGTTGATGTTTTAATGCAATAAAACCACACAGAGATGGACACGAAACGGAAAAAAATTCATTCTGTTATTCGTTATTCATTTCATTATGTAACGAAATGAATAACGAAAATTGTGATGAAATTGGAACGAACCGAACAGAACCACAAAAATTAGGTTCGTTACGTTTTGGTTTCGTTAATGGTGATGCACAATGAAATGAGCTGTTTTTAAATGTTAAAAAACGTCCTGAATGTCCGTAAAAACCCAGCAATAATTATTTATTCTGCCTGATAATACCTACCAGGGGGGTTGGGGTCCTTAAAATGTGCATTTATGTCTTTTCTCAGATTGCTGTATTTTTTTTCCTTTAAGGGGAGTTAGGGCTTAGGTGACATCGACCCAAAATGGCTCCCAGATGCCTAATATTTATTTCTTGGGTATTAAAACATCTGTAAAAACTCAGCGATAATTATTTGAAATTATTACCTACCAGGGGGTTGCGGTCCTTAAAACGTTTGTTTTTGTCTTTCTCCCATCGCGATGTATTTTTTTCTTTTCCCTTTAAGGATGACACAAAATGGATTCCAGCCACAAAATGGAGCAAGCCATGTGATGGGATCATGTAAATTCTTGGACAATTTCAACCAATAGCATGCCCAGGTTGCAGACTGGGTGGGTCTGGCAGCCACAGAGGGCATAAAAAGCTCTGGCAGCCCCCATCCTCCTTGCAGTCTGTGGTGGGAGTTAGGGTGGGATTGCTGTCTCTGCGACTCGTTACTTTAGGCCAGCCAGGCAGGTGTGTGTCTCTGTGTTCCTGCTGACTGCAGCCTGGCTCTTAAGGGAGAGAAAGAAGAGATTTCTCTTGCAGCCTCCCTGTGTGTGTGTGTACCTCTCGGTGAGTACCTTCCCCTGTCCTGCAGTGCAGTCACTCTGTGGCTCCCTTACGCCCTGGGCAACGCCCGCCGCTGCCTTTGCAGCCTCCCTGCATACCTAGTCTATACTGTGTCTCTGCCAGCATCCATTTTTTTTAGTGTTTTCCCTCTGGTCTGGGGCATTGGGGGACGCCCGCGCGTGGAAATGCTTTTAATCGCGCAAAAAGTGGGTAAAAATGAAAAGCAAAAAAGCAAAAAAGCAAAAAGATTTAAAAATAATAATCATGAAAAACAAAAACGAACCGAAACGGGACCCACAACGAAAAACCAAAAACCAAAATGTCATATTTTCTATTCGTGCCAATCTCTATCACACATCATCTCCTTCGAAGAAACTCAGTTTTTCCCTTAACTTGACATCTTCATTCTGAGCAATCAAATAGGTCAATCAGTCTGAATATGGAGGTACTGAACCTCAAGAACAGCCAAGGAGTTCAGCATTTTCCTATAAATATCTTCCAGTATTTGCTCAAAAACATGCACACTGTCTACCTTATTTTGCCTCGCTTATTTTGGACAACACACTAATTTAGAATGTATTCTTTAGATCTGAAGTATGTACATAACTCTCCACAACCACACACACACACACACACACACACACACACACACACACACACACACACACACACACACACACTTATGTTTCGCCTTAGCAAGTCCTTTTCATTATCTGACAGTTCTGACAAGCATTATTGATTTGGCCAGCTACTGTGGCTAACTAGAAGGGGACAATGTGACAGTTTTATGTAACAAAAGGCAGAGTGTCATGTCAGCCGAACTAACATTGTACAACGTGACAGTGGGACAAAAACTCCATTCAGACTTAATTTTCTGCTTCATTTCCACACCCCCTCCTGACCATCAATACATAAGGCAACGCAATAGGTGACACAAATTAGCTGGCTAGAGGGAAAAGTCTGTCTTCATTGCTCTAGCTATACTTGACTTCTTTCCATTATATACATATAATGTATAGTATTTTACACACACACACACACACACACACACAGACACACAGACACACACACACACACACACACACACACACAATTTTTTTCCTTTCTTTCTAAATAGCAGCTCATTGCAATCAATCTACCCCTACAGGAGAAAATTTATCCTTTATCAAGTTGCTTTATATGCTTCTCCTAGGTGGTTTTTGGGAAAAGATGGAAAGGAGGGCAAAGAAGGCGCCCCCTCCCATCTGCCGGGTCATGCCTATGAGACACATTCTGTCAAGCCTTAAAAGCAACTACAGCTTTGCCTGTGGGATACCTATAATTATTATGCGGCACTGCCTTGTGCCTGCTGTAGCTCATTGTTCCAGTAACACAAGCCTGAATGAGAACACTGGCTCCAGGCTGTGAGTTGATAAAGTGCAACTTTTCGATTTTGCTCTTCGAAAGGCCCCAGCATTGTGTTGAAGCCATGAGTGACATCTTTGGCCTTCCTTTGGGCTGAGCAGATTGAATCTGTCACGCTGAGTTAAACAATGACTAGAGGACATAACCTTAGCAGGGCCTGTCATTTTTTCCTAGTAATTCAATCTACGTTTAATCAATGAAAGTAATTTCTTGTTTGTTTAAGTCTCATATTCAGTAGATCTGGAGGCTTCTAAAAGAGCACACCTCCACCCTGACCTTCTCCCTTCTTGATCTTGAGCTACATATCAAGAGTGGAAGAGGTCAGAGGAAACGACACACTGAACGGCCTAGGAGGTGATCACTGCAGACGCAATACAGACCCCTTTTCCACCCCCGCAAGTATCCATAAAGAAATACTGTTTGATTCACAATCTCTGTGTAATGCGTACATGCATACTCATGCATATGTGCACATCCAAGTCTGTGGCACAAGCCTCTGTGATGCATATATTTTATTGGGGCCGTGGAACTAAAAAATCCCATAAATCCATTCACTGTTTTACAGTTTGCTAACCAATTGAATAATTCAATTGCTTGTTTAGTCTCACTTCTGGTTAGTCCAGCAGGCAAAGGGGAACAAAAGAGTTAATATTCACAAGGAGAACCTCGAGAAAATATGTGTCTATACAGTATTTGCACACCTTACAAAAACCCCACTGGACACATTGGAGTTGATCGTCTCATATCCAGGGACCGAGGCACCAAAATAAAAATCTCCCATCCTTCTTTCATGCTGCTACCATTATTGAAAGTGGCCAAGTCTGACTTATGCAAGTTCAAGGACTTTATTGATCAGTGTTGCTAGCCTTAATCAACCTTGGTTTACAATTCCACTCATAGTGATTAAGTCTAAGACAACCTGACATTAAGCCTGTGACTTCTTATTGGCTCCCAGAAAACATGAGTCAGCATTTTCAAAGCTGACATTCATCCGATGGAGTGAGGGGACTTTCCAGGTGGTGGGGGATATGGTAAAGTCTTGACTAAATCTGTATAACGCGTGTTGGAAGTTGTGCGGGGGAGGGGGGTCTATGCTTCTCAGCTAAGTTTCTCCATGTCAATGTGTGAAAATGGGACATATTTGATCACAGACTTTTGTAAATCTGTCTTTAAACATAATTTGACCCTGGAAGGAATTTCCCATGAAAATGGACCACTTATGTTGTGCTGATATAGATGGGTTTCTGACGCACTACATTTCACACAATGAGACAATAATCTAAAATCGTTGTTCCAAGTGCATTGTGAAACTCATCACATCAAGCAGAAAGTTGACCTCACAGACTGTTTTGGAACTGATGTAATGCAAATGATTAAGAATGGGATTTGAGAGAGTGCCTTGTTTACACCCTAACTGTACCCATTACCCATGAATTAACAGCTAATTATTCTATTTGCCTTGAGAAGCATCCCATAGGGAATATATTGTCATGCAAAGCATGCCTATTCCCGGAATCTTTTTTATTCCTGCGAGGGTTTTTTGTTTGTTTGTTTGTTTGTTTGTTTTGGTCTTACAAGGCATTTTTGTCTCCTGAGACAGTTCAGACATTGTCTTCCTATAGGATTCACTTGTTTATCTTTCTGGCTTTCCAAGGTAACCACAAAGCTCCCCCAGCACCACATTTTAAAGGGGTAGATTTTATTCCTGTCAGTTTTCTTTAATATCCAGCTTTCATACAGATACATAGTGATTAGAAACAAAAGAGTATGAATTATCGGTGTCTGTCTCAAGTGATATATTTGATTATCTTTTCTAGCTCCTTCTTGGCAGCACTTCGTTGTCTTCTGATTTCTTGGCTGCAGTCTCCATTTGGACTGATGACTGCATCAAGGTATACGACATCTTTATTTCAGTCAGTGTCTTCATTGTCAACATTCAAATTGTGTAGTTTCAGTGAATCTAACTTAGAGCTCATTTCTTTGTAGGATCAACACTTTTTATAAAGTTTCTCATCTCTCATTTCAAATCTAAGATAAAGATGGAACTAAAATGAAACTAAAAGTGCTAAACAACCACCCAGAAACCTGAATGACAAAGGACCTCACAAAATGTAATTCATTTCCTCCTTGTTACCCCAAAAGCCTAAAAAACAAAACAATGTAATACATTATTCATAGAATCATAGAATCATAGAATCATAGAGTTGGAAGAGACCTCAAGGGCCATCTAGTCCAAACCCCTGCCATGCAGGAACCCCATCACAATATTTCTGACAGATGGCCATCCAGCCTCTGCTTAAAAACCTCCAAAGAAGGAGACTCCACCACCCTTTGTGGCAGCATAGTCCACTGCCAAACAGCTCTAACTGTCATGAAGTTCTTCCTTATGTTCAAATGGAATCTCTTTTCCTGTAGTTTGAAACAATTGCCCGAGTCTTTGTCTCTGATGCCATGGAAAACAAACCTGTTCCATCTTCAATATGACATCCTTTCAAATATTTAAACGTAGCTATCATATCATCCCTCAGCCTTCTTTTTGAGAGGCTAAACATTCCCAGTTCCCTAAGCCATTCCTCAGAAGACATTTCCTCCAGACCCTCAACCATCCTGGTCGCCCTCCTCTGCACCCGCTCGAGGTTGTCAACATCCTTTTTAAACTGAGGCACACAGAACTGGACACAGTACTCCAGGTGGGACTTGACCAGGGCAGAATAGAGTGGTACTATCATTTCCCTTGATCTAGACACTATGGTTCTGTTGATGCAACCAAGAATTGCATTGGCTTTCCTGGCCGCCGTATCACACTGCTGACTCATGTTCAATTTGTGGTCCACCAAGACTCCCAGATCCCTTTCACAGGTACTATTCTCCAGCCAAGTATCCCCCATCCTATATCTGTGCAATTCATTCTTTTTACCTAGATGTAGCACCCTACATTTCCCTCTGTTGAAATCCATTCCATTAGCTTTGGCCCAGCACTCTAATCTGTCAAGGTCCTTTTGGATTTTCTTCCTATCCTCTAGGGATTTAGCAACCCCTCCCAATTTGGTATCATCTGCAAATTTAATTAGCATACTCTCTATACCTTCCTCCAAGTCATTAATAAAGAAATTGAACAGCACTGGACCCAGAACAGAACCCTGGGGCACCCCACTGGTCACGTCTCTCCAAGCTGAAGGGAGGCCATTTGGGTGCAATTAGTCAACCAATTGCAAATCCACCTAACAGTAGCACTATCTATCCCACTTTCTACTAACCTCTTAGCAAGAATACCATGGGGAACCTTATTGAAGGCCTTACTAAAGTCCAGATAAGCAATATCCACAACATTTCCCTCATCCACCAGGCCTGTAAATCTATCAAAGAAAGAGATCAAATTAGTCTGGCATGACTTGTTTTTAAGAAACCCGTGTTGACTTCTTGTAATGACAGTATTGTTTGTTAAATAATTGCATACTGACTGTTTAATAATCTGCTCTAGGATCTTTCCAGGAATTGAAGTCAAGCTGACCTGGATTATTTCCAAAAGCCAAAGCACTGCTTTTCGGAACTACAGTTTCCACAAACCCTCACTCTAGGTATTTATGAGTTCTTGTAGCACATTTCTGGAGCTACCATTTACATTTGGAAAGGTCCAGTAGGGAATGAAACCTTGACCCCTGGATCTACAGTCACCCCACTGAGCTATCCAGACTGTGTTCTGGCATCCTAAAATGTTTTGAAACGTACACTTTCATTTTACTTTCAAAAAGCTATTTTTGGAAGATTAGAGGAGTCTGTGATTGCCTTCTTTTAATGCAATTGTAGCGACTACAGCATTGACATGATATTTCCAGGTATTGTTAGAGAAATCTCCAATGAGTTAAGCTGGTTGTTGTTCTATTTCTCCTGTGAAATACAAACTTAACCTCATTACTTTCCCTCATTGAACTATTCAAATACAGTGGAACCTGGACTTACATGCTGCTTGACTTGCAGCATATTTGACTTGCAGCAAGAAGGGGCCTGTTTGACTTGCGCCGTGGGCTCTGACTTACAGCTCAGAGCCACAGGCAAAGGCCCCAGAATCGGGCAGCAGCCATGACCCAGCATCGCGGCTGCCGCCTCCAAACTGCTCCTGCCTTCTTCCTCTCCTCCAGCAGTGGCAGCTTCGGCGAGGCCATTTCCAAGCACCTGGAGCTGGTCCTTGGCCTTGCCGAAGCTGCCACTGCCGCCGGAGGAGAAGAAGGGCCAGGAGTTTGGGGCTGGCCTCGCTTGTTAGCGCAGTCTTGTAAAAAATCTGGCTGCAGAATTCTGGTCCACAATGGAAGCATTTTAGTTGGGGAGCTGTACAGTTATGGGACTCTAATTGTAAGCATAGAACTTGGAACGTCAGGTTAAAAATCAGTAAAACTTAAATGTTAGACATTGTTGCTATGAACATTAAAAAGTGGAGGCGTATAACTTGTGGACTATAATTTCACTGTCTCCTCCTCTCTTTGAAGACACATTTCATTTACATCCCTGGAAGGAATCTCCTATCCCAGTCAAATTTGTGTTAAATTGCTGTTTTTGGTTGTCTTTTTCATTGTCTGGAACGGATTAATCGACTTTCCCATTACTTTCTATGGGAAAAGTTCATTTGACTTAAGGCATGTTTGACTTATGTCTAGACCTCCGGAACAGATTAATGACGTAAGTCAAGGTTCCAATGTCCAGTGAACCCTCGTATAACAAACGGTTTGTATAACATAAAATCTGTACAACATAAAAAAGGCCAGAGATAGGGGAAATTTGCTTAACATAATCGCCTATGGGGTGAATCCGTACAACATAAAAATAGTCGCAATTAGGGTTTACTCTGTTTTCAATGCATTTCTATTGGAAATTTGTATAAAAGAAAATTTATGTAACATAATTTCATTTGGAATGAATTAATTCCTTTATACAAAGTACCACTGTACTATCTTCTCAGGTCTGCTTCAAAAACCCTGCCTCTATCTCTCTCTTGACTAACCCCACTAATTCCACTTTTTGTCCTTGTTTTTATTCCACCCCACCATCCCCTTGGAGGATTCCATTGATCCTCTCCTTGATCAATGAGGTATCCCTTATTTGATTACTAAGAAGAGTTTTCAACAGAAAACAGTCTAGTTAGAATTCTAGTAAGAATTTTAGCTTTCTTTATAGCATAGTGTTTTGCGGCACTGCAAATTCAGAGAGAGAGAGAGAGAGAGAGAGAGAGAGAGAGAGAGAGAGAATATATCAGAACTTCATCCCCAGGTTCATTATTCTTTAGCCGTAAAATCTGACAAAATCCATGGTTCCCTATCTACTCCCCACTTCTCTGACCTTGAATTTCTAGCCAAAATTTCCATTCAGAATTCCAAAAGATGCTAATCATATTGTCATGTATATGTTGTGAATATGGTGTTGATGTGAGATGGGTGCTATATGGAAAGCTAGCAATATCACCTGCAGGGCTGACAGCACTGATTATTCTTTGGAACAATAGATAGTTATAAGGTGTGTTCAGATTTTCATGACAACAAAAGGCTTTGAAATAGGGTGCACAAATAAATAGGAGCACTTTTCAGTAGTAAAAAAGCCATTCATTCTGGTTTTTTAAAATGAAATATTAATTAATAGTTTGCAGCCAAAAGCTAAAACTGAGACAGGTAAGAATTATGTTTTCCTTCATTCCCTACAATGACTCTGGATCCCCCTTTCCAACATTCCTCACAATATGAATGCATATAAAGTCAATATGATCTGTTAAGCCATTGTATTAAACCTATATAATGGCTCTGGAAAACCCTTCATAGAGCATCAGATTTCTCTGGTGTGGGTCAAGTTTATTCAGGTGATTTGGTGTTGGAAATCAAGACTTACAAGGAAAGACAATGAATTGAGCATGCTTAGGTTTTGGGAGGAGGAGACTGAGTGGAGATATGAGAGCACTCTTCTTATCTGTTCTTGATAAGCCCTGAATGTGGGACATACAACAGTAGGCTCAAGTTAACAAGAAACCAGATTTTAGTTGAATATCAGGAAAACATCCTAACTGTTACAGCAGTGCAGCAATGTAACCAATTACCTTGAAGGATGGTAAGTAGACATGGGCACGACTCGGCAAAATTTTCGTTTTCGTTTTCGTTTTTCGTTTCCGTTACGTAACGGAAACGGTAACGATAATTAAGCTGTCAGAACTCAAACTCGAACCGAAAAAAGAAAAATTTGGTCGGGTTTTTCGTTTTCATTTGTGGCATCATGGCGATCGCGCAATGCGAACCACAGAAAAAGTTTTTAAAAGATTTTTTTAAAAAAACCCAACTCCCGGTGAAAAAAGCAGGCAAAAATATGCCTGCCTGAGGCTTTGCCACCTACCAGAGGGGTAGTTTCTGGGGGGTCCCTGGCCTCCCCCCCGTCTTCTCCTGTCCTGGGCTGCTTGCACCAGGCTGGGGGGGTCATCCTCGTCGTCTCGCCATGCCATGCGTTGGGGGGGATCCAAAATGGCGACTGCAATTTTTCTTTTGAAATCGTGGTCAAAAAACACACCAAATCACCACAGAAACATGTGAAATTTATTTATTTTAAATGCCTGAATTTTAATAGTAGCAGCAGTGGTTTTTTTTTATAGCAATAAAACATCGTATTGATTTTATTTTATTTTATTTTTTATTTTTTTAGACCTGCCCATTTGGGCTGGGCATGGGATGGGACCATGCAAATTGTTTGAACCATTCCACCAATGGCATCACCAGGTTTTTGACTGACACTTCTGGATGTCTCGAAGGGCATAAAAAGCCGAGGCACCTTCCAGAAATCGCAGTCGGTGTATGGATGTGGTTGAGGGAGGAGGGCTGGCTGCTGGTGCTGGTGTGATCCGATCGAGATTGAGGAGGGAGGCTGGAGGCTTTAGGATTTAAGTTAGGCAGGCAGGGAGGGAATTGAATTTAGAAAATAATTTCTTTGATTCCCTGCAGCTTTGTCTGCTGAAGGGACTAGCAGTTTATTCTTTATTTCTTCTCTGGCAGTTTGTGAGGATTTTTTCTGATATTGGATAAAGGGGGAGGTTTGACTGGGAGTGGGAGGTGTGGATTTATTTTAAAAATATATTATATACTACCATTTATTTTCTATTTTCCCAACTTCAATTTGCTTGCACACACACACATTTGGGGTGCAAGCCAAGAACAGAACCTCTATCCTAAGTGATATCCTAACTGCCCACTCGCCCGCCCGCCTGCGCCGCCACCCGCCTGCTGCCCACACCGCCGCCCGCCCACTCACCCGCCCATGGCCGCTGCCCACCCGCTCACCCGCCTGCACCTCCCCCCCTGCTGCCACCGCCGCCCGCCCGCACCTCCCCCCGCCCGCCCCCCCCGCCCCCCCTGCCACCTAGGGCACAAAAACACCTAGCACCGGCCCTGATTGCGGGATGGCCCTATGCTCTGGGGGAAGTCAAATCGCGCTAAATTGTGGTGGAAATGACAAACAACAAACGAAATGACGAAATGACAAATTTTTGAAATTTTTTGCGACAAACAGAAACAACCCGAAATGGACCCATTCCGACAAACGAAAACTCAAAACGTCATTTTTTCTGGTCGTGCCCATGTCTAATGGTAAGTGTTCCAACTCTGGAGGCATTCAAGAGAAATTTGACAACCAATTGATAGATATCCTCTGATTTGTATTTCTGTCTTGAGCAGAGGGCCTTGTTGGCCATGAAGGCTCCTTCAAATGTCATGGTTCTATGAAAAGAAAGTTTGATTTTTATGATTATCGTGTGTGAGTCAAAGCTTGGACGCTCATATCCATCTATATAGATCTGGTATCAAGGGTCTCTACATCTTATAAGGAATGCAAACTTATTTATGTCATTCTCACAAGTGGGAACAAAAGTTTTCTCCCCATGGGGCAACATTTTAGATAGATTTGAACATTTTTCTGGCTGCCACCTCCTCCTCCTCCATCTTCTTCTTTTCTTTATGCAAAGAGTTAGAATTTACATGTGCATAAGAAAACTAAACTTTGAGCAAAAAGTGTAACATATTGTGCACAAAATACAAACTTTAAAATGTAAAACAGAAGTTGTCTGTGCAAAACACGAGATATTTGCACAAGATACACAGGGTTTCTTGTTTGTGTCAGTCTGTCTGTCTGTCTGTCTGTCTGTTCGCTTCGCTAATGCTGTTGCTGATAAAATAGATACAAAAACAATTCTTATGCAAGACCTGTTTCTTGGTCTCTTGTTTTGATCCAAAAATCTTAGGGAATTGAGTGTTGTTGGTGTGGCAAACCTAAAGGTAAGCGCAGGGTGATCACCATTCCAGATGATATCACTGTTATGTCTAGCTGACACAGGAACATTAGGAAGAACTTCATGACAGTTAGAGCTGTTCGGCAGTGGAATATGCTGCCACGGAGGGTGGTGGAGTCTCCTTCTTTGAAGGTTTCTAAGCAGAGGCTGGATGGCCATCTTTTGGGAGTCCTGTGATGGGGTTCCTGCATGGCAGGGGGTTGGACTGGATGGCCCTTGAGGTCTCTTCCAACTCTATGATTCTATGATTCTATGATTCTATGGAACAGTTTCCCATGTATACTGATGTCCAGATGGAGAGTGTCAAAAATGAGATACTGTATAGAGCAGGCATGTCCAAACTTCGGCCCTCCAGATGTTTTGGACCACAACTCCCACAGTCCTTTGCCATTGGAAATACAGGCTTGGAATTCTGGGAGTTGTGGTTCAAAACATCAGGAGGGCCAAAGTTTGGGTATGCCTGGTATAGAGGAATGTGGGTGATGATATCCATCTTGAGTCAGGCCCTGGATTTGTGGGAGCAATACCTTTTGATGTTGGCTCTTAGAATGTTAGTAGGTCAAGGAAAGGACCTTTCCGTACTGTCCTGAGAATAATTATGCCAAGGGTAGTTTAGTACAGTGCTAAAAAGGGAACTGGTTTTAACTAGAAATGGGCACAAAATGAAAAACAAAACACAGTTTTGTCGTTTTGTTACTTAGCAAATTACTTCATTATGTAATGAAAAGTTAGGGCACGTTTCATCACAAAATGAAAAGAAATACCTTTTATTTCTCTAGGAATGAAACAATTTGTCCTAGAGGAACCAAAATGGCAGGGGAAGCTTCCTCAAGCTCTTCCCTGTAAGCCCCTAATTTGGAGAGGTTTGGGCATTACGGGGCTGAGTTTTTAACTCCTAAGGGGGTGCCCCTAGGAAAAAATAATTCTAATTGAATCAGGAAACTGCAATACAACCCCCTCCCCAACTGGTGAGCGATTAGCAGCTTAGCTTCCTTCAATTAGAATGATTTTTTTCCTAGGGGCACCCCCTTTGGAGCTTGATAACTCCGCCCCCTGACCCACAAACCTCTCCAAATTTCAGGGGCTTACATGGAAGAGACCAATGAAGCTCCCTGGTCATTTTGGTGCAGATACATGGCTGCAAACACTATTTTTGAGTACATAAAATACATAATATACTCAAAAATAGGGTTTGCAGCCGCATATTGGCATGGAAAGCACAGAAAATCATTCTAATTCAGTTAGAAGTTCAGAACTAAGCCAATAATAGCTGCCACAAACCAACACCTGCGGGTGAGCAATTAGCAGGTTCCGAGTAAATTAGAAATGATTTTTCCTAGTGGGACCCCATTTGGAGTTTAATAACTCAGCCCCCTTAACCATAAAACTTTCAAAATTTTGGGGGCTTACAGGGAAGAGCTCGAAGAAGCTGCCCTGCCATTTTGGTGCCTCTAGAACCTACGGGAGTAGAGATGGGCACGACTCAAAAATGGTGTTTCGTTTGTCGTTTGGTTGTTTAGGGGTCCGTTTCGGTTCGTTTTCATTTTTGTGACATTTTTGCAAAAAATTTCATTTTCATTTCGTTAGGTAACAAAACGAAAAAACAAAAACAAAAATGAAAAATTGCTGTTTCGTTAGCATTCTTTTTAGTTCAATGCATCTGCTGCAACGAAATCGAAAAACACGGCAAATTTGGTCATTTTGTTTTCATTTTCGTTTTGTTTTTAAAAAATTCATTTCATTTTCGTTGCGTAACGAAACGAAAAAACGAAAACGAAAACGAAAAATCGCTCGTTTCGTGCCCATCTCTATATGGGAGCATAGTGTTTTGTTTCACTTCATTATAAAATTACTTTAAAATTCATTAGTAATGAAACAAAACAAGACTACTAAAGAAACTAAATGGAACAGAAGACTATATTTCTGTTTTGTGCCCATCTATAGTTTTAAATGTATTGATCGGGGGGGGGGCAGCAAGAAATATCATTTACTTCCCTGAATCTTCAAAATGCATCATCAGCCTTACAAAGGCACAGGATATGAAACAGGATTTCAGCCACACAACCAAAATGGAACAACCTGGAAAACAGGATGCTTTTGCATCACACAAAGGGCAAACACAGACCTACCTCCAAGGAACAGCCAGAAGCTGCGTGACACCAAAACTTTGGAAACTTCTCTTCTGAGACTAAATCCCAGAACCCCTTAGACAGCACGGCTAAAGGAGATGGTTGTTTGGCTTTCCCAGTCATTTCCCTCTTTTCCTCAGCCACGTTGAGTCTTGGACCACCTCTGCCACCATACATAGATTATTACATTTATATTGCAGAGGGAAAATAAAGTTTGGGTGCACATGATGTCAAGTTGCTTTTGTCCATTTTTTAAGTGTGGTATTTGTTTGCTCCTTTTTAGTATTTGTATACTTGCAGCTTTAATTATTGTCCTTTAATAATGTAAACCATGTTGAGTCCTTTTTTAAGGAGAAAGCTAGTGGTTTTAAAATGAATATTTTAAATGATTAAAATGTATAAAGTAACATGTCTGTGGAGATTCTCAGCCACGTTGAGTCTTGGACCACCTCTGCCACCATACATAGATTATTACATTTATATTGCAGAGGGAAAATAAAGTTTGGGTGCACATGATGTCAAGTTGCTTTTGTCCATTTTTTAAGTGTGGTATTTGTTTGCTCCTTTTTAGTATTTGTATACTTGCAGCTTTAATTATTGTCCTTTAATAATGTAAACCATGTTGAGTCCTTTTTTAAGGAGAAAGCTAGTGGTTTTAAAATGAATATTTTAAATGATTAAAATGTATAAAGTAACATGTCTGTGGAGATTCTCAGTCATTCAGGTGAGATTGTATGGGAGTTGAGCCATGACAACTGGACTTCTTTTCTTGTGGGAACGAAACGTTTGCTACTCATCCAAGTAGCTTCTTCAGTTCATAAAGTAACCTAACTCAATTGAGCTTAATGGACCTTTCTTAGAAGACATATATAGGATTTTGCTGTTACTCATTTTCTGATGTATGTATGTATGTATGTATGTATGTATGTATTAGAGATGGGCACTGAATGCCAAAATGGTGTTTCATGCTCGTTATTCGGGCCGTGGAGCCCTCTTCGGGTCATTTCCATTTTTCGGGCCCCAGGGGCCTGCTCCGTTTTTTGGGTGTTGTTTTTCGGCACCCACCGTGAAAGTGTTCCCACGACCGGAGGGAGCCCTCCCGAGCTGGCAGCAAGCCTCCTGAGAGAGCTGTCCCACAGCCAGGATGGTTACCAACTCAGGGCTTTTTTTAAAAAGCCCCGACCAGCTCTAGCAAGTTGCCCGGTGCTTGGCGCATTTTTTTTAAAAAAAATCTTTCCCCCCCCTAGAAGCCCAGCAGGGGGCCCACACTACACCTGATCAGGGCTTTTTTTAAAAAGCCTGGACCAGCTCTAGCACACTCGGTACTTGGTTCTTTTTTTAAAAAAATTTATTTTTCTTTCCCCCCCCCCGAAGCCCAGCAGGGGGCCCGCACTACAGCTGATCAGGGCTTTTAAAAAAAAGCCCTGACCAGCTCTAGCGCACCCCTTGCTCGGCGCAACGGCAGCGGTGGTGGTGGTGGGAAGGGGCGCCCCCCCGGAATGGGAGGAGGAGGAGGAAGAGAAGAGAAGCACGGGGAGCCAGCCACCTGAGGCTGCGGCAGGCAGTGACAAAGTTCCCTTCCCTGTTCCCCCCTGCCACCTGGCAGCCCGCCTTGCCTCACTCAGTGCCGGTCCGGAGCCAGACTTGGGGCGAGGCAGCCACGGGCGGCTTTGACTCTTGGGCATGCCTGCGCGGATTTCTTTTCCTCACCCCGAGGTCCACCTAGCAGTCACAGAGCCCTGCCCCCGACCAGCTCTATCACGCCCCATGCTCGGCACAACAGCAGCTGTGGCAGCGGCGGGAACAGGCGCTCCCCGGAATGGGAGGAGGAGGAGGAGGAGGAGGAGGAGAGAAGTGTTGGGAGACACATGAGGTGGCAGTGGCAGGAGGACCCAATGGCAGCAGGCGGCAGTGACATCCATTCCCTGCTCCCCCCACTTTGGCACAAGGTTGGGCATTTTGAACTCTCAGGCGTGCTGGGTTTCTTCTCCTCCCCCAGACACAGTTACCAACTCGCACCAGCAATTAGCCCAGCAGGGGACCCACACTACAGCTGATCGGGGCTTTTTTAAAACAGCTCCAGCGTCCACCATCTTAAACAAAAACGAACAGTAACAAAGTTAATTTTCTTGTTTCTGTTCAGGTTGAGCCTGACCCGTTGCAATGGTCGTTATTTGTACCGTTACGTAATGGAATGAATAACGGAGAACAATAACGAAAAAATGGTCGTTTCATGCCCATCTCTAGTATGTATGTATGTATGTGGTTCTTATTCATATATTTTTAATTTCAATTTTTTTCACTTATGATCTTTGAAATACTTTTCAAAAAGGCCAAAAATGACCAAACAAGCACTATAAAGACTATCACCAGATGTGAATAAAACATAAAATGGCAGAGTGTTTCAAACTACTATTTATTTCTTTAGAACTCATTCTAAAGCATTCATTAAAATGAATCCCCAGATGTGGTTCTGCCTTGCATACTGTAAAGCAATTGGAGGATTCAGGAAAAAGGAATGTACCTGTGAAATCTTCCTACCCCTGAAAGGCCTTAGCTCTTTTTTATATAATGGAAGTCAATCCATTGGATCTGATGTGTTAGGTATCCTCTCCCATTACATCAGAGCTTCCTTCTGGCCTCTGTGAAACAAAAGGCATTTCTTCACATTGCCAGCAAAATCTTCCTCCTTCTGTGGGTAACCTGCTTCTCCACAACCACCTGACTTCAGTACAAGGAACACACTGTGGACATGAATAGGGTAATAGCAGGAGACTAATTACAGCACCATTCAAGGAAATTACATGGTAAATTTGCCCTGGCTGGGTCTACGTCCCCATTCGGTTCCCCTCATGTGAACGCTAATGATTTGAATATGGATGGGAAGCAAGCTGCTGGCTGTTTTGCAAAATCCTGACAGCCATTTTACAAAGTTTTCCCTGACAGTTTCACTCAATCTAGTTGCATATATTTGAATATCAGAAAAAGGAAAGGAAAGAAGCCCATAACACAATAAAACTAAGCGTGTTTTCATCTCTATGATTCTCAGTCAGATTCTCACACAAAATTTGCCTTCTCTTCTGTATCTCTGTGTATGTGTATTTTTCCTTCACAAATACAAAATCTATCTCCTCTTTTTCATATACATAAGACAAATAAAATAACCCACCCTCTGTTTTGTTAATTTAAAATGTCCCTTGCTTTTTCTTTTAACAATGTCTTGTAAGATTTCAGCCTAAGTGGGGTGAAAAACAATACACAATTATTCTAAAAAACAGAAACAAACCTCTTTATCTATCTATCTATCTATCTATCTATCTATCTATCTATCTATCTATCTATCTATCTATCTATCTATCTATCTATCTATCTATCTATCTATCTATTTGTCTGTCTGTCTGTCTGTCTGTCTCTCGGTCGGTCTGTCGGTTGGTTGATCGGTCTGTTTGTCTGTCTGTGTATCCGTCTGCCTGTCCCTCCCTCCCTCCTGCCTTCCCTCCCTGTCTATCATCTCTCCCTATCTATCCTCTCTCTCTCTCTCTCTCTCTCTCTCTCTCTCTCTCTCTCTCTCTCTCTCTCTCTCTCCCTATCTATCCTCTCTCTCTCTCTCTCTCTCTCTCTCTCTCTCTCTCTCTCTCTCTCTCTCCTCTCTCTCAGCTATCTATCATATAAAAGCAATTATGTATGCACCCAGCAAGCTCCCCTTCCCACTCCTGGTCTTGCAGTGAAAATTGGGTGTGTGACTGAATACATGATGGGATGTCTCTTGAAGCTACCTTTGTCATGTGATTGCCCTTGCATACCTGGAAAATGGCAATAGGATTTTGACTGGAAAAGTGTGTTTTTCTTAAAACCACACTATTAACTACCTTGCATGTTCCGAATACCATGGATGTGGGAGCAGTTTGCCTGCCCTCCTGGGCAAGGCAAAAGCAGGAGGAGACCAGGGACGATGGCCAGCAGGGCTCAGGTGAGGCTTACCTTAAAAGGGAGCTCACCCAGTTCCCTGGTCTCTTTTGCTTCAAGCACTGTTTCCTCCCATCCACCCTATTATTAACGAGATTAGCTGGTTACTTCGGGGCCGGAGGCGAATATTTGGCCTGCCCCTTGATTGGCATATTGGAGAAGGTGTGTTTTCACCCATCCCATTCTTAATGTGTGTTTATTCGGGTGTAGTTTGGTTATTGGTCACACTTGGTGGGTAGTGGCGGAAGAGAGGGAAAAAAGTAAAAGAGTTCAAAGACACCATAGGAGTGTTTGCCAATCCTCTTCTTGGATATCAAAGGCCTAGAGGACTCATCTCCAAGAGGTGGGAGAAGGCAAGGGTCCCATAGGCAGTCACCTGGTAGTGACATTTATTATTTCTTGAATTCGTTTCAGGACTGGGGCTAGGGCGAGGCTGGCTCCAGACCCCCCTGTTATGGGCAGTAAAGTATTATATGTTAATAAAGTATGGCCAATGTTTTCATCCAATTATCTGTGTCTCGCCTCATTTCTCTGGGCTGCTTGGGCAATGCTTCTGTTGATGAAACCAAGAATTGCATTGGCTTTCTTGGCTGCTGCGTCACACTGCTGACTCATGTTCAATTTGTGGTTCACCAAGACTCCCAGATATCTTTTACGGGCACTATTCTCCAGCCAGGTATCTCCCATCCTATATCATATCTATGCAATTCATTTTTTTCTGCCTAGTTGCAGGACCCTACATTTCTCTCTGTTGAAACTCATTCTATTTGCTTTGGCCCAGCACTCTAAACTGTCAAGGTCATTTTGGATGCTTATTAGAGGTGGGCATGAAACAGAAAATTGATGGTTCGGTTTGTTGGTTTTGTTAAAACAAAAATTCATATGACCTGAACTTAACCAAACTGGTTCTGCATACCTGGATGGCACTGGCCATGCCGGATGGTGAGTGGCCTGACTGGGCAGCAGGAGGCCTCACCGCTACCTCTGGAGCCCTGGCAGTGGCTGCGCCGGGTGGTGGTGGACTGCTCTGCTGCCACCTCTGGAGGCCCAGCAGCAGCCATGCCAGGAAGAGTGAGGCCTCACCGCTGCCTCTGGAGGCCCAGCAGCAGTCTCACCGGGCAGTGGGAGGCGTCACCGCCACCTCCGGAGCCTGGGCAGTGGCCATGCTGGGCAGCAGTGGACCACACCACTGCTGCTTCCGGAGGCCCAGCAGCAGCCATGCTGGGCAGTGGGGGACCTCAGTGCCACCTCTGGAGCTCCAACAGCAGCCACACCAGGCAGCAGGTGGACTGCGCCGCTGCTGCCTCCGGAGCCCCAGCAGCTCCACACCGCTGCCTTTGTCCCTGACCCGGATGTCAGGTAAGAGATGCTGGTGGGGTGGGGAAAACAAAAAACGGACAGAATTTAGGTGCCACTAAAATCTGCTCCTGGAATAGCATTCTGAAAGGTTAGTCTTGCTTTGAAAAGAAATGATCTACGACTGTTCAATAAAGGGTCATTGTTCCATTGATTCCATGTGGCTCCTCTAGTTGAATTTTGCAACTCGATTTCAGGTTTTAGGTAATAGAGAGAGATATAAGATTCAGTATGGTAATTAGAGATGGGCATGAACCGAAAAAATTGGAATTCCTTTTGGTTCGGTTCGTTTTAAGGTTCAGTTCATTTTGTTTTATTTTTAACAAATATTTTTTAGTATTCATTTCATTGGTTTGATTGGATTTGTTATTCATTTTTTTCCTACTCAAGCACCCACTGTGCAGCCCCTGGGGCCGGGTGGGCACTTCCTTCTATTATTATTATTATTATTATTATTATTATTATTATTATTATTATTATTATTATTATTATTATTATTATTATTATTATTAGAGATGGGCACGACTTAGCGGTATTCCCGTTTCCGTTTCCGTTACTCGGTTCTGTTACTCTACGGAAACGGTAATGGGAATTACTCCGCCAGACTTCGAGCTCGAACCGACGAACGAACAATTTTGGTCTGATTTGTCGTGCTCGTTACTTGCATCGCGCGATTGCGCGATGCCACGCGGCACAGAAAAAAAGTTTTTAAAAGTTAAAAAAACCCGGTTCCCGGCTGAAAAGCAGGCGGAAAAATGCCTGCCGTGCCTCAGGGCACCTACCACAGGGGTTGTTTCTGGAGGTCCCCGGCCTCCCCCCTCATCCCCCGTCCTGGGCTGCTCTGGTGGGACTCGCCGCAGGCTCGCAGCCAGCAAAAAGTCCAGTCTCGCCGCCGGCCGCCCGCAATTAAAGCGCAAGCAAGCGGCACGGACGGCACAGGAAAAAACTTTTAAACTCTCCCCCCACCCATTCCCGGGCCAAAAAAGCAGGCGGAAAAATGCCTGCTTGACTAAGGGCGCAGGGCACCTACCGGAGGGGTGGTTTCTGGAGGGGGGGTCCCGCCTCCCCCCGTCCTGGGCAGCCGGACTCGAGTTGCCATTTCGCCATGCCATGCGGTGCGGGCGGGGGATCCAAAATGGGGCGGCAAACGCAATATTGTTTTTGAAATCGTGGTCCAAAAACACACAAGCACAACAGAAACACGCGAAAATTTATAAACTGCCAGATTTTTCACAGTAGCAGTGGGTTTTTTCTTGCAACAAAATGTCTCTCCTCTCCTCCTCTGTCCTCCATTTATTTTATTATTATTATTTTTTTACACCTGCGCAATGATGGGCTGGCCGAGTGGCCAGCCATGTGGGAGTGGACAACCATGCAAATTTTTGGAGCCATCCCACCAGTCGCATGGCCACTTGGCCATGGAGACTTCTGGGATGTGCCAAAAAGCCCCCTAAAACCTGCCCTAGCCCTAACCCTAACCCTTGACTCCGTACCCATACGTCAGAGACTGTCTTCTTAGTGGGTCAGAGAGGCACCCAGAGGTGCAACCCACTAGCCCACCGTAACCTTACCCGTCACTAGCCTAACCCTAGCCATTGCACTAAGCCACCTTAAAGCCAGATCTACTTGCTTGCATTGCACTACACGCAGCAAGTACAATTCCCTTCTGTGTGAGACATGGTGGTGCCAGAGCCTTGTGAAGGGCGGGCATGACGCTATCACTCTCACACTGGTCTCACTGTCTGCACATTATGTTATGCAATATCCATATGGCTATTGCATAGCATTTTGCAGCAGCAGCAGGTGAGGAGGGGAGACCCCCATGTAGAGGGGTCTCTCTTGGAGCCTGCTTCCCCTTCCTAGTGGCAGGAGGCACCCACGGGTGCCTCCAGGAGCCCACTTTCCCTTTATAGCGGGCCAGAGGAGGCACCCACCCCACAGAGGTGCCTCCAGGAGCCCGCTCCCCCCCAAAAAAAACCAGTACTAACGACAACGAAAAAACGAAAAAACAAACCGACTAATTTTTGCGAATTTTCGCGAAAACCGGAAACGACCCGAAACGGGACCGGCCCGACTAACGACAACTCGAAAAAAATTTTTTTCAAGTCGTGCCCATCTCTAATTATTATTATTATTATTATTATTATTATTATTATTATTATTATTATTATTATTATTATTATTATTATTATTATTATTATTATTATTATTATCATCATCATCATCATCATCATCATCATCATCATCTTTACTTTAGAGTGTCAACCCAGCCATCTCTGGGGCCGGGTCGGCGCTCCTTTTTTAAATTTTTTTTATTTTTCAAGTGCCAAAATAAACCAGCCTTTGGCTGGTTTGGTGCTTGTTTCATTTTTTTATTTTTTTATTTATTTTAGCGTGCCAACCGGGCCACCCCTGGAGCTGGGTCAGCACTCCTTTTTTATTTTTTTATTTATCTGATTTATTTATATTTTAATTTATATTTTATTTTTAAATTTTTTACTGCTGACCACATGGCCCATGCTACAACTGTAGTGCGGGCTGGTCGGTTTTTTTAAAAACTTTAGCCAGCCATGAGCCAGGTCAGTGATCACAGGCTGGTAATGGGCCCACACAACTTTTAGTTTTTTGGGGGGGTTACTGCCGACCATGGCCGCCTACCAGCTGTAGCATGGCTGGTCAGCTTTTCCCCCCTCCCCGATGCCTCCTCCCTGCAGCCAGGAGGACCCACCAGACCAGGAAGGACACCCAGGACCAGCAGGGGCACCAAGTAGGCTGTCGGAAATGAAATGAACCTAATCAAAAGAGAAATTTCCATTTTGTTTCATTTCATTTATCTTAAAGGGGGCAGTTCATTATTCGTTTCAAATAATGAATAACAAAATGAGCCAAAAGTTCATTTCTTGACGGAACCCCTTCCATTAGAGAACCTTAGAGGACCAATTCTTCCTCAACCTCTCTCCCATGGAACCCTACAATGCATTTCATAGGCCAGACAACCCTAGAGCAGGTATTCAGGCAGGTCAAGCGGCTCCAGTTCACACAGGAAAGGGAAGAATCTCTAATCAAATCTCATGAGAACACTGCTGGATTTAGGTACATTATCACAACTCGAATGAACATCCTTGCCACTATGTTTCAAATCAGTCTCTAAATCATTTTCAAGGTTGGTCCCAGGCGTGATAGATTGTAGTAAACATGTCTTGTTGTCATCAAAGCATGGACAACTGAGATTGGGACAAGTCCAAAGAAATCTTGAGAA
Organism: Phrynocephalus guinanensis; assembly: GCA_037367245.1. Classification (NCBI taxonomy): domain Eukaryota; kingdom Metazoa; phylum Chordata; class Lepidosauria; order Squamata; family Agamidae; genus Phrynocephalus; species Phrynocephalus guinanensis. The sequence goes on along the minus strand of CM074738.1, from coordinate 94,950,823 downwards.
GCAGCCTCACAACTGCTTGCCTTAATATGCCTAGGTACACCCCACTCCCATAGAGCCTTTTAGCACCATCCAACTCTGCCCAATACTCTGTCTGGCAAAAAATATATATATATCACAGAATAATTCAATTCGAAGGGACCTATAAGGCCACCCAGTATAATGCCTGCTCCATGCACGAATAAAAATCAAAGCAGATCTGACAGACGGTTGTCCAATTTTCTTTTGAATGCCTCCAGCGTTGGAGCACTCATCAGATAATGAAATCACAGACAGCGCAAGGACTACATGTCTCCAAGAACCCATTCAAAACAGCATACAATTTAGTGTTTTTCCACTCATATGGAAGAAATTACTGATAAATACCAAGAACCAAGGATGATACTTACAAACATTGTTGAGCCTTTCTGTACATTCATAAATAAATAGTGCAAAACAAGAAAGCCCATTAGGAACACAGGTTGAAATGAATAGTCTTCATCTGAAAAGGCAATGCATGCATGCATGAATGAGCCATTCCTTCCATTTTGTGTTTATATGTTTTAGATAAGTAGTAACATTATTCCTATACTTTAGATGGATAGCTGAGGCCACACTGAAGGTAATTATAATAGCAAGGGAGACAAAAACAACAACACTATCTGAAAGGGCAGGAAATAAGTGGAAGAAATCTATGGTATTCTTTAGGCTTTCAGTGCAGTGCAAAGTGGAATTGTACAGAACTGCGGACAGAAATATGGCTCAGGAAGCTGCTTTGGTGTCAAGGTCAAAGTCAAGACACTCAAACTGGAGAAGAAGGGGTAGGAAACTGAACAAATGTGTCACTCCAGACAGTATTTAGGGAAGTTAACTTAAATATTTACAAAATAATTGCTTTGCAGATATCAGTGTGGGAGGAAGAACTGTTATAGGAAACACAAAAGGAAGCATCATTGGGAATAGTGAGGAAGTTTAAGGGTAATATTAATTACTTGGCCATGGAAGATGAACAAAATGTAAAGACAAAGAGTTGTCCTCATGATATTCAGAAGTTTGCTTCAAGACCGTTTGATTTTGAATTGTTCCAGGAACGTTCAGATTCTTCCTTTCTAATTTCAAGAGTTCCTTCTTTAATGGCAAGCATTTGTAGTATCTGTTCCCAATTATGCTGGCACGTAGTGAAAGAACCATACTTTTTGTTCCATTTAGGAGCATATATTTGACTTCAGATACGGGCGAACAAAATGTTGGAATGAGTGTCAGAACATCTGTTTCTCTCATAACAGGACAAGAGTGATTGGAGTGGATATGTACTCATATATGTGTGTGTGTATTTGAAGTTAAAATATACATCTATGACTCAAAGCAAACATGTTGGTCTTTTTCTGAGATGGTTACTGCAGTAATATCAGTGTCTTGGTGATGAGCTTCCTATAGGTACTAGAGATGGGCACAAACTCAAAAAATGACATTTCGTTTCATTTCATTGAGGGGCTCGGTTCGGTTCATTTTCATTTTTCATGAATTTTCACAAAAATTGTTTTGTTGGTTCGTTAATTCGTTATTCATTTTTACCTGCTTTGCGCGATTTTAAAGCATTTCTGCGTGGGGGCGTCCCCCAACACCCCAGACCAGAGGGAAAACACTAAAAAAAATGATGCTGGCAGAGACACAGTATAGAATAGGTACGCAGAATAAATAATTATTGCTGGGTTTTTACAGATATTCAGGATGTTTTTTAACATTTAAAACAGCTCTTTTCATCGTGGGTCGCCACTAACAAAAATGAAACATAACTAACCTAATTTTCTTGGTTCAGTTCAGTTCGTTCCAATTTCATCGCCAGATTCGTTATTCATTTTGTTACGTAATGAAACAAATAACGAGTAACGGAACGAAAAAAATTCATTTCGTGCCCATCTCTAATAGGTATCTAGATGACAATGGTGTGAACCAGTTGCTTTAGGCCAGATTTGGCAACTATCCTTTCATGTTTGTATGCATAGGCAGTATTCACTTATCAGCTGTACCACCAGAAATCACTGTTGGACTTTAGAAGCCTCATAAATTGTTAAGGAAAAGTTTAGAAATCTAAATACTTACTAACAATACATTGTCACAGAATTGTTTTCAGAGAACTATCCCGTTTCTCCATTTTGATTACTTGAGAACAGAATACGAACAATTTCTGAGGTAAACATTATCTATTTTCATTTTTTATTGCTCTTGTAGCAATTTCATGAAATAAAGAACATCATTAGCACAGATCCATCAAGCACCAGACAGGCCCGTTTCTCATATATCTAAGGAGAGTCAGCTGGAATTGAAACAGATGGAAGGTTTAAATGAGATTACATTAATATATTCCCTTGCCAGCACCATTTCTTTAACACGCGCGCACACACACACACACACACACACACAGAGAGAGAGAGAGAGAGAGAGAGAGATATTGAAAATGATCCTTTCCAAAAGATTCTTTGCCACATGAGAGTAAACATGCTTTATCATATGATAGCCCTATGAGGGGGGGGGGGAACTGAAATAACTGGACATTAGAGATGGGCACGACTTAGCGGTATTCCCGTTTCCGTTTCCGTTACTCGTTTCCGTTACTCTACGGAAACGGTAACGGGAATCACTGCCCCAGACTTCGAGCTCGAACCGACGAACGAACAATTTGGTCTGATTTGTCGTGCTCATTACTTGCATCGCGCAATGCCAAGCGGCACAGAAAAAAAGTTTTTAAAAGTTAAAAAAAACCCCGATTCCCGGCCCTAAAAGTAGGCGAAAACTGTCTGAGGGCACCTACCAGGCCAGAAGGGTGTTTTATTTGGGGGGGGGTGTTCCCCGCCCCCCTCTCCTTGGCTATTGCTACTGCTGCGCTGCTGGTACCAGGCTGGGAGGGCGCATCCATTTGCCATGCAGTGCGGGGGATCCAAAATGGCGACCGCAATATTTTTTTTGAAATCGTTGCCCAAAACCCCACCAAAGCACCACAGAAACATGCGAAAATTAGCTATTTTAAATGCTTGAATTTTTACAGGAGCAGCAGTGGGTTTTTCTTGCAAAAAAAAGTCTCCGTTGATTTTATTTTATTTTATTTTATTTTATTTTTTTACACCTGCACATTTGCAATGATGGGCTCGCCCATGGGAGTGGACCATGCAAAGTTTTGGAGCCATTCCACCAATCGCATGGCCAGGTTTTGCTGACTGTACCAGGCTGGGAGGGCGCATCCATTTGCCATGCGGTGGGGGGGAATCCAAAATGGCGACCGCAATATTTTTTTTGAAATTGTTGCCCAAAACCCCACCAAAGCACCACAGAAACATGCGGAAATTAGCTATTTTAAATGCTTGAATTTTTACAGTAGCAGCAGTGGGTTTTTCTTGCAAAAAAAGTCTCCGTTGATTTTATTTTATTTTATTTTATTTTATTTTTTTACACCTGCGCATTCGCAATGATGGGCTCTCCCATGGGAGTAGACCATGCAAATTTTCCACCAATCGCATGGCCACTTGGCCAGGTTGACCACAGAGACTTCTGGGATGTGCCAATCGGGCATAAACAGCCCACTAATCGTAGCCCAAACCCAAACCCTAAGCCTAACCCATACGCCAGTACACTGTCCTTCTAAGTGGGTCAGAGAGGCACCCAGATGCACCCCAATACTCACCGTAACCTCACCCGTAACTAGCCTAACCCTAGCCGTTGCGCTAAGCCGTCTTAACCCTAAGCCAGATCTACTTGCATTGCACTACATGCAAGTACGTGAGACACAGCGGGTGCAAAGAGTCTGCCAGTCCGTCACTTGTGGCTCTGGCTGACTCCTGCAGCTCCCTCCAGGAGCCCGCTACCCCCTCCCCAAACCAGTACTAACGACAACGAAAAAATGAAAAAACGAACCGACTAATTTTTGCAAATTTTCGCGAAAAACGGAAACGAGCCGAAACGGAACCGGCCCGACTAACGACAACTCGAAAAAAATTTTTTTCAAGTCGTGCCCATCTCTACTGGACATGTTTAGCCTTGATAAAAGAAGAGTGAGAGGAGATACAAGAGTACTACTCAAATACTTGAAAGGCTGTCATCCAGAGGTGGGGCAGGACCTTTTCTCAATCATCCCAGAGTGCAAGACACACAACAATGGGCTCGAGTTACAAGGGTGAGAGCTACAATACTGGAAGCATTCAAGAGAACCTTGGCCAATATTCTTTGATTCATATCCCTGCCTTGAGCGGGTGGGTGTGTGTTGGACTCAACAGCCTTATAAGCCCTTTCCAACTTCATGATGACTCTATGATTTGCAAACACCCTTCTAAACCATCAGACTTCACCATTGCTAGATTGGTGGCTATGTTTTGCCTGTTGTCTCCTTAGAAACCCATAGAATTCTAAGGAAGCAGAAAACTGTAAGAATTCATTTGCACACAGCTTTACCAGTATCACACAAGAAATGGTAGTCAAAAGGATCAGAAAGAAACATGTGTGTTTTCCCGGCTCTTTACCGCCCATCTGCCCTCCCTCCCTTTCCATCAGCCAGACATATTCCGTTTTTAATGTCATGGATACTCATTGTTATTTCCACTTCCTCCAACCTTTTTTTCTGTTTAAGATTTTGTAAACTAGATAGCAGGGAGCACTCATTTATTTATTTAAAATGTATTTATCCTTTCTCCTAACAAAGGGCCCAAGGCAGTTCCCATCATTCAAAGATAATATTTAAAGCTAAAAACAATAAAGTTACAAATACTAAAAGCAGCAGCAGCATCAACTGTAGTAGTGTTCTTTCTCAGTGTGGCTTACTGATCTAACAGTATATACATGCAAGAATAGAACTAGCAACAAGAATGCATAAAGTAAGATTTTATGCATTTAAGTGCATTGCATTGTAGTTCCACTCTGTCTATCTCAAAGAACTTGGACCCAAGAAGTCTTGGTATAAAGAAGTAAATATCATTACAAGGGCAACATATTCTAAATGTGAAAACATTATTAAATCAAATATATCTGTGAATATTCTGTCATCCAGGTGAGTTTATCTGGAAGCTGAGTCGTGGCAACTGAACTTCTTTTCTTGAGATATTGAAACATTTTGCTGCTCATCCAAACAGCTTCATCAGTCTGAGGAAAGCTAGTTGTGAGTCCTTTATTTTATAGTTCACTTTGACCTCATGTCCAAAATAGTATGATGTGGTATGAAATAGGCTCATAAGATGAACAATGACCTGAATAGACTCAATAGTCATCTACTTTATGAGTCTATTCAGACCATTGTTAATCTTATGAGCCTATTTCAGACCAGGGTGACCATGAGGTCAAAGTGAACTATAAAATGGAGAACTCGCAACTAGCTTTCATCAGAATGATGGAGCTGTTTGGATGAGCAGCAAAATATTTCAATCTCTCAAGAAAAAAAGTCCAGTTGCCATGTCTCAACTTCCAGATATTATTAAATCAAATATTCAAATATAATTTAATCATTTAAATATTTAAAACATAATGCAATTATAACATCTTTTTAAAAAATATCTTAGGCCCTGGTCCCACGTCCCTTTAAAAGCAGTTTAAATTACTAGATAAACTGTGTCTAAAAATGCAATCCCCACGGCCACCGGGCTTTTTGAAAAGAAAAAAGAAAAAAGAAAACCCGGTAATGCTCCCTTAAGCGAGGTTTCTAAGACTTACCAGAGAGATAGGGAATTTTTTGCCTAGCTTTGAAAATCCAGCTTTTAAGGGGGCAGACGCCGTGGACCACGCAGATGTTCCGGGTTTCTTTTTCTTTTTTTCTTTTTCTTTTCATAGTACCGACCGGCTGTTCCTGGGGCCGATTGGCACTGTTTTTTAAAATTTCTCTGCACCATCGGAGTAACAGGAAGCTCTATCAGGTCCTACAAGCATTAATTTCCCCCAGCCAAGTGGTCCTTTTTTTAAAATGCTAGCACCACCTGCTGGCCAAGGGGGCTGAACTGCACTTTAAAATAAAAGAAACAGGTTTGGACGTGGGAACTCCTGTCCCACATATTAAATCACGTGATGAGACGAAGAGGAAAAGCCGGACCTTCAGAAGATCAGGAGCGAAACCCAGGTGTGACCACGGCCTTAGTTAAAATAATCATTGCAGTTAACAACAAATTGAAAAGTACAGGAATCCTTTTAAAACCCATGTCCTTAATAACCACAATTTGGCCAGAGGCTCAACTGAATAACAAGGTATTTGGTTAACAGCAGGAGAGCATCAGGAAGGTAGCCACTGTAGCTTTCCTTGGGAAGGTAGGCCCTGAAAAATTTTTCTCCTACGTTCTCACCGAATGTGAACTCTGAAGGCAACAGGACTAAATGAAGGGATTTTCCGACAGATCTCAAACTCCAGGGAAACATGTATGGAAGACCAGAGTTTTTCATATAAAATTCTATACATTAATATCAAGCACTCTCCTCAAGTGCCATTCATTGTGTCTGTGGAAAAGGACCATCCACAAGCAAGTCGTTGTTCCTGTTATGTGCCATCACGTTGCCCTCACTGTATGGTGACTTTATGAATGAGGGAAGGCCAAAATGTTCCATCTTCAACAGCTCTGCTCAGCTCTTGCAGACCCAGGCTTGTGGCTTCCTTTTATGGAGTTGGTCAATTCTGTATTTGGTCGTCTTTTTCTGTTGCCTTCAATCTTTCCAAGCGCATATTGTCCTTTCCATAGAATCTAGCCTCACTTTCAACATTTTAACCTCAGATTTGATTTGAAATAGTACTTTGTTCATCATCTTTCTGGCACAAGAAAGATATAGGTGTAAAAGGACCCCCCACACACACTTTTTAAAAAAAATCATGTGGACACATCAGAAAGAACCATTGCAAACAGAAGTGCTCCCAGGCTAGCTCTTTCAAAACGGGGCAACTATTTTCTAAACCAGCAACCTTATTCACCATCTTCTGTGCTGCTTACAAATTGGCCTATGAACAGTTTGTAAGCTACTACTGTATAAGGTAGGACTTTAGTGGAAGTGTTATAGCCATGATGCAAGAGAACTACCCGGTGCTCATTCAGCCACATTCAAATGGCTAGTAAAATTTTAAGCACCTCCTCTTCAAAATGACCACGTAATATTTTTGAACACTACACCTGGGCCTCTATCACACACACACATGTTGATTTGATGCATACTCTTTCCAAGACTGGTCATGTGACATTTGATGTGCACTTTCTATCCCCATGGTAGCATTTTTGATGCTCTATTCACAAATCCCCATGGGCTGAAAGCGCATCAAATTGTTGTTTTGAAAAGCTGTTTTCTCTATCACTGTTATAGATGATAGATAGATAGATAGATAGATAGATAGATAGATAGATAGATAGATAGACAGATAGATAGATAGATAGATAGATGATATGCTTTAATTACTCATTAGCGATGGGCACGACCAGGAAAAATTACGTTTCGAGTTGTCATGTGTTGGAGCCGACCCGTTTCGGCTCCTTTCCATTTTTCGCGAAATTTTCCAAAAAATTGTCGTTTCGTTTGTCGGTTTTTCGTCTGTCGTTAGTACTGGTTTTGGGGGGGCGGGCTCCTGGAGGCACCTCTCTGGGGTGGGTGCCTCCTCTGGCCCGCCATGAAGGGAAAGCGGGCTCCTGGAGGCACCTCTCTGGGGTGGGTGCCTCCTCTGGCCCGCTACAAAATGGCATGCATAGCCAATTGGATATGCATATCATTAAGTTGCAGTTGCGGCAGGCAGAGGCACCTCTCTTTCGGGTGCCTCTGTGACTCACTGACTGCAGTGCACTTGGGCTGGGGAACGAAGTGAGAGAGGACCCCTACGGGCGCCCGCTGTGACTCACTAAGAAGGGAAGTGTACTTGCTGTAGTGCAATGTGAGTACACAGATCTGGCTTGTGGTTAGGGGTTAGCGCAAGGGCTAGGCTTAGGGTTACTGGTAAGGTTAGGGTGGGTTAGTGGGCTGTACCTCTGGGTGCCTCTCTGACCCACTAAGAAGGACAGTGTACTGGTGTATGGGTTAGGGTTAGGGTTAGGGTTAGGGTTAGGGTTAGTGGGCTTTTTATGCCCTCTGGCACATCCAGAAGTCTCAGTCAAAACCTGGCCATGCGATTGGTGGAATGGCTCAAAAAAATTGCATGGTCCCATCCCATGGCCAGCCCATCATTGCGCAGGTGTAAAAAAATAAAAATAAAAATAAAATAAAATAAAATCAATGGAGACGTTTTATTGCAAGAAAAACCCACTGCTGCTACTATAAAAATCCAGGCATTTAAAATACCTAAATTTCACATGTTTCTGTTGTGCTTTGGTGTGTTTTTGGACCACGATTTCAAAATAACTGTTGCGGTCGCCATTTTGGATTCCCCCCCCCCCCCGCATGGCACATGGAGATGACGAGGATGACCAACCCCCCCCCAGCATGGTGAAGCAGCCCAGGGCAGGAGGGGGGGAAGGCCGGGGACCCCCCCCCCCCAGAAATCACCCCTCTGGTAGGTGTCCTCAGGCAGGCATATTTTCGCCTGGTTTTTTGGCTGGGAATCGGGGTTTTCTTTTTTAACTTTTAAAAACTTTTTTCTGTACTGCTGTTGGCAATGGCATCGCGCGATCTCTGCGATGCCATGAACGACAATAATAAACCCAAGCCAATATTTCTTTTTTCGGGTCGGGTTCGAGCTGGAGCGGAGTGATTCTTGTTACCGTTTCCATTATGTAACGATAATGATAACCGAAAACGGAAATGAGAATTTCGCCGCTCCGTGCCCATGTCTAATAGTAATTCGTTGGTTCTCTCACAGCCCAACCTGCTCTTTAATACGAGAGCCTCTATCACACTGCATGTAAAAAGCACATTTTTTTATTTTTAAAAATTGCATCTGGAGTACTAGTCCCCACCGTGATGCGCTTCAAAAAAAAATACATGCCTCTGCCTCCTGAAGTGCATTTTCCTGATCCTTGCCCCTTCGGTAGTAATTTTTTGATCCTCATTTTCGGAGAATTGAAGTGCACATCAAAAGTAAATGGGGGCCTTAGCAGTGCACATTTTTGTTATTCTGCTAAATTGATTGATATTTTCTTACATTTATTTACTCCTTAAAATAAAAAAGTGGATTACTGATACAGGGAAAAACAAACAAAACATTTGTCATGTCCTCCAGCAATAAAACTAGAAACCCAGCATATGAGTAATAGACATGGGCACGACTTGGCGAAATTCTCGTTTCCGTTTCCGTTTCTCGTTTCCGTTACGTAACGAAAACGGTAACGACAATTACTCCGCCAGAACTCGAACTCGAACCGACTAAAGAAAAATTGGGTCTGATTTGTCATTGTCGTTCCTGGCATTGCAGTGATCGCGCAATGCCAAGCGGCACAGGAAAAAAGTTTTAAAAATAAAAAACCCGATTCCCGGCCAAAAATGAGGCGAAAATATGCCTGCCTGAGGGCACCTACCAGAGGGGTGGTTTCTGGGGGGGGGGTCCCCGGCCTCCCCCCCCTCCTCTCCTGGGCTGCGCAAAGTGCGCATCCTCGTCGAGTCGCAACTCGCCAAGCGGTACGGCAGAAAAAAAAAAGTTTAAAAAATAAAAAACCCCGATTCCTGGCCAAAAAAGCAGGCGAAAGTATGCCTGCCTCAGTGAGGGCACCTACCAGAGGGGTGGTTTCTGGGCGGGGTCCCCGGCCTCCCCCCTCTCCTCTCCTGGGCTGCGCATCCTCGTCATCTCACCAACTCGCCATGCCATGCGGTGCGGGCGGGGGATCCAAAATGGGGCGACCGCAATATATATATTGAAATCGCGTGGTCCAAAAACACACCAAAGCACCACAGAAACATGCGAAAACAGCTATTTTAAAACTGCCTGAATTTTTACAGTAGCAGCAGTGGGTTTTTCTTGCAACAAAACGTCTCCATTGATTCTATTCTATTTTATTTTTATTTTTATTTTTTTACACCTGCGCAATGATGGGCTGGCCATGGGATGGGACCATGCAATTTTTTTGAGCCATTCCACCAATCGCATGGCCAGGTTTTGACTGAGACTTCTGGATGTGCCAGAGGGCATAAAAAGCCCACTAACCCTAACCCTAACCCTAACCCTAACCCTAACCCATACACCAGTACACTGTCCTTCTTAGTGGGTCAGAGAGGCACCCAGAGGTACAGCCCACTAACCCACCCTAACCCTAACCGTAACCCTAAGCCTAACCCTTACCCTAACCCCAACCCTAACCCTAACCTGTACGCCAGTATGCTTCGCTTCTTAGTGGGTCAGAGGCACCCAGCGAGGTGCCTCCCAGAGCCCACTATCCCCCTACCCCTACCCCTACCCCTAACCTGTATGCCAGTATGCTTTCCTTCTTAGTGGGTCAGAGTAGAGGCACCCAGAGAGGTGCCTCCCAGAGCCCAATTACCCTAACCCCAACCCTAACCCTAACCTGTACGCCAGTACACTTCCCTTCTTAGTGGGTCAGAGGCACCCAGAGGTGCAGCCCAGAGCCCACAAACCCTAACCCCAATCCTAACCCCAACCCTAACCCTAACCCCATGCTCTGGGACGTCAAATCGCGCTAAATCACGGTGGAAACGACAAACGACAAACGGAAATGACAAATTTTTGTAAATTATCGCGACAAACGGAAACGACCTGAAACAGACCCGTTCTGACAAACGACTACTCGAAACGTCATTTTTTCTGTTCGTGCCCATCTCTAATTACTATTGGGCCACAGATACTTTTATAACTGCAGGCTCAACCTATAAAATTAGAATGAACCAACCTAATTTTAAGGGCTATCTTGTTCTCAGGTGAGTTGACATGACTCACTTCCATAGAATGCCATGGGTATTCAGGTCCCTTGTAGGGCTGCATAAAGCAGCAAAGCTGTATGACTTCTCATTTTCCTCCTTCCCTATTGATGGGCAGAATCATTAGCCAACAATAACATCACTGAGGAAAACATTAAACCTGTTACTGGCATCAAACCAACACAATGACACAAGAAACAGCAGCCCACTAAGCTTAAATAACAGAATTGTGCCTGCCAGATTGGTGGTTTTTTAAAAGACATATTTTAGGCATGTATATTTCATCAGCTACTTTCAAAAAGACCAAATGCTCCTGAGTTTGGATTTCATAACAATTTCCCTTGCCTTTGTAACTGATCTTAGTCATTAGTATGTGAAGAGTAAAAAAAAAAGTAATCAAGATCTTTTCCAGAGGGGAAAGTTGCAGAGGCACCTTTTCAAAACACTGCTTGGGTTTAAGATTTAAGACGGGTGCTTTCATGTTGATTTGGAACATCATTCTCTTGGATTCAACACATCTCAACAAAAATAGAAATACATGCCACCTTGGGCATCTGAACATTTATTTATGGGTATATCAGAGAAATAAAGTATGCCCGAAATGATGAGAACTGAAAAAATAAAAATATCCAGAAAATGTAGTTATAACTGAAAATAAGCACCATAACAAGCCTAATTCTGATGAGAATATGTGCACATCAGGTAAAATGTATAAATAAATCTATACATGGAGAGGGGAGACAAAGAAATAGAATGTACATATTTCTATTTTAAAACAAAACAAAATATTACACAAACCTCAAAGCCTGAAAGAAAGATCAAAGAAGATGAATTGGAAGAGAACTGGAGAAAAGCAATAAAATCAAAAGAGTGATGTTCACACCCTTGAAACAGAGAGTGTCTGAAATCTAGTAGAAGTCATAACTAGAGAAGGTTCATTGGATCAGTAGTACTTATGGAGGAGTTGGCTTACCAAATCCTCACTGATTCAATGTGCCCAATCTAGTTGTGACTTCTTATTGAATGTCAGCCACAATTTCACAACTCCCCTCAAGAAGAAAAGGGAGAAACATCCTTTCTTACTGGTCCCCTGGGAGCTTTCAAGCCTCACTTTATATATGGTGCTAAAGGAGCCCAGGCTGTCTACTTGCACCAAAGCTGAGTATATTGTGGTTATTTATTTATTTATTTATTTACAGCCCATCTTCCAGAGGAACTCCGGACAGTTTACGGCAGTAATATAGATATCAATTAATATATATATATCAAAATACAGTGCAATAATTAAATTGAAAAAACAAAAATAATAAAATAATCAGGCAGGATGGTGGCTTATGTGTTACCCCCCCAAACAACAACAACAACAACAACAACAACAACAACAACAACAACAACAACAACAACAACAACTATTGGTTGTCAAATGCCTCTCTAAAAAGTAAGGTCTGAAGAGATATTATGAAGACCGGCAGGGACTGTGCTAGGCAGATCTCATTCGGCAGTTTGTTTGAGTGTAGGGCCAGCCACTGAGAAGGCCCGGTTTGGAGTGATCAATTTCCCGGCCTCCCTGGAACTGGCTACCAGAAGTGAGAGTGCTTGCGACATTCTGGTGGGTCAGGCCTAAATTGACCTCTGGAAGATCCACTCTGTCAGGTACTCAGGTCCCAAGCTGTGGAGAATTTTGTAAGTCAAAACCAGTACCTTGAACTTATTCAGGACACAATGGGCAACCAATGCAAACAGGCCAGAATTGAGGTGATGCGGTCATATCTTCCTGCACCAACCACCAGTATGGCCACTACATTTTGTACCCACTGTAGTCACCAAATAAGGGTGCAGTTCTTTATGTCCCTACACATGAAGTAAGCACTACTAACTTCAGTGGAATATAAGCAGGGATGTAAATATTCATTTATTTCATCTCTGCTGAAATTCCTGTATTGAGCAGGGGGTTGAACTTGATGCCCTTGTAGGCCCCTTCCAACATCACTCTTCTATGAATCTATGATTTGTGCTGTAAATAACACAATGTGACAACTTTTGTCTTGGCTGCAAGACAAGACTTTTGCTTTTTTGTTGATCTCAGAAAGATTTTTTTGCATTTTCATTCCTCTTTTTTAATGGATCTCTACAAATGGACAAAACATAAATCCATAAAACTTTACATTATTATTATCTGGATTAGTAATGTTGTAGCATCTGATGGGTTATTTTCATCTTCGTAACCATTTGCAGAAATCCCTATGTGCTTGCTATGTATGGAGTTTATACATTTCATAAAAAGAAAAGCCATTTTGGCACCCCCAGTTCGCATTTGATTTCTTGGTCTCATGTTAAGCAACAACTGTGACTTGCCTTGGTTGTGATAAGATGAAATTTGACAGTTGTTGTGAGTTTTGGGGGCTGTTTGGCTGTGTTCTGGAAGTTTTTCTTCCTGACATTTCACCAGACTCTGTGGCTGGCATCTTCAGAGGGCAAGGAGCTCAGGGAACAAGGAGTTTCTCTCTGTGCTCAGAACTTCCTTCCAGAAAATGGCCAAGCAGCTCAAAAAACTCACAACATGTATCAGATCCCGGTCATGAAAGCTTTCGAGAATACAAAGATGAAATTTCTCCACAACTCATGGTTTCCTCCCGAGTATGTGTTTATGGGACTGTGGACTTAGTTGTGGCATAATTTGCTAATTGTATTTCCTTTTTTAATATAGGAAGAAAAGAATTTTGATCCACAACCAGTCCATAACAGCATAAAAAGAGTGATGCTTAAGGCTAACAGCCTAGTGTTCTGTTTTGACTGTGGCTAGTGGGATGTCTCTAGAAGGCTACAGGCTAGGCACAAGCCTCATGATAAGATCCTCCATTTTGCATTCCTTGTGAACTGGTATCCAGCAGCATAGTGCATCTGATACACGATACAACGCACAGTGATCATGACAAATAGTTATTGATAGGCTTATTCTTCATGAGAGTATCACATTGTGGGTGGGTGGGTGCTTTTCTAGGACCTGCCGGAGTGATTTGTCCCATGCCTGTAATAATATACCAGGTTTGTCGCACTGAAGTACTTTTAAGGGCGTACTTTGAAATCTGAATCTTAGGGGAAACTGTGGTGTGAGCACTTCAATAACAATGTAGTCTAAATGGGAGCACTAGTAACCCGCAGGCACCATAAGCCAAAGAGAAAAGCGGACTCATTAAATAATGTTCTCTACCTGATACAGGTTTGGTGGCATGCTTCCTGCACCAAACCCATCTATGGAAAGAGTATCTAAATATAGTGCTTAATATAAACTTTTAGAAAGAACACACAGCATCATGAATACATTCTATTAAAAGGGAAATGAAAAACAATACGGTATCCATACCAAGCCTGATTTTCTTTAGTGAAGTATTATTTAATAGCTCATTGAAGACCCAAATTTGGGTATTACAAAAATTAGCACATTTTCCTAGCTTATCCAAACAGATATTATGTAGATGTCCATGATGGTCAAAAGGTCAAAACTATGTTTGTACATTGACAGAAATGCATATATAGGGATAGATTATCATTATTGTTTCTGGCACTTCCATGCCGTCTTTCACCTGGCAATGGGACTCAGGCCTGTGTACAGCTCATTAAAAGAGACAGGATTTAAAACAACATAGAAGAGCCATTAAAATTATTAAACACATTATGTTATGTTAAAATTATGTATGAAAAACCAAAAGGCTGTTGGACCAGAAATGTTTTCATCTGCAAATGCCTATACATCAACATGTGAAATATATGTGCATATGTTTTCCCCCCCTTAAGATAATCTTCTCACATCACCCAATCTATCCGGGATTCACAACTCTGAGATGTCAACCCTAGAGAGGCCTGGAAATTTTCCACTAGGAACCAGGCTTTCTCAGGGTGATGACCGCAACACAATGGAACATGTTCCCTATTGAGGTCCACCAGACTCCCTGCCTTCCGACCTTTCAGGAAACATGTTGAGCTTTTCAAGGAGGCCTTTGCTAACATCCTCCACTTCTGATATTCTCAAAGACTCAAATTTGAGCTTGTTTTGCCATTGCCTAGATGTTTATTTCATTGGTTTTTAAAACTGTTAATCATGGGTTTATATTGTGGGAGCATAGTAGTAGTAGTAGTAGTAGTAGTAGTAGTAGTAGTAGTAGTAGTAGTAGTAGTAGTAGTTAGTTCGTTAGTTTGTTAGTTCGTTAGTAAGTTGATTTATATGCTGCGAAGTCCATCTGGCTCAAAGGCCATTCTGGGCAATGTGCAACATTCTAAAGAACACTGTTGTTGTTGTTGTTGTTGTTGTTGCTGCTGCTGCTGCTGCTGTTTGCTGGCCAGGGTAGTCCTTTGTTACTAAATGGGCGGGATACAAATGTAATAAACTAATGAATGAGTAAAATAACAGAATGTCATGCCCCACCTACCCTTTGCACTTTGAGGGGGACACTCTGGCCTGATCCTTGTTTGGCACCATGCCAATATTTGTCTGTTTCCTAATCTCCAGGGGAGCCCTCATC
Organism: Phrynocephalus guinanensis; assembly: GCA_037367245.1. Lineage (NCBI taxonomy): Eukaryota > Metazoa > Chordata > Lepidosauria > Squamata > Agamidae > Phrynocephalus > Phrynocephalus guinanensis. The sequence goes on along the minus strand of CM074738.1, from coordinate 94,935,530 downwards.
ATACCCTTTATAGTGGAAAGTTATGCCAAACCATTAGATTTGATTTCAGGCTGAAATCTTGTCTGCTCTCCCAAATCTGAGAACAGAAGAAAAAAGAGAAGCCAGGGGTGGTTGTGGGGAGGCAGGGCAAGGAACACTCATGAATTTCATCAGTGACACCATCACACCAAGTAGAAAGGAGCAACCAAAATGGGATGGGGCGAAAAAAACCAGGCCCTAATGCCTTATAGTGAAGCAAACAAAGCTACTAAATGAGTGAGACAATCATCTATGAACAGACCACTAGTTTTCTAAAAGAAAATGGGAATGCAACTGTCATGCAATAAGCTGCACTAATAGAAATCCTTCACTTCTTGTTGAAATTAACCAGTTCATCCCAGTTTATACTTGTTTGTAATGGTGGCAACACAGGCGCTATCACTCCCAACCCTCTCCTCATCTGCGACTCACCAGGCCACTTCCTTGCTTTTTTTACCTCCTCGGCTAATCTCCCAGTCAGAAGCAAAAGCCCAGACTTCACTGCACTGCCCTTTTGGCTGAATGGGAGACCAGCCAAGAGGGTGGGGGCAAAGAAGCCTAAAATGTTGCCAGGCCTGGAAGATTGGTTGAGGAGGTGCAGAAAGCTGGCACACTGAATGTGGAGAGTGGCTAATTGAGCCAGAAAAGATGAGGGAGAGGAGCAACACCTCCTGTGCTGCCGCCTTTATGTACTGAGATGAACTGGAAGAACCGGTTCGTGCCCATCTCTAGTGGAAAGCAGACATTACATCCCAGCTACCTAGCTCAAACATCCTTAGTGGCTGAAGTGTGAAGAAGAGATAATGAGTTTCATGAGGGATCTTTCTTTTTTCATGTCCAAAGCACTGCAGTACCATTATTAATGTATTAGATTTTCCCCCAATAGTGGGCAGCATTATCAATAATATTTTTTGGACAGCTTACATCAAGCCTTCCACAGTACATGTTGAAGGGCACAGAGTACATTGACATACATGTGAAGTTGTTGGCTCTTCTCTGAATTCGGAAAGGACTGCAGTGTTGTTACATGCCCTCTGTGACTTATGGTGACCCTAAGAATGAGAAACCTCCAACATCTCATGGCCTTAAGAGCCCAGCTCTGCTCTTGTTAACTCAAGCCATAGCTTTCTTTAGAAAGTTCAACCATCTCATATTTCTTCTTGCTCTTTTCCTCCTGGCTCCAACCTTTCCCAGCATCATTGTCTTTTTCCAATATTGTATTTTTCCCAACATTATCATCTTCACTGACACACTCAAACCCTTTCATCACAATAAGATGTGATCCAAGAAGACAACAAAGAACTTGTGTATTTACTGTAGGTTCTTCATGGGTTCTGCCAACTCCAGCCCATGAATGATTAAGTGACTAGTAAGTCAGTTCTCCATTTGATTGGAAACTACAGTAGGACCCCGATATCTGCTGGGGATTGGTTCCAGGCCTTCCCGTGGATAACGAAAACCGTGGATAAGAGAGAACGCCTGCCCATCCATCTCCAAACTGCTGTTTCCTGACAGTAGCTTGATTTATGACTGCTGTTTTGAGACAGTAGCTTGCTTTATGGCTGCTGTTTGTGACAGTATGTGATAATAGCTTGCTTTGTGGCTGCTGAATTATTTAATTTTTTCCCTCTGCCAACTGTAGATAACTGAATCAGTGGATAATGAATCAGTGGATATGGGGGTCCTACTGTAGTAGTGTTTCCTAGACTTCCATCTACAGTATTTTAAGAGGTGGGCAGTTCTTTCCTTCCACATTATAATCCTATAATTTTCTGCTGCTCCTTCACAATACACAGATGTTCTGGGTGGGTGGGGGAATGTTTTGTTTTGTTTAATATGGCAGGGCAGGGATGGTATCCTAAGGGAGGATGTGCATTTCATGTAGATTCATGTTTGATACCTCAGCCAAAATTAGCAGTCCCTCAGCGGTCCCTTCTGTGGGGGTCGCTCAGGATTCTGTTTTATTTCCTGTGTTATTTATCATTCTTATGAAACCACTAGAGATTATCTGGAGTTTTGGGGTTTGGTGTCATCAATATGTGGACGACAGCCAAATCTACCTCTCCTTAACACCTGAATCAATGGAAGCTATTTTAGCTTTTAGAACAGTGTTTGATATCAGTAAAGAACTGGATGAGAGTGAACAAACTGAAACTTAACCCAGACAAGACACAGGTCCTTCTGGTAAGTCAAAATGAAGATCAAGGGATAGGGATGCAACCTGCATGGATGGGATCACTCTCCAACTGAAAAAATATGTGCACAGCTTGGGGGTGCTACTGGATATGCTCCTGAGCCTGGATGCCCAGGTTTCAGTAACGGCCAGGAGTGTATTTGCACATTTAAAATGAGTGTCCCAGTTATGTCCATTTCTTGGGAGGTCATAGAATCATAGAGTTGGAAGAGACCTCAAGGGCCATCTAGTCCAACTCCCTGCCATGCAGGACCCCCCCCCCCCCCCAAAATACTCCTGACAGGTGGCCACCCAGCCTCGGTTTAAAAACCTCCAAAGAAGGAGACTCCACCACCTTCCGTAGCAGATCTAGCTGTCAGGAAGTTCTTCCTAATGTTGAAATGGCATCCCCTTTTCTGTGGTTTAAAACCATTGCTCCAAGTCCTCATCTCTGAGTCCATGGAAAACAAGCCAGCCCCCTCTTTGATATTACATCCTTTCAAGTATTCAAATATGGCTCTCGTATCCCCTGTCAACATTCTTTTTGAAAGGCTAAACGTTCCTTCCCAGCTCCCTAAGTTACTCCTCATAAGACATATGTTATTTTCTTGTTGTAAGTCACCTTGGGTCCTTTCAAAGGGGAAAGGCATGGTAAAAACATTTCAAATAAATAAATCATAAATAAATGTTTTATTATAAGAATAGTATATTAGCTGCTACATCTCTCCATGTAGGTGCAATGCCTACTGGGTAATTAATTTTATCAACAGAGGTTAACTTCAAGCACCATACAATGATTCAACTATTTTCAGTGGGAGTAGGTGTGTTTGAAACTACACATCTTCTTTGGTGCTGGCTCAGTACCTTCTTTATAAGACATTGATATTTTGGACTTATCTTTCCTCACCTCTAACCATATGGCAAAGCTGGAAGACTGAGCTGCATGTTATACAGCTATTAGCTCACCAGCCCTGACTCATTCAGTGGGACATCCCTGTGACATGCCCCTTACACACACTGGGTTTGCACTCGCTGCCACCACCAGATTAACTGGACACTTGTATGTATTTGAGAGAGAGTCACACCAGGTTATATAGTTTTAAAACAAAACATGAAACGTTTATTACTTTACAATTAGATGATCAGTATTATGATAGCTTTAGCTGATGTTATTGTATTGCACACATGAAATCTTATAATAATGTGTTTCCTTTACAAACCAGACCCTTTTCAGTGGCAGGATCTCCCATCTGACCAACTGACAATCTAACTGACTCTCAGCTCTCTTAACTGAACTCCTCTCAGCTCTAACACAAACCGAACTGGCCATCACCCATTACGTTCCAATATATAACATTCTTAACCACTCCCACCAGCTTGGTGATTGGCTATTCAAAACACAATCATGACTGATCGCCACAATCCCTGCTACCTAGAAACTCCAGACGAGAAAGTGTGAACACAAATGGTTTTACTGGAACTGGGAGAGAGGTAACATTCAATGGTGTAAATGCACCACCGCAGAATGTGTAGCAGAGGGAAATATAGTGACCTGTATTGATGTACTCAAGGAGGAACCATGTTAGAACATGTGTAGAAAATCCTTACGCCTTATTTCAGTATGGCATATCATTCTGATCTAGCATCTGCAAGCAATGACAAGTACATCAATTTTTGTTTTATCTCATTTTTCAGGCATTGTGGAAGCCAACACACTTCATACAACAGAAGGAGTTTTGCTTTGATTTGGAGATGAATATAATTAAACTTTTACCTTCCATTTTGACAGAACATCCTGTACATTATCAAGTGCCACCAGACTTGGATGATTCATGCCGAAGATAATATTTGACATCTCTTTATCTTTCTGATGGAAGCCTGTTATCTTACACACAACACAACCCACAGGAGCAGGCTCCGTTTATTGTGTCTTGATTGACAGATTACCAAAGTGATAGACTTTGACAAACAGAAGAGCAACGGCTTGAATCATTCAGAGAAAAGAACATTAACAAATGAAAGCAGCCACACAATGGGAAATTCTTTTGCGCTCCCTGCCTGGATCATATTTATATACATCTCAAAATATGACAGCTATGGCTTCGCACACAGTCTATAACTAGGGTTGACATGTGGGGATTTTAAAACATTTTAACAATGGTAATTAGTGCGATCAGGCTTAGCATGTCAGATAATGGCACCAGAGGTTCACCAAAGCCAGCTCTGATATTTCTCCAACTTTTGCAATCACGTGGAGGAAACTGCATGGAGGCACATGTTTCATAGTTGCTGTGAGTCCAGATCCTCCAAATATGCCCACAAGAAATAGGATTATCCACTTGGGTCATTCTTTTGAACAAGAAACCTTTACATTCATATTTTTTCATTGACAAATACAAATTAAATAGCATGATACAAAAAGGAAGGGTGTTCAGAAAAGATTAAAAAACAGTAAGCTCAAAGGCATTTCTTCAAATTGAGGTACAGTCACCCCCCACCATTTTGCGGTTCAGGTGCTGCAGTCCCACTACATCGCGGGATCACAGTACCTGCACCTCGGGCCACGTAGGGGTGGGTGGGGGTGATTGGGTTGCTCTGCGCCGCCCCTGTGCTCCACCCAGAAGCCTCGGGCCATGTGGGGGGCGGGGGTCAATCAGGTTGCTCCATGCCGCCCCCGCGCTCCCCTGAGAAGCCTCGGGTGGAATGGGCGGGTGGCGGTGGGAGGTAAGATCCCGCAGCACTGCCTGCGCGTGACGCCCCAAGACTTCTTGGACAGGCATGCGATCGCCCCCCCTGCCCCCAGGCCCCACCCCACCCACTTCCGCATATCACAGATTTTCATGCATAGCGGGTGGGGTGGGTCCCTAGAATTCCTAGAAACAATCTATAGAAAGGAAGCTACCATAGCTTGGCTCTCAGCAGAGCTGATGGAAAGCTTTCCTTTTCCCTTCCAAAATATCAATTCTACTTCAAACTGATGGAACTGTCACTGGTGGGTTACAGTTGATGGAAGAAGAGGCTTGCTAGACTTCCCAGATGACTTGTTGCGGCCCTGTTTCCCATCTACCACTTAATGGATTTGTTATATTTAATAACCCGTAAAATGGTGATGACTAGTTTAAGACAACTTGAGGGAAAAGTCTAGGTTACTTCATGCTGCAATAGAACCTCAGAACATTCAGAAATCAATCTGAAACAACGCGGAGGTTGTGAACAAACCGGTACTAAGATGAGCCTGTATATACTATATTTTTCTCCTTATCTTTCCCAACATCACACGTGGCTTGGAAGACTTAGGCTTTCTTCCTTCTTCTTTCTCTGATTTTATTTCCTGCCTCTAGTTAGAGAGAGGTAGCAGCATATACCGTCATTTCTCCACAATGGCTGCAGCAAACCTCCACACATGAAAACCAGTGGTAAGCTCTTCTGTGAACAAGTTTAATTTTTTCTCTCTCTCCTGTACCATCTTTGAATGAATTTCCAGGACAATAAACACAGGTTTTGCTTGTTTGTTGTCTTACTATCAATCTCCAAATTATGTAGTCAATAGCCACACAATATCAGGTCCTGGCATACATATACATGGTTATGAATCTGCATAATGTCTTGAACTGAGTGCCAGATGTTGAAAACAGTGTAAGACAATCACCATCACAGGCTGAGATGGGGCAAAAAAATACTACTGCTGCAAGTAATATGCACCCTGGTCTATTTAATCAAGTGAGGCAATTCTTATCCTCCAATAAATTACTTCTTGTGGCCATGTCATGTGCCAAAGGTTACCCAGCCATTTACAGTGTTTCATGATGAGTATGGGGAATGAAAGAGGATGCAATGTGTCCAGTCACAGATGAATATCCAGTTTAATAATCTAGTATCAGAGAAGAGAAAACTGGTTGGATAAGTCAGTGAGTTAGGCATCTGGCTAGAAAGTTACAAAAGAACAGCCTTGTTGGAACAGGCCACAGCCCATCCAGTCCAGCATTCTGTCTCACACAGTGGCCCACCATTTGCTTCAGGGTATTTTTCACCTGCTTATGATTCCCTGCAAATGGCATTGAGAGATATCCTGCCTATCTCTCCAACCCGGAGGTTGTCCTTAGGCGTCAATAAGGATAGCTATTAGCCACTGATACTCTTGTTCTCCATGAACTTGTCCAAGTTCTCATCCCCTGTTGTCCCTCCTTGAGGAAAAGCCTGCCTGTGTAGAGGTAGTCAAGCTATATAGCCCCAGGGCGTCAGAGGAAAAAGAAATGGTTAACCACTTTTGAGTACTCTATAAAAAACCACACATACTGCTTATATACCACCCCAAAGCACTTAAGGCACTATACCAGTGATGGCGAAACTTTTAGAGACCGAGTGCCCAAACTGCAATTCAAAACCCACTAATTTTTTTTTTGCAAAGTGCCAATACAGTAATTTAATCTGTATACAGGTGGCTATGAAGGGGCGATGTTGGGTGCCCACAGAAAGGACTCCGAGTGCCACCTTTGGCACCCGCGCCATAGGTTCGCCATCACTGCACTATACAGTACCTAGAAAACCTTCAGGAAAGGGTTACCAAGTCAGAATTCACATGATTGCAATTATCATAAGGAGAAAATTTCCACTAACAAATAACTGCCGTTTGGAAACAGTATATTTTTGGAGTACCTTTGGGGGTTGAAAAAGTAACATATGCCAAGCTCTGTAAATAACTGTAAATAACACACAGTTTTCTGTATACAGCCAGCCCTCTAATACGAGAGCCAGAATGACTTGATGTTATTAAAACCCAGTGTGCCTAGTTAGAAAATATTTTAAATTATTTAAACCCTCCCCTACTCCTGTTCCCACACACACCTCATTTAATAAACTCGAGTATATGAATTCAAATCCAATGTAGGGATTTAATGATTTTGAAAAGAAAGGATTATATATTTCTTACTCAGTGCACCTGGAGGGAAATGGCACATACCAGCAACACATCTGGCTTTACCATTGTGTTTCAGCGTCTTCCCAAGGAGCACACCTTTCAGGATACCGAACAATGGTTTCAGCATTGCTTATTAAATCCCATGGACAACAAAATCACAGAGCACAAGAATTGAGGACCTTCCTTGGAACATTAAGTCTTGGGGTTCTCTTTTTTGAAAGTCGAGAAAGGTGTATTTCCCCCCCCTCCTGATAATACCTAGACTCTGCAAACAAAACAGTAGAGTCTAAAGGAATGTTCATTCACATCATGCCATAATTGTTTTGAAGCCCTCCCCTTCCCCAAAACAATGTTTGTTCTTACAACAAGTGCTAGAAACGGTAGGACCGAGATCTGAGCACTCCGTTCAAACACCAAATTAACAGGATATTTGTTGAAAGGGAATAAGTTTCCCAGCCCACATGTTGACATTTTGAAATTTGTAAAGATACAACAGAAAACAAGAATCAACACAATAAGAAAAAAGCAAGGGAAAAATACATATCTGGACTGGAGCCATTTAGTACAAGGGCAAGCTGTTACAGGGCTGAGATTAGATTTCTGTTTTTCAGGAACAGGGCGGAAGAACAATTTGTATGGCTGCACACTTGTTCCTTTTGTAATTTGATCCCCAAAGGAGGTAATCTACAGTTAGTTTGGACAAAAAACGCATTGAAGATTACGGTAATTATACCAAAATATATTTTCTTTCTTTCTTTCTTTCTTTCTTTCTTTCTTTCTTTCTTTCTTTCTTTCTTTCTTTCTTTCTTTCTTTCTTTCTTTCTTTCTTTCTTTCTTTCTTGCTGTGTGCTGGACTAGATGGCCCATGATGTTACCCACACTATAAATCAATGCTCCACATGAAATAGGGCTAGAACTCCTCTCCTTTGAATAGCTGTGTAGTGGAGCAAGGACTTTCAGGGTCAACACTCAGGCACTTTTTGATTAGAAGGATTATGATATCATCACCTACCCTAATTTCAAAAGGGGTCACTTCTAGATTAACTCAACCTGCTGAAATTCCCCGTTTCACACAACTTTTAAAAGAGAGGCTCCTTAGGCTTCTGGGGGTGGGGATCATGGATTTAAAAAAAAAAACACAACAAGAACAGCAGCAGCAGCAGCAGCAGCAACAACAACAACAACAACAGATGATTGTTCTGCAGAGGGAAGGATTCTTTTGTAACGGATTCTCTCTATATCACATTCCAGTAAGTGAGTAAATTAATAAATAATTAGGTTTTTTAAAGTTTGGAAATTTTCCTGGAAAAAAGGGGGGAAAGTCACTTCATTCACTTCTAGATTAGTCCAGATTCTGGAATGTTCTAGAAAAGTGGCATCTATCCTAACCCTCACCATTTTTCCACACTTGCATCTCTAGGCACAGGAGTTATCTTTTTGGTTTTAGTGAAGCACGCCAAGGACAGAATAGTGCTGTTACTCAAGTGGAGGCTTGCTAAGACATCGCTGGTAGCTTAGCTGTACAAACTGTGTGTTCATCATCCCTTCACGTCCATCAGGTTTTTTTTATAGTTAGAAATTGGGCATATCCCTAGTTTTTTGAATGAATGTCTGAAACTGGACTGAATGTAGAATATTTGTGGGTTTCCCAGGTTGACCACTTAACATAGCAAAGAATCTTTGGTCTCTCCCAGGACAGAGTAATACTCTTTCAGTTCTTTCATTTTCCTTCCAAGCATTGGTGGATTTTAAAAGTTTTTAAAAGAGCTAAAAGAGAAATAGAACATATGCCAGGTATCAGCAGAGCAGTGGTTCCTAACCTGTGGGTCCCCAGATGTTCCTGGACTGCAGTTCCCAGAAATCTTGGATGGCTCAGTTAGTGAGGAAGAATTCTGGGTGTTGCAGTCCAGGAGCATATTGGGACCCACAGGTTAAGAACCACTGCAGTACAGTCTAGGGTAGTTTTGCAGTCCATCTCAGCCTGTGTAGTCAACTGACATATTGGTGCTGAGAGGGAACATAAACAATAACTGAAATAATAACTGAAGCATCAGATATTCCCAGACGCTGCAACCACTGAACTGCTGGGTTTATTCCGTTGTAGCCACTTGACCAGCCATTTTGTAGTGTTGCAGGTCAAACTGAGTGAGCTGCATTTTGGGCTGGAATATCTTTTAGTTATTCAGTATTCTACCTCTCCCTTCATTTGTTCTCAAATTTCTGCTTTTTACAATACAATCATAGAATCATGTAGTTGGAAGAGACCTCAAGGACCATCCAGTCCAACTCCCTGCCATGCAGGAACCCCCCTCAAAGTACTCCCGACAGATGGCCATCCAGCCTTTGCTTAAAAACTTCCAAGGAGACTCTAGCACTCAGTGGCAGCATATTCCACTGCCGAACAGCTCTAACCATCAGGAAGTTCTTCCTAAAGTTCAAAAGGAATCACCTTTCCTGTTAGTCTTTTCAAGAATTGCAGGCAAAAATCAAACAAAAACAAAACAAAAGACACAAAACATGTGGCACCCTAAAGACTAACGTTCATATTTTAATGTAACGTGTCTGAAGAAGTGGACGTGTCCACAAAACGTTACATTAAAATAAGAACGTTAGTCTTTAAGGTGCCACATGTTTTGTGTCTTTTGTTTTGTTTTGGTTTTCTTTGATTTTTGGCTGAAATGCATTTGGAACAGATTAATTTTGTAATTGGAGGTACCACTGTAGTTCTAAGTCTTTACTTCTACTTACACAGGGAATGGATAAAAACTCATTTCCCTTTCACACACTAGTACCAGGACCAGAGGTCACCCACTCAAATTGATGGTCGGGAGAGTGAGAACAGGCAAAACTATACATTTATATATAAGATGGGGGGATGTGTTATCTCCAGCCTTAAAAGTTTAGGGAGCTGAGAATGTTTAATCTTACAGAAAGAAGGTTGAGAAGGGATATGATAGCTATGTCTAAATATATGAAAGGAGGGTACCTCAAAACACCAGATATAGGGAGTGGCATCAGGAGACACGAATCTTGTTGTCTCATGTGCTCCCAGAGACATCTGGTGGGGGCCTCTGTGAGATACAGGAAGCTGGACTAGATGGGCCCTTGGCCTGACCCAGTGAGGCTGTTCTTATGTTCTTATGTACTTATTAGAGATGGTCACGACCAGGAAAAATTACGTTTCGAGATGTCGTGTGTCGGAGCCGGCCCGTTTCGGCTCGTTTCTGTTTTTTGCGAAATTTCTCAAAAATTTGTCATTTCGTTTGTCATTTTTTCATCTGTCATTAGTACTGGTTTTAGGGGGTAGCGGGCTCCTGGAGGCACCTCTCTGGGGTGGGTGCCTCCTCTGGCCCGCTATGAAGGGAAAGCGGGCTCCTGGAGGCACCTCTCTGGGGTGGGTGCCTCCTCTGGCCTGCCATGAAGGGAAAGCGGGCTCCTGGAGGCACCTCTCTGGGGTGGGTGCCTCCTCTGGCCCGCTACAAAAGGGTATGCATAGCCAATTGGATATGCATACCAAGTTGCAGTGGCAGGCAGAGGCACCTCACTTTCGGGTGCCTCTGTGACTCACTGCCTGGCATACGGTGCACTTGGGCTGGGGATGGGGAGAAGGAACAAAGTGAGAGAGGACCCCTATGGGCGCCCTCTGGCTCACTAAGAAGGGAAGTGTACTTGCTGTAGTGCAATGCGAGTACACAGATCTGGCTTAGGGTTAGGGGTTAGCGCAAGGGCTAGGCTTAGGGTTACGGGTAAGGTTAGGGTGAGCTACTGGGGTGCACCTCTGGGTGCTTCTCTGACCCACTAAGAAGGACAGTGTACTGGCGTATGGGTTAGGGTTAGGGTTAGGGTTTGGGTTCGGGCTACGGTTAGTGGGCTTTTTATGCCCGACTGGCACATCCCAGAAATCTCGGTCATAACCTTGCCAAGTGGCCATGCAATTGGTGGAATGGCTCCAAAAATTTGCATGGCCCACTCCCATGGACAGCCCACCATTGCGCAGGTGTAAAAAAATAAAAATAAAAATAAAATAAAATAAAATAAATGGAGACGTTTTGTTGCAAGAAAAACCCACTGCTGCTACTGTAAAAATTCAGGCAGTTTTAAAATAGCTATTTTCGCATGTTTCTGTGGTGCTTTGGTGTGTTTTTGGACCACGATTTCAAAATAAATATTGCGGTCGCCCCATTTTGGATCCCCCACCCGCACCGCATGGCATGGCGAGCGAGTTGGTGAGACGACGAGGATGCCCCCCACCAGAGCATCCCAGGACAGGAGAGGGGGGGAGGCCGGGGACCCCCCCCAGAAACCACCCCTCTGGTAGGTGCCCTCACTCAGGCAGGCATATTTTCGCCTGCTTTTTTGGCCGGGAATCGGGGTTATTTTTTATTTTTAAAACTTTTTTTCTGTGCCGCGCCACTTGGCGAGCTGGCGAGATGACGAGGATGCGCAGCCCAGGAGAGGAGGGGGGCAGGGGACCCCCCCCCTGAAACCACCCCTCTGGTAGGTGCCCTCAGGCAGGCATATTTTCGCCTGCTTTTTTGGCCAGGAATCAGGTTTCTTTTTATTTTTAAAACTTTTTTTCTGTGCCGCGCCGCTTGGCGAGTTGGCGAGACAACGAGGATGTGCAGCCCAGGAGAGGGGGGGAGGCTGGGGTCCCCCCCCAGAAACCACCCCTCTGGTAGGTGCCCTCAGGCAGGCATATTTTCGCCTGCTTTTTTGGCCGGGAATCTGGTTTTTTTATTTTTAAAACTTTTTTCCTGTGCCGCTTGGCATCACGCAATCGCTGCGATGCCACCAGGACCGACCACGACAAATCAGACCCAATTTTTCTTTAGTTTGTTCGAGTTCAAGTTCTGGCGGAATAATTGTCGTTCTTCATTTTGTTACGTAACGGAAACGAGGAACGGAAACGGAAACGAGGATTTTGCCGAGTCGTGCCCATGTCTAGTACTTATGTACAGTTATCGAAGAATTGTCACCTTTAGTAATTTTTTCATTTCTATATTCAGCTCATTATGAGTGTTTATAACCTGCTTTCAAAGAAAGTTGGTGCATTCAGTTCGTCCAGGCTTCCTATTCAGTTTTTATTATTTTGGAGGCCCAACAATTCAGGAGCTGTTCAGCATAATCAAGCTTAATACTTTTGGAACAGAAGTGTTTAATGTTCCATGTAAAGCCAGTCAGATAAGGTGTGTACACTCCTCTCAGATCAGATTAAGCAGGAGCAATCATCAAAGGGTGTTGTAAAAGATGGATTTAGTTTCAGAAAACCACACAATGTATTTTGATCTTGCTGTGCTTCATATATTGAACACAAACAAGTGTGTGTGTATGTGTTTGACTATGATGATCTTTAACTTATCCTATTATCACTGCAACCTTGCCTCTTAATGGCCAACATTGAGTACAAGGATGCCTTGCAACAGACTGGGGATATCTTGCCTCAGATCTTAGAAAATACTGGAGATACAGTGGAACCTTGACTTACATCCTGCTGGACTTGCAGCATATTTGACTTGCAGCAAGAAGGGGCCTGTTTGACTTGCACCACAGGCTCTGACTTACAGCTCGGAGCCCCAGCACAAGGCCCCGGAATCAGGCGGCAGCCACGTCCCAGCATCGCGGCTGCCACCTCCAAACTGCTCCTGCCTTCTTCCTCTCCTCTGACAGCAGTGGCTTCAGCGAGGCCAGCTCTGAGCACCTGGAGCTGGTCCTCGGTCTCACCGAAGCCGCCACTGCCACCGGAGGAGAAGAAGGGCCAGGAGCTCAGGGCTGGCCTCGCTGGTTAGACAGTCGGCTCAGTCTTGTAAAAAATCTGGCTGCAGAATTCTGGTCCACAATGGAAGCATTTTAGTTGGGGAGCTGTACAGTTATGGGACTCTAATGGTAAGCATAGGGTTGTTCAGAACTTGGAATGTCAGGTTAAAAATCAGTAAAACTTAAATGTTAGACATTGTTGCTATGAACATTAAAAAGTGGAGGTGTATAACTTGTGGGCTATAATTCCACTGACTCCTCCTCTCTTTGAAGAAACATTTCATTTACATCCCCAGAAGGAATCTCCTATCCCAGTCAAATTTGTGTTAAATTGCTTTTTTCGGGGGTCTTTTTCATCATTTGGAACAGCTTGATCCACTTTCCCATTACTTTCTATGGGAAAAGTTCATTTGACTTAAGGCATGTTTGACTTATGTCTAGACCTCCGGAACGGATTAATGACGTAAGTCAAGGTTCCACTCTACTAGAACCTCTCAACAATGAACTGGTGGATAAATCATTGGTTTAAGTTTAGGATAGTGGAGCCACAAGTTTGGAGTTCAGTTCCCTACTGTCCTTCCTTGACATGGCTGGTCTTGATGATCTACAGCAGTGTTGGTGAATCTATGGCACAGGTGCCAAAGCTGGCACACAGAACTCTTTCTGAGGGATTGTTTTTTAAAAATTGTGCTCATTATGATCTTGTTATTCACCTTGAACATGTTACAAGATAATAAATAAAGATCTCTATGAAATGGATGTGAATTGATCAGTTCTTGATAAGAACATTTTACCTCATAAATTCCTCCAGAAAGACACAGAAAGCATCAAATATGAGAAACCAATCGCTGATGAATTTGTATCTTTAGTGAAAGGGCTTTGTGGTTGGCTCTTAAAAGTCTGAATTTGAACCTCTCTGTATTTTATTTTTGAAGGGCTCCTGATAATTAATATCTACACAGGAAATAAGGAAAACATGGCCTTCCCTCTAGGAACAGCTTTTTTTTCATTTAGGCTAGTGAAGATCTCTAAGAATCTATTTGGCTAGCCAAAATCTGCAAATTCATCATATATTAGGATGGGGCAGACTTTGAACCTGGATCCTGCAACTAGAGGTGTAGCTAGGGTTTTCAGCACCAAGGGACAAAGTCAGTTTTCATGCCCCATCCTGTGACAAGGAGTGAGTCATAAGGTCAGAGGCAGAACCCCAGCCCCCCCCCCCCCCACACACACACCTTCACCTCTTCTCCCTTCTCATAGGGGCCCTTCTGCCTCCCACCACACACCTTTCCCAGGAGAGAGGAGCCATTTTGTTCTGGTCTCATCGAGGAGCTGCTGCACCATTCCACCCATGACCCCACTGTCCTGGGTGAAAGCCTGACCTCTGTCCAGACCCATCACCCGGGTAAGGGGAATCCTGCAGGGGCTGAACAGGACTCGGCCGAAGAAGTCTTATTCTCTCTTCCCCTAACAGCAGCCAAAGGCCTTCAGCAAAGTGCCACCAGGCACTCTTGTGCACAGGGAGCCTGGGAACAGTGAAGTGAACCGGGAGCCTAGACCAGCCCCCTACCAGTGAGCAGTGCTCACATCGGGTGGTGGCAGTGGGCGGTGCTGCTACTAGTCCAAGAGTGGCTCACCGGAGGACAGAAGAACTGCATCATGCTGCCGTGGTAGGGAAGTGGGCTAGTGGAGTGGCTCCAGGTATTCTGGGCATGCTTGGCTGCTGGCTGCTGGCTGCTGGCTCGGGGCCTTTTGAGGGAGGAAGATGCTGCCTCTGGGAAGGTGGGTGGGTGCAGGCACTGAGCAGAGGAGGCAGCGCTCCCCCATCTGCCTTCCCAGAGGGGTCACACACATTGGGTGGCAGCGGTGGCCAGCACTCCTGCTAGGCTGAGAGAGGTTTGCTGGAGGATGGACAGCCACATTGCTTGAGCCTCTCTTGGACTAGCGTCAGCCCGGTCCACCACTGCCCAGTGTGAACACCCTCTCCGGGAAGGGAGGCAGGCACGTGAGAGGAGTGCTTGTTGCCACCTCTCCCTCTCCCTCTCCTGCAAGAAAATTTGGCACCCTCTCAGATGCTGCACCCGGGAGCAGATATCCCCTTTTCTCCCCTTGTTACGCCACTGTCTGTAACAATGTTGAGACAAAGATATCTTTAAATGTCTCTATAAAGAGTTGTGAATCTTCATTTCCTTGAACAAAGGGAAGGAGGGGCCTGAGAGATCCCCCTTGTGAGACTGTTCATAGAATCATAGAATCATAGAGTAGGAAGAGACCTCAAGGGCCATCCAGATGAAGAAATTTGTCATTTATGAAAAAACTTTCAAAGAATCTGGAACTCCTAGTAGTGTGCAATGAATTATTTTGATCTGTATTGAGATCCAAAGACAATGCTTTTTTTTCTTCATTTGTGCCTTTTTTCCAAGCTGTATTTCCAACCTGGCACATTTGACAACTTGTCATGTTGAATCCGGCCTCCAACCATGATGGTCAGCTAGGTGGTCAAATCTCCTCACCCTGCTGCCCATTTGACTTATGAGTTTGGTGGCAGCTCAGAAGCTGAAGATCAGGATCATAGCCCAAAGATGTGCCAGATCTCTGGGTTTGTGGTTAGGCGCTTAGTGCTGGATCCAGTTGCCAGCAAGTCTGCAGCACTGGCCAAGGACCGCCAGGAGGAAACATGGGAAGGAGTGGGAAAAGAGGTAAGACAAGGGAAGAGCATAGTAGTATCTTCAAATCCAGACATCCTCCATTTCAAGGTCTTGATCGAACTATTGGCACTAAATATTGCCTAAGTAATACATCTGGGAGAAGGATTCAACACAACTCCAACTGATTGTTGGGCATCTTGGCCAGTTAGGGGAAAGCATTTGAATCCGCCTTCTGTGATGTTAGAGGTATTGCTCTTTCTTTCTTTTTTGGTATTTTTCATTTGCAGTCCAGACAAAGATGCCAGCTATCGAGGAAAGGAAATGGCCCTGATTATCAATACAAACCAAATAATCAGTAATGCCAGTGGAGAAACAAACTTTCACCAGCTCCTGCCTTTGTAATCAGGGAGCAGCTTCGAAGTCACAAAAGACCAACTCAGGTGGTGATGGCAAACAACAAAGTTTATTGTTCACATAGGTACTGCTTCAAAGTTTACAGATAATCTGTAATCAACCTCATTCATACCGAAATGTTGACTTGTGCTGACTTGTTCTGGGATCTTATCTAGCAAATGTATAATTTTTAAATAAAGCAATCTCAGCTACTTCAAAAGCTCCCTATCTCTCCCTGTTTCTCTTCTGATTTTCTGTTGAAATAATAACACTAAAAATATCTGTTCAAAAGTTAACTGAACAAACATCCTATGGAGATAACATGCAGCCATTGTAAGAATCTGTTCTAGGTGACATTTGCATCGCTTGTACATGGAGACAATATACAAAATATCACACAGCCAGGATGTGTAAGGGAATGTGACATATTGTTCCTTGCTACACGCGGGGTGGTTCCTTATCGTTCTCCTTTTCAAATATCAGCTCTGATCCAGCTAAATTTAGCAATGGCTAAATTCAACTTATGACATATAGGGCAGGCTGTCAGAGAATTGTCAGTCTAGATGCATATGCATCTATACATTTACAGACCCAGACTTATTCTATTTATTCTATTTATTTTAAATATTTATTCTATTTATTTTTAAATATTGCTATCCCATCTTTCTCTTTAAAAAGGACCCAAGGCAGCTTACATTATTAAAGCACAATATTAAAAAAATGAAAACAGTAGATTATTCAAATTCTTCTAAAAAGAGAGAACAAAATAAATACTATGTTTAAAATGTTAGCTAAAAACATTACTAAAATAGATATAAAAGGAACGAAGATGCAAGCCACTCTGTTTTAATTCCACTCTTAGAAAATCACAAACGAAAAGCCTTCCTGAAGAGAATGGCTTTTGTCAGCTTGCAGAAGGACAGCAAAGATGGGGTCAGGTGGTCCACCTGTGGGAGTTCCAAAATCTGGGAGCAGCAACAGAGAAGGCCCTCTTCCATGTACCCACCAAACACACTGATGAAGGTGGTGGGATCATCCCCTTATCATCTTAAGATCCACGCAGACTCAAAACGGGAGATGTGGTCTTCTAAACAGCTTTGACCCAAGCCATTTAGGGCTTTATTCAAACAAGCACTTTGAGTCGTGCCCAGGAATGGATCAGGATCTAGACTTCTCTGTAAAATGCCAATTCACATATTTATCACTACACTTCTCCCTTCAACAACACTGGGGTTAGGGGTACAGAACCCTGTGTGGTTCAAAATATGTATGTAGTTCTTATCTCTTCCAAAAAAAAATTGCTACAAAAGCAGAAGTAATTGATTTTCTCGCTCTTTCACACACATGCACATGCACGCACGCGCGCGTGTGTGTGTGTGTGCGCGCGCACACACACACACACACACACACACACACACACACACACACACACACACACACACACATGATCTCTCCTCACCTCTCCCAACAGAGCAGTGGAATGTAGTGACCTTCCACAAGCTATGTCAGCCTCCTGGCATGCCCAGCACCCTCCTCAGCCACCACATGGAGCTGCCATGCCAAGAGACAGGACCAACCAGGCTGCCAACAATGGACTCTGAACACCCACATTGTGAAGAGAGAGCTCAGTAAGTCTGAGATCCAGCTTTCTTAGACCACTTCCTGGAGGTGAATAGCAGCACACTATTGTTTTTGAGGATTGATTGATTGATTGATTGATTGATTGATTGATTGATTGATTGATTGATTGACTGATTGACTGAAAAACCTGTATAACCAAAAGCAGGCTGCTCAAACCCATGCAAGTCAAGGTTAAACTGCGGCACAATTTCATATATCAAGCATGTGAATTCTAAAATAGGGCTAGATGTAATGATGCATTTGAGCCCAAATTTAGATGTTGGTATAATTGAATCTAGAGAGCTGCCTAGATGCCCTAAGCACATCTGATCTCGGCTGATTTTGGAAGCTAAGCAGGGTCGGCCCTAGTTAGTACTTGGATGGGAGACCACCAGGTAATACCAGGTGCTGTAGGTGCCGGGAGTAGGAACTGGCAAGCCACTCCAGTATTCCTGCCGAGAAAACTCCATGGACATGGAGTCACGAAGGGTCGGTCACGACTGTAACGACACAACACACACACACATAATTGAATCTCTCTCTCTAATAGGATGGGTGCTAGAAATATTGAGTAGCCAGAACACAGGGGGTATCAAGGCATGCAGAACCTCCCTAGAAGATATCCCGTACACAGAAAAGGTCCCCAAATTCCATCCTGATATCTCCAAGTAGAGTCTTGGAAAGAACCTTGTCTGAAACTCAAGATAACAGAGGGCTCTTTCAAAAGTTTTCTCTAAATCTCCCCTCTTGTAATTTTGAATCTGATGATCCAGGTCCTTTCCCCTGGAGAAGCAGGAAATAAACTTGTTGCATTTTCCACATGATAGTCCTTCAGATATTAAAAGATGGTAATTATCTCCCTCTTTCACTAGATAAATATATTATGTTGCCTCATTCATTCTTCACAGGGCTTGGCTTCCAGATCTTTTACTAACTTGGTCACCTCATTACAGCTTGAACACATTACAGCTTGTCAACATCTTTCTTAAATTACAGTCACCAACACCGAGCACAGTAATGCAGGTGAGGCCTACCAAAGCAGATTTATTTTTAGTTAATTCTCAAGATTTTAAATGCTAGAAGCCTTAGGGCAGCGGTATAAAACACACTCTCCTCTCTGCTTCAATATCACCTCAGTGCACACAAGAAATCACGAGGCAGCAACATAAGGCAAAGCATGAACCAATACTTGAAAAAAGCTTATATTCTGAGGTGCATCACATAGAGCACATCATGAGAGTTGTTGAAAAAAAATTAACACCAAGAAGAATTGAAGACAGTAGGAAAAGAGGAAGACCAAATGTAAGATGGACTCAATAAAGGAAGCCACATTGTTGAATTTGTAAGTTCTGAGTGTGGCTGTTAATGTCAGGAGGACTAGAGATGATCACAAAACATAGAACAGTGGTTCATGATGATTCGTGGCTACCCGGCCAACTTTAATGGACTCCCAAAAATGAGCTGTCTTACTGTTCCTTTTGGGGCATCATGATGGTGGGGGACAACTGTTCGTGAGTCATTTTGCATACTTTATTTTTCATATAAATACCATTGGCATGGACATGTCAGGTTTTTGTTTGCCTGGAAAGTTCCTCCACATCATTGACAAATAAATGTCACAAAGCAGCTTTCCGATACTTTAGAAAGTGTTGCTTTCATAGCTAAACTATATCTGGGGGGGGGGAGTACTTCCTCTAAAAACAACCAATCCCATTCCTGTGACAATAGCTTTTGTAGATATAATGCACATTAACATTAAACTGGGATTAGCAAGATGTTGTTGTGACTGCCAAAAAGAAACGAGAAGTGATAGATTCACTGCAGATAGTTTGGAGACTATTTTCAGAGTATACATATAATTTACCCAGATGGCTTAATATGTTATGGGAACAAACGACTGTTTATAACTGGAATGTAGATATTAAAAGCAGAAAAAATGGCAGCAACTAAAGATGAGCACGAAATGATTTTTTTTGTTTCGTTTTTCATTTTTTGTTTCATTCCCTGATGAAACAAAACACAAACTGCTCCTTCAAAGAAAAATGAAACAAAGCAAAAACTGGTTGGTTCCATTTTGTTTTCCCCCCCCATAGGAATGCTGATCGAGTAGGGGAATGGTGCAGGGTTTTTAAACTAGAAGAAGCCCAGTGGGGATTTAGTGGATTGTTTTAGTGGGTTCCATAGATTCGGTGATCTTTTTGTAAAAGCTTTGAGAATCTCAGTGTAACAGGACTAGCAAAGAACACAACTGGGAGTGTTTGAACTGCCATTGGAAATAGATGCCACTACCTTAGCTCTGTTAATGGCCTGACTTTACAATATATAGAAACAACTTCAGCTGTTCATTTGGGCTTTCCCCTAATTAATCCCTTAGCTTCTTAGCTTTCTTGTACAAGAAACCAGACATTGGAACAGTTGCTTTTTCAGTTCTAGAACTCTTCCCAGCCATGCCGGCTTGAGAGATATGTCAAATGTCCAAGTAATATACTTCTCTAAGCCCTAGCATGTCAGCATGTTTGCATGACCAATAGTCTGTTTATCATCATCTCTGATTGAGAAGCTGTGCCTCCTCTTCCACGTCAATGTACATTTAAGGTTTCTGGTTCCTCCATTAGATTGTTCGCTGCTAAGCACATGAAATAATTTGGGCAGTGAAGCTAGTGTTGGCTTTTCGCACAGGTGCATGACATGTCTCCTTTGAAGTCTGGTTATTTCAAGACAATCTCAAGACTTCAAAGAGCAATAGCACAGGGGGAAGTTATTGGTAGGTTGGCAGGGTTGTTTGCAAGGGAATTGCAATAAATGAATTTCCAATGAACTAACTGAGTTGTCAAATGCACAGATTTGGTAAAAGTGATAAAGCTCAGGTGCTATCAGACCGTTGCAAAGAATAAACTTTAACAAGAAACATTGGACGCCCCTGCTCCCATTTTGTCAACACCACCAGTGGGAGAACCATGGTAGCTATCAGAAATGACCTCTTGCCATGACAAAGGGGGATGAAATTGCACACATTTATCATGGAGCTAGATATGTCTGAAAAATAACTATAGCCTTTTGCACACGCACACATGCACACGCACACACACACGCACACACAGATTGCCAGAGTGCAACCACAATTCAGAAACATAGAGGGAGTTACCTGAGACTGCACTCTTAAAGAAAACAGTGCAATATTTGAAACATGTGTCTTTGAAATTTGGGACTGCAGCTTGCAGTAAATACTGTACATCAGGCATGTCCAAACTTCGGCCCTCCTGATGTTTTGGACCACAACTCCAAGAATTCTAAGCTTATATTGCCAATGATAAATGATAAAGGACTGTGGGAGTTGTGGTCCAAAACATCTGGTTGGCCGAAGTTTGGACATGCCTGCTGCACATGAACAATCTTCCCAGATTATTCACATCAGTACTTAATTAAATGTTTATTCACCATGAGATTATGGGAAAGAATCCTCAGTTACTGTTCAACATCACTCAACTAGGTTAGCATCATTATAGGTGAATCAAGGAGTTTCTTTTCACCCCTATTACAAACTCTTATTGGCAGACAAAATGAGACACCTGCTTAAGGTAGCAGAGGCCAGGTGGGTTAAAGAAGCAAGAAAGGGTTTGAGGAAAAAGCTATGTGTGTTCCCAGTGGCCAAGTCGGCTTGCTGTCTTTGGATACATAAGGTATCAATTGCCATCCATTCCTCTTCAGCTCTCTCTCTCTCTCTCTCTCTCTCTCTCTCTCTCTCTCTCTCTCTCTCTCTCTCTCTCTGTGTGTGTGTGTGTGTGTGTGTGTGTGTGTGTGTGTGTGTGTGTACATGTACGTGTACGTATATGTGTACGTGTACATGTACGTATACGTGTACGTATGTCTGTTCCAGAGGAATCACCGGAAAGGCTTTGTTCATCGGAGGGAAAGGGGGGAAAGGGAGAGCAAAACAGTTGGATCCTCGCACACCCCCACTGCTCCTCCCTCCTTAAAGAGGAGGCTGTTGTTGACAGGCAGGCAAT